>CM060919.1:798072159-798722159 GCA_030737875.1 Allium sativum
TTAACGTTATCTTATTCCTCTTGTTTGCTTTGTCATGCCCATTTGTTTCATAATGATTCCTTATTTACCAGTTTATGCCTTATCCTAATTACTTTAATAATTATATTGTTAAAATTATTGGACTCGCAAGACTTTATGTCTGACCCCCTTTGTTTTCGCCTCTTTTCTTCCTCCCCTCCCCCCTAGGTTCTCAGGGTGGGACTAGTGCTAGTGGAGCCTGATTTGGATCTCTTTCTCGCCCTTTTGGAAGTGCTTGGATTGCTGAAAGTAAAGTTCAGCTTATCTCTTTTATGGCTACTTATGTTCGGGTTATGCTTTTTTACTTTATGTATTCAGAAAACAATTTGTCAAGACGGATATTAAGTGCACTTGGTTTTATTGTTGGTTTTTGATGTTGTTGTATCAAAACTATTTCTCCGCTGCAATAAAAGTTGTTTTAAAGTTTTCAAGTACCAATATATGTATCTGTCTTGTTATATTCTGTTCTATACACCAATAATACTCCATGAAAATTAATGCATTCCCTTTGTGAGTGACATTAATGGACGTAGGGTGTTACATCGCAATTAGAGGAAAATAAAGACTTATTTAAAAACAAAAAATTTCGAATGTCGCCTAGGACGTCGGTGAAATTCGTTGATTTTGTCCCTTTTAGTCTAGAGGAGTTATTCATTGCCGCATGCCTGACACCAATCTTGTGGCACGCCACCTTCAAGCGCCAGTGCTATCCTCACTACATTCGCCTGTTTAATGCCCAGATGGCCGTCAACTTTGATGAGGTATCTATTTTGATTCATTCTGAGGTGAAAGAGACCGTTATTGAGTTCAACGACCAGGATTTGGCTGAGATTCTAGGTATTTCCACTATTGGAGCGGATTTGGACAATGTTGAGATGAAGGACCCTCGGATTCTTTCTATCATCTTTGTTGGAGCTCCAGTGCTTGTGACACTGGTAATTTATGACCCATCACTTGTCTGGTTGTGTACACTATTTAGCACAACATCATTCTCAAGACGGGGAGCCTCGAGAAGATCTACCCTTTCGTGCGTTGAGCCACTTATGTTATTATTTGCGGCGTAACAGTCAACTGGGTGCACGCATTGATGATCCACCTCTTTAAGCCTTCAGCGAGTACCCCGAGGATCAGTTCCCTTATAGTCATCTTCTCATCCGTGTCTTCTGACACTTTCAGGTGAATCTTCATGGGGAATCGGCGGTCAAAAAGACCATAACCGCCATTGATCATGCCTCTCTCATGAGGATGGGTATCTAGCTACCCGCCGCTCCTGCCCCAGCTCCCGCTCCAGTTCCTGCATCTCCCGCTCCTGTCAAGCAGCAACAGCAAACTGCAGCAAGCTAGGAGACCCCTGAGCTTGCCGCCTTTCGTTAGATCTAGGCAGGTCTCTGCGAGGTTCACAGGGAGCAACGTCGACAGACGCACGATATTAGATGCATTTCTTCCTTGCTACGTTCCTGGTGTGGACGTGGTAATGGATGGACTTACAGCTGTGGTGCTTGACCTTCTCGTAGCTTGTAGGCGGTATCTTTTGTATTTTGTATCATATGTATCTTTTCCGTTTTCAGCATTTTACCTTTGTTATTGTAGTAGTTGTATTTGTAACTTTTAGTGTTGTTGTTCCTATAAACCACATGACAATGTAATTGGATTTCGTGTGTGTTTGTCTTCCACGCTTCATTATATTTGAATTATAAACGAAATCTCATTTTCTTATCTGACTAACAGTTGTCTTAGAGTTGGTGTAATACCCCTAAGTCCCACATCGTGGAAGCCTGGGTGAAGTGGGTACTTATATAATAGAGTCCGCTCTTACTAACGCCGAGGCCTTTTGAGGAACAAAACCCCACACCTAGACAGTGGCTAGTTGGGGACAATATCTTGCGTGAACGGAGGTGCAGGTTGTTACAGTGGTATCAGAGCCAATACTCAGCCGGAATTGTGACTCCTATGTGGACCACAGCGTCTGGGTGAGGTGTTTGTGAGCCAATGGGGACGTTGGGCTTTGTAGGAGGGGAGAATGTAATACCCTAAGTCCCACATCGTGGAAGCTTGTGTGAAGTGGGCACTTATATAGTAGAGTCCATCTCTTACTCACGCCAATGCCTTTTGAGGAATAAAACCCCACACCTATAAGACGGCTAAGTTGGGGACAATATCTTGCACGAACGGAGGTGCGGGCTGTTAGAGCTGGAAAATATAGAATTATATAGTAGATAAATTTTAGCGAATGACAGGCTTTTTGCGTTGTTTCGTCATGAGTATATTTATTATTTGTCGCCTGTTCCTTTTTTAGCTAAAATATTATTTAGGTTTTGTTTATGGTTTTGGTTCTTGCATTTTTCCGCAGACCGACTTCCTTCCATGTCAACATGTGACTTGAATCGTTTAAGTTTCCACAAAATATACTTTTAAAACTTTTTGTAAATGGTGTTTGAAAAAAAAAAGAATCCTTTTTAAATTTTATATTTTTCTGATTTATTTTCTTTTAATCCAATTTGTGTAAAAACATTGATGATACGATAGTTTACATATGTTTAAACTTTTGTTTTGTATAAAAATAGAAGGTTTAAATGTAGTAAAGCGCACGCTATCAAAATCTTGTTTTTATAAAAATCTAATAAAGAAAATAAAACGGTTTAAAAAATAGAATCAAACAACATAAGAATTTTTAAGTTGAAATTTACTTTTATGAAAAATTTCAATTTTTATAGTCACATGTAAAGCATAAGAAAGACTTTGGATGATTTATTTACTTACGCGTTTTTAGCAATGCATTAGGGAAGACGATGGAAAAATACGTTAACGATAATAAAGGAAAGACTATTTTAGCCATGAAAACATTGTTTCCATACCGTGTCGACGATGCACACGAATTATTAATTAACTCGTTTTACGTTTTAGATCTTGTTTTAAACCTCCGCAATCTACAAATGGAAATTTTTGGAGTATTTTGGGGCTATTGAGGTAATTTTTTTACTATATGATGGAAATTGGCACATTTATAAACGAAAAGACCGTTGAATTTTTTTGCATTGATCTCCTTTTTCCGTCTTAGTAGGAATTAATAGGAAACGCTTTAGATGTGTTGGTGTGTTGGATGGTAGGATTTGAATGCAAAATTGGTTGTTTCACACTTATATTCGTAGTCGTATGA
Source organism: Allium sativum (assembly GCA_030737875.1). Lineage (NCBI taxonomy): Eukaryota > Viridiplantae > Streptophyta > Magnoliopsida > Asparagales > Amaryllidaceae > Allium > Allium sativum. The sequence continues at coordinate 798,075,335 of CM060919.1, forward strand.
GGGTTATGGATGAATTTATTTTTAAAAAAAATTGCATTCATATAGAACTACATGTATATTTTGTGCTTGCGACTCATTATGTACGCTATGCACATGTACACATTGGTTGCAAAATTGAATGTATACTAATTGATTGTGTAGTTTAAAGTAATTAGGAGCCAGTGGCATGATTTTATCATTAGTAAAATTTTGAGATGAACTTTCTTTTATGGAAGGAAGAATGTTACAATCCAGAATTTTGACGATAGTTAAATTAGTTATTAGATTTTCGAAAATGAAATTTTCGCAAATGCTGGAATTTGACTATGAAACTTGCATCGTTGTGCTTGTGACAGAATTCTGGTCAACTTTCTAATTTGAAACTTCGCGAACGAAGTCTGTATTAAAAAGTTACAGATGAAATACGAAACCAGACGAAAAATAATTATATAAGAATATATAATTAATAAATACCATTTATAATCCGCATTGATTGGGCATTTTCGATCTAGGATGGTGATGGTATTTTTAGTATAAAGTTTTGTATTAACGAACGTATCTTTATATAATTAAATCTAACATTCTAGAATCATTTCTATGCCTATAAATAAAGGGCTATGCCCCCACTCTCATGTTCATATTTTTTGAAGCCAACAACGAAGTCCTGCCATTTCCAATCCTCTAATTTCTTCCAAAACTCAAATTATAAACACATACAAACCAAATTAACTAGATTAAAGATATTAGATTCATATTTATGAAAAAGATGTGGTTCTTCGCTCAGGTAATTTATATTATTCATTATTCATTTTCTTTTCCTATTCTTCTTTCAGATCTACAAATAAATCTACGTTTGTAAATCCCCTTTTAAAATAAATTATAGATTTATAGGATTTGGGAATTTTAAACCGAAAAGTTGTGGTAGATTCATATTTGATTAGCATTCAGGTGAGTGGAAAATAATATACATTGTTTATTATAAACTTATATAATTCTTTTGTGTTGAATTTGAATTATGTGCTAAAAGTTGTCAGGTTTTTTTTTTTTTTTTTTTTTTTTTGGGTTAAATTTGAAGTATTATGAATATTGGTTAAATACGGAATTATAGGCCTTTTAGTTTAGTCTCACCGTCTTGCGTACAATTAGTCTTATGTTGTTTGTCGTTATTGTAAACACCTCGGATCTGAAAATCAGTCCCAAAACCATTATTAGATTGGTAGTTTTATTCCAGATTCATAAGAATTGGTGTTGATTCGTAGTTGTTGTAATATTGGTTAAAATAATAATAATCCTGTTTGTGCTTGAAATTGTTTGTGGTTTTAGTTGGTTATTGTAATTTTACCCTTTTTGTTCTTTTTGCAAAAAAACCAAATAAGAAAAGATGTGCAAATTCACGTATTTTGTATGTAGTTTGCAACACTATTCTAACTAAAATATTAACTTCATTCCTTGGGATTTGAAATAATGTCAATTTTCCTCTTTTAAATAGTTTGGGTAAAATTTATAATAATTATAGTAAATAAACTTTTATAAGATTTAAAAAAAAAAAAGTTGTTTTGGTTGTTAGTTCAGACATGAACATAATTAATAAATAATAATAAAATATAAATTGTAACTACGTTGACTCCGCATTTAAATTATGAATTATATCTTATCCGTCCAAATCTATGTAAATGACGCTATTATAATAAATAAATGTTTGTTTGTTACTGTGTTTTTTGAATTTGAAGTGTTTTTATTTTATGTGAATAAATGCATGGTAATAACTCATAAATAAGATAATCTTTCCATACTATGTTATAAAAGATTCGCAAGTTACCTTTCGTTTTCAGCCCAACGTCTATTTCCAACAATTTACCCGAAGTTTTTCAACTGCTGTGCTGCCTGCTCATTCCACGAAAAAAAAAAAAGGAAAAGCAAATTTTATTCCTTTTAAGGTTGGCGTCTCTTCCCCTTGCCTGTTCTCCTATAATTTTAGCGAGGTTTACAACCAAATTAAAGCAAATCAAATGCCTGAACCTCCGTCGGCATCCTCCGTTTCTTATCTGTTCATCAGCATCAAGAAAGAATTAAGGAGCAGGAAAAATAATAATAATAACTTGCTACCAATTACTAAGCTAAAGATTTGGTTACTTTACATGTCTTCTCGTCTGTAGGTAAAACCTAAAAGTCATGATTATTAACTTTTCCTTCTTGCCGCAATCTCAAAGTTACTTAGTTCGACTGAACTTTTATTTTCTATCCTATCTTCCCAGCTCTTAATTTCAATATGAATTCTACTTACTTTGTTTGTTGATATTTTCTAGCGATCCTTCATTCGGAATTCAGGTAAGTTTTTACTGCAATTGTTTTTACACAACTTGATTGTTTATATGTAAATTGCTACTACACTTGAATATGTAGATTTTTATTTGAGCTTTCTAATATATGTTTCTGTTTATTAGTCAAGCTAAATTCTTGCTTTCATTCTATTGGTAATTCAGATATTTGTTCTTACTGTATGGAATCACTTAAAAAGTTTTTAGATAAGTTTTGTTGGATCGTTCTCAGGGATTCATGATAAAAGTAAGAACTATTTGGGTCTTTCTACTAATTTTTAAGGCCCAAACAACAGAGTTAATTTTAGCAAGAAATGCTAGGGGCTTCAGAGTTAAAGAAATCAAACGCAGTATTGATAGTATAGTATCACTACAACAAAAAGGCCGAATTAAGACAAAATTTAGAGACATTATATAATTTGGATCCAAAGGAAGTACTAATTAGAAACCAATTGATTTGGTCTCAGACCCTTTTGTTAAAAACTGAAACCCTGGTCATTTATGGGTCTCAACATCTAGAAAACCCACTTCGTCACCTTCCCTAATACCACTTATCAGTTCCTCTCCCATATCTTCACTTTTTTTTTTAAAACACCGACTCTTGTCTGTTGAAAAGGAAATAATATAGCTTTCAATACAACGCAGACTAAATTATACAACGGATCAAGTTGATCGAGAAAATAGTGGTTAGTTTCCTCATTGTAATATTAAATCAATCTTATTTATTACACAATGCTGCTTTGTTATTTTTTCAATGCACTTAATTTGATTAGCAATTTTATTTGATTTGTAATTATTGGTTATTTTGGTATAGTCTGCTTTGTTCATTATTGAAGATTTGATTTTGTATTTTTGCCTCATAGTGCTATTGATAAATACCGGGAGCAGTTCGTGAAAGATACATTTTTATATCAAAAAAGGAATTAATTTGGTGATTACGAATATAAATGTGGATTTTTGATTTAGGATATGGATATAGCGTAATTTGACAATTTTAGTTAAATTTGCTCTACTGCTCTTACTTGTGGAATTAGAAAACCATAGAAGCGTGGCGGACGTTGCATATATTTGTTCATTTTTTTAAAACTAAAATTCATTGTTTTTAGCACCATTTCTCTTGTTGAACAATTATTGATTATGAGCCATTACAATTCTGTAGTATATGAAAATTTGATAGTGGTTTGAGGAAAATGAAATCCTTATTTCAAATCAATTTGGTTTACTGAATTGGAAAATCTTGTTTCATAAAATGTAGTTGCAAATTGTTACTTCTTTGATGATTCTGTCCCCGCAAAGGTTTTTTTTTTGGGCACATTGGCAGCTATTTGGGTAATTTGTTCATTATCTGGACAAATATATTTGTGAATTTTGAATATGTCATACGTATGAATAATTTCAACTATTGTATATTATAACAATTAACATATATTAGTTGTTTACTAATCAGCTGCACAGTCCAAGCAAGTCATGATCCTGACAACCTGCTAGTAATTAAGAAAGAAACCAAACTTAAATGCAGTGAGTTTCACTAATCAAATATTATTTGTTTAGACACATTTGCCTCTTCACCTAAGTTCACACTATATTATAGCGATAACATATACATTTATGAAGATATTGTTTTTTATGTAGATATGTATGTGTATACCTTTTGTCAGGCAAAAACCTTTCAATGATGTGCCGATCCGATACGACTGTAAACGCGAGCTGAATCTGACATATTTACATAACGATGCAACTCACAGTGATCACAAGTTTATGCAATATGTGAATAATATCTTTGACAGTGGACTAACCACATTAAACTTGCATGAATCTACGCTCAAATGCAGGCCATTTCTCAATGTGTTTTTAGTTCAGATTTCAAAGTTTTACTTCATATTTGGTTCAGCTTTCGCATGTTTCACAGTTTTAGTATAGATTTTCATATGTTTTAGTTCAGATTTGTAAAAACTTTCTGTCTTTGACATATTGTGCTTTGGATGCTATTTGTGTTCCAGCAAATGATAGTACTGTCTTTTATTCAATGCTTTATTTTCGTTTTATTGCAGTTTTCCATTTAATTGTCTAACTGTGTTGTGTCAGATGTGTATGTTGTCTTGCAGTCATTCATTTTTTATTTCATTTTGGTGTATTTCAGCAAATGTTTACTGTCTTGTTGTGGTTCAGCAAATGTATTTTGTATTATGGTTGGTGTTTGTCGTTAACGCTCTGTATACTGTCAGATGTATTACTGACATAGTTGCAACTATGGTTTCATCGCCATAAAATAATAGTTCCTCGTATATTGTGCGTATAATTTATAGTGGTTTAGTGATGGATTTGAGACAAAACATGTAGCCTATATTGTTAACTTGAGAACGCCGTTTGTCTTTAATGGGTTTTGAAATAAGAAACTAATTTGAAACAATCTTTTGTGTTTGTAATATTTTTGAGATCTATCTTTATGTTTTGAAATATTTTTGGCACCTAAATTTAAAGATAATAAAATTTGTTTTTAATAGGTCTCGGCTGATAATTAGAGACAATTTTTTTGATTACATGGTAAATACATTCGTCTCTAATAATCTTTATTTTTGTAGTGAATATAGATATAATTTATAATGTTAGTGAATTTGAAAGTTTATGTCAAATAGATTTTCTGTTAAAAAGTAAATAACATACGAATATTGTGAATTTATTGAAAAGAAAAACTTCAAAATTACATTTAAAAAATAATGGCCTTTTTTTTGCATATAAAATGATTTTTCCTTTTGTTTCGTATAAAAAGATATATCAATAAACAATTCAAATACAATTTTACATTCAATTTGTCTACGACTGCAACCAAACATATGTTGACTATATTTTTGACCTCACTACATAACAAGCATGTCGACCTGCGCTCATGGTGGTTAAATTAACTATTTTGTTAGAACGAGAGATATATACATGCATATGGAAATAGCCTCATAAAGAAGCACTACAAAAATAAAGGTTGTTAGAGATGAATGTGTCTAGTATGTAATCAAAAAAATTGTCTCTAATTATCAGTTGAGACCTATTAAAACAAATTTTATTGTCTTAAAATTTAGCTGTCAAAAATATTTCAAACCAAAAAGATAGGTCTTAAAAATATTACAAACCTAAAAGGTTGTTTCAAATTATTTTCTTATTTCAAACCCCACTAGAGACAAACAACGGTCTCAAGCTAACAATTCAGACTACATGTTTTGTCTCAAAACCATCACTAAACCATTTTAAATTATACATACAATATACGAAGAACTATTATTTTATGACAAAGAAACCATAGCTGCAACTCTGTCAGTAGTACATCTGACAGTATACAGAGCGTTAATGGTAAATACCAACCATAATACAAAATACATTTGTTGAACCGCATCAAGACAACAAACATTTGCTGAAATACAGCAAAATGAAATAATAAATGAACGACTGTAAGACAACATACATATCTGAAACAACGCAGTTAGACAATTAAATAGAAACCGCAACAAAACGTAGATAGAGCATTGAATAAAAGACAATACTATCATTTGATGAAATACAAATAGCATTCAAAGTGCAATATGTCAAAGACGGAAATTTTTACAAATCTAAACCAAAACATATGAAAATTTAAACTAAAACTGTGAAAGATGAAGTAAAACTTTGAAATCTGAAGTAAATACACATTGAGAAAGACCCTGCATTTGAGCGTAGAATCATGCAAGTTTAATGTGGTCAATCTACTGTCAAAGATATTATTCCCATACTGCATAAACTTGTGATCTCTATGAGCTGCAATGTCATGTAAAAATGTTAGATTTGACTCACGTTTATAGTCGGATCGGCACATCATTGGAAGGTTCTTGTCTGACAAAAGGTATACACATACGTATCTACATAAAAAACAATATTTTTATAAATGTATATGTTATCGCTACAGTATAATGTGAACTTAGGTGAAGAGGCAATATGTCTAACCAAATAATATTTGATTAGTGAAACTTGTTGCATTTAAGTTTGGAGTTCTTTCATAAATAGTAGCAGGTTATCAAGATTATGACTTGCTTGGACTGCGTAGTTGATTAGTAAACAACTAATCTATGTTAATTGTTATAATATACTGTAGTTGAAATTATCCATACGTATGACATATTCAAAATTCAAAAATATATTAGTCCAAATAATGAACAAAATTACCCAAGTAGTTGTCAATGTGCCAAAAAAAAAAACTTTGTGGGGACAGAATCATCAAAGAAGTAACAGTTTGCAACTACATTTTATGAAATAAGGTTTTCCAATTCAGCAAAACAAATTGATTTGAAATGAGGGTTTCATTTTCCACAGATCACTCTCAAATTTTCAGAGACTATGGAGTAGTAATGACTCATAATCAATAATTGTTCAACAATAAGAGAAATGGTGCTAAAAACAATAAATTTTAGTTTGAAAAAATGAACAAATATACAGAATTGAAAAAAAATCAATAATTGCCACTCTTATGGTTTTCTAATGCTACAAATAAGAGCAGTAGAGTAAATTTAATTAAAATTGTCAAATTACGCTATATACATATCCCAAAATCCATATCTATATTCGTAATCACCAAATTAATTTCTTTTTTGATACAAAAGATGTCATCTTTCACGAACTGCTTTCGGGGTTTATCAACAACACTATGAGGCAAAAATACAAAATCAAATCTTAAATAAAGAGCAGACTATACCAAAATAACCAATAATTACAGATCAAATAAAATTGCTAATCAAATTAAGTGCATCAAAAGAATAACAAAGCAACATTGTGTAATAGATAAGATTGATTTAATATTAGAACAAGGAAACTAACCACTATTCTATCAATCCGTTTTATAATTTCCTCTGCGTTGGATTGAAAGCTACGCTATTTCCTTTTCAATAGACAAGAGTCGGTGTCTTTAAAAAAAACAATCTGGATATGAGAGAGAAACTGATGAGTGGTATTAGGGAAGGTGATGAAGTGAGTTTTCTAGATGTTGAGACCCATAAATGATCCGGTTTCAGTTTTTAATATAAGGGCTTGAGACCAAAATCAATTGGTTTCTAATTAGTACTTCCTTTGGATCTAAATTATTTAATGTCTCTAAAATTTGTCTTAATTCTACAATTTTGTTGTACTGAACAGTCATAGACACTACTAGGTCGAGTTACATGTGTTGTTATTATTAATTATTTCTTAATTGTCAAAAATCCCTAGGCCCCAACCTGAGGCTTTTTTACCGGTTAAGGCGCCTATGATGCATGAGGTGCCAAGGCAGCTCGCCTTGTGAAGCGCCAAAAAGCACACTTTTTGCAACATTTTAGTAGAAATTGAAAATTTTAGCATTTGGCTCAATAGGAGCCCAAAAAATCTAACATGCTAGGAAAATTATGCTCGTTAGATTGTTGATTTTGAGCGTATTCTATAAAGAAAATACAACTTTTCTTTCGTCAACCTATTGAAAAGAAAAATCATAAATTTCTTTCGTCGAATCGTCCAAAAAAACCTAGTTCATGGAAGGTTAAAACTCTATTTTAAGACTACATAATGTTGTTTTTAGTTTTAATATTTTAAGTATTTTATTTTTTGTAAACTTGAGTTGAATGAGTTTGCACATTCTTAGTTTGATTTATGTTAATCGTATGATATTTTTTCTTCTTCTAATAATGCATTTATATGCCCTTTTTAAAATAAAAATTGTGTTTTATTGCATTTTTTAAATGCAGTTTTTTAGCTGAAAACTGTAAAAAAAATGTCATTCAAGGCGCCCAAAAAAGCCCTAGGCGCAAAAAAGCGCTAGGCGAGGGCCTGGAGCTTTTTGGGGCTTTTTCGCCTTGACAACAGGTTATTATGTTATAAGAACTTGAATTAACAAAAATAATAATGCATCCAATAAAGGTACACCACTTTAAAAGAGAAAGCAGTGTAATGATAATACATTAAATTAGCAACCGTGAAGAAGAAGTGATCAACGATCTTATGATGTTGTTTTATGGTTTTTGATTATACGTCTAATATAATAATATTACAATATCCATTTGATTGTTACATGTAGATTCTTGCACTTTTAGAAAATTCATAAAAGTAAACCTAATTTCCATTTTGCTTATGTCAATTAGATTTAATATGTGACATCTGATTCTATGAAAGAATTAGTATAGTATGATTGTTGTGCTCTGCGTTGAAACAGATATATGAGATGATGCTCATAAGTTTGATGATGCTTTGTTAAGTTCTATCCACGATAACTGCATATTTTTGTACCTGTACAATAGCTTCTCTTATAGTTTCAATTAGGTGGTCTTTAATATATAGATATTTCATCAAATATTCAGTGTGTGGTTTTGTTGTATAAGTTATCCCTATTAAAAATATTTCCCATTAGTTAGATTATACGTTTTCACGTCCACAGGACAATGTTTTAGCGCTTTTTTTTCTTAGCTACTGTTGCTTTCTACCTTGAAATCTTTTATGAACTATTCTGACTTAAGATTAGGGATTAACTGAAATTTACAGAACATAGCGGGTGTAGGTAAAATGTTTCTAAAAAATTAATATATTTTATAGTTTGTAATTAAGATTCAAGGAAAATAACTATGGCATTTGTTAATATCCACGATATAAAATATAAATGGCATATAATGGTGGAAGTTGGCTAAAATATTTCAACCTTACATCTTTTTTAAAAATGTTTATATGTAGAATCGTGTTCGATTTACATTTTGGTGTTCAAGTTTGCTTTCTTATTTCTAATGTCATATCTTTTGAGACAAGCATAATCGATACTTAAAAATATATGAGGGTCTAATTTGTATTGAAAGCAGTCAAGCACTACCATGAGGAAAAAGTTATTGAAAAAGAACCCTAATACACATAAAATAGTATCAAGGGTAGTACGGCAAATATTTGTGATATCGGATTAATAATTATCACCAAAACTGTTATTTCGTGTCATTGAAATTTTTCGTAGTTTGATAATTTCAGTCATATTAACATCATAGAACATAAATATCAAGTTCTTTCTAATGCTACTTCCCGGTGATTGTTGGGTGTTGGAGAATTTTCTACAATGGATTGAACACTATACGTTTCATAGCAATTATTATTACAATGCTAATAGTACAGTTGGGTTACTCACAAAAGTGAACACGAGCGATTCAGTGTTTGGATTTATTTTGCACGGCAAGACCAATTACAAAAGTAAGGAGTAGCCATATATTAACACATTAATCGACAAGATAGCGTATGTTTAAATTTTTGATTTTGAAGTATTTTCAGTATAATTTCCAAAATGAGCAACATATCATCTCAACTTTGTCTAAAATATGGTACATGAATATCTGTAATATATGTAAATGATCACATTTTGTAGTAGTGCATTGACAGTTATGACACGAGTAGATTAATTATTTTTTGACTACAATTTTTGGTTTGAGACACCTTTTGAACTTCGCCTTGATAGATCTCTAGGTGAAAAATATTGACATAATAATAAATAATCAAACACAGATCATACGAACAATAAAAAACTTCAAATTTCAAAAAGCATACCCACGTATGGAGCACCCTTTGAAAACATTCGAAACTACTGAATTAATCTGATAATAAAATTTTGTTTAGATTATATATACTTTATGTTTTTGTCCAGAATGTTCCTTTGAAAATTTTCCTTTTCATTTATCGTTCTGATTCGTTAATATATTTCATCAAACCATGGCCTACACAATACCGTCATCATTGGCTGATTCGGCAATGAAAGTGATGTTGCTTAAGAAGCATATCGTTTCACTAAGGTATGGGTCAGCAAATTTGGTTTCAGATTCAAAAAATCAAACCATCAACCATCCATTGCTTTGGTAAAATTGTAAATCATCAATATCTGTTAAGAAGTTCGTGTAGGCATCATGAAACAGAGCGAAGTATGTCAAAGTTGGTAGGAGTGCGCTGTGTTTTCCAGTATGTGCTAATGGTTTAGGACCAGATTCCATTATTGCTTTTGTTGTCTTCGTAGATGACGGTGGAAGGTACGTTAAAAACATCTCTTTGTATCTCTCAAAATATGTCATAGATATTTAGATAACCATGTGATAAAACAAAATCCAATCATTTATATATGTTGGATTGGAACCTTTGAACGCATCGACCAGATCTTAACTTTTGATTGTAAAATTATCTTCATCTACAGTCTTGCATGTTTCATCTTTTGAATATGTTCCATTCTCGAATGAATTTTATGTGGACATACTTTTGTGACCAAAAAAATTAGCTGATCTGGACAGGGAATATATTTAAGATATTTAATTTCAAATATACACTACATTTACTAAATAATCATTGCACTTTGTATATGGTACTCAGGTTTTCCGAAATCATTTATTTATGTTATCTATTTGAGCCAAGAATTGAAAAATCTTTTGAACTATTAGCAAGTTAAGAAAGCTTCGATAATCCTTGCTGTTCTCTTTTGAAAGTTGTTTGGTAGGAAAAATGTTGCGTTAATAGCAAACTGTCATTGTAAGTTTTATTAATTTGCATAGAACTGAATATCTGAAGCATAACTCATGAAAAAATAATTATATAAATGCAGTTCAAACCAAAAACTCGAGCACTATCCAAAAGTGAAATGGTTTCTAAGAACAAAAAACATGACTGGAACATGGGGTTGGCTAAGATAAGAGTTTTAATATGCAGTGAATTATGAAATCGAAGACGATTGATGTGGGTCACAAGGTTAGTTTTATGTGATGAAACTTTGTACAATGCAGTAGTATGATGGATCATTGGATAAACTTAACTTTGTTTTAAGATGAGGTTTGTTTTGTTGACAGTAAAGAGGAGTTTCAGTTGTATGGGAAATGGTTAAGATATCAACCATAATTGTGAAAGGTGCGCCTAGGCGCACGTCATGGCGCGGCGTTTGCACCATTTTTGCTTGCGGCGCGGCGCACATGAAAAGGCGCGCGGTGCAAAAATGTCGCACGCGCGAAATGGCGCGTCTTTTCTTTATTTTATGGGTTTATATATATATATATATATATATATATATATATAGGTGAGCGTTCAATGGCACCCCTTATTCTGCACCCCCTAAATGCACCCGAATTGTGGTCAATCATTTATATTAAAGAAAGTGAGTGGAAGGGGAGAGAATGAGTGGAAGGAGTGAGAGAATGAGTGAAAAGATTGTTTAATATAAATGAGTGGTTGTGGTTGAGAGGCATTTGGGGTGCCATTGAACGCTCCTCATATATATATATATATATATATATATATATATATATATATATATATATATCATTTCAAACTGCAATAACTACTACAAATACTCTCACCATCACTATTGCTATTACTATTATTATCATAATAACATGAAACGTGAACAACTTCGTTATTTTTTTCTTTCAATTATATGGAAACATAATCAAATAATTATTATTTTTCATTCGATTATCATCAACAAGTTAATAACCTTACAATTATATAATTGACTGACCATAGCATGGCGACATTTAGAACTGACATATGTTTTATTATCTAACATAGTTTAGATTCATTTTAATATTGTCAGAAATATATAACTTAATGTATAAAAGATCATAAAATATTGCCTAGCATAGATGCAAAAGCAAATGAATGAGAGGGAGAACCCGTGAGCAATAAATCAAGAGAAGCTGCTCTGGTGGAAGAGAAAACATTCTTAGAAAATTAACACTTAATCAGTTTTGAAACATACACTTGGATAGAAAAAAAATTGCATGTGTGAATATGTCCAATATATTTGTACGATTTGTCTGTAACATAAAAATATTTCATGATTTGGAATTTATTAAATACAATCGAGCATTAAATTTATCAGATTCAGATTTCTAGTTTATCAGTAATGTATATTATTATTTTGGAGTTGAAAACTATTGTGCTTGATAATTTATGCTTTATGTTTTTTGTAAAATGCATTAAAAAAATTGTTGCATATGTTTTAGAAAAAAAATGTTGAATTTTTCAAATTTTTGTTAAAATATTAAATTTATTAAAAAAATTAAACATGCGCAGTAAATTAAAAAGGTGTGCGCCATTTGTCGTGCCGTGCGCCAAGGCTTTAGAGAGGGTTTGCGCGATGTGCCATTAATAACACTAATATCAACAATATAAAAATGTTACACTTAGGCATAAACTCTTCTTCTGCTGTAAAACAGAATAAATGGAAGGAAAATTTTGCAGAGTGAAGCAAGGAATCAGCCACATGATCTTTCTCCTGATACTATATCCTAGGGATGGAAATGATTAAGAAATCACGTCTGATCTTCTGAGTTTCCTTTTTTTAACTTTATTGTGTGTTTTGATGTGTAATGTGTGATTTTCTTTTAATATTGAGTTATGTCCTTTATGTGTATGATTTGTACTCATATTATATTTGTACACACCTTGATATCTCTACCGTACCTCTTCTGTTTGTAATGAAGTTTTTTTTATCCAAAAAAAAAAAAAAAAAAGGAATTTCAATTGTATGGCGCGTTATTACAGTATTCTGAACTCATTACTTCACAGGCTTGAAAGCATAGCATAACATTCATGAAATTATATCATGGTTAATTGCAAATGTTTAGATTGCATAACTTAATTACTTCTGAGATATGTAGCGTCATTAAAAAAATTGAGCTCATTCTACAAAAAAAATGTTATACTACAGGAGTTTTGAATCATTAGATGGATGTATATTGAAAGATTACATTTGAAAACATTGACTTAGATGTTCTACTGGAAAGGACGGAAAAGTAATATTGAATTAAAGTCGAATTTTGATATGTGTATATATTCATGTCAACCAATTGAAATTGACTAAATTTAGCAAGAAGAAATTTAACAAAGAGTTATACAAACACATAAGCGTTAAGCAGCACTAAAACAATGCAGCATCCTTGACAGTCTTTTGATTTCCACTATATAATTTAATTTGAATACTAGTTGATTCTCTCTTTCCCATTAAATTCAAAAATTTGTATGCTCCGTAAATAAACTATTTTGTTGTACCCTGTGTGCGTAGCACAGGTTTGCACTAATACTATTGAAAAAAAGGCATGCATCTTATGAGTAACAATTTAACTATTTATTTTCAAATAGCAGAAATAAATAAGTGCCTATTAATGTAGCAACATCAAAAGTTCGATGGATATGATTTAACCTGACCGTTCAATATAGCCAGCGGCCCAGCAATGATAATTAAAATATTAACCGCAATATATAAGTAAGCTCCTCCATTATACCTTTTGAGCATGCTTCAAGTTATTTATAATATTCGAGGTCACTGTATTATTTGATCATTAATTCAAACGGAATAAAGAATTTGTACTCATCCGTAATTCAAAAAATATACGTTTATATTCTTTCATCTGCAGGTGGTATCCTTTATATCCACAAGTTTGCAATCCTTGATGAAGTTAGAAATTACAAAATGTTTCTGTTTTTATAATAAATTTGCCTTTGCATAGTACAGGTTATTGATTATGCAGGTACTTTTCCACTTTTATTTTATTTTATATGAAGCTAAAAACATATCAAAGGCTAGATGTTCAGCCCATCTTTCAGTTTTCCAGAGTTATGAATAGGCGCCACACTTATACTAAAATTGCATTTTCACGTATATGCTGTTATTTGGAAATCTTTAACCGTATATATCTACTCTAAATTATGAAATCAAACCAATTATTTGGTATGGATAATGCAATACTTAACCTGAAATAAGCATTCATGATACAACAACTTACCGCTAGCTTCATGAAATAAGTGTGTGTGTGTGTGTCTATATATATATATATATATATATATATATATATATATACACACACACACACACACACACACACACACACACACACACACACACATACATACATACATACATATGTACCATTTTGTAGTTCTTGCTCTTTAGCATTTGAAAACTATGAAATATACGGATAAAGGATCGACTCCACCTATTCATCCCGGTAACAATATTGTATTGAAGGTTTTTGATGCTTATGCTCAAATTGAAACTCAAGGACCATCGAATATTTCCTGGATTGATAGAATTTGGTAGCGAAGTTTAGTTCTTGCTGATCCGAAAGATTTCGAGCTTAGCTGCACCAAATATTGGGTAAATCTATTTTTTTTCTTTTTACCATTTTTTTCTTTTTGCAATGATATTTTTCACAACCCTTTTTTTTTTTACCTAAACATAAATATATTGTACCAACTACTGAAAATCAATCTAAAGGGTAAGAATTTTTCAGAGAAGAGAAAAAATACTCTAGATAATTGCAGATCAGCTGACAATCTAACTTGGTCCGTCATGGAAGCGGCAGAGCTGAAGCTATTTTTTATCAAGCACTCAAACATAAAGTCACGTTCCATCCAAATGCAACAAAATAACAAAATGAATTGGATTTACGCAATATTAACTGCTTATGAGATTTGCATCTTACTGAAGGAGGAATCAGAATTGAGGGTGAGGTACAACTTTAGTGAGAGAAAGTACTATTCTGAATAGGTTACCAAAACATGTTGTTAGGTAATTTTATACCAAAATCCGTGCACTTTTAACTATTACTTATTAGAAACTAGATTGCTATGTGTAGTTCACAAGAGTAATCAAGTTAGAAGAAAGTTAGAGCTCGTCAAACCTAAGAGAACAAGGAAGCTATAATACATACTCAGTTACCTACTTATTTATCTCAAAGCAGTAAGAACTTGCTCATAAATGTTGACATATCATTAAATGCTATTCTGTTTAGGAAAAAACGGTTTTTCACCAAAGAAATGTCCATCAAATTTTTATCTTTTGAATACCACATACCATGCTACATTGATGACTATGAATAAAAAATATGGTCAATTATACATATTTTGTCCGAATAATTGCACGATGTTTGTGACCATGATTAATGATTGTCTTTTAATTATAGGTAACTATTGCATTACATGAAGATGAAGCTTATCTTACCAGGATAACAGAAAATTTGCACTATTTAATGATCACCTTCAACTTGCGGTGCAAAGGTATTTATACCAACTTGGAAGCTAATGCTCTAATTATATGTTTCAGAAAATTTACCCCAGTTATTTTCCTTTTGAAGCAAAATGATGGAGAACATTTTTCACATCAACCTGTATTTGAAACTTACGTACGTGCATAGTATCAATAAGCACCAATCAAATTACTAACAAATAATGACAATATGTTTTACTCCGTAAGCATGACTTTGATCGACAACTAGATATAATAATACAATAAAAAAATAGTACCTTCGAGTATGATGTATCAAAAGTATTTTGCTTTTAGCTTTTATCCACTTATACACAATATTCTCTACTTTGTGGATAATATTCTTTTCTTATTATTTGCTTAAGTATTTATGAGCCTGGTTAACATTTGTGTGTTGTACTATCATGCATATGATCATCGTGCGATAGAGGAATTTTGACAACAAGATGATGGTAATGTTACTAAAAATAGGATTTTAATGTAATTGTTTAGAGCTGGTAAAGAATATTCGCCAAGGGGATCACACTATTGTAGACACTAATTGTGACACCTAAGTGGTTTGTTTTGTTATGTTTATATTATATTTTGTATTTTTTTAACTTTAGTTTTATAACATTTTCATTTTTATTATTGCCTACAAAATGTCAAATTAAGACTTAAAATTTCTTATTGGTATATTTTGGATCAAGTTTTATAATTAACCAATAGTCATATAGGTTCACAACACATTAGTGATAATTCTTCTGATTTGCGAAAATAAATTTAGACAAAATTTCGAAATATAAATTATAATTTAAAACTTAATTTATACTGAATCTGCTGGAATTTCTTTTTTAAGTGTGGTGTGCATTAAATTATATGTTTTCTATGTATGCTTATATGTTTAAACACATTAATTTAGATGGTAAAAAAGTATTGGTAATGCATCCACTAACCAAGTACAATAACCTACACATGATTTAGGCATTGTCCTGAATAACGCCATTCAAAATATTTCATTTTTTCAAACATAGTCGTTTTTACTTTGTGTGTGGAAAAATAAATCCCTCTGCACTCTAATTCGCTCCACAAAGAGAATGTGGAAAATTTATATAGACGGTAAATTTTAGGTAATATACATAAGCGGTTAGATCTCCCCAAATATATTATATTGTTTAAGAAACGTTAATAACCTCAGTAATATTTTAAATATTTATTATGAAAAAAGTACAACTTCACAGTTTTATTCTTGCAGAATTGAAATACAAAAATTTCCTAAATTATTTGGATTTTATGTAAGTAGTGTAACTTGGTACATATTTATAAAACCCTTGGTGTAACAGAGATCTTATTTGAATGAACAAAAAATACAGGCATGTTGTTAACAAATAAATATATTCATTTGCTTAGTGATCTCTTTTATATAGTATGTGTAAGCTACGCAAGATGCTATAATGCTATTTGCCCATTGTATTATTGATACATGGTGTAAAACTAATGCAAAACCATTAGGATTAAAATTAGGTATTATGTAAAAATTGACTTTGTAGTTTGTCAGGGTGTATTTGTATGATGGCTAAAACCCTTTTTTACATCCACGATGTAGTGGATGACCATAAAGTTGATAAGATGTTAGCTAAAGATGAAGCAAGATTAGCAATTTGTAATGCTTCAAACGTATGGTCTTAAGAACCATAATAACACATTCTTCTTCATCTTAACCATTATGTGCATTGCAAATAAATATAACAAAACGTTTGGACTTAATTACTTTTTGTTTACATTAGTTTTTTCATACACATTATGGTCTGGAAAAAACTATAATGTTGTATTCTTCTTCATCTTAACATTCATGTGCATTGCAAGTGTCCGTGGGTGTAGCGCAGTGGAAAGGAGACCTAACTTCCATACTTTTAGTTCAACGTACGCCTTTCTATTGTGTAACTGATGTGGTGATCCCTCAAAAATCTGTATTTACAATTCTCAGATTTTGTCAGTTTGTTGATTAAATTTAATTATATCCTCGTATTCACTTTGTGAACAGTTGTATTTTTGCAATATTAATAAAGTTGGTTGACATCCTGCAGATTTTATATTATGCTTTGCCAACATATTAAATTATCATCTTTTTGAGCACATTCAATTCTAGCTTTTCTTTCTTGGGTTTGTCTCTTTTTAACCATGTTCATTAATGCTTTATTTGTTACTACCGCATTGTAATAGATAGTTCCATATGATATGGAACTGACAGCTTATTTGTTATGTGTTTAAAAATCGTTCACTAATTTATTGACTATATGTATATTACTCTTGTTCAGCATATAACGTTGCATATAGTTATGTAGTTGGAAATATCATTACTGACTTTTAGTTCTTTTATGATCATATGAGTTGATTTTGGAACTAGGATCATGAAAAGTTGTATATAGTGTAAAATAGCAGGTTAAATAATTTGAATCATGGATTGTATAATCGAAAATCTAAATTAAAAACTGGAAGTCAGATGCACATATGACAGAGTGGAATGTGTAGACCAAATTATCGTTGACAATTTGTTACTATACAAATGTATTATTTTTCGTGCAGCATAGAATCTGAAAAAGGCTATAAATTGCATTAGGTTATTGAATTGAACTGCTTCAACTTCTTTGCATTTGCTTTGTATAATTTTTGATGATATCTTATATCCATTTTCATGATGCCCTGTACTATGCTAAATCTGGACTACCACACTGAATTGACAGTACATATTGGAATTTAACTTGGATCCATTTTTAGAAAATAAAATCAGTTTCCCTGCCTTCCAGTTTTGCTCAGGCTTAGGCATAATTCCCTGGTTTTTATTCATTGTTAACAAATTTGTAATGCATTTCATCCTCATTTTTTGTTCTTATTTTCCTACCTTCAACGTATATCTGTTGTTGTACCAATAAATATATTTATTTCTATGTTGAAAACTTGCAGCCATGGTAAATCACCAGCAACATAACATTAACAATGACGCAGTGGAAGCAGTTGATTAGTGGTACAAATATATCATAAAGGAATTCTTAAAACTGCAAATTCTATGTTATAATTTTTTTTTTTTTTGTTACTTATCTCTTGCGGCACTTTCTTCTTGATGGGTCGATCTGTTTTTTTTCCCTTGATTTCGCAGATAGTGAAAAGTGGACTTAGACTTCACGCTTGTTTTAAACCAATTGATTTCAATACTTTTGTATTAACTTCACTAATTGTGCTATGATATTATTTTGTAGGATTTATTCTAATGATGCGGCCTACCATCTTTTAAAATATAAGCATATATTTTTTGCTTTTGTTTGTTAATTTTTACCTGTTATACTACTTGGAGTATTGTAATTTTTATGCCTTTTGGACTGGAAACTTTATTTGACAGTTAACTGTGCTATATGAGAACTATAGCGAATAGGATCCTTTATTTTACATAAATGTGCTGATGAAATTATGTACCATTTGACAAGTTACAAACAGAGAAGTGAAGTTGTGCTATTTTCATATTATCTTTTACCATTGGACAGAGAGGTGACTTTTTTCTGTTTTCGCATTTTGCTCAATGCTATGCCATAAATGCATGCATCCATCAGAAAGTACATATAACAATATCCGTGTGCATAGTATGATTACGGCACTTGTAAGTATTATAGCCATATTTGTTTGGGGGAAATATATTGAATAGGATGAATATGCTTAAATGGTTACGTATAAATTAGCATTAGGATTAGAGATTGTAACTCCAGCTAGGGAAATAAATAAATAATAATCTTATATATATATATATATATATATATATATATATATATATATATATATATATATTAGAATTAGAATTAAACAAAAATAAGGTTATAATAATATTTAGGAGTTACAATAATTAGACTAGTAGAAGGCCTGTGCTCAGCATACGGGCAGTGCCGGTCTAGGGAATCTGTTCCTCGAGCCACGATTAGAATTTGTTGTGCTTTTCTACACAAATTGTCATCAATTTTTTTATTTTTTTAAATGCGTTACTATAACATACACGATATGCATTGCTAGATATTTTTTTAAGATGATATCAAAATGCATGGAGATTGCAACAAATAAAATATAAAAAGGAAAAATATGTATCTTATTGTTGTTGATGATAAAATGTGTGTCCATCCGTTATGTACTCATTTCTTGCGACCATGTTTTCTATCAAAGTAACCTGTTGCACCAAACTCAAATATTAAAATAATAATATATCTTGTATATCCTACTTAGATACATATACTAGCAGCAGAAGAATGTTTTGTTGAGTTTCCATAACGGAGCAATATATATAAACCACAAAATGTTACATGGAGCAAGCTACAATATTCAATTCACAAAATATAAACTAAACATTAACTTTTCATACAAAATAATAACCAACTTTCTTTGAATAAAAATGCTTCTTCTTGCATTTTTGGTAGCGGATTCTTTAATCAAATTATCATAATTAAGTTTATCAGAAAAAGCGCTTTCAATTGAAATAATTGCAAGTCCATTCAATCTTTCTTGTGACATAGTTGTCCGAAGATAGTTTTTAATCAATTTCAATATAGAAAAACTTCTCTCCACGGAAGCAACCGTAATTGGTATAGTTAACAAAATCCAATAAGCAACCCATGCACATTGGAAACCACCATCTTTTATATAAGATCTTATAAAATCAAGAATGTCAATTTATTTAGTCATTTACTTTGGTAACATAGTTTGCAAAGCTCTAAGATCTTGGAATAAATCTTTTCCACATTGTTCATTGTACTTCAAGTGGCTATCCAAACAGATGCAATGTTCCATTAACTCCTCTTTCCCAAGATTTATAAATTTTGCATTAAAAAAAAATTCCAAAGATGTTATCATAAAGTTCAAATCAATCTTTGAATGATGTTAGAGCTTGGTCTATGATATGAATGAAGCATGCGACTCTAAAAATCTCTTTTGGCGATTGGCTTTCTTCATTGTTAGGTGCAATATCCTCATCAAAATGATTTTTTTTCTACGAATGATCCTTTTCACCTCAAATTTTGGTTCAATACCAACATCTATAACAAGTTCATTAGCCTCTTCCACCATTTCTTCAAACCCGTGTTCTCTAAAATTTTGAAAAAAAATATCAATAAGTTCTTTAATCTTGTAATTGCATCTTCTAAATTCATATCTTCGTATTGAAGTGCTTTGCTTACTTGATTCACTTTATTTTAAAATTGTACCAAATACAAAGGCTTATCATGAACTCAAAATTCTCCAAAACGTTAGCACATAAACCTTTAGCTTCCGCCATCACTATATCCTCTTTAGAACTATTAGCGATTTCAACTAAAGCTGTAAAGCATCTTTTAACGTATATGGTTGAAATCTAATAGCTCGTACACTTTCAACATGACTTTCCTATCGAGTAGCGTGTTGAAATTTATGATTCAAATATTTGTAGAGAATGAAAGAAATTGATTGATTATCAATTAATTAATTGGCTCGTATATGGAAAGATATAAGATGAAGTTTTCTTTTTGGAAGAAAAATAACAGACCAATCAATCAATTAATGAAGAATCAATTTACTCAGGGAAAGAGATTGAGACCATGATTGCGCCAACCATTTATGCTCCAATCAAATCAAGGAAGATATTATATTTATTTTTCTTCATGTTCAAATAATCCAGAAACTTCTCTTATTTATCTCCAAGAAATCCCTCTATATAAATAGGGAGTCATGTTATTGTATGAATGCAAGCAATCCACCATTAATCTTCTCGTTATTGCAATCTTATGTACTCATTTCTTCATTGAGAAATAAAAGTTGTTGAGTCTCCGTGGGCGTATGATATTCATATCTGAACCACGTTAAATTGGTGTGTCCTTTCCTCTCTTTTTTGTTTTTGTTATCTCTATAATTTGTGCCACTTGATTTTATTTTTTTGGCATTGTTGAAATTGTTGATAGACTAGATCATTGGGTTTTCGTATTCCGCTGCCCAAATCTCTGATTTTGCACTACAGATTGGTATCAAAGCTAGTTGTCCTGTTCAAAAACTTTTCAGCCATGTCAAATTCCACAAAGAATAATGGTGGTAGAAGCGCTACAAATTATGGAGTTGTTAGATTTGGTGGAAAAGAGGATTTTGGCACATGGAAGCGGTATTGAAGAAAGAGAGGACATTTAAGGTTGTCTCACATCCGGAGAAATTGAAGAAATTAGCACCTGAAGAGATAGATGAATTGGAAGAGGATGTTATTACTACCATCCAACTTAGCCTTTCTGATGAAGTACTTAGAGAGTTTTCTCATGTGAAAATTGCTAAGGAATTGTGGGATGCTCTTCAAAGAAAGTTCTACGACAAGTCTCTCACCAACCGCATCATCTTACAACAACAACTTTATTCTTTCAAAATGAGGTCCGGAACAGATGTATTTGCTCATATAGATTACCTCAACACACTTGTCATGAATCTTCGAGCAGCGGATGTAAAGACTGAAGATGAGGCGCAAGTTGTTATTCTTTTATGTTCTTTACCTGCAGAGTATAACACTTTTGTTAACTCTATGATCTATGGGCGTTCGTCTATTTGCTTGGAGGATGTGAAGACAAATTTGCATAACGAGATGTTGGGAGGAAAGCTAGCAAGCATGAGCATGGAGAATGATTCTGAAAGCCTTGTTGCACAGAGAGGAAGAAGTAAAAGTAGACCCAAATACGGTGGAGATAGAGCTAAGTCCGGATCTCAGTCAAGAGGAGCCCGGAAGGGAGTTTGTCATTATTGCAGAAAACCTAGATATTATATTGCAAGTTGCTCCAAGTTGGAGAGTAAAAACAAAGCTGTTCCGCGGAAGGCTTCAGCATCTAAAGCGGGGACATCAGATTCAGATAATGATCCTGGCATACAGCTTCCGTCTCTCCTATGAAGAGTACTATGTGGATTATTGACTCAGGAGCATCCTATTACATGATACCTGATAGACACTCTTTTTCCACTTATCGTCAGCCTGAAGGAGGAGAGATTCTCATGGGAAATAATGCTTCTTGTCACATGATTGATATTAGAACAATAAAAATCAGGATGTTTGATGGTGTTGTTCGTACTTTATGTGATGTCAGGCATGTGCCTGATTTAAGGCGTAGTTTGATCTCTATTGGAGCATTGTGCAATTTTGGCTTAAAGTGTGTAATAGAAAAAGATTCATTAAAAATTACAAATGGCTCATTGATAGTAATGAAAGGGGTAAAAGGTGGAAATCTATATTTGTTGAGGGGTACAACTGCTGTTGCGGAGACTGCTTCGGTTATTGATTCAGTTGATTCCGATTCTAACATATTGTGGCATTTTCGTATGGGTCACAGTGGACAGCGCAGTTTAGAAGTATTGAGAAAGCGAGGCTTGATTGACGGTGTTCATCATTCAAAACTTGACTTTTGTGAAGATTGTATACTTGGAAAGCAGATGAAGGTTTCTTTTGGCATTGCAGAGCATAAGTCTAAAGATGTTTTAGAATATGTTCATACTGATGTTTGGGGACCCGCACCATGCTTATCTTATGGAGGAGCCAGTTATTTTGTTTCATTAATTGTGGATGATTTTTCTAGAGAAGTATGGGTTTACTTTATAAAGTCCAAGATGAAACTTTTGATAGGTTTCAAAGTTGGAAATCTCTTATTGAGAAGCAGTCTAGAAAGAAAGTGAATGTTCTTCGTTCAGATAATGGTGGCGAATTCACTTCTCAAAAATTCATCAAATTTTGTGAGTCCGAGGGAATCAAAAGACATTACACCACACCAAGAGACCCTCAGTCAAATGGGGTTGCAGAGAGAATGAATCGGACTTTGTTGGAAAGAACTCGTTGCTTATGGTTGACTATGGGATTAAATAAGAGATTTTGGGCAGAAGCATTATCTACAGCGGTTTTCTTTATCAACCACACACCTTCTACCGCCATAGATATGAAGATTCCTGAAGAAGTATGGAAGGGAGAGCCTGTATCATATTCCTTTCTCAGAGTGTTTGGTTGTCCAGCTTATGTGCATGAGAGCAAAGGGAAGTTGGATCCAAGATCTCGCAAGTGTATTTTTCTTGGCTTTAAGAAAGGAATTAAGGGTTATAGGATGTGGTGTCCTACTACCCAGAAGATTGTTACTAGCAGGTATGTTACATTTGATGAGAAGGTTATGTTGAAGGTGGAGCCTTCTTCTTCAGTTAATGATGATGTTGAGAGGACAAATTCAGAATACCAAATACATGGCAGATCATCAGACTTCCATACTAGTAAAAATGGTGATTCTGGTGACACCGTGGTTGATAGGGAAGAGACAGAAGATCAATCTCAAGGTGGAGCTCAAATTCAAACCCGACCAACGAGATAGAAGAAAAGACCTACGTGGCTCGATGATTTTGTGGGATTAAGCATTGAAGATATTGACTTTGATGATATGGCAGCTTATGCATTAAGCATATTTCATGATGAATCAAGAGACTACAGAGATGCCATTACTTCAGTTGATAGCTCCAGTTGGCTAGTAGCAATGGAGGAGGAGATTGACTCTTTGCACAAAAATCACACTTGGGATTTAGTGCCACTTCCTTCCAGCAAGAGATCAATTGGATGTAAATGGATCTATAAGGTGAAAGATGGCGACAGTGGTGACTTGAGGTACAAAACAAGATTAGTGGTGAAGGGTTATGTTCGGAAGAAAGATGTGGCGTTTCATGATATATCCATTCCCATTCTTTTGGCATTAGTTGCTCACTTCGACATGGAGTTGGAACAACTAGATGTCAAGACAACATTCTTGCATGGTGATCTTGAGGAGGACATTTACCTACAACAGCCAGAGGGCTTCATTGATAGCAGCAAGCCAGGTCATGCTTGTAAACTTAACAAATCTCTTTATGGCTTAAAACCGTCTCGTAGACAGTGGTATAAGAAATTTGATAAGTTTATGATCTCACATGGTTACTGTAGAAGCTTTAAGGACCAATGTGTCTATTTTTAAAAATGTAATGATAACATCATCTATTTGTTACTTTATGTTGATGATATGTTGATAGCTTCTAAGAGCATGTCTAAAATTTCGAGGTTGAAGATGGAGCTCAGTAAGGAATTT
Organism: Allium sativum; assembly: GCA_030737875.1. Taxonomy (NCBI): domain Eukaryota; kingdom Viridiplantae; phylum Streptophyta; class Magnoliopsida; order Asparagales; family Amaryllidaceae; genus Allium; species Allium sativum. The sequence goes on from CM060919.1 coordinate 798,099,757, forward strand.
GAGATGAAAGATTTGGGAAATGCACAAGGAATTTTAGGGATGGAGATTCAGAGGGATAGAAAGCAAAGAGTTTTGAGGCTCCCTCAAACTCAAAACATCGAGAAAGTCCTATCTCGATTCGGTATGGAGAATGATAAATCGGTGGCTACTCCATTAGGCTCTCAATTCAAGCTATCCAGAGATATGTGTCCCACATCGGATGAATACAAAAGGGATATGTGTAATATTCCTTATTCTAGTGCGGTTGGAAGCCTTATGTAGGCTATGGTATGCACAAGCCGTGATTTAGCTCATGCAGTTGGTGTTGTTAGTTGATATATGTCTAACCAGGTAAAGAGCATTGGCAAGCAGTGAGTGGTACTCAGATATCTTCATAGCACTTCTTCAGTTGGCTTGTTATATGGTAGAGTAGATGGAGACATCTCCCTTAAAGGATACCGTGATTCAGATTATGCTCGGGATAGAGATGCATGGAAGTCGGTGTTGGGCTATGTTTTTACACTTGGCATAGACCCGATTTCGTGGAGATCAAAGTTGCAGTCTATCGTAGCTTTTCGACTACCGAAGCAGAGTTAATATCAATTGTGGAAGCAACAAAGGAAGGATTGTACTTACTACAGTTGTTGGATGATCTTTCAATGACGCAGCAGACAGTGGAGCTATTTTCAGATAGTTAGAGTGTTGTATATAACGCAGTTGTATACACAATTATATGATTTTTGTTTGATGATAACAACCAAATATATTTTATTATTAAATGTGTTTGTTACTATACTGTTTCATATCCACATCACAAACAGGAATATAATATTTATATTTAAATAGAATACGACTGTACAGTCAGTCATATATTCACACAAGTATTTTATTTAAGTAGAGTATTTTATTTCAAACTTTCAAACAGTACAAATCTTAACAACTCCACTATTTGTACATCTTTGCTATACAATACATTTCAATTTCATATACATATCAGCTCCTCATTACAGAATAACTCAGTCACTCATTTTGTACATACATTCAGTCTCAACACTCAGTATACAGTCATATTTACATACGTACACTGACACATTTACATATTGACACTTATATACAGTCTTTTGTCTTCAGTCTTCATAGCTCACAATCAGTTCAGTCATCATTTGCTTACCTATCATATACAGAAACACAAGCAGAGTATCTTGAACAGAAATAATATTCTAAATTCTAGCGAATATATTTTTTATTTTGAAAATTTATTTACCTCAGAATTTCGGTGTTTCTCACCATTTTTCTGACTCGATCTGATTTTAATATCCATCCAACTGTGTCCAGACAGCTTGTGATATTCACAGTGATACACTGTAAATACCACAAGGCAGACATTATATATATATATCTCAATGCAGGGATAGGAAAACTTGTATGGATGGTTGCATATACACACATGTATATATATACACGTGTGCACTGCCTCGCCAGTCCAGTGTGCAACTGAGGAGTAGCCACATGGACCATCTCGACTCAGTGCAACAATAATCAATATGGTCGAGGCAACCCAAAAACATCAATGGCCGAGCTAAATACAAAGCGCAACAAAAAAACAGAAATGCATATATATGGTGCAACTCAGCGTTAAAAATGGTCGAACAAGTTTCAGATCAAACAGCATTGAAAGGCCTAAAAACATGTTTAAACTGGAAGTATATGTGTGGCATAACATCAATGAATTGGTCAGCATGTTCAAGTGGTCACACACAAGGCTAAACAGATTTCAAGGAGCAGTACAAGTGCAGTAGCATGTTCATGGCAGAGTCAAAGTGCACAAGTGCAAACAGGATCTCAAGTTTTTTTTTAAAATGTATATGCAACTAGAAGTGGTTCAGCACAAGTCAGGTGCAAGGTAGCACAACAGCTCAAGCCCAAGTGAGTCAAGCAGATGACACATGCATACAAAACTGGCCATACACAAGTGTACAACATAGATTGCTCATGCAAACTAACATGGTGGAACAACAACATAACTACAAATGCAACAGGGGGTTAAGTATAGTTCAAGGCAGAGTGAATGAGTTCAAGTAGCAAGGGACAAATGTATGATTTGCATATACAAGAATGGTTCATGCACACTACAGCAAGGCTCAGGTATGGTCACTATAGGGGACAACCAAATCAAAGTCAAGAGGCATGGCACAATGTTTAGCATGAAGTAAGTTATTTCTGGAAATATGGCGATACAGCATAGTGTAGATATAACATGTAAACAAGGTACAACCGAAGTGAAATGTTAATATACGCATGGGTCACAACAATCAAGCATGGTGCACAGCATTTCAGGTTAGCCTAAAATCAGCAATATCAGAGTCCATGTGAATATACAAGTTACACAGCAATTGTAAGTGGCTCAACCTTGGATATTCAATGTCAAGACATTATTCAAGTGCTAGCACAAGTGAATAAAAAAGGTTTCCAGTTTTTTTTTGGACAAGAAACATTTATGGTTTCCAAAAAATACAGATTTGGTTTTGGCAAAATTACATTTCAGAAAATCAGTTTTGAGCAATAAATTCATTTGACAGTTTTTCATGGATTCAATTTAATCAAGGAAACATAAATGGAATATTATTTCCAGTTTTTTTAAAGCATTGGAATTTGCCTGAAAATCAGTCCATGAATATATGAAAAATGTCCAACAATTTATTTTATCTTGGCATACACAGTGTGTGCGATTAAAGGAAATATTCTAGGCTATTTTATTTCCAGAAAATCACAATCCAAATTTGAGGCAAGAAAGCACTTGGGGCCACAAAATCATATACATATATTAATTTACAGAATGATGTAAAAATGCGCAAGGACCGGGGAAATTAATCGGTTTGTTTCCAGAAATAAATCATGCCAGATATCATGTGTATAAAGCCAGAATCAAGCAAGTAATTCATTGCAGTAAAAGGAAAGGATTTATCAAGAGATTTTTTGAAGTTCAGAATACAATACAGATTCATCACAACAAATCAGGAAAGCCATTAAAGCCGAGGAATTCAGATTCATTCAAGGAACAACAAGGGAAATACACGCAATCAGTATAAGTCGAGAAATCAGAGTTAAGTATAGGATTTTTATCCTATAAGATTAACCAATTCAACACTGGCATCAATTATCGAAACCACAAAACAATTCAACAGTTATTCAAAGATATAAAATTAAGAAAACTCACACTGTTTCGATCGAGAGAAAGAGCTCAAGCCAATCGACAGAGCAAAGCCACGAATTTATTCAAAGCCACAGGGAATCAATTCCAGAAGCCATCGATTGGATTTGGAGCACCATTGAAAACCCTATTTTTTACATCGCCGCCGCCATTTTATTTCACAAAAGGAAAGTGCTCCGGAAATAGAGATAAACAAAGGGTGGAACCATTTTTGAGGGTGTCCGTCCTTTTTTAAAAGGGGAAGGGCTTTCGAGTGATTTAATTTTTTGTTTTATATTGTATTGTTGTTATTTGTGTTGTAAAATGTTTAAATCAGTTTCTAGGTCTTTAAAATCTAAGGATTCAGTTAGGGGTTAACTGACAGTTTACTAGAGTCTGTAAAAGCTAGGGTTACTGGTTACGGGGTCGTAATCAGGGGAAATCTGATCTAAGGGTTTAGATCAGCCTAGGGTTTTGAGCATAGGATTAGAATAGTAGCGAGGGGTTGGCGAGTTTACATGGTCTTGTAAGCGGGATCCGTTCTATTACCTAATAGAAACCTTAGGAATGCAGTGGTAGGCAGGATTTTGCCGAAGCTTGGTATATCTTGTGTCATTTACTTTCTGTATTATTATTTCTACTGCATTCTGTGTTCTGTTAATTTTTAATATCCTGTAAAAATTGTGATAAACCCTATTCACTCCCCCTTCTAGGGTTAATCTAGATCCAACAAGTGGTATCAGAGCCTGGTACTCATTAACTCTAGAGAAACGGTGATTCCTAGTTGTCAACCTTCTGAGAGTCAGCCCAGTCGTATTCAAGTTATTTTTAATGGTATAGATTTTTTAATTTGGAAATTAGAAATAGAATCCTATTTAAAATCTGTTAACTTAGAATATTGGAATATTATTGAAAATTTGGGAGATTTGTTAGATAAGAAGAATAAAATTACCAATGCTCGTGTTATGCATATTCTCTATTCTCATCTTAATAATAATCAGCTTAATCTCATATCTCACTGTTTAACTGCGCATGATATTTGGATTACTCTCAATGCAAAGTATGGACGAAATGAAGACAACTTCTCAGAACCCTCAATTTCTAACTCAAACTCAGATGTGTGCTTAACAGAAGTCATAGATGAAGATTCAATAGATGATGATAACAATGGAGACTCAACCAGAAATTTTTCACAGGAAGATTTAATTCATCTTTGTACTGATTTAACAAAATCTGTTGAGAGTCTCAGACTGAAAAATAAACATCTTATATATGAGAATCTTGAGTTGAGTAGAAAAATTGATGTTTTGGAATTAGAAAATGTTAAGAGATTTGAAAACTCCAATTGCAAAAATTATTCAAATCTAGAGAAAGAATTTGCCCATCTTAATGAAAATTTTAACCAACTTGAAAATGAAATTTTGATTTTGAAAAATCGTGAAGATGAACTAATTCATAAAAACATTGCTTTGCAAAAGGAGTTGGATAAAATTAAGACAACTGAGAATTCCAAACACAATTTTTTTGAAAAAGGAAGTTTGCTGAAAACTGAAACAATTCTGAAAGAGCTTAATATTAAAGCCGACAGAATCAAAAATTTCAAATGCAATAAATGCACAACTTTTCAAAAAGTATTAACTGAAATAAAAGTGATGTCCAAGTTCCTTGAAAATGAAAATATATCTTTGAAAACAACAAGGTCAAAATTTCTGAAATAAATTTTGATTTGGAAAAAGAAATTGAAAAACTCAAGGGATTTGGAAAACTTGAAATTTAGAGAAGTAATCAATTTGAATCTGAGATTTATGAGTCTAAGGCAAAAATTGAAAAGCTTATAAATGAGAATAACTTGTTGAAATCCAAAGCCAATGTTTTTGAGCTGAAATTTAAGAAGTTTTCAAATAGTCAAAATTCTTTGAATTCTCTATTGAAAAATAATTCCACTTTTGAAAACAAGAAAGGACTTGGGTTTTCAACCGAAAAACAAACTTCTCAAAAATTCTCAATTTCTTCAAATTGCTTGCATTGTGGAAAGGCCAACCACAATAAAAATAAATATTGGTTTAATAACAATCCATTTAAACAAATGAAGTCCCTTAAATCAACAAAGTCAATGTTGACTAAGTTCAAATAGATTTGGGTTCCCAAAGGCACAAAGATAGACTTAAATGGATTGTTATATAAACAAGTTTGGGTACCTAAAGTCATAAACAAAACTGTGAGTGGTTTTAAAAATTTTGTTTAACCACTCGATCCCTTAAATTGCTAGGTACCGGAGGAGGCTAAGGAACTGCTTTGTGAAAGAGAATCCAAAATCAAACTGCCTTATTTCATTGAATCATTTGAAGTTCCTTGGCCAAGTCTGTTGAGTCAGAGATTCTTTTGCTTACATCATTTTAAGGTATAATCTCTAGACTCATAATTTCTTTTGTATATTCCTTGTTTTTTATTCTTCCTATCTTTTTCCTCCTTTTTACTCTTTCTATTATTTTCTTTTGATATTTTGTTTTTGATTTGTCATTGCCATATCATTCTCTTTTATTCTGGGCTTTCTTAACTTCAAATTGCAGAATTTATGATTTTCTGGAAATTCGCTTCACTTGAATAAAAATCTTATGTTTTAATCATTTCCAGATCTTGAATTTAAACTTGTAAATATCTGCAATTGTTTTGAAGTTTATTTTCTGTTTTTTCTCAATTCATAACAGTGTTGATGTATTCTTGTCAACACTGTTGATTTGAATTCTAAATTTTTGAAGATCTGAATGTTCAATGGAATTTCACACATCTTTGTTGTTTTGAGCTTCTTCTAATTCATTTTGGAAAGCTTGAAATATTATACTCATTACAGCACACTGTTACTTCTCAGTTGTGATAATTTCTTTAACTTTCAGATTGGCTTGAATTTTTTGTATTGACTTGAAACTCATTGTTTACATCTTGAAATTCACCGTTATTCATGATCATCTGGTTTAGATTTTTGTTTGTTTAAGATCATTTGAAATTTCTGATATTTTGAATCTCATATATCTCTCAGATCTGAAATGATTAATCCTATGTGATTAATTCATTGTATCTCATGATTTACATTTTTTTCAAGTGATTTCGAATAAATCATTATTTTTGGATCATGAATTATTACTCAATCATGATGTAATTATTCTGAAAATTTTCTTATGTGATTGTTAGAAAAATTTGTGAAAATTTCTTTTAAAAAATGGTCTTTAAAACTCGTTGCTATTTCATGATGATTTGACTTGAATATTTGTTTGTTTAAAATCGTTTGAAATTATTGGTTTATTGAATCTCACACAAATCTTGGAACTTAAATTTATGATATGGTGTGATGGATTCATTGAATCTAGAACTTTTCATATCCCTTCAAATGATTTGAAATAAACCGTATATTTAATCTTGGATCATGAACCATTCTTTGACTGTCTGAAATATCTTTGAAACACATCGTTGACAAGTCTTGTAACGACCTAGATTTTTCGACCACTTTAATCTGGATATTTAATTTTGGTTTAAATACTTTAATTGGAATAATTATGGATTTTAATACTTAATTCAAACGAAGTTGAACGTTAAACGAACTCGTAATGGCGCTACAGTTCCAGTTTATAAAACATTCAAACAATATTTTCACTTGTCCAGCAGAAGCATATAAAAACTTCAATACATATGTTCATCAAGTCGTCCAACATATATTAAGTTTGCTCCATGAAACATACGAGAACTAGAATGTCCATTATGAAAACTGGAAGTGGTATGTACAAAAAGAAACCCCATACATATTTTAGTAGACAACACATATGTATATTGTCTGTACGAATGCAAAACAAAGTAGACATAACAATTCATTTTAAATTTCCACATGCCTCGTCTTCTTTCAAGAAACAGTAAAACAAAAATGCACAGATCATGGACAGTTAATATACACATATATCATACAGACAGCTAATAGAAACGTACAGATAAGGACAGCTATGAACAGCTAAAGAAGAAAAGAAAGAAAAAAAGATATTATATTTATACATCAAAAACACAGGGTACAGCTAAAAGAGATGGACAATGCAACACTATTCTATATTTATATATAGTCAAATTCATGTACAAATTCAGACAGAGATTGTTGCCATACATTTAAGATTGAATACAGAATCTACACATTACAATTGTAAATCTCTAAATTGAATAAATAATTCAATAGCCCACCAATCTATGTATACACCACAGCAGACCAGTCGAATTTACAAATCTTCTGTACCAAGTTTTTTTTTTCACATATGCTTCTGTGCAAATCTTTGCCAAGATATCTTTTGCCAAGCTAATGAACAAACTGACGAGAACATTTCAAAGCAAGGCATCAAAAATAAAAATAAAAATAAGAAAAACTGACGTGAAGATTTCAAGGGACCAATTCAAATAAATAAAGGAAGAGGAGGAGAAATATTATAAGAATATATATGAAGATTTGCTTACTAAAATTTTAAAGCAAGATATGGAAAATCTTTCCAGGATATCAAAATCTGATATGGTCAATTTTAGCTCAAAAGGTTCCCCATTTGCAATATCTACATAAGTTACAACTCTGTAAAGTCAGGGTAAAGATCCAAATGTAAGATTTCAAAGCAAATCAAATACATGAACCGTGATACAACAAAATGTAAAATAGGATAGGGATAGACTCTTCATGTTCATGTACTCAACTACAAGATCTTTTGGCCAAGTCGATTACAAATACTGACATGAACTCTTTCCAAAACCTTAATCAAATATATATTTGTACTCCTATGAATTCCTGCATAAACAGGGAACGATGGCACATGGGGGAACAATAGTCAATTTGCACAAAACAACTCAGGCCTAAACTAGTTTTCCTATCCTATTTGAGAAGACAACACAAACCACACATCAATCACCTAAAACGATAGCAGAAGCTAATCTAACCTACGATTTTACCATCAGATATTGACATTGTTCTTATCTTCAATACATTCACCTATATATACCCACTGCAGCAACAATACTTGCCAAGCCAAAAACATTTCCACTTTGTTCATTTTTCCATTCGCAGCGTTTCAGTGTGATCAGAACACTCAAGTTAAGCCACACAAATTAACAAAGAATGGCAATAAGTCATTCGACTCTGGCATCCCCAAAACTCTCGATACATACATTTATCAACCAAAGTTAAACAGAAAACATTTAAAGAGAAAGGAGATCTTTAAGCTAACCGATTTTGGAGGAATTAGAATTAGCAGTACCCTGGCGGACCAGATCTCGCATCAAAGGCGCGGACGTTGGCGAAGAACAGCAGGTTAACGGAAGGAGCAGGGACGACGTGGTTTAAGCTGGAGGTGGAGAGGACTAGTGCGCTCAAATCTGGGGTCACCACCGAAATTTCGGTCAACGGGGGAGGGTGGAATCCGCCGTGTTTTGCTTTGACAGAGGTGGGTTTTGTTTTGGCTGAACGAAATGAAGAACAAGTGATTAGAGAGAGAGGCGGCTGTGGGAGAAGGGTTTTAACAGGAATGGTTTGGGCTTTAAGCACGTTGGGCCTTAATGTTTTGGGCTGGAAATTCAAAGGAGGAGCTCAATTTTGGTAAATATAAGCTAATGGCCTAGTTAAGTCTATTTACTAATAGTTAGGGTAAATAATTTGAAATTAAAATTTAATTTATTAATGCTCATACAAGTATTTAAACACGACAGGATTTAAACCAAATGAAGCTAGGGTCCTGGAAGCTGCAAGGCAGGAACCGACGAAATACTGAGTAAAGAAGTCAAGCTGAATATTTCGAAACCAAGTAATTTGTTCGTTAATTTAAATTAATTTTAATTAATTAGTCATTTAAAATAAAATTTTAAATAGAACAACGTATTTATCAGTATTGTCTGATCCCAGATGAACTGGAACCGTATTGAGGAAAACGACGTTTCAAGAATTGAATGGGACGGGTTGGAAATTATCTGAAACAAGCTGTGGTTACAACGCAGATCCAGGTGAGTTAATTCTCACACCTTCTGGAATACTGTGATGTGGTACATTCACAGTAAAATATATTTTATAGTTAATAGTTTAAATTGGCTGATTGGATGCGATGGATGCAAATTGGTTGATATTGTCTGATTGGTTGCAGCTGTTTATTTATTTATTCGTCTATTTTATCAACTGACATCTGTGATGCAGAGAAGGACAGGTTGGAGGGATCCAACCGGATTCCTCAAATTAACTGTATTTTTGATTTGTGGTGTGCATACATATGAATTGTTCACCCTGACTGACACCAAACCCTGTTGAAATGTTGATGGTCGAATATATATTCACCGGTGTTGTGTTTAAAACCAACCGACAGTGTGGATTTGCTAATTGGCAGTAAATGGCCCTAATGTGTGGTTTTAACGTCGTTCGAATGTTAAGTGAATTGACGTGTTTTTAAAGTTATCAATTTATTTATAACTGGATTAAAGCTATTCGATTATTTTATCTGAGTATTTAAATTGTAAAATTATAAGTAAATATTTTGAATCAAGTTAAAGGGAATTATACAAGTGGTATAGACCAGTTTTAAAAATAGAAACCCAAAGAATTTACTGACGGGTTAGTAAATAGAATAATTGTTTTAAACCAATTAAATAGTGATTTTTTTTTAATTAAGTTATTTAATTAATCAGAAAGGGGAAATGAGATTTGGGTTTATATTCCAAGTTTCAGATAAAGGATGGTAAATGGAATCGATAGGAAAAGGTGGTGTTTTATGGATGTTTGCTTAATCAAACAAGTTAAGTAAAGAGATGATAAATGAGGATTTCAAATATAAGGAATGGTTTAAAACCAGATTTGAAACCAGAAAGGGGAAATGAGATTTTGAAGTTAGTGGTTAAACTAGTAGTATTCTGAGATAAGAACGGGTTGATCAAGGTCTGAGAGGTAACTAAAATACCCCAACTTGGTTGACCTCACTATTATCAAGGAATGGTATTAGTTGGAGTGAGAGAAGGTGTTGAAATTGGTCTTACCCTATACGGGAAATATCGAACTCTAATGTAAGGTTTTGAGAATAAATAATATTTGCAATATTAGTTTCAAGGGGGATAAGAATAATGATTTCAAATTATAGTGAACATTTTTTTATTTAATTAGAGTTGATCAAATATCGTACTTGAGGTAGAGTTAGCCAAACATGGTTGTTCAGGGAAGAGTTTCCATTGCGTACGACTGCTAGCGTAATTCGCAGGGCTGAAGATAGCCTACGGCGGTCGGATGTTTCCTGAGGGAATCAGGCGTAACCATTGTGATCGCTGCGATCTAGAGTCAAGCGAACGGAGTTAAGTCGGGTATTAGTTAATCGATAGAAGTAATCAAGTCAAGTTAAATAAGTCGAGTTAGTCTAGTTAGAGTTAATCAAATCAAAGTAAATCAGTCAAAGTTAATCAGAGGGAATTTGGTTTAATATATTTTAAAGAGGTCAAGTCGTGTCAAGTGCTGAATCAGCAAACTGATGTTATTCACACCTTTGTTATTTGATAGTTAAATCACCGACTATCAAACCAGACCAATACGATTGTTGGTATGGAAAGACCGGGATCGAATCTATATTCGAAAACCATTCCGACCAACAAATACGTGAAGAAGATCAGAAGATGATCGAGATGGAGCATTGAAGACCGTAGATCTTCATAAGCGGAAGAACCGCTAATAATCCTTGGTGAGCTCCCAGAGATGAACTGTGGTTCTGTCGTGGTTGGAATCTACGGGTTGCAAGGACTTCTCGCTACTGATCCATGGGGTGATTCCTATATGAGATGCAGTAGGAGAGTGCCTTCGGTTCATCCTGATCCTAGATGACTTGTATGGATGAGTGTCTGACAGAGTATTTCCAAAGGACCACGTACGTTGATTTCTTCAAACGTATTATAGTCGGTTAGCTCCCGACTAGAGTATTTTTGTGGACGTCAATCAGTGATATCCAGAGGATCTGACGATGTGGCATTTAAAGTGAATGATGGCCAGATGTTTAAAGAGAATTCTAGCCTCAAGCCTCATCAACCGGGAAATGACAAAAATCGGGCAGGCAGCATGGCTATGTGGGTCGCTCCCATTAGGGTGTATGATCACCTATCTAGAGAAATTCCTTTTGCTTCTTAAATCTATCGATGTTGTTCCTTTTCAGGAAGGCGGTTGCTGATCCCAACCGTCGGTGATATACATTCGATACACTCAAGCGAAATGAGTGGTCGGTCATGTGAGGGCCGGGTTGCAAGACGCTCTTGTTGAACCCAGTGTATTCGCCTCTAGAGATACACGTGCGGAAGGTGGTCCCATACCTTGTCAAGTTGGAATCCAATATCCAATAAGCGCCCGCGGTTTTGGTTTGTATACTATATATGGGGAGCGTGAGATGCAAGCGTTCCTCTAGATTGTTATTTACTTGTATTTAGACATTATCATAATATCAGATCAAGCTATGACTTCAAAAACGTTTTGGGTTATAGTAAGGTAAAAACCGTCCGTGTTTATGTGTGGGCTGGTCTTACTATTATCCTTTGATTTCATAAAGGATTTTCAAAGTTAAACAAGTGTGTGTTTCTGTGAATTCATCACTGATAGTATTCCAGACTGACCCGGTGTATTTTGTTTTAAATCAAATGTGCTCGGGTCAGACCGAGTATGTTCCAGGTTAGGTTTCGCTTGGAGTTTCAGGAGCTAGAAGCAGGAGGCTTCACCGCTAGTTTTATACAGATATTTTTCCACTGTGACTGATATATGTAGTACTCTGATGATTGGTATGTATATTTATACAGTTCTTTGTATAAAGATATTTGATATTATATTTTATCTGTTCCGCTGTGAGGTTCTGATGTGTCCTTCCTCTTTCTTCTATTCTTCTATTCTTTCTTTCTTTTCTCACCCTCTAAATTCTTTCTCATGACAATCTGGGGGTTCGATACTTGGGTTTTTGGCAAGTAATACGGGTTTATGTATTGTTGACGAAGACTCGAGCGTCGATCTTTTCCCCGGGTCGTTACAGTGGTATCAGAGCTATTAGTTTGGTAATAACCTTGGCTCTGTGGCGTGACTCGGTAGAGATGGGGTTTGTAATGCCCTAGATCGAGTTGAGTGTTTATATATGAGAGCGTATTTGTAGAATTTATATAAAAATGTTTTGTATTGTGTTGCTGATCAGTTCAAGTGTTGAGAAGCATTGGACTGAGAATGTACACAATATTGTTTTGTTAATAGGGTAAATGAAATAATTTACCCAAACTGTATTTTTGTATAGAAAAAGAATAATTTTATTTAGTTATTGAGATATTGGGACTTGGTTGATTTACTTGAGTAGAATTCAAATGGAAAATTGAATTTAAATGGTTAATATAATCAAAATTTCACATATATAGTTGTGAATGAGAATTTTAATATGAAATTTAAAATCAAGATTTAACTTAAGATAAGTTAAAACAGAATAAATTGAAGTGATGGTGTTTCAAATAGAATCAGAATTGGGATTATAAAATGAAATGTTGAGGAATCAATTTGGTAATTGGACGTGAAATGAGATTTAAATTGGTGAAATATTAACAGAATTTAATGGTTGGTTGAATTGATTATGTATTGGCTGTTATTTGGATATTGGATTGGTTTTTGATTTTAAATGAATTATTTAGAAAATATAATGGATTGATACGTTTTTCTTACCTTAGCAATTTCGGGGACGAAATTCTTTTAAGGGGGGAAGAATGTAACGACCTAGATTTTTCGACCACTTTAATCTGGATATTTAATTTTGGTTTAAATACTTTAATTGGAATAATTATGGATTTTAATACTTAATTCAAACGAAGTTGAACGTTAAACGAACTCGTAATGGCGCTACAGTTCAAGTTTATAAAACATTCAAACAATATTTTCACTTGTCCGGCAGAAGCATATAAAAACTTCAATACATATGTTCATCAAGTCGTCCAACATATATTAAGTTTGCTCCATGAAACATACGAGAACTAGAATGTCCATTATGAAAACTGGAAGTGGTATGTACAAAAAGAAACCCCATACATATTTTAGTAGACAACACATATGTATATTGTCTGTACGAATGCAAAACAAAGTAGACATAACAATTCATTTTAAATTTCCACATGCCTCGTCTTCTTTCAAGAAACAGTAAAACAAAAATGCACAGATCATGGACAGTTAATATACACATATATCATACATACAGCTAATAGAAACGTACAGATAAGGACAGCTATGAACAGCTAAAGAAGAAAAGAAAGAAAAAAAGATATTATATTTATACATCAAAAACACAGGGTACAGCTAAAAGAGATGGACAATGCAACACTATTCTATATTTATATATAGTCAAATTCATGTACAAATTCAGACAGAGATTGTTGCCATACATTTAAGATTGAATACAGAATCTACACATTACAATTGTAATTCTCTAAATTGAATAAATAATTCAATAGCCCACCAATCTATGTATACACCACAGCAGACCAGTCGAATTTACAAATCTTCTGTACCAAGTTTTTTTTCTTCACATATGCTTCTGTGCAAATCTTTGCCAAGATATCTTTTGCCAAGCTAATGAACAAACTGACGAGAACATTTCAAAGCAAGGCATCAAAAATAAAAATAAAAATAAGAAAAACTGACGTGAAGATTTCAAGGGACCAATTCAAATAAATAAAGGAAGAGGAGGAGAAATATTATAAGAATATATATGAAGATTTGCTTACTAAAATTTTAAAGCAAGATATGGAAAATCTTTCCAGGATATCAAAATCTGATATGGTCAATTTTAGCTCAAAAGGTTCCCCATTTGCAATATCTACATAAGTTACAACTCTGTAAAATCAGGGTAAAGATCCAAATGTAAGATTTCAAAGCAAATCAAATACATGAACCGTGATACAACAAAATGTAAAATAGGATAGGGATAGACTCTTCATGTTCATGTACTCAACTACAAGATCTTTTGGCCAAGTCGATTACAAATACTGACATGAACTCTTTCCAAAACCATTAATCAAATATATATTTGTACTCCTATGAATTCCTGCATAAACAGGGAACGATGGCACATGGGGGAACAATAGTCAATTTGCACAAAACAACTCAGGCCTAAACTAGTTTTCCTATCCTATTTGAGAAGACAACACAAACCACACATCAATCACCTAAAACGATAGCAGAAGCTAATCTAACCTACGATTTTACCATCAGATATTGACATTGTTCTTATCTTCAATACATTCACCTATATATACCCACTGCAGCAACAATACTTGCCAAGCCAAAAACATTTCCACTTTGTTCATTTTTCCATTCGCAGCGTTTCAGTGTGATCAGAACACTCAAGTTAAGCCACACAAATTAACAAAGAATGGCAATAAGTCATTCGACTCTGGCATCCCCAAAACTCTCGATACATACATTTATCAACCAAAGTTAAACAGAAAACATTTAAAGAGAAAGGAGATCTTTAAGCTAACCGATTTTGGAGGAATTAGAATTAGCAGTACCCTGGCGGACCAGATCTCGCATCAAAGGCGCGGACGTTGGCGAAGAACAGCGGGTTAACGGAAGGAGCAGGGACGACGTGGTTTAAGCTGGAGGTGGAGAGGACTAGTGCGCTCAAATCTGGGGTCACCACCGGAATTTCGGTCAACGGGGGAGGGTGGAATCCGCCGTGTTTTGCTTTGACAGAGGTGGGTTTTGTTTTGGCTGAACGAAATGAAGAACAAGTGATTAGAGAGAGAGGCGGCTGTGGGAGAAGGGTTTTAACAGGAATGGTTTGGGCTTTAAGCACGTTGGGCCTTAATGTTTTGGGCTGGAAATTCAAAGGAGGAGCTCAATTTTGGTAAATATAAGCTAATGGCCTAGTTAAGTCTATTTACTAATAGTTAGGGTAAATAATTTGAAATTAAAATTTAATTTATTAATGCTCATACAAGTATTTAAACACGACAGGATTTAAACCAAATGAAGCTAGGGTCCTGGAAGCTGCAAGGCAGGAACCGACGAAATACTGAGTAAAGAAGTCAAGCTGAATATTTCGAAACCAAGTAATTTGTTCGTTAATTTAAATTAATTTTAATTAATTAGTCATTTAAAATAAAATTTTAAATAGAACAACGTATTTATCAGTATTGTCTGATCCCAGATGAACTGGAACCGTATTGAGGAAAACGACGTTTCAAGAATTGAATGGGACGGGTTGGAAATTATCTGAAACAAGCTGTGGTTACAACGCAGATCCAGGTGAGTTAATTCTCACACCTTCTGGAATACTGTGATGTGGTACATTCACAGTAAAATATATTTTATAGTTAATAGTTTAAATTGGCTGATTGGATGCGATGGATGCAAATTGGTTGATATTGTCTGATTGGTTGCAGCTGTTTATTTATTTATTCGTCTATTTTATCAACTGACATCTGTGATGCAGAGAAGGACAGGTTGGAGGGATCCAACCGGATTCCTCAAATTAACTGTATTTTTGATTTGTGGTGTGCATACATATGAATTGTTCACCCTGACTGACACCAAACCCTGTTGAAATGTTGATGGTCGAATATATATTCACCGGTGTTGTGTTTAAAACCAACCGACAGTGTGGATTTGCTAATTGGCAGTAAATGGCCCTAATGTGTGGTTTTAACGTCGTTCGAATGTTAAGTGAATTGACGTGTTTTTAAAGTTATCAATTTATTTATAACTGGATTAAAGCTATTCGATTATTTTATCTGAGTATTTAAATTGTAAAATTATAAGTAAATATTTTGAATCAAGTTAAAGGGAATTATACAAGTGGTATAGACCAGTTTTAAAAATAGAAACCCAAAGAATTTACTGACGGGTTAGTAAATAGAATAATTGTTTTAAACCAATTAAATAGTGATTTTTTTTTAATTAAGTTATTTAATTAATCAGAAAGGGGAAATGAGATTTGGGTTTATATTCCAAGTTTCAGATAAAGGATGGTAAATGGAATCGATAGGAAAAGGTGGTGTTTTATGGATGTTTGCTTAATCAAACAAGTTAAGTAAAGAGATGATAAATGAGGATTTCAAATATAAGGAATGGTTTAAAACCAGATTTGAAACCAGAAAGGGGAAATGAGATTTTGAAGTTAGTGGTTAAACTAGTAGTATTCTGAGATAAGAACGGGTTGATCAAGGTCTGAGAGGTAACTAAAATACCCCAACTTGGTTGACCTCACTATTATCAAGGAATGGTATTAGTTGGAGTGAGAGAAGGTGTTGAAATTGGTCTTACCCTATACGGGAAATATCGAACTCTAATGTAAGGTTTTGAGAATAAATAATATTTGCAATATTAGTTTCAAGGGGGATAAGAATAATGATTTCAAATTATAGTGAACATTTTTTTATTTAATTAGAGTTGATCAAATATCGTACTTGAGGTAGAGTTAGCCAAACATGGTTGTTCAGGGAAGAGTTTCCATTGCGTACGACTGCTAGCGTAATTCACAGGGCTGAAGATAGCCTACGGCGGTCGGATGTTTCCTGAGGGAATCAGGCGTAACCATTGTGATCGCTGCGATCTAGAGTCAAGCGAACGGAGTTAAGTCGGGTATTAGTTAATCGATAGAAGTAATCAAGTCAAGTTAAATAAGTCGAGTTAGTCTAGTTAGAGTTAATCAAATCAAAGTAAATCAGTCAAAGTTAATCAGAGGGAATTTGGTTTAATATATTTTAAAGAGGTCAAGTCGTGTCAAGTGCTGAATCAGCAAACTGATGTTATTCACACCTTTGTTATTTGATAGTTAAATCACCGACTATCAAACCAGACCAATACGATTGTTGGTATGGAAAGACCGGGATCGAATCTATATTCGAAAACCATTCCGACCAACAAATACGTGAAGAAGATCAGAAGATGATCGAGATGGAGCATTGAAGACCGTAGATCTTCATAAGCGGAAGAACCGCTAATAATCCTTGGTGAGCTCCCAGAGATGAACTGTGGTTCTGTCGTGGTTGGAATCTACGGGTTGCAAGGACTTCTCGCTACTGATCCATGGGGTGATTCCTATATGAGATGCAGTAGGAGAGTGCCTTCGGTTCATCCTGATCCTAGATGACTTGTATGGATGAGTGTTTGACAGAGTATTTCCAAAGGACCACGTACGTTGATTTCTTCAAACGTATTATAGTCGGTTAGCTCCCGACTAGAGTATTTTTGTGGACGTCAATCAGTGATATCCAGAGGATCTGACGATGTGGCATTTAAAGTGAATGATGGCCAGATGTTTAAAGAGAATTCTAGCCTCAAGCCTCATCAACCGGGAAATGACAAAAATCGGGCAGGCAGCATGGCTATGTGGGTCGCTCCCATTAGGGTGTATGATCACCTATCTAGAGAAATTCCTTTTGCTTCTTAAATCTATCGATGTTGTTCCTTTTCGGGAAGGCGGTTGCTGATCCCAACCGTCGGTGATATACATTCGATACACTCAAGCGAAATGAGTGGTCGGTCATGTGAGGGCCGGGTTGCAAGACGTTCTTGTTGAACCCAGTGTATTCGCCTCTAGAGATACACGTGCGGAAGGTGGTCCCATACCTTGTCAAGTTGGAATCCAATATCCAATAAGCGCCCGCGGTTTTGGTTTGTATACTATATATGGGGAGCGTGAGATGCAAGCGTTCCTCTAGATTGTTATTTACTTGTATTTAGACATTATCATAATATCAGATCAAGCTATGACTTCAAAAATGTTTTGGGTTATAGTAAGGTAAAAACTGTCCGTGTTTATGTGTGGGCTGGTCTTACTATTATCCTTTGATTTCATAAAGGATTTTCAAAGTTAAACAAGTGTGTGTTTCTGTGAATTCATCACTGATAGTATTCCAGACTGACCCGGTGTATTTTGTTTTAAATCAAATGTGCTCGGGTCAGACCGAGTATGTTCCAGGTTAGGTTTCGCTTGGAGTTTCAGGAGCTAGAAGCAGGAGGCTTCACCGCTAGTTTTATACAGATATTTTTCCACTGTGACTGATATATGTAGTACTCTGATGATTGGTATGTATATTTATACAGTTCTTTGTATAAAGATATTTGATATTATATTTTATCTGTTCCGCTGTGAGGTTCTAATGTGTCCTTCCTCTTTCTTCTATTCTAATATTCTTTCTTTCTTTTCTCACCCTCTAAATTCTTTCTCATGACAATCTGGGGGTTCGATACTTGGGTTTTTGGCAAGTAATACTGGTTTATGTATTGTTGACGAAGACTCGAGCGTCGATCTTTTCCCCGGGTCGTTACAGTGGTATCAGAGCTATTGGTTTGGTAATAACCTTGGCTCTGTGGCGTGACTCGGTAGAGATGGGGTTTGTAATGCCCTAGATCGAGTTGAGTGTTTATATATGAGAGCGTATTTGTAGATTTTATATAAAAATGTTTTGTATTGTGTTGCTGATCAGTTCAAGTGTTGAGAAGCATTGGACTGAGAATGTACACAATATTGTTTTGTTAATAGGGTAAATGAAATAATTTACCCAAACTGTATTTTTGTATAGAAAAAGAATAATTTTATTTAGTTATTGAGATATTGGGACTTGGTTGATTTACTTGAGTAGAATTCAAATGGAAAATTGAATTTAAATGGTTAATATAATCAAAATTTCACATATATAGTTGTGAATGAGAATTTTAATATGAAATTTAAAATCAAGATTTAACTTAAGATAAGTTAAAACAGAATAAATTGAAGTGATGGTGTTTCAAATAGAATCAGAATTGGGATTATAAAATGAAATGTTGAGGAATCAATTTGGTAATTGGACGTGAAATGAGATTTAAATTGGTGAAATATTAACAGAATTTAATGGTTGGTTGAATTGATTATGTATTGGCTGTTATTTGGATATTGGATTGGTTTTTGATTTTAAATGAATTATTTAGAAAATATAATGGATTGATACGTTTTTCTTACCTTAGCAATTTCGGGGACGAAATTCTTTTAAGGGGGGAAGAATGTAACGACCTAGATTTTTCGACCACTTTAATCTGGATATTTAATTTTGGTTTAAATACTTTAATTGGAATAATTATGGATTTTAATACTTAATTCAAACGAAGTTGAACGTTAAACGAACTCGTAATGGCGCTACAGTTCAAGTTTATAAAACATTCAAACAATATTTTCACTTGTCCGGCAGAAGCATATAAAAACTTCAATACATATGTTCATCAAGTCGTCCAACATATATTAAGTTTGCTCCATGAAACATACGAGAACTAGAATGTCCATTATGAAAACTGGAAGTGGTATGTACAAAAAGAAACCCCATACATATTTTAGTAGACAACACATATGTATATTGTCTGTACGAATGCAAAACAAAGTAGACATAACAATTCATTTTAAATTTCCACATGCCTCGTCTTCTTTCAAGAAACAGTAAAACAAAAATGCACAGATCATGGACAGTTAATATACACATATATCATACATACAGCTAATAGAAACGTACAGATAAGGACAGCTATGAACAACTAAAGAAGAAAAGAAAGAAAAAAAGATATTATATTTATACATCAAAAACACAGGGTACAGCTAAAAGAGATGGACAATGCAACACTATTCTATATTTATATATAGTCAAATTCATGTACAAATTCAGACAGAGATTGTTGCCATACATTTAAGATTGAATACAGAATCTACACATTACAATTGTAAATCTCTAAATTGAATAAATAATTCAATAGCCCACCAATCTATGTATACACCACAGCAGACCAGTCGAATTTACAAATCTTCTGTACCAAGTTTTTTTTCTTCACATATGCTTCTGTGCAAATCTTTGCCAAGATATCTTTTGCCAAGCTAATGAACAAACTGACGAGAACATTTCAAAGCAAGGCATCAAAAATAAAAATAAAAATAAGAA
Organism: Allium sativum; assembly: GCA_030737875.1. Classification (NCBI taxonomy): domain Eukaryota; kingdom Viridiplantae; phylum Streptophyta; class Magnoliopsida; order Asparagales; family Amaryllidaceae; genus Allium; species Allium sativum. The sequence goes on from CM060919.1 coordinate 798,119,867, forward strand.
AAACTGACGTGAAGATTTCAAGGGACCAATTCAAATAAATAAAGGAAGAGGAGGAGAAATATTATAAGAATATATATGAAGATTTGCTTACTAAAATTTTAAAGCAAGATATGGAAAATCTTTCCAGGATATCAAAATCTGATATGGTCAATTTTAGCTCAAAAGGTTCCCCATTTGCAATATCTACATAAGTTACAACTCTGTAAAATCAGGGTAAAGATCCAAATGTAAGATTTCAAAGCAAATCAAATACATGAACCGTGATACAACAAAATGTAAAATAGGATAGGGATAGACTCTTCATGTTCATGTACTCAACTACAAGATCTTTTGGCCAAGTCGATTACAAATACTGACATGAACTCTTTCCAAAACCATTAATCAAATATATATTTGTACTCCTATGAATTCCTGCATAAACAGGGAACGATGGCACATGGGGGAACAATAGTCAATTTGCACAAAACAACTCAGGCCTAAACTAGTTTTCCTATCCTATTTGAGAAGACAACACAAACCACCCATCAATCACCTAAAACGATAGCAGAAGCTAATCTAACCTACGATTTTACCATCAGATATTGACATTGTTCTTATCTTCAATACATTCACCTATATATACCCACTGCAGCAACAATACTTGCCAAGCCAAAAACATTTCCACTTTGTTCATTTTTCCATTCGCAGCGTTTCAGTGTGATCAGAACACTCAAGTTAAGCCACACAAATTAACAAAGAATGGCAATAAGTCATTCGACTCTGGCATCCCCAAAACTCTCGATACATACATTTATCAACCAAAGTTAAACAGAAAACATTTAAAGAGAAAGGAGATCTTTAAGCTAACCGATTTTGGAGGAATTAGAATTAGCAGTACCCTGGCGGACCAGATCTCGCATCAAAGGCGCGGACGTTGGCGAAGAACAGCGGGTTAACGGAAGGAGCAGGGACGACGTGGTTTAAGCTGGAGGTGGAGAGGACTAGTGCGCTCAAATCTGGGGTCACCACCGGAATTTCGGTCAACGGGGGAGGGTGGAATCCGCCGTGTTTTGCTTTGACAGAGGTGGGTTTTGTTTTGGCTGAACGAAATGAAGAACAAGTGATTAGAGAGAGAGGCGGCTGTGGGAGAAGGGTTTTAACAGGAATGGTTTGGGCTTTAAGCACGTTGGGCCTTAATGTTTTGGGCTGGAAATTCAAAGGAGGAGCTCAATTTTGGTAAATATAAGCTAATGGCCTAGTTAAGTCTATTTACTAATAGTTAGGGTAAATAATTTGAAATTAAAATTTAATTTATTAATGCTCATACAAGTATTTAAACACGACAGGATTTAAACCAAATGAAGCTAGGGTCCTGGAAGCTGCAAGGCAGGAACCGACGAAATACTGAGTAAAGAAGTCAAGCTGAATATTTCGAAACCAAGTAATTTGTTCGTTAATTTAAATTAATTTTAATTAATTAGTCATTTAAAATAAAATTTTAAATAGAACAACGTATTTATCAGTATTGTCTGATCCCAGATGAACTGGAACCGTATTGAGGAAAACGACGTTTCAAGAATTGAATGGGACGGGTTGGAAATTATCTGAAACAAGCTGTGGTTACAACGCAGATCCAGGTGAGTTAATTCTCACACCTTCTGGAATACTGTGATGTGGTACATTCACAGTAAAATATATTTTATAGTTAATAGTTTAAATTGGCTGATTGGATGCGATGGATGCAAATTGGTTGATATTGTCTGATTGGTTGCAGCTGTTTATTTATTTATTCGTCTATTTTATCAACTGACATCTGTGATGCAGAGAAGGACAGGTTGGAGGGATCCAACCGGATTCCTCAAATTAACTGTATTTTTGATTTGTGGTGTACATACATATGAATTGTTCACCCTGACTGACACCAAACCCTGTTGAAATGTTGATGGTCGAATATATATTCACCGGTGTTGTGTTTAAAACCAACCGACAGTGTGGATTTGCTAATTGGCAGTAAATGGCCCTAATGTGTGGTTTTAACGTCGTTCGAATGTTAAGTGAATTGACGTGTTTTTAAAGTTATCAATTTATTTATAACTAGATTAAAGCTATTCGATTATTTTATCTGAGTATTTAAATTGTAAAATTATAAGTAAATATTTTGAATCAAGTTAAAGGGAATTATACAAGTGGTATAGACCAGTTTTAAAAATAGAAACCCAAAGAATTTACTAACGGGTTAGTAAATAGAATAATTGTTTTAAACCAATTAAATAGTGATTTTTTTAATTAAGTTATTTAATTAATCAGAAAGGGGAAATGAGATTTGGGTTTATATTCCAAGTTTCAGATAAAGGATGGTAAATGGAATCGATAGGAAAAGGTGGTGTTTTATGGATGTTTGCTTAATCAAACAAGTTAAGTAAAGAGATGATAAATGAGGATTTCAAATATAAGGAATGGTTTAAAACCAGATTTGAAACCAGAAAGGGGAAATGAGATTTTGAAGTTAGTGGTTAAACTAGTAGTATTCTGAGATAAGAACGGGTTGATCAAGGTCTGAGAGGTAACTAAAATACCCCAACTTGGTTGACCTCACTATTATCAAGGAATGGTATTAGTTGGAGTGAGAGAAGGTGTTGAAATTGGTCTTACCCTATACGGGAAATATCGAACTCTAATGTAAGGTTTTGAGAATAAATAATATTTGCAATATTAGTTTCAAGGGGGATAAGAATAATGATTTCAAATTATAGTGAACATTTTTTTATTTAATTAGAGTTGATCAAATATCGTACTTGAGGTAGAGTTAGCCAAACATGGTTGTTCAGGGAAGAGTTTCCATTGCGTACGACTGCTAGCGTAATTCGCAGGGCTGAAGATAGCCTACGGCGGTCGGATGTTTCCTGAGAGAATCAGGCGTAACCATTGTGATCGCTGCGATCTAGAGTCAAGCGAACGGAGTTAAGTCGGGTATTAGTTAATCGATAGAAGTAATCAAGTCAAGTTAAATAAGTCGAGTTAGTCTAGTTAGAGTTAATCAAATCAAAGTAAATCAGTCAAAGTTAATCAGAGGGAATTTGGTTTAATATATTTTAAAGAGGTCAAGTCGTGTCAAGTGCTGAATCAGCAAACTGATGTTATTCACACCTTTGTTATTTGATAGTTAAATCACCGACTATCAAACCAGACCAATACGATTGTTGGTATGGAAAGACCGGGATCGAATCTATATTCGAAAACCATTCCGACCAACAAATACGTGAAGAAGATCAGAAGATGATCGAGATGGAGCATTGAAGACCGTAGATCTTCATAAGCGGAAGAACCGCTAATAATCCTTGGTGAGCTCCCAGAGATGAACTGTGGTTCTGTCGTGGTTGGAATCTACGGGTTGCAAGGACTTCTCGCTACTGATCCATGGGGTGATTCCTATATGAGATGCAGTAGGAGAGTGCCTTCGGTTCATCCTGATCCTAGATGACTTGTATGGATGAGTGTCTGATAGAGTATTTCCAAAGGACCACGTACGTTGATTTCTTCAAACGTATTATAGTCGGTTAGCTCCCGACTAGAGTATTTTTGTGGACGTCAATCAGTGATATCCAGAGGATTTGACGATGTGGCATTTAAAGTGAATGATGGCCAGATGTTTAAAGAGAATTCTAGCCTCAAGCCTCATCAACCGGGAAATGACAAAAATCGGGCAGGCAGCATGGCTATGTGGGTCGCTCCCATTAGGGTGTATGATCACCTATCTAGAGAAATTCCTTTTGCTTCTTAAATCTATCGATGTTGTTCCTTTTCGGGAAGGCGGTTGCTGATCCCAACCGTCGGTGATATACATTCGATACACTCAAGCGAAATGAGTGGTCGGTCATGTGAGGGCCGGGTTGCAAGACGTTCTTGTTGAACCCAGTGTATTCGCCTCTAGAGATACACGTGCGGAAGGTGGTCCCATACCTTGTCAAGTTGGAATCCAATATCCAATAAGCGCCCGCGGTTTTGGTTTGTATACTATATATGGGGAGCGTGAGATGCAAGCGTTCCTCTAGATTGTTATTTACTTGTATTTAGACATTATCATAATATTAGATCAAGCTATGACTTCAAAAACGTTTTGGGTTATAGTAAGGTAAAAACCGTCCGTGTTTATGTGTGGGCTGGTCTTACTATTATCCTTTGATTTCATAAAGGATTTTCAAAGTTAAACAAGTGTGTGTTTCTGTGAATTCATCACTGATAGTATTCCAGACTGACCCGGTGTATTTTGTTTTAAATCAAATGTGCTCGGGTCAGACCGAGTATGTTCCAGGTTAGGTTTCGCTTGGAGTTTCAGGAGCTAGAAGCAGGAGGCTTCACCTCTAGTTTTATACAGATATTTTTCCACTGTGACTGATATATGTAGTACTCTGATGATTGGTATGTATATTTATACAGTTCTTTGTATAAAGATATTTGATATTATATTTTATCTGTTCCGCTGTGAGGTTCTGATGTGTCCTTCCTCTTTCTTCTATTCTAATATTCTTTCTTTCTTTTCTCACCCTCTAAATTCTTTCTCATGACAATCTGCGGGTTCGATACTTGGGTTTTTGGCAAGTAATACGGGTTTATGTATTGTTGACGAAGACTCGAGCGTCGATCTTTTCCCCGGGTCGTTACAAGTCTGCTTTGAAAATGATTTTTGTGCTGCTCAGATATTGTTTTTTGAAACATTTTTTGGTGACTGCTTGTTTTGGTATCAAATATATACCATGCTCTGATAAATGGAATTAATTTGCTTGATTGATTAATCTTGTCTGCTTAGGCTTTGTGATTAAAAATTCCGTTGTTTGAGATATCCTTTTTGTCTCTAGTGTCGTGTTAAAATCCTCATTAATAGAGACATCAAGTGGTATTAGTTTAGGGTTATTCATTCAAAAATTGAAATCAATAACCAAAATGAACTGTATTTATAATTCATCAAAATTATTATTAGATTTTGAAATTGTGGTGAATTGTGACTGCATTGTTTTTGTAACACCCCGTATTTTCTATGATCGTATAAGTAACAAATCATAGAAAAATTAAATTATAAAATAAGAATCAAGGGAAACAGGTTGCGCCATTGCGTTCGTCTCGAAATTCTGCTTGGAAACGAGTCCGAGTTTTCGAGAAACAGTTCCGTATGAGGGAGATATGGCCCTCTGAAGTTTCAGAGAATTTCAGAATCAAAAACAGCTCGAAATTCGAAGTCGAAATTCGAATTCAAACCTAGAAGCGGGCTGGGTGGGAAATTTCCCGCCCAGGACCCAGGTCGACTGGGTCGTCGACTGGGTAGTCGACCTCCCCTTGACCAGGTCGACTGGGTATGAAACACCCCACCTCCGTTAGGGTCACTCTCAAAGGGAATGCCCTAATTTTGGTGGAGGTTTATAAGTATAAGTCACCGATATACAAGACAGATATAAGAACACATATTTGTAAACAGCGGAAAATCAACAAACAACAACTTTTATTTCATAAAAGCAAATACGTGCTACAACAACATCACCATAATTGTCTTACATCTTTTCCCAAAACATAACATAACACTTTCATAATCTGTCTTGATTACATTATTTAAAGAAGCATAAATAAAACATAGATAAACTGCAAAAGCCCCAAAGTGGTTGTCCAAAGCCATAGTTCAAAACGAAAACGCCCAAGCAATACATTTCTCTTCTTCAAGCTGGATGTTAAGGCTGGTCAAGCTGCAGTGTTCCCTCCCTGTGGACCTGGGGGGGGGGGGGAAACGGAAGAAAAGAAGACGAAAGAAAAGTAGAGTCAGACATAAAGCCTGAGTAAGTCTAGTACTATTCTGTCTATGAATAAAGAACTGGGTATGATAAGTATAAACAAGAAGTGGGAAAGCACTATAACTTGGTTAAGTTGTCTAGGGTCGAATATACTATCGTACCCCATGTTAATCTCTAAACCCATATAAACTAGTTTCCAACTGGCACTCCATAATCAGGGTGATGTGATCCGTTCTATGATGATCGGCTCCTACTCGCATAGTTACATGTGTCTTACGGCCCCCGATGTTGTAGTTACCTATGCTGGTCCCACCATGGGGTGTATCAAGTCCCATGGCGGCGGCCCGACACAACCTTAGGATGCACAGGTATGCTACTGGTGCCCAGTGCTTTATTTTTCTGCGCCGGAGTGTGTGCACGCCCGCACCCCGTTAGAACCTACACTGCTACACCACCGCCGTCGATTTGACCTCTTACAATCAGCCCAGTAATCGTGCCCCACCCTGCCTAGTTTCAGGGTATCATGATACACCTTATAGGGTTACTGCTGAAAAGGGTCCCCCGTTACTAGGTTTTCTATCTCTAGCCAACATGCTAAGTTGGTTAAGTGTTTTCTAACCTAACCCCCACCAGTTCGTTTAGTTTAGCATGTTCCCTTTTGATTAAGTCTTTAGTCCACTTAATCCTAACAGTCCTGACTCAGCCTTAATTGTCTTATTAAAGCCTTGACCTCTCACATTAGACAGGTATTGTTGTGGCTGCCTGTTGCCGGTTGGTTCCGGGCAGTCTTACGCCACAACTCAGTCTAACCTCGGGTCCTTATTGGGCTCCATGTTTAACCTCCCACATTGGATAGGTATTGTTGTGACTACTGGACAGCCGGGCGGTTCCGGGCAGGTTTACATCACAACTCAATCCAACCTCGGGTTAAACTCATCGTATTTTCTACATTTACATATTTTGTCTTTCTTCTTTATTCATATGTAAATATTTGCGGCCCATTATTAAGTTAATGGTGTAAAGGTTACACCAATCATGGGCCCAACCCATACTTGAATTTGGGCCCTTCTACTTTATATTTTCATTTATTAATTAATTTGGCCCAACGTTATTTTCCCCCGTTTAATACGTTCGTTTATATGTTGGGCTTAACCTTTTTAAGCCCAACTTAGCCATGCGAGAAAGGGGAGGCTTAAAGCGTGATTACATACACAAAAAGGGGATTGTGAGCGCATGAACTTGCAATGTGACGTTGGAACTACAAAATAGAAACTGGTGTACTTGCATAGTGGTAACATATACTTTGGTCATAAAGCATAAGTGACATGAATCAAACCATGAAAACTTGTAGTTAAGTTAAGAATATCTCTATTGACACATAGGCTTAACATAAACCTATACTTTTATTCAGGCATAAAGTCAAACATAAGCAAATCATGTTCATAAGGTTACTACATGTTTACAAAGGGGATTACTTTTGTTATTAATACAAAAGTATAGTCCAACTTAATCATGATTTTAAATCTATTCACATAACCATGGCGTACATATACTTATGGCATAAATATTTCAAAACATGAAATCATGATTTTTACTTTAGTCATGTAAACTTGCAAAAAGGGATTTTTGAATCTAACCTAGCCATGTACCACATATGTCATTATATAATTCTTGTTAACAATATAGACCTAACATGGTTTCAATTATGCAAAATATCAATCATAGCCTAGCCATATTCATAAGTTTGCAAATAGGTTTCTAGTACAAAACACGGCTTAATACATAGATCATGGTGCCAAAACTTCAACATAGTTTCATATGAACTATAATAATCCCAATTTGTTCCACTTACGTACAAAATGATTTTTGTACAAAAATACACATTATGATGGCATAGTATCAAAACCCCAAACTTGCATGAATTCCAATTAAACAACTACATACATGTAGCTTCAACATAAATTACATATTTTGCGAATATCCAAACGTCATACTTGCATAAAACTACCGCAACATGTAGTTTTTATAATGAATAACATAATTCGAGAATATCCAAACGTATACAATATTCCAACGCACAAATATGAATTACTTTATCGCCACAAATCAAGTATACATACCAACACAATTATTTGTTCATACCAAAATAATACTCTACTTACAATCGTTGTGGCGAATTCTCTAATTCAGGAATTTAGAGATACGACTCCTTTTTGACGTAGGCGTTGATTTGATTTGCTTATGTTGCTTTAGGCTTTAGAATTTTCCTCCTAATCCTCTCTCCAATTTGGTGGCTACTCCTAGACGTTCCTCAGCAACATGACGGCTTTTTTTTTCTTATTTTTGAATGAATAGATTAGGGTTAGTCTAGGGTCATTTTTATAGGGTTTATGAACTGATTAGAGCCATCGATGCTGCCTGGATTGATCGTAGCCATTCATTCGAAAGAGAGACCAATTAGAGTCTGCCACCTAGCCCTAATGACAAAGCAGACTACAGAAAATCGGCCAAACACAGACCTGGCCAGCCAGGTTGGGCTGGGTTCGACCTGGCTCTCGACCAGGTCGACACCCCTGTCGACAGGGCTGTCGACAGCCCTGTCGACATGGCTAGCCCAGGTCGACAGCCCAGTCGACCTGGGTGGCTTAGGCGGGAGTTTTCCCGCCCTGGCCAATTGGGCCCGATTTTTAATTTTTAATTGTTTTTCTGAGCTGTTCGAATTTTAAACTTAATTTAAAAACTTCCGAAGGCCATATCTTCTTCATACAGACTCCGTTTTTCGAAAACTCGGACTCTATTTCGCGTATTTTTCCGAGACAAACGCAATGGCGTATCCCGTTTCCCTTAGTTCTTTGATTTGAAATTAATTATACTTTAATTTGTGAATTTCATAGTTATAGAATTCTCGGGGTGTTACATTCTCCCCCACTTAAAAGGATTTCGTCCCCGAAATCTTCAAGTTAGGAGGAACGTATATCCTAACATCCAATCATCCATCTACTCATCCATCAAACACGAGCATCCATTGTCCTTAAAAGACTTCTAATGCTTCATGATCATATGCGAAGTGTGTGTGTTCATGAACTTATCTAATGCAAAATCAGGCGGTCTACTGATTCAATTGACCTCCTTAATGCGAGTTATGTAAGTGCCATGAATCCATTATGTATGCAAACTTTCCTATTCATGATTCTACATGAGTGCACAATCATTCAATACAAATGCAACATCCATATGACAACACATTAAAGTTCAACCATATACGAATGCAAACATATATGCATATGCAATATGAAGTGATTGAGCCGATCTAAAACCTAGATTGTGTGTGTATATGCAACCACGAGCAACCACTAGCAATCACTTGCAACCACTTGCAACCATCATCCATAACATGTTTCAATTACATGTTTCCATCCAAAAAGGTTTCTACCTAAAAGATAAGGTCGAGGAAATATACCTAAAAAGATAGATAAAAGCGCAACTTAAGGAAAAAGAAAGATCAAGGACGTACCCTCGAAAAGAAAAGGGTAAGCAGTGCGTATTCTAGCTTTAGTTTCCCAAGTCGCGTCTCCCTCGGCGTCGCTCCACTGAACTTTGACGAGTTTGACTTCGCGGTTGCGTAGCTTCTTCACTTCCGTTCCTAGTATACGGGTTGGAATTTTCTTATGGTTGCTTCGCGTTCCACTTCGGCCTCTTCGAGGATATTTGGCTCTACCACTTCAGCGGACTCATGTAGACATTTTCGTAGATGTGAAACGTGAAAAACGTTGTGGACTCCAGCCAACTTCTCGGGTAGCTCTAATCTATAGGCCATTTTCCCAATTTTCTTGATGATAGGGAATGGCCCTACGAACCTTGGTGCCAGTTTTCCTGTGGTTCCAAAACGAACAACGTTTCTTAGTGGAGATACCTTGAGAAAAACTTTGTCTCCAACCTCAAATTCAAGGTCGGTCCTTCTCTTGTCGGCGTAGGACTTTTGTCTGTCTTGGGCCGTCTTCATCCTTCTTCGTATTAAGTCTACTTTCTCTGAAGTCTCTCGGATCATATCTGGTCCAAGTATGAGCTTATCAGTAGACTCCCACCAACAAGTGGGCGATCGGCACGGTCTTCCATATAAAGCTTCGAAGGGCGCCATTCCGATGGTTGCTTGATAGTTGTTGTTGTAGGCAAATTCCACCAAAGGAAGGTGGTCTTCCCATGTCCCTCCGAAGTCAAGGACGCATAGTCTTAAAAGGTCTTCCAAAACTCTGTTCACTCTCTCCGTTTGGCCGTCGGTTTGGGGATGATAAGCTGTGCTCAAGCATAACTGCGTTCCCACTGCTTCTTGCAGACTCCGCCAAAACTCACTGGTGAAGATGGGGTCTCGGTCACTAACAATACTAGATGGTATTCCATGGAGTCGTACGATTTCCTTGAGGTAAAGTGATGCTAGGGATGAGGCAGTTCTTTTACTTTTGACAGGTAAAAAGTGGGCGCTTTTAGTAAGCCTATCCACTATTACCCAAATGCTAGTGTTGCCTCTCCTAGACCTAGGCAGCCCATCGATGAAGTCCATTGAGATGCTATCCCACTTCCACTGCGGGACCTCTAGAGGATGTAGCAGTCCGCCAGGCTTTTTCTGTTCCGCCTTAACCTGTTGGCACACCATGCACTTAGAAACGAATTCTGCCACGTCCTTTTTCATGCCGTTCTAGAAGAAAGTCCTTTTTATATCTTTGTACATTTTATCTCCGCCTGGGTGTATCGTCATCATGGAGTGATGTGCTTCCTCGAGAACCTTCTTTACTAAATCTTTTGTCTGTGGGACGCATAGTCTTCCGTCTCGCCTTAGCAAACCCTTATCGTCGATGGAGTATCTGTTGAGGTGACTTGAAGTCTCACCCCTAATTAGCCTATCAATTGTTTCCACAAGCTGAGGGTCTTCGCGTTGTGCTGTCCCTACTGAATCCACTTAAGTTGGGCGCACTTCGAGAGATGCTAGCAAGCCTGGTACAAAATCGGAGGAAGGCCTAAAGTCGAAGCTGGCTATAAACTCTAGGCTTTGTCTTTCAACAAACAACGGGCTTAGGGTCAATTTCTTTCGGCTCAACGCGTCTGCCACTACGTTGCCTTTGCCCAGAGTGTAGGAGATATCGAAATCGTACGAGGCAAGAAACTCCATCCATCTTTGTTGCCTCAAGTTAAGATCCTTCTGCGAGAAAAGATATTTCAACGATTTATGGTCAGTGTAAAGTTCGAACTTCTCTCCTAGGAGATAGTGTCGCCAAGACTTGAGTGCAAAGACGATGGCGGCTAACTCAAGATCGTGGGTTGGGTAGTTCTTTTCGTGCACCTTCAACTGCCTCCCGCCATAAGCTACTACCCTTCCTTCTTGCATTAAGACGGCACCTAGCCCTGTCCCACATGCATCCGTATAAACAGTGAACATCTTGCTCCCATCTGGCAGCGTCAAAACTGGGGCTGTTGTAAGAGCCCTTTTCAGTCGTTGGAAAGAAAACTCGCAATCCAAGTCCCAATTGAACACTAGATTCTTCTTGGTCAATTTCGTGAGTGGAGCTGAGATTTTCGCAAAATCCCTTATAAACTTTCGATAGAAACCCGCTAGTCCTAGAAAGCTTCGGACCTCAGTTGCATTCCTTGGTGTCTTCCAATCCTGTACCGCCACTACCTTAGCAGGGTCCACTGCTAACCCTTGTTTGGATACTATGTGCCCAAGGAACCTCACCTCTTCTCTCCAAAAGTGGCATTTGGAGAATTTGGCTTTTAGTTGATGGACTCGCAAAGTTTCCATGATTGCCCTTAAGTGCTGAGCATGTTCCTCTTCACTCTTTGAGAAGATAAGGATATCATCTACGAAGACCACTACGAACTTGTTGAGGAAATCTCTAAATACCCTACTCATCAGGTCCACGAAGTAAGCAGGTGCATTTGTCAAGCCGAAAGGCATGACAAGCCATTCAAAGAAGCCGTCTTGGGTTCTGAACGCTATTTTATCGATGCTATCTTCAGCCACCCTTAGCTGATGAAAACCGGTCGCTAAATCGAGTTGGGAGAAAACAGACGCTCCTACAAGCTGGTCAAACAAATCGTCAATTCTAGGGAGAGGGTGCCTATTCTTTTTCGTTAGCTTGTTGAGCTCCCTATAGTCAACACATAGACGGAGTGAACCATCCGCCTTTGTAGCGAACACCACCGGAGCGCCCCATTCTGAAATGCTTCTCCTAATGAACCCCTTTTCTAGAAGCTCTTTAATCTGTTTACTGAGCTCTTTCCTTTCTCGTGGAGCCATGTGTCTAACGGGCAACGCAACGGGCTTTGCATTATCTACAAGATATATGCGGAAGTCTATTTCCCGCTTCGGAGGCAAGCCCTTCACCTCTTCGAAGACATCCGGATATTCCCGGACCACTTTAACTGATTGCAAATTTTCAACAGAGGCATCTAGCGATTCAAGATAACTAAGCATAACCGCATACGAGGGATTACAAGAAATTTCCAAAGTATTACCGAGCTGGGTTAGGAGCCTAACAACCCTTTTCTCACAATCAAGGATGGCCCCATTACTGGATAGCCAATCCATACCCAAGATCAAACCATAACCCGAAAAGCCCAAAACAAAGGCACTACATTGAAATTCTACACTTAGAATAGAAATTTTCAATCCCAAACAGATCATAGACAAATGAGCTGGGCCCCCAATTGGGTTTGAAACAATTAAGGGGTCCTCTACCATACTAGTTTTTAGGTGCAGAGATTCTACTAAAGCAGACGAGATAAAGGAGTGTGATGCGCCAGGATCAAATAAAGTGCGAACGGGGTGATCATAAAGATAAACTACGCTTTCTACAGAAGTATTTGTACCTCGCTGTTGCAGAGGTGGCGCTTCCAGCACATGAACCTGTGCCCCTGGGGTGGATCCAGCCCTCTGCCCCTGTCCTCGTTTCTTTGGGCAGTCCTTAGCCCTGTGGCCTGTCTCACCGCAAGAAAAGCACCCACCATTCTCCTTGGCCTTCTTTTTCCGGCAGTCCTTTACTAAGTGCCCCACTTCGCCACAGAAATTGCACTTCCTCTTCTCTTTGTTGCCTTTTCCGCCCTTCTTAAAGTCTGTCTTCTTAGGCTGCAAACCCTCCTTCTTCCCTTGAGAGCTTTCTGCCTTTGTCTCCTTCTTGCCCTTATCTTCTTCATTCAGCAATGCCATTTGCACCAATCTTTCATACGTGGCTCCCATGGGTATATGGGTCATGGCCAAACTGTGTAATGGCTCATTCAACCCTTTGACGAAACGGAGAGCCTTCTTGTGCGGGGTGTTGACTAGGTCAAGCCCAAACCTAGCCAGTTCATCGAACTGATTCACATACTCTCTGACTGTCTTGTCCCCTTGCTTAAGAAATAAGAATTTTTCCAACTGCAAACTTCTTTCCGCATCTGAGAGAAATTTAGTCTCAAACCTTGCCCTAAAGTCCTCCCATGTCTCCACTGGTCTTTCAGCATTAGTGACTTCCCACCAGTAGGAAGCCTCGCCCTTCAATAGCCACACTGCCAATTGTACTTTTTGTCTATCCTCTACCTCAAAGATGATGAATAGGTCCTCAGTTTCTTTCAGCCAATTTCTAGCCGCCACGAAGGACTCAGTTCCATGGAAATCCTTTCCTCCCATAGCTTTAAAATCTTTACATATCTTAGCAAATGTGTTTCCCCGAGGAGGAGGTGGAGGAAAAGGTGCCGCTGCAGCTGGATGATTTCCGGCAGCTGGGGGAGGAGGAACGGTAGGACCTGGCTGAGTGGCTCTTGCTTCTAAGAACCGCCTAAACCAACCAGGTATTGGCACCCCTTCTGGCAAGTTAAGGTCTTCAGACATGCTGAAACAAAAAGGATAGATTCAAAACGAAGGATAAGAGATAGTACCTATGGCTTTGGGGAGTGGACTTTGCCTTTTAGAATAAAATAATATTTTCTTTTAAAAATGCTTCTTTAAAATTTCCTTTTTGAAAATGAATTTTTCAAAACTTTTTATCTTATCTAGTAAACCTATGCTCTGATACCAAGTGAAACACCCGACCTCCGTTAGGGTCACTCTCAAAGGGAATGCCCTAATTTTGGTGGAGGTTTATAAGTATAAGTCACCGATATACAAGACAGATATAAGAACACATATTTGTAAACAGCGGAAAATCAACAAACAACAACTTTTATTTCATAAAAGCAAATACGTGCTACAACAACATCACCATAATTGTCTTACATCTTTTCCCAAAACATAACATAACACTTTCATAATCTGTCTTGATTACATTATTTAAAGAAGCATAAATAAAACATAGATAAACTGCAAAAGCCCCAAAGTGGTTGTCCAAAGCCATAGTTCAAAACGAAAAGGCCCAAGCAATACATTTCTCTTCTTCAAGCTGGATGTTAAGGCTGGTCAAGCTGCAGTGTTCCCTCCCTGTGGACCTGGGGGGGGGGGAAACGGAAGAAAAGAAGACGAAAGAAAAGTAGAGTCAGACATAAAGCCTGAGTAAGTCTAGTACTATTCTGTCTATGAATAAAGAACTGGGTATGATAAGTATAAACAAGAAGTGGGAAAGCACTATAACTTGGTTAAGTTGTCTAGGGTCGAATATACTATCGTACCCCATGTTAATCTCTGAACCCATATAAACTAGTTTCCAACTGGCACTCCATAATCAGGGTGATGTGATCCGTTCTATGATGATCGGCTCCTACTCGCATAGTTACATGTGTCTTACGGCCCCCGATGTTGTAGTTACCTATGCTGGTCCCACCATGGGGTGTATCAAGTCCCATGGCGGCGGCCCGACACAACCTTAGGATGCACAGGTATGCTACTGGTGCCCAGTGCTTTATTTTTCTGCGCCGGAGTGTGTGCACGCCCGCACCCCGTTAGAACCTACACTGCTACACCACCGCCGTCGATTTGACCTCTTACAATCAGCCCAGTAATCGTGCCCCACCCTGCCTAGTTTCAGGGTATCATGATACACCTTATAGGGTTACTGCTGAAAAGGGTCCTCCGTTACTAGGTTTTCTATCTCTAGCCAACATGCTAAGTTGGTTAAGTGTTTTCTAACCTAACCCCCACCAGTTCGTTTAGTTTAGCATGTTCCCTTTTGATTAAGTCTTTAGTCCACTTAATCCTAACAGTCCTGACTCAGCCTTAATTGTCTTATTAAAGCCTTGACCTCTCACATTAGACAGGTATTGTTGTGGCTGCCTGTTGCCGGTTGGTTCCGGGCAGTCTTACGCCACAACTCAGTCTAACCTCGGGTCCTTATTGGGCTCCATGTTTAACCTCCCACATTGGATAGGTATTGTTGTGACTACTGGACAGCCGGGCGGTTCCGGGCAGGTTTACATCACAACTCAATCCAACCTCGGGTTAAACACATCGTATTTTCTACATTTACATATTTTGTCTTTCTTCTTTATTCATATGTAAATATTTGCGGCCCATTATTAAGTTAATGGTGTAAAGGTTACACCAATCATGGGCCCAACCCATACTTGAATTTGGGCCCTTCTACTTTATATTTTCATTTATTAATTAATTTGGCCCAACGTTATTTTCCCCCGTTTAATACGTTCGTTTATATGTTGGGCTTAACCTTTTTAAGCCCAACTTAGCCATGCGAGAAAGGGGAGGCTTAAAGCGTGATTACATACACAAAAAGGGGATTGTGAGCGCATGAACTTGCAATGTGACGTTGGAACTACAAAATAGAAACTGGTGTACTTGCATAGTGGTAACATATACTTTGGTCATAAAGCATAAGTGACATGAATCAAACCATGTAAACTTGTAGTTAAGTTAAGAATATCTCTATTGACACATAGGCTTAACATAAACCTATACTTTTATTCAGGCATAATGTCAAACATAAGCAAATCATGTTCATAAGGTTACTACATGTTTACAAAGGGGATTACTTTTGTTATTAATACAAAAGTATAGTCCAACTTAATCATGATTTTAAATCTATTCACATAACCATGGCGCACATATACTTATGGCATAAATATTTCAAAACATGAAATCATGATTTTTACTTTAGTCATGTAAACTTGCAAAAAGGGATTTTTGAATCTAACCTAGCCATGTACCACATATGTCATTATATAATTCTTGTTAACAATATAGACCTAACATGGTTTCAATTATGCAAAATATCAATCATAGCCTAGCCATATTCATAAGTTTGCAAATAGGTTTCTAGTACAAAACACGGCTTAATACATAGATCATGGTGCCAAAACTTCAACATAGTTTCATATGAACTATAATAATCCCAATTTGTTCCACTTACGTACAAAATGATTTTTGTACAAAAATACACATTATGATGGCATAGTATCAAAACCCCAAACTTGCATGAATTCCAATTAAACAACTACATACATGTAGCTTCAACATAAATTACATATTTTGCGAATATCCAAACGTCATACTTGCATAAAACTACCGCAACATGTAGTTTTTATAATGAATAACATAATTCGAGAATATCCAAACGTATACAATATTCCAACGCACAAATATGAATTACTTTATCGCCACAAATCAAGTATACATACCAACACAATTATTTGTTCATACCAAAATAATACTCTACTTACAATCGTTGTGGCGAATTCTCTAATTCAGGAATTTAGAGATACGACTCCTTTTTGACGTAGGCGTTGATTTGATTTGCTTATGTTGCTTTAGGCTTTAGAATTTTCCTCCTAATCCTCTCTCCAATTTGGTGGCTACTCCTAGACGTTCCTCAGCAACATGACGGCTTTTTTTTGTTTTTTCTTATTTTTGAATGAATAGATTAGGGTTAGTCTAGGGTCATTTTTATAGGGTTTATGAACTGATTAGAGCCATCGATGCTGCCTGGATTGATCGTAGCCATTCATTCGAAAGAGAGACCAATTAGAGTCTGCCACCTAGCCCTAATGACAAAGCAGACTACAGAAAATCGGCCAAACACAGACCTGGCCAGCCAGGTTGGGCTGGGTTCGACCTGGCTCTCGACCAGGTCGACACCCCTGTCGACAGGGCTGTCGACAGCCCTGTCGACATGGCTAGCCCAGGTCGACAGCCCAGTCGACCTGGGTGGCTTAGGCGGGAGTTTTCCCGCCCTGGCCAATTGGGCCCGATTTTTAATTTTTAATTGTTTTTCTGAGCTGTTCGAATTTTAAACTTAATTTAAAAACTTCCGAAGGCCATATCTTCTTCATACAGACTCCGTTTTTCGAAAACTCGGACTCTATTTCGCGTATTTTTCCGAGACGAACGCAATGGCGTATCCCGTTTCCCTTAGTTCTTTGATTTGAAATTAATTATACTTTAATTTGTGAATTTCATAGTTATAGAATTCTCGGGGTGTTACAGGGTAGTCGACCTCCCCCAGACCAGGTCGACCATAATGTCGACCTGGGGGTCGACCTGCCTCCCGAACCCTCTTTCTGAACCTGATGCATTCTGATGTATTTAGACTCGTTTTTTGTCTAGATTCGTCCGCTTAATCCTATATAAACAACCCCCTAGCCTCATTCTCTCTACACAAATTCATTCTGTCTATATTCTGCCTTTGTTCTAATTAAAAATAAAAATGGCGTCGCTACCCTGCTGGAATCAAAACTTGGACTGATGCATCTTCTTCCAACCTGAATAGAATTAAAAGCTAAATCAAATCTCAAATCCAAGTCTAGAGCTACGACAACAATTAAAGAGGAATAATTCAGCATTTCTGCATCAACAACAGTTTATTTTCCTTTCTTAAAACCACGAAAGGCAAGTACAAGTATTTTCCTCTATAAGCAGTAATTATAATTGTGACATGATTATAAATCTGAATCTGAGGTTATGTATATTCTTATCTGTCAGATCTGTTTTTCTGTGACTATTCTGTACCTCTTTCTTCTTTCTGTTCTATAGCCAGGCTACTACGAGCCTGTGCAGAATCTCATAAGAGATTAACGCACGAACGCTAAATTTTAGGACAAATAATAATGCATAATTGGACATGAAACCGTTGCCTATGAGACTATCGCCTATGACTATGATTCATTGACTATGAGACTATTGCCTATGACTATGATTCACGCCTATGAGACTATTGCCTATGACATTGAATAAGAAACTATTGTGATTAGTCGCCCATGACTATTGTGGTTAGTTGCCTATAACTATTGTAGTTAGTTTCTAATGCCTATTCCCTTAATGATGTTGGATCCCATATTTAGTATGTAACCTTGCTAGTTTATTCCCATTCACTTTTATGTACATCGAGCCTAGTAGGGCCATTATAATTGTATTTGGTTCATCAAAGCATGCCTATTCTTTCTTGTGCTTGTCCCCTATTCCTTTTGCTAGGGTCACTTCATGAGTACTTAGAGAACTTGTGGAAACATGTTATACGGGGATTGGGCGTAGCTTAATTAAGTTAATTTGGCATAATAAATATGTTGGCATAATCTGAATTGGCTATAATAGTGAATGATTAACATGTATATTAGTCTTGGACATAAATGGTAAACTAGAATATTAAATCTAGTTTTGACATGAACTGTAAATGGGAATATTAAGGCTTGGGGCATATATTGTATTATGAATTATGACCTTGATTTAGGCATGTAAGTTTAGGCTAAATTCATGATTGGGCAAGATATGTAAATAGAGTTTTAGATATATATATAATCTGCTAAATCTGTTATCTGCTAGTTCTGTTATATTGCCTAAACTGCTAATTTGACTGAATTGCCTAATCTGCTAATTATGTTAAATTGCCTTATCTGCTAAATAGCATAATCTGCTATCTGATTAATCTGTTGAATGACGTAATCTGTTGGAACTGAAATGCTGAAATTTGAAGTATGTGAATCTGTAGGCTCGACTTAAAATTGGGCAAAACTTGTTAATAGAACCTCGAATAATCTGTTGTAACTTGTACAGAAGTTTAATCTGTTAAATAAACAGAATTAGTCTGATATCTGAAAAATCTGTAAATGAATTGGCTATGACACAAGGTTAGACTCTGTTTGCGGTAGAAGCTTGCCCGGAACCAACCGGCTTAACCAGCGACCGCAAACTGTCAGTCTAATGTGAGAGGTCGTAGGCATAACTAAAATATGCTTAGACACGAGGTTAGGTCTGGCTTGTGGCAGAAGTCTGCCCGGAACCGCCCGGCATATCCAGCGGCCACAAGCTACCGACCTAATGTGAGAGGTCTGTGCATTAATATTTAATTAATGCAAATCTGGGATAAATATGATGTCTAAAACGTGTTGGGTGGATAGGGTTGAACCAATTGGACTACTGAATTTAACAAACCCGTTTCGTGAATCTGTAGGCCCAATTACAAAGTTAGACAAATCTGTAAATCTGTTAAATCCGTATATCCGATCCGTTAGTCTGAAAACTTGTCTGATCTGTGAACTAGTTGATTTGAACTCTGTATGTCTGAACTTGTAAACAAGTTAATCTGAAATATGTTAGTCTGGGGACACGAGGTTAGGAGGGAAATTACCTGTGTCATCTGTTGTTTTGGACCCATATTAGTCAGTAACCCTTTCTGGTATCAAAACTTTGACCCAACAGTAGGTAGGGTCCGGGCACGCTTACTGAACTAATTATAAGTGGTTCATTCTGATAGTGGCGAGGGGTGTTGATGGTGCGTTCCAACCGGGTCATGTGCGTGCATGGATTCCGGTCTGCCTCTGAGGATGTAAGACGCCGTGACATCTGTAAATAGGTCTGTGCCAATTGGTTGTCACTTTAGGGAGTGATACACCCTACTGTGGAGCCGACACAGGGTATTTATGTATTAGGGAGCCGATCGGTTGGGGTAGGGTTTTAGGGTACACTTAGTTCTGTCTGTTACTGTTGGTACCGTCTGTTTCTGTTGGGTGGCAACACCTGTCTGTTTCTACGTGGTACCGTCTGTTCGGGTGGTAAAGGCCCATTTACTAGTGTACACCTAATTCTGCATTTTGTTTCCGTAGGGATTAATCTGTTTCTGTACCTTCTGTTCAGGTGGTAAAGGCCCATTATTATCATTCTGTTTCTGTCTGTCTCTGTTCGGGTAGTAAAGGCCCATTATTAGCATTCTGTTTCTGTCTGTTTCTGTTCGGGTGGTAAAGGCCCATTATTAGCGTTCTGTTTCTGTGGAAATTATTCTGTTCCTGTTTCTGCTTCAGGTTTAGACATTAGGGTGACACCTAATCCTGTTATACTAGTGTTAGTGCAGAGAGATGAAAAGTAATATTATTCTGTTTCTTCTGTTTAACCTAAGTACATCTGCTGCTCCTGTTACTGTTATCTCTCATCCAGTTTTATTTGCATGCCATAATTATTATTATCTGTTCATATGCTGAAAGTCATTGGACTTGCTAGACTTTATGTCTGACCTTGCTTGTTTTCGCCCCTTTTCTTCCGTTTCCCCCCAGGTTTTCCAAGGAGGGAATACTTTAGCTTGATCCGGATTTCTTCTGCTTGAAGTACTTAGAGTGCTCAAAGTATGGCTTGACTCCTTATGGCAGCTTCTGTGGGGATTATGATTTTAAAGTTTTGTACTCTGATGATTTTCTCAACAAGACTGATATTTATGTACTTGAGTTTTTCTGGGAAGATGTAACCAAACTGATTTCTGTTTTTCGTTGAAATAAAGTTATAATTTCTCAAGTATTGTTTATCTGTCTTGTAAATTTCTGTTCTGTCTACTAAAACGCTCCACCAAAGTTAAGGCATTCCCTTTGTGAGTGTCCTTAACGGAGGCAGGGTGTTATAATATTTCACAACAAGAGGGGATTTTATTTGAATTTTCATGATGGTTGAAAATTTATTATAATACCTTTGAATTGGCAATTATTTCACGACCATCTTCTTTTCTACCATTATTCTTCCATCCATCATGTTTTTGTATCAATGTGGAGAGTATAATTTATTTTTTAAAGTATTATTTGTGATGGAATTGTGGTTATGTTATTATTCAGAATTAGTGATAATTGAAAAAAATTCAATGATCCCGGTACAGTCGAGCATATTTCATAATATAATTAATTTAGAAATTTATTTCACCGTCCATTTCTGTACCTACCACATTTCCATCATTCATATTGGTTTTATATACCGAGGAGTTTTTGTTTTGAGCTGAAAATGATAAATTAATAAATACATAAGTGTGTCTCCAATCTCATTTAAGAATCCAAGCTTTGGTCATGCATGGTTGTGAGATAACATATAATTTAAGCTGCGACTAACCTCATTTAAAAATCCAAGCTCTGGTTATGTGTGGTCTGTGTGCTCTTAAATAAAATAAAAGGAAAAAAGGAAATATTGTGCTAAAAATTGAAATTAATTTGAAATTCTCCTCGGTGTATAAAAACCAACCTATCAAGCCATCTTTTTAATCTGTGAAATGTGTTGAAATCTTATGAAGTATTATGATTTGTTAATTGATAGCTATTGGGATTTGAGATTATACGATTTTGTCACTTAAATTGAATTATTAATTATAGTCAAAACCCATCACTGTTTTTTATGCTATGTTTTAAAAATTCTTTGGAAAATAATTGGAATTTATTTTTATAACTCTCTCCGTTTTTATAAAATTCATCGTAAATCCTTCACTCTCAACAATGTGAAATATGCCATTAATTCTTTGTATATTATGATTTTTGTTTGACTGATTGAGATTTATGATTACCGTTCTTCCTCTTAAGCTGATATTATGTTTGTTAGTCACTTTTCATCTGTATTTTTAATTCTATATACTTTTGATGATAACAAAAGGGGAGAATGAGTTGAGATTTTGACTTATGAGTGAATATTTTATAAATAATTTAATTTTGAAAATTCCAATTCATTTTCACATTCTTTTCACTCATGCATAGTTATAGGGGGAGTTTCTGTTGTAGGGGGAGCTTTCAGATGGGGGAGTTCAGTTCTTCACTATCAAACACATTTATTGGATTCAAAATCTTAATATTTGTTTGTCATCATCAAAAAGCGGAGATTGTTGTATATAACACAGTTGTATACACAATTATATGATTTTAGTTTGATGATGGCAACCAAATATATTTTATTATTAAATGTGTTTGTTACTGTACTGTTTTATATCCATATCACAAACAAGATTTATATTTAAATAGAATACGACTGTACAGTCATTCATATATTCACACAGTACTTTATTTAAGTAGAGTATTTTATTTCTAACTTTCAAACAGTACAAATCTTAACAACTCCACTATTTATACACCTTTGTTATACAATACATTTCAATTTCATACACATATCAGCTCCTCATTATAGAATAACTCAGTCACTCATTTTGTACATCATTCAGTCTCAACACTCAGTATACAGTCATATTTACATACATACACTGACACATTTACATATTGACACTTATATACAGTCTTTTGTCTTCGGTCTTCATAGCTCACAGTCAGTTCAGTCATCATTTGCTTACCTGTCATATACAAAAACACACACACACAGTATCTTGAACAGAAATAATATTCTAAATTCTAACGAATATATTTTTTATTTTGAAAATTTATTTGCCTGAGAATTTTGGTGTTTCTCATCATTTTTCTGAATTGATCTGATTTTCATATCCAACCAACTATGTATAGACAACTTGTGATATTCACAGTGATACACTGTAGATACCACAAGGCAGACAACACACACACACACACACACACACACACACACACACATATATATATATCAATGCAGGGAGAGGAAAACTTGTCTGGATGGCTGCATATACACACATGTATATATATACATGTGTGCACTGCCTCGCCAGTCCAGTGTGCAACTGAGGAGTAGCCACGTGGACCATCTCGACTCAGTGCAACAATAATCAATATGGGCGAGGCAACCCAAAAACATCAATGGCCGAGCTAAATACAAAGCGCAACAAAAAAAAAAAAACAGAAATGCATATATATGGTGCAACTCAGCGTTAAAAATGGTCGAACAAGTTTTAGATCAAACAACAATGAAAGGCTTAAAGACATGTTTAAACTGGAAGTATATTTGTGGCATAGCATCAATGAATTGGTCATCATGTTCAAGTGGTCACACACAAGGCTCAACAGATTTCATGGAATAGTACAAGTGCAGTAGCATGTTCATGGCAGAGTCAAAGTGTACAAGTGCAAACAGGATCTCAAGGTTTTTTTAAAAATGTATATGCAGCTAGAAGTGGTTCAGCACAAGTCAGGTGCAAGACAACAGCTCAAGCACAAGTGAGTCAAGCAGATGACACATGCATACAAACTAGCCATGCACAAGTGTACAACATGGATTGCTCAGGTAAACTAACATGGTGGAACAACGGCATAACTACAAATGTAACATGTTGTTAAGTACGGTTCAAAGCAGAGTGAATGAGTTCAAGTGGCATGGGACAAATGTATGATTTGCATATACAAGAATGGTTCATGCACACTACAGCAAGGCTCAGATATGGACACTATTAGGCACAACCAAATCAAAGTCAAGAGGCATTGTACAGTGTTTAGCATGAAGTAAGTTATTTCTGCAAATATGGTGATACATCATAGTGAAGATATAGCATGTAAACAAGGTACAGCCGAAGTGAAATGTTAATATACACATGGGTCATAACAGTCAAGCATGGTGCACAACATTTCAGGTTAGCCCAAAATCAGCATCCATGTGCAAATACAAGTCACATAGCAATGGTAAGTGGCTTAACCATGGATATTCAAGGTCAAGACATTATTCAAGTGCTAGCACAAGTGAATAAAAAATGTTTCCAGTCTTTTTTTTTTGACGACAAGAAACATTTATGGTTTCCAGAAAATACAAATTTGGTTTTGGCAAAATTTCATTTCAGAAAATCAATTTTGAGCAATAAATCCATTTGATAGTTTTTCATGGATTCAATTTAATCAAGGAAACATAAATGGAATATTATTTCCAGTTTTTTAAAAGCATTGGAATTTGCCCGAAAATAAGTCCATGAATATATGGAAAATGTCCAACAATTTATTTTATCTTGGCATACACAGTGTGTGCAATTAAAGGAAATATCCACGGCTATTTTATTTCCAAAAAATCACAATCCAAATTTGTGGCAAGAAATCACTTAGGGCCAGAAAATCATGTACGTATATTAATTTCCAAAATGATGTAAAAATGCGCAAGGACTAGGGAAATTAATCAGTTTGTTTCCAGAAATAAATCATGCCAGATATCATGTGTATAAAGCCAGGATCAAGCAAGTAATTCATTACAGTAAAAGGAAAGGATTTATCAAGAGATTCTTTGAAGTCCAGAATACAATCCAGATTCATCACAACAAATCAGGAAAGCCATTAAAGCCGAGGAATTCAAATTCATTCACGGAACAAAATGGGAAATACATGCAATCAGTACAAGTCGAGAAATAAGAGTTAAGTATAGGATTTTTATCCTATAAGATTAACCAATTCATCACTGGCATTAATTATCGAAACCACAAAACAATTCAACAGTTATTCAAAGATATAAAATTCAAAAAACTCACAATTTTTCGATCGAGAGAAAGAGCTCAAGCCAATCGACAGAGCAAAGCCACAAATTTATTCAAAGCCACAGAGAATCAATTCCAGAAGCCATCAATTGGATTTGGAGCACCATTGAAAACCCTACTTTTTACATCGCCGCCGCCATTTTATTTCACAAAAGGAAAGTGCTCGGGAAATGGAGATAAACAAAGGGTGGAACCATTTTTGAGGGTGGCCGACCTTTTTTAAAAGGGGAAGGGTTTTCTAGTAATTTTATTTTTTGTTTTTATTTTGTATTGTTGTTATTTGTGCTGTAAAATGTTTAAATCAGTTTCTAGGTCTGTAATATCTAGGGATTCGGTTAGGGGTTTACTGACAGTTTACTAGAGTCAGTAAAGACTAGGGTTACTTGTTACGGGGTCGTAATCAGGGGAAATATGATCTAAGAGTTTAGATCAGTCTAGGGTTTTGAGCGTAGGATTAAAATAGGAGCGAGGGGTTCGCGAGTTTACATGGTCTTGTAAGCGAGATCTGTTCTATTACCTAGTAGAAACCTTAGGAATGCAGCGGTTGGAAGGATTTTGCCGAAGCTGGGTATATCTTGTGTCATTTACTTTCTGTATTTTTATTTCTACTGCATTCTGAGTTCTGTGAATTTTTAATATCCTGTAAAAATTGTGATAAACCTTATTCACCCCCCCTCTAGGGTTGATCTAGATCTAACAAGTGGTATCGGAGCATGGTGTTCATAAACTCTAGAGAATTGGTGGTTCCTAGTTGTCAACCTTCTGAGAGTCAGTCCAGTCGTTTTCCAGTTATTTTTAATGGTACAGATTTTTTAATTTGGAAATCAGAAATGGAATCCTATTTAAAATATGTTAATTTAGAATATTGGAATATTATTGAAAATTTGGGAGATTTGTTAGATAAGAAGAATAAAATTACCAATGCTCGTGTTATGCTTATTCTCTATTCTTATCTTAATAATAATCAGCTTAATCTCATATCCCACTATTTAACTGCGCGGGATATTTGGATTACTCTCAATGCAAATTATGGACGAAATGAAGACAACTGCTCAGAACCCTCAATTTCCAACTTAAACTCAGATGTGTGCTTAACAGGAGTCATAGATGAAGATTCAACAGATGATGATAACAATGGAGACTCAACCGGAAATTTTTCACAGGAATATTTAGCTCATCTTTGTACTGATTTAACAAAATCTGTTGAGAGTCTCAGACTGAAAAATAAACATCTTATATCTGAGAATCTTGACTTGAGTAGAAAAATTGATGTTTTGGAATTAGAAAATGTTAATAGATTTGAAAACTCCAATTGCAAAAATTATTCAAATCTAGAGAAAGATATTGCTCATCTTAATGAAAATTTTAACCAGCTTGAAAATGAAATTTTGATTTTGAAAAATCGTGAAGATGAGCTAATTCATAAAAACATTGCTTTGCAAAAGGAGTTGGATAAAATTAAGATAGAAGAGAATTCGAAACATATTTTTTTTGAAAAAGGAAGTTTGTTGAAAACTGAAACAGTTCTGAAAGAGCTTAAGATTGAAGCTGATAGAATCAGAAATATCAAATGCAATAAATGCATATCTTTTCAAAAAGAATTAACTGAAATAAAAGAGATGTCCAAGTTCCTTGAAAATGAAAGTAAACAACAAGATCGAAATTTCTGAAATAAATTTTGATTTGGAAAAAGAAATTGAGAAACTCAAGGGATTTGGAAAACTTGAAACTGAGAAAAGTAATCAATTTGAATCTAAGATTTCTGAGTCTAGGGCAAAAATTGAAAAGCTTATAAATGAGAATAACTTGCTGAAATCCAAAGCCAATATTTTCGAGCTGAAATTTAAGAAGTTTTAAAATAGCCAAAATTCTTTAAATTCTCTATTGAAAAATAATTCCTCTTTTGAAAACAAGAAAGGACTTTGATTTTCAACTGAAAAACAAACTTCTCAAAAATTCTCAATTTCTTCAAATTTCTTGCATTGTGGAAAGGCCAACCACAATAAAAATAAATATTGGTTTAATAACAATCCATTTAAACAAATGAAGTCCCCTAAATCTACAAAATCAATGTTGACTAAGTTTAAACAGATTTGGGTTCCCAAAGGCACAAAGATAGATTTGTTTGGATTGTTATATAAACAAGTCTGGGTACCTAAAGTCATAAACAAAACTGTGAGTGGTTTTAAATTTTTTGTTAAACCACTCGATCCTCTGAATTGCTAGGTACCGGAGGAGGCTGAGAATTGTTTTACGAAAGAGAATCCAAAATCAAACTGCCTTATTTCATTGAATCATTTGATGTTCCTTGGCCAAGTCTGTTGAGTTAGATATTCTTTTGCTTACATCATTTTCAGGTATTGTCTCTAGACTCACAATTTCTTTTGTATATTCCTTGTTTTTTTATTCTTCCTGTCTTTTTCCTCCTTTTTACTCTTTCTTTTATTTTCTTTTGAGTATTTTGTTTTTGATTTGTTACTGCCATATCATTCTCTTTTATTCTGGGCTTTCTTAACTTCAAATTGCAGAATTTATGATTTTCTGGAAATTCGCTTCAATTGAATAAAACTCTTATGTTTTAATCATTTCCAGATCTTGAATTTAAATTTGTAAATATCTGCAATTGTTTTGAAGTTTATTTTCTATTTTTTTGAATTCATAACAGTGTTGATGTATTCTTGTCATATCTTGAACACTGTTGATTTGAATTCTAAATTTTTGAAGATCTGAAAGTTCAATGGAATTTCACACATCTTTGCTATTTTGAGCTTCTTCTAATTCATTTTGGAAAGCTTGAAATATTATACTCATTAAAGCACACTGTTACTTCTCAGTTGTGATAATTTCTTTAACTTTCAGATTGGCTTGAATTTTTTTACATATACTTGAAACTCATTGTTTACATCATGAAATTCACTGTAATTCATGATCATCTGGTTTAGATTTTTGTTTGTTTGAGATCATTTGAAATTTCTGATATTTTGAATATCATATACCTCTTAGATCTGAAATGATTAATCCTGTATGATTGATTCATTGTATCTCATGATTTACATTTTTTTCAAGTGATTTCGAATAAATCATTATTTTTGGATCATGAATTATTATTCAATCTTGATGTAATTATTCTAAAAAAAATCTTGTGTGATTGTTAGAAAAATTTATGAAAAATTCTTTTGGAAAATGGTCTTTTAAACTCATTGCTATTTCATGATGATTTGACTTGAATATTTGTTTGTTTAAAATCATTTGAAATTATTGGTTTATTGAGTCTCACACAAATCTTGGAATTGAAATTTACGATATGGTGTGATGGATTCATTAAATCTAGAACTTTTCATATCCCTGCAAATGATTTGAAATAAACCATATATTTAATCTTGGATCATGAACCATTCTTTGACTGTCTGAAATGTCTTTGAAACATCTCCTTGACAAGTCTGCTTTGAAAATAATTTTTGTGCTGCTCAGATATTGTTGTTTGAAAATATTTTTTTGGTGACTGCTTGTTTTGGTATCAAATATATGCCATGCTCTGATAAATGGAATTAATTTGCTTGATTGATTAATCTAGTCTGCTTAGGCTTTGTGATTAAAAATTCCGTTGTCTGAGATATCCCTGTTTGTCTCTAGTGTCATGTTAAAATCCTGATTAATAGAGACATCAAGTGGTATCAGTTTAGGGTTATTGTTTTTTTTATGTATATATTTTTAATCCCCCATGTCTTGTATAGATCTTCATTTCCTCCTTTAATTGATTTTCAATTTTTAAATTATTTATTGATTATTCATTCAAAAGTTGAAATCAATAACCAAATTGAACTGTATTTATAATTCATCAAAATTATTATCAGATTTTGAAATTGTGATATATTGTGACTGCAATATATTTCACAACAAGAGGGGATTTTATTTGGATTTTCATGATGGTTGAACATTTATTATAATATCTTTGAATTGGCAATTATTTCACGACCATCTTCTTTTCTACCATTATTCTTCCATCCATCATGTTTTTGTATCAACGTGGAGAGTTTAATTTTTTTTAAAGTCATCTTAAATAATCAGTGTAAATATTTGTGATGAAATTGTGGTTATGTTATTGTTCAGAATTGTGATAATTGAAAATTTTTCAATGATCCCCATACAGTCGAGCATATGTAATAATATAATTAATTTAAAAATTTATTTCACAGTCCATTTATGTACCTACCACATTTCCATCGTTCATATTGATTTTATATACCAAGGAGTTTATGTTTTGAGCTGAAAATGATAATTTAATAAATACATAAGTGTGTCTCCAATGTCATTTAAAAATCTAAGCTCTGGTCATGCATGGTTGTGAGACAACCTATAATTTAAGCTGCGACTGACCTCATTTAAAAATCCAAGCTCTGGTTATGTGTGGTCAGTGTGCTCTTAAATAAAAAAAGGAAACATTGTGCTATAAATTGAAATTAATCTTAAATTCTCCTTATGATATAAAAATCAGCCTATCAATCCATCTTTCTAATCTGTGAAATGTGTTGAAATCTTATGAATTATTATGATTTGTTGATTGATAGTTATTGGGATTTGAGATTATACGATTTTGTCACTTAAATTGAATTATTAATTATAGTCAAAATCCATCACTGTTTTTTATGCTATGCTTTAAATTTTTTTTAGAAAATAATTGGAATTTATTTTTATAACTCTCTCCATTTTTATAAAATTCATCGTAAATCCATCACTCTCGACAATGTGAAATATGCCACTAATTCTTTGTATATTATGATTTTTGTTTGACTGATTGACATTTATGATTACCGTTCTTCCTCTTAAGCTGATATTATGTTTGTTAATCACTTTTCATCTGTATTTTAAATTATGTATCCTTTTGATGATAACAAAAGGGAAAGAATGGGTTGAGATTTCGATTTATGAGTGAATATTTTATAAATATTTTAATTTTGAAAATTCTAATTCATTTTCACATTCTTTTGACTCATGCACAGTTATAGGGGGAGTTTCTGTTGTAGGGGGAGCTTTCAGATAGGGGGAGTTCAGTTCTTCACTGTCAAACACATTTATTGGATTCAAAATCTTAATATTTGTTCGTCATCATCAAAAGGGGGAGATTACTGTACTGTTTCATATCCACATCACAAACAGAAATATAATATTTATATTTAAATAGAATACGACTGTACAGTCATTCATATATTCACACAGTATTTTATTTAAGTAGAGTATTTTATTTCAAACTTTCAAATAGTACAAATCTTAACATCTCCACTATTTGTACATCTTTGTTATACAATACATTTCAATTTCATATACATATCAGCTCCTCATTACAGAATAACTTAGTCACTCATTTTGTACATACATTCAGTCTCAACACTCAGTATATAGTCATATTTACATACATACACTGACACGTTTACATATTGACACTTATATACTGTCTTTTGTCTTCGGTCTTCATAGCTCACAGTTAGTCCAATCATCATCTGCTTACCTGTCATATACAGAAACACACACACACACACACATTATCTTGAACAGAAATAATATTCTAAATTCAAGCGAATATATTTTTTATTTTGAAAATTTATTTGCCTCGGAATTTCGGTGTTTCTCATCATTTTTCTGACTCTATCTTATTTTCATATCCATCCAAATGTGTCTAGAAAGCTTGTGATATTCACAGTGATACACTGTAAATACTAGAAGGCAGACAACATATATATTTATTTCAATGCAGGGACATGAAAACTTGTCTGGATGGCTGCATATACACACATTATATATACACGTGTGCATTGCATCGCCAGTCCAGTGTGCAACTGAGGAGTAGCCACATGGACCATCTCGACTCAGTGCTACAATAATCAATATGGTCGAGACAACCCAAAAACATCAATGGCCGAGCTAAATACGAAACGCAACCAAAAAAGCAGAAATGAATATGTATATGGTGCAAATCAGCGTTAAAAATGGTTGAACAAGTTTCAGATCAAACAACAATGAAAGGCTTAAAGACATGTTTAAACTGGAAATATATGTGTGGCATAGCATCAATGAATTGGTCAACATGTTCAAGTGGCAAGGGACAAATGTATGATTTTCATATACAAGAATGGTTCATGCACACTACAGCAAGGCTCGGGTATGGTCACTACAGGGCACATCCAAATCAAAGTCAAGAGGCATGGTACAGTGTTTAGCATGAAGTAAGTTATTTATGCAAATATGGTGATACATCATAGTGAAGATATAGCATGTAAACAAGGTACAACCGAAGTGAAATGTTAATATACACATGGGTCACAACAGTCAAGCATGGTGCACAGCATTTCATGTTAGCCCAAAATCAGTAGTATCAGGGTCCATGTCCATATACAAGTCACACAGAAATGGTAAGTGGATCAACCATGGATTTCAAGGTCAAGACATTATTCAAGTGCTAGCACAAGTGAATAAAAAAGGTTTCCGTGTTTTTTTTTGGACAAGAAACATTTATGGTTTCCAGAAAATATAGATTTGGTTTTGGCAAAATTTCATTTCAGAAAATCAATTTTGAGCAATAAATCCATTTGACATTTTTTCATGGATTCAATTTAATCAAGGAAACATAAATGGAATATTATTTCCAGTTTTTGTAAAGCATTGGAATTTTCCTGAAAATCAGTCCATGAATGTATGGAAAATGTTCAACAATTTATTTTATCTTGGCATACACAGTGTGTGCAAGAAAAGGAAATATTCTCGGCTATTTTATTTCTAGAAAATCACAATCTAGATTTGAGGCAAGAAATCACTTAGGGCCACAAAATCATATAAATATATTAATTTCCAGAATGATGTAAAAATGCGCAAGGACCAAGGAAATTAATCAGTTTGTTTCCAGAAATAAATCATGCCAAATATCATGTGTATAAAGCTAGGATCAAGCAAGTAATTCGTTACAGTAAAAGGAAACGATTTATCAAGAGATTCTTTGAAGTCCAAAATACAATCCAGATTCATCACAACAAATCAGGAAAGCCAATAAAGCCGAGGAATTCAAATTCATTCAAGGAACAAAAAGGGAAATACACGCAATCAGTACAAGTCGAGAAATCAGAGTTAAGTATAGGATTTTTATGCTATAAGATCAACCAATTCATCACTGGCATCAAGTATCGAAACCACAAAACAATTCAACAGTTATTCAAAGATATAAAATTCAGAAAACTCACACTGTTCCGTTCGAGAGAAATAGCTCAAGCCAATCGACAGAGCAAAGCCACAAATTTATTCAAAGCCACAGAGAATCAATTCCAGAAGCCATCGATTGGATTTGGAGCACAATTGAAACCCTACTTTTTACATCACCGCCGCCATTTTATTTCACAAAAAGAAAGTGCTTGCGAAATGGAGATAGACAAAGGGTGGAACCATTTTTGAGGGTGGCCGGCCTTTTTTAAAAGGGGAAGGGTTTTCTTGTGATTTTAGTTTTTGTTTTTATTTTGTATTGTTGTTATTTGTGTTTTAAAATGTTTAAATCAGTTTCTAGGTCTGTAAAATCTAGGGATTCAGTTAGGGATTAACCGGTAGTTTACTAGATTCTGTGAAAGCTAGGTTTACTGGTTACGGGGTCGTAATCAGGGGAAATCTGATCTAAGGGTTTAGTTCAGTCTAGGGTTTTGAGCGTAGGATTAGAATAGGAGCGAGGGGTTGGCGAGTTTACATGGTCTTGTAAGCGGGATCTGTTCTATTACCTTGTAGAAACCTTAGGAATGCAGCAGTAGGCAGGATTTTGCCAAAGCTGGGTATATCAAGTGTCATTTATTTCTTTATTTTTATTTCTGCTGCATTCTGTGTTCTGTGAATTTTTAATATCCTGTAAAAACTGTGATAAACTCTATTTACTCACCCTCTAGGGTTAATCTAGATCCAACGCAGAGTGCGATTCATCTTATTGAGAATCAGGCTTATAGTTCACGGACGAAGCACATTGATGTTAGAGGTTTCTTTCTTATGCTTGAGGAAGAACGAAGAAAGATCAAATTATTGAAGGTGGGTACTTCGGATAATCCTTCAGATATGATGACTAAGTAACTTCCAAAGGACAAGTTTGAGCATTGCTCAAACTTGATCGGTTTGCTTCCTGTGACTTGAGCGCCATGGGGCACTGGGCCAAACAACTTCTATGTTGATTGTTGAAGATGAGATGATGAAGAAAGATTGTCATATTTGAATCAAGGTGGAGTGTTGAAATTTATGATTCAAATATTTGTAGAGAAGGAATGAAATTGATTGATTGTCAATCAGTTAATTGGCTCGTATATGGAAAGATATAAGAGGAAGTTTTCTTTTTGGAAGAAAAATAACAAGCCAATCAATCAATTAACGAAGAATTAATTACTCACGGAAAGAGATTGAGACCATGATTGCGCCAACCATTTATGCTCCAATCAAATCAAGGAAGATATTATATTTATTTTTCTTCATGTCCAAGTAATCTAGAAACTTCTCTTATTTATCTCCAAGAAATCCCTCTATATGAATAGGGTCATGTAATTATATGAATGCAAGCATTAAATTAATCTTCTCTCTATTGTAATCTTATGTACTCATTTCTTCATTGAGAAATAAAAGTTGTTAGGTCTCCAGGGACGTAGGATACTCATATCCGAACCATATTGTAACAACCCGCAAATTCTGAACCAATTTAAAATATTTATTTTAAAAATTCTAACGGGATTTTAATATTTAAAATAATTTATTTTAAATAATAAGGCTGAAAAAAAATTATTTTAATCGAAGTTAGAATGAATTATTTTATTTAATTTTAAAAAGGAGTTAGAAATAGCGCGGTAGTTTGAAAATTTGAATTTGAACTTTGACTGACTGTGCAGGATGCAAAATAAATCGGATTTTAGTAAAACAAAAAATATTTAAATCTATTTAAAAATATCTTTCCAACGAATCCGAAAAATCGAAATTTCATAGCGGGAATCAAAAGTTATGCCCAGTTTAAAATTCAGAATAGTCACTATAGAATTTTTATATATATTTTAATATTAAAAATAACCATTTTTCAAACGACCTCCGTTTCGACGAAACTACTTTTGTGGGAACCGGAATGTCAAATTATTGCTAGGTTTCAATTTTTATATTTTTTCGAATTAATATGTGAGCGTGGCAAAAGAAAAGGTGATTTGTCAATTTCAATCAAATTTGATCGACCAGAAAATGGCCATTTTTCAAACGGTCTTAGAATTCGACGAAATTAGCCTTGTTAGAACCGTATCATCAAAATATAGCTAGAAATAATTTTTTGGAATTTCTATAGTCCGTATGTGGCCCCGGTGAATTTAAATGTAAGATTGAATTAATTAAATAAATGATTTAAATATTAAATTAATGATTTCAGGCAACAGACATTCAATTGGGATTACGGGACCTAATCCATTGGATCCGGAACAGGGGTATTTGCTTAGGAACAATTTTTGTTGGGCTGAACTTGGATCTGAAATGAATTAACGGGTTTATTTGTAAGAATAAAACATTTATTAATATTATATTATAAATATGGCCAAAAATCAAAAGCCTAACCCTAGCACTAAACATTCCAGCCGCCGCCCATACTTGAATGGCCAGTAATGTATGAATTTGATCCTCTCTTTTCTTCCAATCTACATAACAAAACTTGAGAATCCTACTGCGCTCTATAAGACTGACGGTCATGATCGAGTTTAACGCTCTCAGGTGGTCGGATTTCAAGCTCAAAGTGGAGATGGTCGGCGCAGATTTTGAGGGGGAGGGGGCATGCGAGATGACTGAGGTTGTGGGCGGCGGTGTTCTTCGCGATGGGCTTCGGGATGGTGGTGATGGATCGGGGTCTCGGTCCTCGATGTGACGTGCGCAATGGTGATTTAGAAAGCAACGATGGGTTTTTTGTGATCGGCTATCTCCAAGAAGAAGAGGATTAGGAGGGAAAGAGATTAGTAAAGTAATTAAGGACTGAACTGATTTTAATTATTATTTTAATTAATTAATGTAATCAAAAATTTAAATGTTCATATCCTATGCAAATCAAATCAGAATTTGATGAAACAAAGTGCGTTGGAATCCTCTTGACGAGATCTACAACATGATGTTGTCTAGATCTGAAACGGGGTATGTAACACCCCACGTCCATTAATGTCACTCACAAAGGGAATGCATTAACTTCCATGGAGGTTCTAAGTGAATATAGAACAGAAAAATTACAACAAGACAGATAATAAGTAGTACTTGGAAATCTAAAACTTTATTTTATTGCAGCGGAAATTAAACATGTTTGTTACATCATAAAACCATAAATTAGAGTCAAGTACAATATCCATCTTGATAAAACAAAATACATAACCCCATTACATAAATAGCCATTAAAGAAGATAACAAGCCGGACTTTACTTCAGCAGTCCAAGCTTTCCAAAAGAGAGATAAAGCAATCCAATCAAGCTCCACTAGATGTGGGCCCACCCTGAGGACCTGGAGGGGGAAAAAGATAGAAATGGAGGGGTCAGACATAAAGTCTGGCGAGTATGATAATTCTAACAATACTATTAACAAAATAACTAGACTAAGGCATAAGCTGGAAAACAAGGAAATGTCTATGAAATATTGGGTATGGAAGAGCAGATAAAGATAACATTAAAGGCACACCTAATTACTAACGAATAATTACTACACTGCACCACACCAGTCACCCTAAAGGTTGATCTCACTTGCTTCACTTAGAAATTATATAAATAGCTTCGTGTACCCCTAGATGACTACATAGGTGCCGCCTTCCCCTATCTCCACTAGGTGTACCCCACTACCCACTTTCGATCGGCTCCCTACTCGTATATACCCGTGCTGGCCCCATAGTGGGGTGTATCACTCCCCTAAAGTGGCAACCCGATACAACTTGAGAATGCACGGCTTATACCTACACGATGCAACAACGTCTTACCTACCAGCCAGGGTCCACACACGCATATGAAACCCGTTGGACTTGCGTTGCCACCGCTACCCCGTTTGGCCTCTTATAGTCAAGCCCAGTATGCGTGTCCCGTCCTCGACTTGGGTCGAGCCCACAAAGATACGTTTGGGTTACTGGTTGAAATGGACCCCCACAAGCTATCCACCTAAGCTTGTCCCCACTAGTATATCCCACTTAACCCTCTTAGTCATGTTCATTTACATGTGTGTTTGGTTAAGTCTTACTAATCGTATTTCAAATGCCACTAAAGGCACTCACTAGATTCCTCATGCCACCCAAGGCACCTACTTAACCCCCATGTCCCACCTTACATGTTTATCTGGTTAAGTATTTCTTAATTCATTCAGGCCATAACCTCATAAAGACCTTTCACATTAGACTGGCATTTATGGCAGCTGGATTTGCCGGGTGGGTCCGGGTAGTCTTACACCATAAAAGAGTCTAACCTCGTGACTTTACAACTGTTATGCTTTAATTTGGGCCTAGGACCTCTCACATTGGGCTGACATTTGTGACTACTGGATTTGCCGGGCGGGTCCGGGCAGTTTTACTTCACAAACGAGTCCAACCTCGTGTCCTAAGCATTGATTAACACTTATAATCTTTTACCCCAGTTTTAAATATATCCCTATTCAAATCATTAATTAATTCCAATTTTAATGATGTCCATAATTGACTCAATTATGGTCATCCACTTACGGTATGCAAAATCATATCAATTGTACCCCAATTTCTTAATATTAAAACCTTAATATTACCCCTACCCCACGTTATACGTTCGCTTGTTCAACGCAAAATATACGTTAGACTCGAATAGTCTAACTCATGGCATAAAGATAAATTATCACAACATATAGACCTAATCATAATAGGGGTGAAACTTGTATAAAACTACACATGTCATGGATCTAAAGGTGTCAACTTGTTTGGTAAAATGTCACAATTCACATAATATGATCATAATCCAAATTCATGTATGGACTTGCATATATGGTTTAGGCAACATAATGATGGTGTGAACTAGCATCTAACACCTAGAACTCACACATGTCATAGCACAATTCTAGATCTAAATAGGTGTCATGGCATATGTTCATAATCTTTACTAATCAATCTAAACTTGCATACATGATTTGTCATATAGATCAATATAGCCCAAACATTATGATTTGATTAACATGAACTAATTAGCATAGATAATAACATCATGACTTTATAACATGTATGATTTATCACAACTTAGCATAGAAAATTACAACCTATACAATATCATCATAGCATGATTTACAACATATAGGATATCATCATCACATAACATAGGATTTACAACATACATGATAGCATAAGGTTTACAACAACATATATGACAATTCACATCATTTTCTTATGATCCATATCACAACTTAATCTAATTAGTTTGCAATAATCTTGTTAAGATCATCATACTCACAATTAGAGAAGAAAGAGAGTCTTGAATTGCTTTAGAGTTGAGTAGAATTAGAGTTTTGATTAGCTTTCTTCCTTCTTAGTTGGCGGCGGCTACACTGAGTTCCATGGCGATGGCATGACGGCGGCTATTCTATTTTTCATGAGAATTAGAGTGAGGGACTACCTAGGTATATATAGAGTTTAGGATTTATTTAGGCCGTCAGATCAACTCAGAACTAACCTGAACCGTTTAATTTGCCAACTCAGCCCTAAAGACACATCTGCAGCTCAAGATTGGGCTCAGTCAAACCTTAGCCGCCTGGACCAGGTCGACACCCAGGTCGACTGCGCAGTCGACCTGGTCCTTGGGGTGTCGACTTCCCAGTCGACCTGGGTGCTGGGCGGAAAATTTCCCGCCTAGCCTGTTTGACTTCGAATTTTGAATTTTAAATTTTCTGAAATCTGTTTTGAATTTTCTGAAACTTCCGATGGCCATATCTCCTTCATACGAAGTCCAAATCACGCAAACTCGGACTCTATTTCAACCAGAATTCTGAGACAAACACAATGGAGCAACCCGTTTCCCACAATTCTCACGTCTGAGATTAGTTATTCTTTAATTTGTGAATATTAATATTAACAGAATTACGGGGTGTTACATTCTCCCCTCCTTAAAGGATTTCGACCCCGAAATCTTCAAGTCAAGAAGAATGTATCTCCTAACATCCAATCGTCCATCTACTCAACCATCAAACACAGGCATCCATTGTCCTTATAGACTTCTAATGCTTTCATATTTAAATGCACAGTGTGTGTATATGTCCATATCTAATGCAAAATCAGGCGGTCCACTGATTCAGTTGACCTCCTTAATGCAAATCATGATAGTGCCATGCGTCCATTATGTATGCAAAAGTTCCTTAAGGCTACATATTATCTCTATATGCGTGCACAATCATCATCTGAATGCAGCATCCATATGATAAAAAAATCCTCATACATCCATTTTACTAAATACATCCATATATATGCAATATGCAATATGAAGTGAATGAGCCGATCTAGTGCCTAATAGTGTGTGTATATGCGTCCACGAGCAACCACTAGCAAACA
Organism: Allium sativum; assembly: GCA_030737875.1. Lineage (NCBI taxonomy): Eukaryota > Viridiplantae > Streptophyta > Magnoliopsida > Asparagales > Amaryllidaceae > Allium > Allium sativum. The sequence goes on from CM060919.1 coordinate 798,157,738, forward strand.
CTTGCATCCACTTTGCATCCATCATACATAACATGTCTCAAACACATGTTTCAACCATATGATTATCCTAACTAAAGGTCAAAGATACTAGCGAGAGGATACCCTAAAGGTAAGATAAGTACAAGCTAAGCGATAAAGGAGAAATTAAAAGACATACCCTCAAAAAGAAAAGGGTACAACAAACGCATCTTCGCTTCTGTCTCCCAAGTAGCGTTGCTCTCATCATCTCCCCATTGCACTTTGACTAGTCTGACCTCTCGATTCCTCAACTTCTTGATCTCCGACCCAAGAATGCATGTAGGAGCTCATCGAATCGTCGCATCACGCTCTATCTCCACCTCTCTAAGCAAGCTCGACTCTACCACTTCCGCGGTCTCGTGCAAGCACTTCCTCAAATGTGACACATGGAATACGTCGTGTACACCACTAAGTCTCTCAGGCAACTCCACTCTATACGCCATCTGTCCAATATTCTCCTTAATAGGAAACGGCCCTACGAACCTTGGTGCTAATTTCCCAAAGGACCCAAAGCGAACAACGTTCCATAATGGAGACACTTTGATAAAGACCATGTCCCCAACATCAAACTCAAGATCTGTCCTCCTTTTGTCTGCATAAGATTTCTGCCTATCTTGCGTCGTCTTCATCCTCCTTCGAATCAAGTCGATCTTTTCCGAAGTCTCTTTAATCATATCGGGCCCAAGTAAGATCTTATCCGTAGATTCCCACCAACATGTAGGTGAACGACAAGGTCGTCCATATATAAAGAGCTTCGAAAGGTGCCATGCCAATGCTGGACTGAAAGCTATTATTATATGCAAACTCCACCAATGGAAGATGCTCTTCCCATGTACCCCCAAAGTCTAGGATACATAGCCTCAAAAGATCCTCTAGAATGCGATTCACCCTCTCAGTCTGGTCGTCTGTCTGAGGATGATATGCGGTGCTAAAATATAACTGAGTCCCTACCGCCTCTTGCAAGCTCTTCCAAAATTCGCTAGTGAAGATAGGATCGCGGTCGCTTACTATGCTACAAGGAACACAATGCAAACGAACTATCTCTCGAACGTATACAGAAGCTAACCATGGAGCAGTCCTCTTACTCTTCACGGGAATGAAATGGGCGCTTTTAGTAAGTCTGTCTACTATAACCCAAATCCTCGTGTTACCCTTCCTTGATCTTGGTAATCCATCCACAAAATCCATCGAGACACTTTCCCACTTCCATAGTGGAACCTCCAATGGGTGAAGCAACCCACCGGGTTTCTTTTGCTCCGCTTTTACTTGTTGGCACACCAAGCATCTAGCGACATACTCGGCCACATCTTTCTTCATGCCGGCCCAAAAGTAAACTCGTCTCATGTCCATGTACATCTTGTCCCCGCCGGGATGAATGGTCATCTTCGAATGATGTGCTTCGTCAAGAATAGCCTTCCTCAAACCTTCGTCTTGAGGTACACAAAGTCTACTATCCCTACGTAACCAACCCTTATTATCTAGGGTATACCTACGGAGATGGCTTGATGACTCCCCTCTTTTGAGCTTTTCTACTAACTCAACCAATTGTGGGTCGTCTCGCTGTGCCCCACCAATCCGTCCAAAAAGCGTAGGTCTGACCTCCAAGGATGCTAGCAAACCGGGTACAAAGTCAACGGAAGGTCTAAAGTCAAACATAGAGATGAATTCTAAGTTTTGCTGCTCAACAAACAACAGACTCAAGGACATCCTTTTCCTACTTAAGGCATCGGCCACCACGTTACCCTTGCCAGGGGTATATGCTATTTCGAAGTCATAGGACGCTAAGAATTCCAGCCACCTTTGTTGTCTTAAATTCAAGTCCTTCTGAGAGAATAAGTATTTTAAAGATTTGTGGTCAGTGAATAATTCGAATTTCTCGCCAAGAAGATAATGGCGCCAAGACTTAAGCGCGAAAACAATAGCGGCTAACTCTAGGTCATGCGTAGGGTAATTTTTCTCATGCACCCTTAACTGCCTTCCACCATAGGCTATTACCCTTCCCTCTTGCATTAAGACTGCGCCTAGTCCTATCCCACAAGCATCGGTATAAATAGTAAACGGCTTACTCCCGTCTGGCAGCACTAAGACTGGGGCTGAAGTCAAAGCTCTCTTCAAACGTTGGAACGCATCATCACAATCTACGTGCCACGCGAAGACTAGGTTCTTCTTCGTCAGGCATGTCAATGGAGCTGATATTCTTGCGAAGTCTTTGATAAACTTCCTATAGTAGCCTGCCAACCCCAAGAAACTTCTCACTTCGGTAGCATTTTTAGGGACCTTACAATCTTGGATGGCCACCACCTTCGCGGGATCCACAGCTATCCCTCCTTTGGAAACCACGTTCCCTAAGAATCGCACTTCCTCTCTCCAGAAGTGACACTTAGTAAATTTAGCTATAATGTTATGCGCTCGTAGAGTCTCCAACACTTCCCTAAGATGTAGGGCATGCTCTTCTTCATTCTTAGAAAAGATCAAGATGTCGTCTACAAAGACCACCACGAATTTATTAAGGTACTCCCTAAACACCCTACTCATCAAATCAACAAAGTATGCGGGGGCGTTTCTCAAACCGAAGGGCATCACTAGCCATTCATAGAAACCGTCCGGAGTACTAAAGGCAGTCTTGTCTATGCTATCCTCAGCCACTCTCAACTGATGGAAACCAGTGGCTAAGTCCAACTGCGAAAACACTGAGGCGCCAACTAACTGATCGAAGAGGTCGTCAATCCTCGGCAGTGGGTGTCTGTTCTTCTTAGTAAGCTTATTAAGTTCTCTATAGTCCACACAAAGTCTAAGGGACCCATCCGCCTTCGTGGCAAATACTACTGGAGCACCCCACTCCGATATACTTCGTCTTATGAACCCCTTCTCAAGTAACTCCTTCACTTGCTTATTGAGTTCCCTCCTTTCACGAGGAGCCATGTGGCGTACTGGTAAAGATACTGGTTTTGCATTATCCACAAGATATATTCGAAAATCTATCTCCCGCTTTGGAGGCAAGCCCTTCACCACCTCAAACACATCCGAGTATTCTCGGACCACTCTAACAGATCGTAGATTTTCCACCGACGCGTCAAGCGATTCTAGATAACTTAGCATAACGGAATTTATGGGATTACAAAAGATTTCGAGAGTGTTGCCAAAGCGAGTCATGAGCCTAACTACTCTCCTTTCACAATCAAGAACGGCCCCATTTCTGGATAACCAATCCATTCCTAAAATTAGCCCATAGCCCAAAACATAAGCATCACATCTAAACTCAACGCTAAGTATAGAAATTTTCAAATCCAAACACATCATGGACAAATAAGCTGAGCCCCCAATTCGATTCGAAACAACTAAGGGATCCTCTACTAAACTGGTGTTTAAGTGCAGTGATTCAACTAATGATGTAGAGATAAACGAATGCGATGCGCCCGAATCGAATAAGGTACAGACAGGATGATCAAACAGAAAAACTAAGCTTTCAACAGAAATGGTTCTACCTCGTTCTTGCAGCGGTGGGACCGCGAGAGCCTGAACTTGTCCCCTTGCCTGCCCTGGTGCCATAAGAGCCTGCACCTGTCCTCCCGAGGTAGAGCCTGCCCTCTGCCCCTTCTTTGGGCAGTCCTTCACTAGATGTCCCGCTTCACCACAGTGAAAACAGCCAGTCTTCTTTTTCTTTCTGCAATCCTTGCTGAGATGGCCTGGTGTCCCACAGTTAAAGCATCTTTTCTTTCCTTTGCCATTATTGTCTTTTCCACCCTTCTTATTTTGCTGTTGAGGTTTCTTCTGATCCCCTTTCTTCTTGGGTGCCTTATTAGCATTAGCGCCTTTCTCCCCGTGCATGAGTGCCATGTCTACTAGCTTCTCAAAGGTGGCCACCATAGGGATATGGGTCATAGCCAACCCCTTCAACGGCTCATTCAAGCCATTAACGAACCTCAGGGCCTTCTTTTCCGGCGTGTTCACTAAGTCCAAGCCAAACCTTGCTAACTGATTAAATTTGTTGACATATTCTTTCACTGATGAGCTTCCTTGCTTTAATGTCAAGAACCTTTCCATATATAGATTCTCTTCTGCCCTTGAGAGAAACTTTGCCTCAAACCTACGTCTAAAATCCGCCCAAGAATCAACAGGACGCTCCCCATTAGTGACCTCCCACCAAAACGAGGCCTCTCCCTTCATTAACCAAGCTGCTAATTTGACTTTCCTCCCTTCTTCTAATTCAAAGATTTCTAGCAATTCTTCCACCTCCTTAAGCCAATCTCTAGCTTCCACAAACGTTTCTGACCCATGAAAAGGTTTTCCACCCATAGCCTTAAATTCCTTGCATGTCTTTGCAAAAGTATTAGCGCGAGGAGGAGGAGGAGCGGGTGCAACTGGTGGTGGAGGAACATTGGCTGGACCTGCAGCGGCCCTAGCCTCTAATAACCTCCTATACCATCCTGGTATCGTTACACCATCCGGAAGGTTAAGATCTTCAGCCATGCTGAAACGAAAAAGGAAAGATTCAAAATGGAGAATTCGAAAGATAAAGATATATGGCTATTAGGGATTATGTTTTTCATAAAAACTTTCCTCTTTAAATTACTCATCAAGACATGTTTTTGAAAACACTTCTTCCAAAAATACTTTAGAAAAATAGTTTTTCTAAAAAATTTATCTGTTCTGGTAACCTGGCTCTGATACCACGTGTAACACCCCACGTCCATTAATGTCACTCACAAAGGGAATGCATTAACTTCCATGGAGGTTCTAAGTGAATATAGAACAGAAAAATTACAACAAGACAGATAATAAGTAGTACTTGGAAATCTAAAACTTTATTTTATTGCAGTGGAAATTAAACATGTTTGTTACATCATAAAACCATAAATCAGAGTCAAGTACAATATCCATCTTGATAAAACAAAATACATAACCCCATTACATAAATAGCCATTAAAGAAGATAACAAGCCGGACTTTACTTCAGCAGTCCAAGCTTTCCAAAAGAGAGATAAAGCAATCCAATCAAGCTCCACTAGAGCTGGGCCTACCCTGAGGACCTGGAGGGGGAAAAGATAGAAATGGAGGGGGTCAGACATAAAGTCTGGCGAGTATGATAATTCTAACAATACTATTAACAAAATAACTAGACTAAGGCATAAGCTGGAAAACAAGGAAATGTCTATGAACTATTGGGTATGGAAGAGCAGATAAAGATAACGTTAAAGGCACACCTAATTACTAACGAATAATTACTACACTGCATCACACCAGTCACCCTAAAGGTTGATCCCACTTGCTTCACTTAGAAATTATATAAATAGCTTCGTGTACCCCTAGCTGACTACATAGGTGCCGCCTGCCCCTATCTCCACTAGGTGTACCCCACTACCCACTTTCGATCGGCTCCCTACTCGTAGATACCCGTGCTGGCCCCACAGTGGGGTGTATCACTCCCCTAAAGTGGCAACCCGATACAACTTAAGAATGCACGGCTTATACCTACACGATGCAACAACGTCTTACCTACCAGCCCGGGTCCACACACGCATATCTTAACACCCTACCTCCGCTAGGGTCACTCATAAGGGGAATGCACTAGCTTTGGTGGAGTATTATCGAGGTAAACATACACAGAAATATTACAAGACAGAACATAAATAAAACAGCGAAAGTACAACCCAAATTTCATTGCTTTAAAATCTAGTAAGGTCTAAAGCCTTTTACATCAAAATGCTATTAAGTCAATTACATCGAAATTGTCTTGCAATAGCATAAAACCATAGTTATAAATCATTCCCCAATAAAGCAAAGCAAGCCATAGCCAAGAGAAATCCAAGCCGTACATGAAAGAGCTTTGGTGCTTGGTAAGATCCGAACTAAGCTGTATTCCCACCCTGCGAACCTGGGGGGGAAACAGAAGAAAAAGAGGCAAAACAAAATGGGTCAGTCATAAAGACTGAGTAAGTCCTAGTGACTTTCAGCATAAAAACAGGTAAAGATTACATGGCATGAATAAACTGAAAGTAAACATAAGCATGATGACAAGATAAGCTACAGGAAAGATAACTAAGAATAACCTCATATGGTTTTTGTCAAGTATAACATCGCCAGGTTTCCATTCCAGATAAACTAAGTATAATTTCGCAAGATTTCTATCAAGCATCGCAAGATTTCTCTGCTGTACCATTAAAATATTTCTATGATATCTATTTGCTCTGCACCAACCGTACTAGTATCTCAACCCGTGTCACGTGTTGACTATAAAATCATCCCTTGCCTAATGTCATGAAATGATCCATTACTTGGTCTCACGAAACGATCTATTAATCGATCGGCTCCCTACAAGTCCTATCTCGTTCATGTGTCTGTGTCATACGGCCCTATCACGAATGTAGTCACCTGTGCTAGGTCCACCATAGAGTGTATCAAGCCCTAGGGTGCCAACCACCGACACGAATCAAGCACGCACAGTGTAAACCTACTGGTGCCCAATGCCTGCTTTTTCAACTCCGGACTACGTGCACGACCGTAGTCCGCCTGAACCTACAATGGCACACCAACTCAGCCGTCGTTCTGGTCGCTTTCAATCAGCCTAGTAATCGTGCCCCACCCTGCCTAGTTCCAGGGTACCATGATACATCTAGTGGGTTACTGCTGAAAAGGACCGTGTAACTAGGGTTTCCGTCCAGCAGGTTAAGTGTTGTCATTTAAATTCGAGACTTAACCCCATCAGTCTAGCATGTCAAGTTGGTTAAGTGTGGTCATTCAAGTTCGTGACTTAACCCGTCTACGTGTCATGTCAAATTGGCTAAGTGTTGTCGTTCAAGTTCATGACTTAGCCCTACGAATCATGTGTCAAGTTGGTTAAGTATGTTCAGGCGATTTGTGACTTAACCCTACCAAACCATCGTGTCAAATTGGTTAAGTATATTCAAGCGGTTCGTGACTTAATCCTATCAAGTCATCGTGTCAAACTGGTTAAGTATATTCAAGCAGTTCATGACTTAACCCTATCAAGTCATCGTGTTAAATTGGTTAAGTATATTCAAGCGGTTCATGACTTAACCCTATCAAGTCATCGTGTTAAATTGTTTAAGTATATTCAAGTGGTTCATGACTTAACCCTATCAAGTCATCGTGTTAAATTGGTTAAGTATATTCAAGTGGTTCATGACTTAACCCTATCAAGTCATTAATTCATTTATGCACCCCAACCTCTCACATCAGACCTGTTGTTGTGGTCACTGGATATGCCGGGCGGTTCCGGACAGAATTACACCACAACTCAGTCTGACCTCGGGTTTTCAAGTGCGATATGACCAACTACCCACGTTGGATCCTATTGTTTGCAGTAACTGGATTTGCTGGGCGGTTCCGGGCAGAATTACACTGCAAACTCAACCCAACCTCGAGTTGGCCATTTTCTAGTTCATTCTAAATGTCATGTCCATGTTCAAGTTATAACAATGTTCAAATTTCTAAGCAAGTTTCATGTCAAGTTTCTAGTTTTCAACTTATGCCTATTATCGAGTTCATAACTCATGTTTTTGCCCCAAAACGTGTTCCCAAAGTATTACTAAAATTTGCTATAAAGTTATGCCAAGATATAGCCTCTTTATTTACAATACAAGCCAACTACCCAAAACCCAACTTTACATATTAATATATATGCCCAAGTTCTAACTTTTCATGTCGATATACATATGCCCAATTCTAGCCAATTTACATATGTTCAATTCATGCCATTTTACATGTATGCTAATTTTATGCCGATTTACACATCTATCAAGATCCATGCCAAATTACATATGCCAATTTATATATGCCTAATCCTAGACAATTTACATTTATACCAAATTTCATGCCCTTTTTCATATGTCAAGATCTAGCCAACATTACATGTATTAAGTTTCATATCCAATAAACCCAAATCGTGATTCATGATGTAGTTACCCCAAACCATAACCTTTTTATTACAATACAAGCCAGTTGTCCAATCTTTTGATTTGATTTACATGTTACATTACATAGATCCAAATTTACGCCAAATTCCATGCATATAATATTTATGCAAGTATCCTCATAACAAGATTATACCAAAATTTACATATCAAGCCCAAACTCGCAAATACAATGATAATATCCAATTTCATGTTGCTAATAATTCCATCATATTCATATAGGCAATAATCCCATAATTCCCCCGTATACATATCGTACGCAAGTCGTGATTTTAGGCCAAGGTCCGAAATTGACCAAGGTTCATCGAAAGAAAATAAATAGGGGAAAGGTAGAATCTTGCATCAAAATAAGATCGGAGAGAAAAACATCATCATAGGCATATTAAGGTTACAACAGGCTGAATAGACCATGAACTAGACATGAGAATAAAGATGAACAAGTCTCAAAACTCAAGGTTCAAGAAGCAACAGAAATAGATCTGAATCGATAAACATACTTAAATCCAATTCCACTTTATTCCATGGCCATATTATAGTTAAATATTTAAATCGGAAAGCAACTAAAACTTACATTGATTGGCTAAGAGAGGACAAATCAATTCGTTGTCGCGTTGAAACGTCTAACTTGATTAATCTTCTGATTTGATTCAATATGGTCTAGGCGTCGTTGCTTGAAGCCTTAATCTCTAGTTTGAATTGAGTTGCTTAGGTTGATGTTGATTAGTTTCTAGTTTTGATTCCAGCAGAGTAGCGTCGCCATTTTTATTTTTATTTAGAACAGAGGCAGGGTAGAAGCAGAATAGAATTGTGTGTAGAGAAGGCTAGGTTTGGGGCTGTTTAAATAGGTTTAGGCAGATGAATCTGGACAGAAATCGGACTAGATACATCAGAACGAACACTGGCCCAAAAATGGGCTCGGGGACCAGGTCGACACCCAAGTCGACTGCGCAGTCGACCTGGTCCTGGGGGTGTCGACTCCCCAGTCGACCTGGGGGGGGGGGGGGGGTGTCGACTCCCCAGTCGACCTGGGGTGCTGGGCGGGAAATTTCCCGCCTAGTCTGTCTGGGTTTTGAAATTCGAATTTGAACTCGAATTCGAACTGTTTTGAACTCTGAAAATCCCTGAAACTTCGGAGGGTCATATCTTCCTCATACGGACTTCGATTCTCGCAAACTCGGACTCGTTTCCAAGTAGAATTTCGAGACGGACGCAATGGCGCAACCCGTTTCCGTTGATTCTGATCTTAAAATTTAATTCTGCCCTGATTTATGATTTTAACATGTTGTTAAAATTCGGGTTGTTACATTCTTCCCTCCTTAAAGGATTTCGTCCCTGAAATCTTCAAGTTAAGGAGAATGTGTCCTACCATCCAATCATCCATCTACTCAATCATCAATCACAGGCATCCATCGTCCTTAATAGATTTCTAATGCTGTATGAACATATGTAGAAAGTGTGTGTATATGTTCCTTGTCTAATGCAAATGATCAGGCCTGATTGATCTTCTTAATGCAAAATATGTTTAGTGTCATGAGTCCAACATGTATGCAAATAGTCCTAGTCACAATAACACTACATGTGTGCACAAACATCCATCCATATGCAACATCCACATGATAACACATTCAAATTCATCCATAAACAAGTATAAACACTCATGCATATGCAATATGAAAGGTGACTGAGCCGATCTAGTGCCTAATGTGTAAATGCATCCACGAGCAACCACTTGCAGCCACTTGCAACCATCAATCATAACATGTCTCAAACACATGTTTACACCCAATTGTTTCTACCTAAAGACATAGCCGAATGATAGAAGTAAGAAAAAACCTTGTGCCCATTAGGCAATGTCAAAACTGGAAATATATGTCACATATATACTGATCAGGAGAAGAACTCCCTAAGCACCAGCCCTGGAGACCGAAATCAGGCTGACACCCAAAGAATTACTCAATCAAACCAATATACGTTTCGAGGAAACTAAGCATGATGGACTCCTTTTAGGTCACCAGGGAATCCCTTCCTAAAACCAACCCGTATCCTATAAAATCCAAAGAGTTTAGTCAACCCAACGGACACCCTCAAGCCCCAAAATGTATTACTAACAGATGAGTCATACTCCCTATGGGGTTTGCAACAGAAATTTGATTGAGAATAGGACCGAGAGGAAAAAGATAACATGCAAGTAAGCTCTACAGGAAAAGAGGGACCAAGGATATACTCTTAAAAAGAGATATGATGCACGTATCTAGTCTTCAATCTTCTAAGTCGCGTTTCCTTGAGCTTAACTCCATTGTGCTTTGACCGTCTTTAACTTCACAGATTCTTAATTCTTGTTTCCAAAATATGAGTTGGAACTCATTTCACTGTTGCCTTTCGTTCCACTTTCACTTATTCTTCTTCTAGTATATTCGGCTTAATCATAACTGCGTACTCATGGTTTCATGCAAGCTCTCCAAAATTCACTAGTGAATCTTGGATCTCGTTCACTTACTAGGAGGTATTTCACACAGATGAATTATCACTTGAAAATAACAAATATCAACCATGTTGCCAAATGTACTTACTAAGGTGACTGTCTACAACTCATGCATAAGTGAAATGAACCATCCGCCTTAGTGGTGAACACTACTCGAGCGGATCAATAAATGTATCAAGAGATTCTAGGTAACTAATCATGAGAGAACCCTAAAGGTTACACACGACTTCGAGGGTATTACCGAGGCAAGTCAAGAGTCTAACTACCCTCTTTTCAAAACCGAGAATGTCACCCTTACTGGATAACTACTCCATCGCTAGAATCAACCCATAGCCCAAAACATAAACATAAGCATTACTTCTAAACTCAACACTTAGCATAGACATTCTCAACTCCAAACAAATCATGAATACATGAGCCGATTCCCCAACAGGATTTGAGACAAAAAATGGGATCCTCTACTACGCTAGTACTAAGGTGCAGAGACTCAACTATCGAGGCAGAATTAAAAGGATGCGATGTATAAAAACAAAATTCCCATGGTATGATAGAAAAGAGGAGCTAAACTTTTAACAGAAACGTTACCACCTCTCTTAGGTATGCTAGTAGTGAGAGCATACAATTGCCCTCTCGACGATCTTGTTCTTTGCCCTTGTCCTATGATACTTAACTACATGTCCCTTTTTACCATACCAACGATGTTCTTTCTTGTCATGGGTTTTATTATTATTTTACTTTGACCTCTTCCCTTTCACCTTTTCCTCCTTCGTGGATTACGCCTTATCAACAAGTTTCTCATCCTTAGGCTTATGTTCTTTATCCTCGTTCTTACTATCCTTGTATAGCTTGTTGACAAGTTTCTCGAAAGCTACCTCCATCGCACGGAAACCCTAGAAAGCTTGAAATAAGATTAGTCGCAGATGGAACTACTGCGGCTACAGATGGAAGTTGGGCACTACTTTGCACTCCGACATGTGTTGTATGCCTACGAAACTATGGTGAAAAGAGAGAGAAGAGATTTCAAGAGAGAATCAAAAGATAGTGCTTATGGCTTTGGGGAATATACCTTTTAATCAAAACAAAATTTTCTTGAAAATTTGCTTCTTTGTAAATGTTTTGAAAACTAGTTCAGAAGGTTTTTGAAAACTTTTGCCCAGTCTGGTATCCTTCTTCTCTGATACCAAATGTAACACCCCACCTCCGCTAGGGTCACTCACAAGGGGAATGCACTAGCTTTGGTGGAGTATTATCTAGGTAAACATACAAAGAAATATTACAAGACAGAACATAAATAAAACAGCGGAAGGAAAACCCAAATTTCATTGCATTAAAATCTAGTAAGGTCAAAAGCCTTTTACATCAAAATGCTATTAAGTCAATTACATCAAAATCTGTCTTGCAATAGCATAAAACCATAGTTATAAATCATTCCCCAATAAAGCAAAGCAAGCCATAGCCAAGAGAAATCCAAGCCGTATATGAAAGAGCTTTGGAGCTTTGTAAGATCCGAACTAAGCTGTATTCCCACCCTGCGAACCTGGGGGGGGGGGGGGGGGAACGGAAGAAAAAGAGGCGAAACAAAACGGGTCAGTCATAAAGACTGAGTAAGTCCTAGTGACTTTCAGCATAAAAACAGGTAAAGATAACATGGCATGAATAAACTGAAAGTAAACATAAGCATGATGACAAGATAAGCTACAGGAAAGATAACTAAGAATAACCTCATATGGTTTTTGTCAAGTATAACATCGCCAGGTTTCCATTCTAGATAAACTAAGTATAATTTCGCAAGATTTCTATCAAGCATCGCAAGATTTCTCTGCTTTACCATTAAAATATTTCTATGATATCTATTTGCTCTGCACCAACCGTACTAGTATCTCAACCCGTGTCATGTGTTGACTATAAAATGATCCCTTGCCCAATGTCATGAAATGATCCATTACTTGGTCTCACGAAACGATCTATTAATCGATCGGCTCCCTACAAGTCCTATCTCGTTCATGTGTCTGTGTCATACGGCCCTATCACGAATGTAGTCACCTGTGCTAGGTCCACCATAGGGTGTATCAAGCCCTAGGGTGCCAACCACCGACACGAATCAAGCACGCACAGTGTAAACCTACTGGTGCCCAATGCCTGCTTTTTCAACTCCGGACTACGTGCACGACCATAGTCCGCCTAAACCTACAATGGCGCACCAACTCAGCCGTCGTTCTGGTCGCTTACAATCAGCCCAGTAATCGTACCCCACCCTGCCTAGTTCCAGGGTACCATGATATATCTAGTGGGTTACTGCTGAAAAGGACCGCGTAACTAGGGTTTCCGTCCAGCAGGTTAAGTGTTGTCATTTAAATTCGAGACTTAACCCCATCAGTCTAGCATGTCAAGTTGGTTAAGTGTGGTCATTCAAGTTCGTTACTTAACCCGTCTACGTGTCATGTCAAATTAGCTAAGTGTTGTCGTTCAAGTTCATGACTTAGCCCTACGAATCATGTGTCAAGTTGGTTAAGTATGTTCAGGCGATTCGTGACTTAACCCTACCAAACCATCGTGTCAAATTGGTTAAGTATATTCAAGTGGTTCGTGACTTAATCCTATCAAGTCATCGTGTCAAATTGGTTAAGTATATTCAAGCGGTTCATGACTTAACCCTATCAAGTCATCATGTTAAATTGGTTAAGTATATTCAAGCGGTTCATGACTTAACCCTATCAAGTCATCGTGTTAAATTGTTTAAGTATATTCAAGTGGTTCATGACTTAACCCTATCAAGTCATCGTGTTAAATTGGTTAAGTATATTCAAGTGGTTCATGACTTAACCCTATCAAGTCATTAATTCATTTATGCACCCCAACCTCTCACATCAGACCTGTTGTTGTGGTCATTGGATATGCCGGGCGGTTCCGGGCAGAATTACACCACAACTCAGTCTGACCTCGGGTTTTCAAGTGCGATATGACCAACTACCCACATTGGATCCTATTGTTTGCAGTAACTGGATTTGCCGGGCGGTTCCGGGCAGAATTACACTGCAAACTCAACCAAACCTCGAGTTGGCCATTTTCTAGTTCATTCTAAATGTCATGTCCATGTTCAAGTTATAACAATGTTCAAATTTCTAAGCAAGTTTCATGTCAATTTTCTAGTTTTCTCTTATTCCTATTATCAAGTTCATAACTCACGTTTTTGCCCCAAAACGTGTTCCCAAAGTATTACTAAAATTTGCTATAAAGTTATGCCAAGATATAGCCTCTTTATTTACAATACAAGCCAACTACCCAAAACCCAACTTTACATATTAATATATATGCCCAAGTTCTAACTTTTCAAGTCGATATACATATGCCCAATTCTAGCCAATTTACATATGTTCAATTCATGTCGTTTTACATGTATGCTAATTTTATGCCGATTTACACATCTATCAAGATCCATGCCAAATTACATATGCCAATTTATATATGCCTAATCCTAGACAATTTACATTTATACCAAATTTCATGCCCTTTTTCATATGTCAAGATCTAGCCAACATTACATGTATTAAGTTTCATATCCAATAAACCCAAATCGTGATTCATGATGTAGTTACCCCAAACCATAACCTTTTTATTACAATACAAGCCAGTTGTCCAATCTTTTGATTTGATTTACATGTTACATTACATAAATCCAAATTTACGCCAAATTCCATGCATATAATATTTATGCAAATTCCCTCATAACAAGATTATACCAAAATTTACATATCAAGCCCAAACTCGCAAATACAATGATAATATCCAATTTCATGTTGCCAATAATTCCATCATATTCATATAGGCAATAATCCCATAATTCCCCTGTATACATATCGTACACAAGTCGTGATTTTAGGCCAAGGTCCGAAATTGACCAAGGTTCATCGAAAGAAAATAAGTAGGGGAAAGGTATAATCTTGCATCAAAATAAGATCGGAGAGAAAAACATCATTACATGCATATTAAGGTTACAACAGGCTGAATAGACCATGAACTAGACATGAGAATAAAGATGAACAAGTCTCAAAACTCAAGGTTCAAGAAGCAACAGAAATAGATCTGAATCGATAAACATACTTAAATCCAATTCCACTTTATTCCATGGCCATATTATAGTTAAATATTTAAATCGGAAAGCAACTAGAACTTACATTGATTGGCTAAGAGAGGACAAATCGATTCGTTGTCGCGTTGAAACGTCTAACTTGATTAATCTTCTGATTTGATTCAATATGGTCTAGGCGTCGTTGCTTGAAGCCTTAATCTCTAGTTTGAATTGAGTTGCTTAGGTTGATGTTGATTAGCTTCTAGTTTTGATTCCAGTAGAGTAGTGACGCCATTTTTATTTTTATTTAGAACAGAGGCAGGGTAGAAGCAGAATAGAATTGTGTGTAGAGAAGGCTAGGTTTGGGGCTGTTTAAATAGGTTTAGGCAGATGAATCTGGACAGAAATCGGACTAGATACATCAGAACGAACACTGGCCCAAAATGGGCTCGGGGACTAGGTCGACACCCAAGTCGACTGCGCAGTCGACCTGGTCCTGGGGGTGTCGACTGCCCAGTCGACCTGGGGAGGGGGTGTCGACTGCCCAGTCGACCTGGGGTGCTGGGCGAGAAATTTCCCGCCCAGTCTGTCTGGGTTTTGAAATTCGAATTTGAACTCGAATTCGAACTGTTTTGAACTCTGAAAATTCCTGAAACTTCGGAGGGTCATATCTCCCTCATACGAACTCCGATTCTCGCAAACTCGGACTCGTTTCCAAGAAAAATTTCTAGACGGACGCAATGGCGCAACCCGTTTCCCTTGATTCTGATCTTAAAATTTAATTCTGCCCTGATTTATGATTTTAACATGTTGTTAAAATTCGGGTTGTTACACATATGAAACCCGTTGGACTTGCGTTGCCACCGCTACCCTGTTTGGCCTCTTATAGTCAAGCCCAGTATGCGTGTCCCGTCCTCGACTTGGGTCGAGCCCACAAAGATACGTTTGGAATACTGGTTGAAATGGGCCCCCACAAGCTATCCACCTAAGCTTGTCCCCACTAGTATATCCCACTTAACCCTCTTAGTCATGTTCATTTACATGTGTGTTTGGTTAAGTCTTACTAATCGTATTTCAAATGCCACTAAAGGCACTCACTAGATTCCTCATGCCACCCAAGGCACCTACTTAACTCCCCTGTCCTACCTTACATGTTTATCTGGTTAAGTATTTCTTAATTCATTCAGGCCATAACCTCATAAAGACCTCTCACATTAGACTGGCATTTATGGCAGCTGGATTTGCCGGGCGGGTCCGGGCAGTCTTACACCATAAAAGAGTCTAACCTCGTGTCTTTACAACTGTTATGCTTTAATTTGGGCCTAGGACCTCTCACATTGGGCTGACATTTGTGACTACTGGATTTGCCAGGCGGGTCCGGACAGTTTTATGTCACAAACGAGTCCAACCTCGTGTCCTAAGCATTGATTAACACTTATAATCTTTTACCCCAGTTTTAAATATATCCCTATTCAAATCATTAATTAATTCCAATTTTAATGATGTCCATAATTGACTCAATTATGGTCATCCACTTACGGTATGCAAAATCATATCAATTGCACCCCAATTTCTTAATATTAAAACCTTAATATTACCCCTACCCCACGTTATACGTTCTCTTATTCAACGCAAAATATACGTTAGACTCGAATAGTCTAACTCATGGCATAAAGATAAATTATCACAACATATAGACCTAATCATAATAGGGGTGAAACTTGCATAAAACTACACATGTCATGGATCTAAAGGTGTCAACTTGTTTGGTAAAATGTCACAATTCACATAATATGATCATAATCCAAATTCATGTATGGACTTGCATATATGGTTTAGGCAACATAATGATGGTGTGAACTAGCATCTAACACCTAGAACTCACACATGTCATAGCACAATTCTAGATCTAAATAGGTGTCATGGCATATGTTCATAATCTTTACTAATCAATCTAAACTTGCATACATGATTTGTCATATAGATCAATATAGCCCAAACATTATGATTTGATTAACATGAACTAATTAGCATAGATAATAACATCATGACTTTATAACATGTATGATTTATCACAACTTAGCATAGAAAATTACAACCTATACAATATCATCATAGCATGATTTACAACATATAGGATATCATCATCACATAACATAGGATTTACAACATACATGATAGCATAAGGTTTACAACAACATATATGACAATTCAAATCATTTTTTATAATCCATATCACAACTTAATCTAATTAATTTGCAATAATCTTGTTAAGATCATCATACTCACAATTAGAGAAGAAAGAGAGTCTTGAATTGCTTTAGAGTTGAGTAGAATTGGAGTTTTGATTAGCTTTCTTCCTTCTTAGTTGGCGACGGCTACACTGAGTTCCATGGCGATGGCATGACAGCGGCTATTCTATTTTTCATGTGAATTAGAGTGAGGGACTACTTAGGTATATATAGAGTTTAGGATTTATTTAGGCCGTCAGATCAACTCAGAACTAACCTGAACCGTTTAATTTGCCAACTCAGCCCTAAAGACACATCAGCAGCCCAAGATTGGGCTCAGTCAAACCCTAGCCGCCTGGACCAGGTCGACAACCAGGTCGACTGCGCAGTCGACCTGGTCCCTGGGGTGTCGACTGCCCAGTCGACTCCCCAATCGACCTGGGTGTTGGGCCGGAAATTTCCCGCCTAGCCTGTTTGACTTCGAATTTTGAATTTTAAATTTTCTGAAATCTGTTTTGAATTTTCTGAAACTTCTGATGGCCATATCTCCTTCATACGAAGTCCAAATCACGCAAACTCGGACTCTATTTCAACCAGAATTCCGAGACGAACACAATGGCGCAACCCGTTTCCCACAATTCTCACGTCTGAGATTAGTTATTCTTTAATTTGTGAATATTAATATTAACAGAATTACGGGGTGTTACAGGGTACTTTGAAAATTCAAACAAATCAATGTGAGATTTCTATATTTATAAATAGTTACAATTATTTATCTCTTGTTATTTAAAATTCATGCATGTATGATAATTAATTCAGATCTGTGATGTATGATGTTGTATTTATTGCTTGTTGATCATGTTGATTGTGATGTATGTGTTGTTTAAATCTAGATCTGAAATAAAAATCATATTTTTATTTAGATCTATATTGATTTAATTTATAATAGAGTCCTCCTTCTATTCTAATCCATGAACATGGAATCCTTCTTCTTTTATTTAGATCTATCCTCTTTATTTCGGATCTATGTCTTTTATTTTAGACCATGAATACGGATCTATTTAAAAAATAAAAATTACAACTTTTATTTACATCCACAAATATTGATTTGTTTTATCTATAAAAGTATAGTTTTTATTGAATACATAAACTTAGGGCTTAGATTTAAGAATAAAGATTTCACATTTATTTTGATTCATGAACATGTAATTGCTTTAAATTTTATTTTTTAAATAAAAAGAATAATTTTTATTTTCATTTTCCTTTTTAATAAAAAGAACATATTTTGGTATCATATTCTTTTTGAATAAATAGAATAGAATTTAAAAGGTTTAACATTCAAGATTACATTTTTATTGAAATAATTGATCAACAAAAAGATTTAACATTCATGATTACATTTTTATTGATCAATTGTTTCAATAAAAAGATTAAACATTTTTTTATTGATTAATTGTTTCAATAAAAAGACTTAACATTCATGATTACATTTTTATTGATCAATTGTTTCAATAAAAATGTAATCTTGAATGTTAAATCTTTTAAATTCTATTCTATTTATTCAAAAAGAATATGACACCAAAATATGTTCTTTTTATAGAAAAAGGAAATGACAATAAAAATTATTCTTTTTATTTAAAAAAGAAAATTTAAAGCAATTACATGTTCATGAATCAAAATAAAGGTGAAATCTTTATTCTTAAATCTAAGCCCCAAGTATATGTATTCAATAAAAACTATACTTTTATAGATAAAAAAAATCAATATTTGTGGATGTAAATAAAAGTTGTAACTTTTATTTTTTAAACAGATCTGTATTCATGGATCTAAAATAAAAGACATAGATCCGAAATAAAGAGGATAGATCTAAATAAAACAAGAACAATTCCATGTTCATGGATTATAATAGAAGGAGGACTCTATTATAAATTAAATCAATATAGATCTAAAATAAAAATATGATTTTTATTTCAGATCTAGATCTAAACAACACATACATCACAAGCAACAAATACAACATCATACATTGCAAATCTGAATTAATTATCATACATGCATGAATTTTAAATAATGAGAGATAAATAATTGTAACTATTTATAAATATAGAAATCTCACATCGATTTGTCTAAATTTTCAAAGTACCCCATTTCAGATCTGGTCAGCTTCATGTTGTAGATCTCGTCAAGAGGGTTCCAACGCACTTTGTTTCATCAAATTCTGATTTGATTTGCATAAGATATGAACATTTAAATTTTTGATTACATTAATTAATTAAAATAATAATTTAAATCAGTTAAGGCCTTAATTAATCTACTAATCTCTTTCCCCCCTAATCCCCTTCTTCCTGGAGATAGCCGATCACAAAAACCCCCATCGTTGCTTTCTAAATCACCAGTGCGCACGTCACTTCGAGGACCAAGACCCCGATCCATCACCACCATCCCGAAGGACACCGCCGCCTACAACCTGGGCCATCTCGCACGCCCCCTCCTTCTCAAAATCCGCGCCGACCGTCTCCACTTTGAGCTTGAAATCCGACCACCTGAGAGCGTTAAACTCGATCATGACCGTCAGTCTTATAGAGCGCAGAAGCCTCTTCAATTTCATATCTAGGATTCTCAAGTTTTGCTGTGTAGATTGGAAGAAAAGAGAGGATCAAATTCAGACATTACTGGCCATTCAAGTATGGGTGGCAGCTGGATTGTTTAGTGCTAGGGTTTTGATTTTTGGGCCACATTTACAATATAATATTAGTAAATGTTTTATTCTTACAAATAAACCTGTTAATTCATTTCAGATCCAATTTCAGCCCAACAAAAATTGTTCCTAAGAAAATACCCCTGTTCCGGATCTAATGGACTAGGTCCCGTGAGCGCAATCGAATGTCTGTTGCCTAAAATTTTCAATTTAATATTTAAATCATTTATTTAATTATTTGAATCTTACATTTAAATTCACCGGGGACACATACGAACTCTGAAAATTCCAAAAAAATTATTTATAGCTAGGTTTTGACGATACGGTTCTAGCAAGACTAATTTCATCGAATTCTGAGACCATTTGAAAAATGGCCATTTTCTGGTCGATCAGATTTGACTGAAATTGACAAAACACTTTTTCTTTTGCCACACTCACATATTAATTCGAAAAATTATGAAAATTGAAACCTAGCAATAATTTGACATTCCGGTCCTAAAAAAAGTGGTTTCATTGAAAATGGAGGTCGTTTGAAAAATGGCTATTTTTAATATTAAAATATATATATATATATAAATTCTACAGCGACTATTTTGAATTTTGAAATGGGCATAACTTTTGATTCCCGCTATGAAATTTTGATTTTTTAGATTCGTTGGAAAGATATTTTTAAATAGATTATATATTTTTGGTTTTACTAAAATCCGATTTATTTTGCATCCTGTACAGTCAGTCAAAGTTCAAATTCAAATTTTCAAACTACTGCGCTATTTCTAACTCCTTTTTAAAATTAAATAAAAAATTTCGTTCTAACTTCGATTAAAATTATTATTTTTGTCGTTATTATTTAAAATAAATTATTTTAAATATTAAAATTCCATTAAAACTTCTAAAATAAAAATTTTAATTTGGTTCAAAATTTGCGGGTTGTTACACATATTATATTGATGTGTTCTTTCCTCTCTTTTCTGTTTTTGTTCTCTCTATAATTTGTGCCACTTGATTTTGTTTTTTTAGCATTGTTGAAATTGTTGGCAGACTAGATCATTGGGTCTATTCGTATTCCGCTACCCAAATCTATGATTTTGCACTGCATATCGGACAATGTTTTTGGCGCTAAACCTATCACATATCTTTCAAGAATATCCTGTCGATGAATAGATCTTAAGAATAATGTATAATTTTTTTGTATGAATGCAAAAAATGTCCTTGCTTTAACATAAGATATAGCCGTGTCACATAATGCAAGGCTTAAACTATGACAACCACATGACATGTAAAATGCTTGAGGATTTATATCAAGAATTTTTTTTTACTCCTTGACTTTACCTTTCATACTAGATCCATTGTCGTAACCTTGACCTCTTACTTCATTGATGTTAAGTTTAATTTCATGTAAAATATTTTCAAGTTGTTTGAAAAGTCCAAGCCCCGATGTATCTTTAACATTATAAATCCGAGAAAAAACTCTTCCACCTTCACCTCATTAATTTCCTCAATATCCACACATCTTATATTATTGACATTTGTTCTTCATGGCATAAGTCCTGTATGCAATCAAGAATGACCGAAAAGTACTTTGTTTTTAAGATCTTGGTTATAATATTTGCTTCGATCTCTTTTAATAGTAGAAGGATAATCTCATTTTGAATCTTATGACTAAGATAGTGATGTTGAATTTCTTTATCTACTATACATCGAAGATGGTTTTGCATAACCAGATCAAATTTAGCAAGAAACTCAATCAATTGGCAAGAAAGTCCATTATTCTTCTCATATATCTTCTCATTATGAATATAATCATCATAGTATGAATACAAGTAGAGGTACCTAAATTCAGCAAGAGTGGCAATGAGGGGAGGAGGAAGCAATTGTACAAAAAGGGATATAAAGGCAGCGAAATACGTTGTAAAATGAATGATGAAGAAAAGGCATCGTGGAACGTATGAGAGGGAATGGGACAACAAGGGTGGATGAATTTACTATTAGTCGAGAGCAGTTATTGAGGAGCAAAATAAGTTGAAAAGTGGGGAAGGGAAAGAAGGCGGTTGTTGAAACATGTTTTATGGTCACAAGATTAGTCGAGGAAGAGAGAAAAATAATGCGAAAGGAAGTGTGTATGAGTATAACAAAACAAAGGTTAGGGAATGAGGACACGTCAGATTCTCAGTAATGTTGTTATTATATATAAATAATAGATAGATAGATAGAGTTGATTAGAATTTAAATGGGACTAATTTAAGTGGCATTAAATAAGTTACTTAATGCCTTTGGAAATATGACCGTTAGGGTAATTAATTGCAGGTAAACTAATTAATAGTGGTGAATAGAATTAAAAAGGAATGAATGGGGATTGATTGGCGTAGTTAGTGTTAATTCCAACAAGGAAATAATTAATTAAACATTCTAGAATATGAAGTTATAGGTTTTCCTTATTTTATTCTAGTTAATATATAATTAATATAATTAGAAATAAGTGTTGGACTTAGTAGGTTAATGATGCAATGTTAGTTGCCTTATTCGATCGAAGTCTGCACTTTCCAACAGTTGGATATATGTACAACTGATGTAAGATATCATAAACCATAGGAATCCGCGACTATAGTTATTATGAGTAGCATGAATTATTTCTTGAAATAAGGTTAACTTCGAATGTTGAGGTACTAAGTGGTATAGGACCCACCTCCCATCGGAAAAAAGGAACCTAAAAGGGGAAATAATCTTTAAGCATAGCCTACTTCGGGATTGGAGGTATTAAGCATTTAGATCCACCCTTAAACGTGTATTAAGTGATTGCGTAGCTCGCCTCCCCATAAATAAGAAGTATTAAATGGCCAGTTGAGTACGAGTTCAGTAATCCCCACATAGGTTCACTTCCTCTTGGCAGTATTAAGTGACTAGTGGATTATCTAATAAGGTTAGCTATATAGTAACATGAAGGTCTGTCAGGAGGGTCTTAAATGGTGCCAATATCCTATATAAACTTGGTATTAAGTGGCTAGTTACTATTTCTCGCCTTATGCGGTGTTTTGGTATATGCATGAATGACAGAAGCCATAAATTAGTATGACCTGTAGCTTGTGCCCTCTACTTTATATATATTAACCAAGGCATTATGTGACTGATAGATCTGCACTTATCTTATATTGATAGTGAGGTCTACGTGGCTATATGGGAATAATTTCCCTCCTTATGACATATTGAGTAATTATAAGCCTACCTCTTGGTTTCAGTAGATTGGTGGTTTAAAGGCCTCATACTTGTGTGTGAATGCTCCATATCAGTATTGCGATATCATCACATTTTGGAGTATTACATTGGGTATGGTAGTTGCGTCATGCGTAAATCTTTGCAAGGTTAGGTTAGGATAACTAGCCTTGTTAGACATATGCCCAAACGGGATACATTCATGTACTGTAGACAATTTATACATTTTCTATTCACCAACACTTATTGTTTAGACCCCCTCCTCATATCAACTCTTAGGTTTAGCTTGGAAAAGGAAGGGCTTAATAGGTATTCAGTTTGGTTCTCGATTCTCATTCCCTCATGCTCGATATCGATGTAGCGATACACTTCAAGGTATCCACCTTAATCGGTATTAGTCATCTTATTTTATTTCTACAGTGAGTATGTTTTATTTTACTCCAATTATGCTCATGCTCTTATTTTCAAGTACTATATTTATACTCTCCATTTTTGGATGGGTTTGAGTTCCAATTTTTGTCGAAATTTGGGCTCTGAAAAGTGTGGTGAAACGACCCAAACTTCCCCGTAAAGGAAAGTACGGATTGCTTTGAGAACAACACATATTATAACACAAAACAGAAGAACATTTTATTGCCATTACAACAATTACATCAGAGTACAAGAATATTCAAGAGTATGAATGAATAATTTACATTGGAAATACAATATCAGAGTTTAAATTACATTTAAATAGTAGCGAAAAATAATACAAAAACACAACTGAAAGAAATACACGGATACAAAGCCTTCCGAATATCACTTCAGCTGAAGACCAGGATCCTGTGAAAATAATATATGCAAAACCAAAACTACTAGCAGCCCGTGCGGAAAATATGGGCACCCAGAGTTTAGGTTAAAACAATAAACTCCAGGTCAGTCATGGGACTGGTATGAGAACTAAAACAGTTGTTAACTTTATTTTAAAGTTGGGTAAGTCAAGGGACCACGCTGCTATTGCGGAACGGGTTTCCTCCCAAGAATACCAATGCATAAAAATAACGCAATGATTCTAGAAAATGAAACCATTATAAGACTCAAGTCCCTTGCAACGAAAGCCGAAGGATAGAGTTTACCTTATAATGGTCAAAAATGCTTAATACGTGAAATTCATCTTTTACTATAAGTGCACAGTGTAGAAATCAATTTTTGAAAATAAATGTATCAATCTTAGGTGGCATAATATACTATGTAAGCGGCATAATATATTATGTCACCATATAAGTGTACAACTGAAACCGTAAAGCTCGTATTGGAAAATTAGATTTCCATCATGATGGCTGCTGATTCGAAAGAAAAATGGCGAATGTATCTCCACGGCTTACGTCTCGGCAAGAGAAAACACCGTAATACATATACTACTCACTTTGGATGAGCAGTAATATGATCTATCCTCATGAGATTCGGCTGAAATAACGTATCCCACTTCTTGAGTGGAGCGACCACCCTAGCCCCCCATCGGCCGACCAAATCCATATGTATAAAGTATATTGGTCAGACTGACTAATCAAACAAATCGTTCACCATCATACCGGATGTGAGGCTCGCGAAGTCACGTTGTACACAAAGTGGTGCTATATAAAAGCTATGCTTTGGTTTTCATCCACAACGCTCTGCTTTTCAACAAAAGCCTTGATCATATGCATCTTAGCATGCCACATTGTCAAACCATACCATATCATTGATCATCTATCGATATATAACAAGGTGTTAAGCAAGAGAATAAATTCTCTGCCACCAAACAACTATATATTAAATAGAGATCAACGAATACAATATAAAGGAATACAATGTCAGACACACAATCCATTTGTAAGTCCGTTCTGGGTCTGAACGAAACCATATTCGGTAGATCTCCATATATGTATGGATGATCACCAATTTTCCCTCATCTTGGGTGTATGATCCAATCAAGATATTGGAAATCATTCATACGAATATGAAAATCCCTTGGTCTTCAACCATCGTCGACATCGTCGATCTTCAATCGTCGTAGGAATTATTCAGAATGGGTTAAACCGGTCATTCTGAATACTTCGCGCATTTTAAAATCATGTGCTGTGAAAACACAACCAACACCTGATTCCAATCAAGAATATTCTTTGATTTAACTTAAACCAAATTAAGGTTCATTCAACTAGTCGAGGATAACGCCTTACCGAAGTAATCATTTATTATATTATCCCAATCCCAACCTATTCATCCCATGGAGTAAAACTGGTGGTACTCCATATCTAACGCCCAATGTGTTTCGGTAAATTAATTATCGTTTATCATTCAAATCTAATTAAAGATTCAACTATTACATAGAGTAAAACTGGTGTACTCCATTCTCGGTTATTTCTAGAATTCAGTAAACTTAATTTTTTTATTCCTATTCAATCTAATTAAAGATTCATTAACTCCATTTAGTTTTAATCTTCTAAAATCATTATTTAATGATTATTCAACTTTAAGAAATTAATCTTGCCTTTAACTGGGTTAAAGAACAAATGTCGCTTAAAAACATAGTTCACGATAAACCCAAAATCCTATTCTATTTAATCTCATTTAATATATATATACATATATATATATTAAATTGGAAAACTCCTTTTTTGAAAACTTCATTGAATCTTAATTAAAGATTTATAAATTCCAAAACCAAATTTCACTGATAATTGGGTTTAAGAATTAATGTCATTTAAAACATAGTTCACAATCAACCCAAAGATCATATTCTATTTTAATTCCAATTATAAATATTAATTGGAAAAAATCTCATTTAAATCTTGATTAAAAGATTATTCTCAAGTAAGATTCAAGAATAGTGTTATTCAAGACACCATTCACGACAAATCCAAAATCAAATTTGATAATAAATATAAGGCTTTGAATAGAATAATGTCGACTTATGTTCAATATCAAATCCTAAAAATAACGGATATTATACCAGAAATAACGATATTAAATATCTTCCAAATTTCCAAAATAATATCATTATAATCACGAAATCTAATATTGAAATAATCCGAAGATAATTTTTATTCAAATACATTCCAATACATATATTGGAAATTCTGGTTAATTACAACCATTTAAAATACTTTTATTTATTTATAAAATAAATAAATAAATTATTCATTTGAATAAAAAATATCTTTTATCTTCAAAAATTGGAACTTTACATCAAAACTCTTTTTAAATCATTTATAATGATTTTACATAATTTTTCTTTTCTATTATTAATAAAATAAAAATAGGTCTTTTCAATTAAACGACGCTTCAGGTCAGTTAAATGCATTGGCGCGGTTTTTGTTAAAATTTGAATTTAACATTTCTCAAACTTTAACCGTTGGATTTTAACGAATTAAACATCGATTAAAAGATCTTTCCAAAATGAACCTAATGGTTTTAGTTTTGGAAAAATCCGACAGTTGGATCTTTTATTATAATCGTTTAAAGTTACGATTTCAAAACGCGAACTACCACGCGCAATTCGTTTAATTTTAATTTATATTTGTATATTATATATATATATAAATCGTTCAACGCTTTCCCTATCATGTTTCCATTTACAAATAAAAAGATTTAAATTTTTATTGTAATTAATCTTCTTAACATTAACATATTTCTACTTAAAATAAAAAGATTAAATTTTTATTGTATTCCATTTTCATGATCCTACATTACATTAAAAAGATGAATTTTTAATGTAATTCATTTCATGTTTCTGCATGACATTAAAAATTAAGATTTTCAATATAAACCAACTTATGTTTTACATGACATTAAAAAGTTGAGATTTTTAATGTAAACCAACTCATGTTTTACATGACATTAGAAAGTTAAGATTTTTAATGTAAATCAACTCATATTTATATACGACATTAAAAAGATAGATTTTTTTTTTGTAAACACTTTTTACTCAACTGACAATAAAAAGAATAAACTATTAATGCACATAAAAATATGTATCTAAGTGTCATTAAAAAGAATGCATTTTTAATGCACATCAAAATATATGCCTAAATGACATTAAAAAGAGTGCATTTTTATATTATAACAAATTTCATATTCTTACATTAAATAAAAAGATTAACCTTTTTATATTACACATATTTCATGTTTCTAAATAAAAATGAAAGACTCATTTTTAGCGTAAATCAAAATATATTCTTTCTCATGTTTTTATAAGAAAATAAAAGATTCGTTTTTAGCGTCAACTAATTTATGTTCTTACATTACATAAAAAAAATAACCTTTTATAATAAAACAAATTTTAATAAATTTCATGTTTCTACCTTATATTAAAACATATTTATGTTAAACATGATTATAAATGACAATAAAAAGATTAACTTTTTATGTATTCTAAATTTGACAATTTTTTTTTATTTCTAAATTGGAATGAGACCCAATCACTTACCATATAGTTATATGGTTTTCATACATCGCATGTTATTCTAAACTAATGATAAATCATTAAAGCATCCAAACATCCAAAGTGCATATTGATATTGTATATGCGTCAAATAAGTAACGCTTATAGCTAATCACAAAGGCGATGTGTAAATATCAACCCAAGACCCGTGTGGGGTTTCAACCAATCAAACATTCAAATAATATATTATTATTTGTGCACTTGGGCAATGTGTAAAATTATCGACCCAATCAACATAAACAAGTCAGATAACCTGTAAATGGCAGTGTAAACATGTTCGTATTCTCAAATAATATAATATTATTTTCATGTTAAATATTGCCAATTTGCAAACATATCATGACATAACAACATAACATCCATGCACCGAATATAACCAAACAAACATTTCATCATAGGCATATAATTGCACTCATTTAAGAAAATAAATAAATAACTGAAAATTTTGAGTGAGAAGGAGTTCTCACCTTTAGTTTTCACTGTTAGGCCTTAAATGACGGTTCGAGACTAATTTTGGCCCAAAATCCAACGTGCTCCAAATTTGATAAAATTAGTGTCTATGCGAAGTTCTTGACTCAACGATCGCAGAAAATCCTGTTTTGCGCGATTTCGAGTTCGTATAAAAAAGATATGAATTTTCGAAGTTTGTAATAATTAAATAATTAATTTAAATTATGAAAATTACCCAAATTTTCAACTTGCTTCAAATTTGGACAAAATTAGTGTCCACGCGAAGCTCTCATCGTCACGATCGCAACGGATCTGAAATCGTCAGATTCTGAGTTCGTATGAGAGAGATATACAATTTCAAAGTTTGAATTACAAAATTACCCCAAATCTCGGTCAAATAGACCCTCATCACCTTTGACCGCCGTTTCTCGCCGCCTGGAGCAACCAGACGTCACCGGACCACCGCCAACTTCTTCCTCTTGGCGAGACGCACTACCACCAGAAAGCGCCGCCCCTAGAGCTTCTCCGATCATCGGGAAATTCGCCGTGAACGGAAATTCGTTCGTGGATCCCACATGCCGCCTCGCTGATCCAAACACCCTGAAAATTGGTGAGCACCTTCCCCTCACGTAGACGAAGAACTTTCATGTTCGGCCCCTCGCCTGAAACTTCCTAGATTCGCCGGAATTTGTTGATTTACGTTTTCAGCTTCGCCGGAATTTATGTTTTGGTGCTTTTCAGTTCATCTCGATTTTCGTGCAATTCCATTGACTTTCAGACAAAACTTTCTGAAGCAAAGTTGTAGATCTTTGTCTCCTCTACAATTTCTACAGCTGGGCCGTCATCTAATTCTCGACGGTTTGAGAGTTATACGCCAAAATCCGAAACTTACATTTTGCAATCAAACTCAGATCCCGACGAATCCGTGCGTCGATAGGTCTTGAATTTTTCGTGGTAGAAAGAGGATATAAATATCTTCAAAACGCAGAAAGGGTTTGGTCTAATTTTGTTCTGATTTGGAGTTATAAATTGTTTAGTTTTAGGGTCTTTTGTGCAAAGAATATTTTTAGAGTGGAGGCCATGGAATATGAAGAAAATGAAGATGGAGGAGGCTATGTTATGTTTAGAGTTCAGCTAATGGCTCTTAAAAGATAATATATAGGTAGGTTATAAACTTAATTAGGCCCAATTACCCTTATGTACATATATTCATACATTTTTTGTCCGCTTTTCGTAGTTTAAAAATTCGAGTTAACACCTATGAATTCCATTTTAATTGAAAATTGAAACATAAATATTCCTTGACATTACGGATTTAAAGAAACTGGTTTCTTTATATTCCGAGTCCGTATGAATTAATAATGAATTTTTAAAGTCAGAAAATTGACCGTTTTCACTCGAAAAAATCAATTATAGTTACATATTAATTCTAAAAATTCCAGAAAAATCATTTCTAGCTTTTTTTTGACGATACGAACCCAAAAAAATTAATTTCGTTGAATTTGGAGACCGTTTGCAAAATTTCACTTTTCAAGACGTATATATATTATATTAAAAATTATATTTAAATAAATAAATTCCGAATATCGAAATATATCAGTGTTTATACTTTTTCAATGCAGAAACATCATTTTGAACCCAATGGAGGTGGTTTCGAGTCCAAATTCATTCGTACGTAAAAAGTAGCGTTTTGGGTATATTATATATATATATTCCATAGCGTTTTTCTGAGATTTTGAATTGGATATAACTTTTGATTCCCACTATGAAATTTCAATTTTTCGGATTCGTTGGAAAGATATTTTTAAATAGATTCTAATATTTTTGGTTTCGCTAAAATCTGATTTATTTTGCATCCTTTACAGTCAGCCAAAGTTTAAAATTCAAAATTTAAAACTGCCGCACTATTTCTAACTCCTTTTATAATTTAAATAAAATTTATTCATTTTAACTTCGATTAAAATAAATTCATAATCGTTATTATATAAAATAAATTATTTTAAATATTAAAAACCCATTAAAATAATTAAAATGAAAATTTTAAATTCGGCCCAAAATTCCGGCTCGTTACAATCTCCCCCACTTAAGAACTTTTCGTCCTCGAAAAGGAACGAGCTGAAAGTCGTTTAATTAACCAACTCAACTTTCAATTCTAATCGATTTCCAGTTCAGTTCAATATTAGATTTGATTTAGCTAAATTTATCATTCTATTATATATTGGTTTTGTTTATTATCATTCCAATATTTTAATTTGTTAAACTAATTATCAAACATCACAACCAGCAATAAATTAGGTGATTAACTTTTCAAACATACATAGCTTTTATATATAGTCAAAAATCATATTTCGGTGCAATTCACAGCAATAAACCCTATCTAGTTTTGGTTCTCACACCAGTCAGTTGGAAATATATAGATATCCCACTTTCGAATACTCGAACATAAATGCTGATGACGCTAGCAATCATCAGAATCATCTCCGGGCGACTAGAGTGTAATTCTATATCCATCCAGTATATTGGAGACTTCAAATACACGTGGATCAGACGTATATTAAAATCTCTATATACCGGATAGTCCAAAATAAAATAAAATAATATATTCACATACGTATAATAAGATTTCAAATTTTCAAAACTAAATTTGTTTCTATTTTAATTCAAAAATAACACTCTTCGGACTCATTCTAGGATACTGCTTATCCCATCTCTAACGAGTCATTCTTATTGGATATTACTAATCCAATCTCTGATGAATTCTTTTGTTCGGTTCTAATGTGTCTTATTTTCGAGCTCTAAAAACCAAAGCTCTGATACCAAATGAAACGACCCAAACTTCCCCGTAAAGGAAAGTACAGATTGCTTTGAGAACAACACACATTAGAACACAAAACAGAAGAACATTTTATTACTGTTACAACAATTACACCAGAGTACAAGAATATTCCAGAGTATGAATGAATAATATACATTGGAAATACAATATTAGAGTTTAAATTACATTTAAATAGCAGTGGAAAAATAATACAAAAACATAACTGAAAGAAATGCACGGGTACAGAGCCTTCCGAATATCACTTCAGCTGAAGACCAGGATCCTGTGAATATAATATCTGTAAAACCAAAACTACTAGCTGCCTGTGTGGAAAATATGGGAACCCAGAGTTTAGGTTAAACCAATAAACTCCAGGTCAGTCATGGGACTGGTATGAGAACTAAAACAGTTATTAATTTTATTTTAAATTTAAGTAAGTCAAGGGACCACGCCGCTATCGCGGAACGGGTTTCCTCCCAAGAATACTAGTGCATAAAAACAACGCAATGCTTCTAGAAAATGAAACCATTATAAGACTCAAGTCCCTAGCAACAAAAGCCGAAGGATAGAGTTTACCTTATAATGGTCAAAAATGCTTAATACGCAAAATTCATCTTTTACTATAAGTGCACAGTGTAGAAATCAATTTTGAAAAATAAATGTATCAATCTTAGGTGGCATAATATACTATGTAAGCGGCATAATATATTATGTCACCATATAAGTATACAACTGAAACCGTAAAGCTCGTATTGGAAAATTGGATTTCCATCATGATGGCTGCTGATTCGAAAGACAAATCGCGAATGTATCTCCACGACTTACATCTCGGCAAGAGAAAACACCATAATACATATAGTACGCACTTTGGATGAGCAGTAATCTGATCTATCCTCATGAGATTCGGCTGAAATGACCTTTCCCACTTCTAGAGTGGAGCGACCACCCTAGCCCCCCATCGGCCGACCAAATCCATATGTATAAAGTGTATTGGTCGGACTGACTAATCAAACAAATCGTTCACCAACATACCGGCTGTGAGGCTCGCGAAGTCACGTTGTACACAAAGAGGTGCTATATAAAAGCTATGCTTTGGTCTTCATCCACAACGCTCTTCTTTTCAACAAAAGCCTTGATCATATGCATCTTAGCATGCCACATTGTCAAACCATACCATATCATTGATCATCTATCGATATATAACAGGGTGTTAAGCAAGAGAATAAATTCTCCGCCACCAAACAGCTATATATTAAATAGAAATCAACGAATACAATATAAAGGAATACAATGTCAGACACACAATCCATTTGTAAGTCCGTTCTGGGTCCGAACGAAACCATATTCGGTAGATCTCCATATACGTCTGGATGATCACCAATTTTCCCTCATCTTGGGTGTACGATCCAATCAAGATATTGGAAATCATTCATACGAATATGAAAATCCCCTGGTCTTCAACCATTGTCTTCATCGCCGATCTTCAATTGTCGTAGGAATTATTCAGAATAGGTTAAACCCGGTCATTTTGAATACTTCGTGCATTTTAAAATCATGTGCTGTGAAAACACAACCAACGCCTCATTCCAATCAAGAATATTCTTTGATTTAACTTAAACCAAATTAAGGTTCATTCAACTAGTCGGAGAAAACGCCTTACCGAAGTAATCATTTATTATATTATCCTAATCCCAACCTATTCATCCCATGGAGTAAAACTGATGGTACTCCATATCTAACGCCCAATGTGTTTTGGTAAATTAATTATCGTTTATCATTCAAATCTAATTAAAGATTCAACTATTGCATAGAGTAAAACTGGTGGTACTCCATTCTCGGTTATTTCTAGAATTCAGTAAACTTAATTATTATATTCCTATTCAATCTAATTAAAGATTCATTATAACTCCATTTAGTTTTAATCTTCTAAAATCATTATTTAATGATTATTCAACTTTAAGATATTAATCTTGCCTTTAACGAGGTTAAGGAACAAATGTCGCTTGAAAACATAGTTCACGATAAACCCAAAATCCTATTCTATTTGATCTCAATTTATTATATATATATATATATTAAATTGGAAAACTCCTCTTTTGAAAACTTCATTAAATTTAAATTAAAGATTTATAAATTCCACAACCAAATTTCACTGATAATTGGGTTTAAGAATTAATGTCATTTAAAACATAATTCACAATCAACCCAAAGATCATATTCCATTTTAATTCCAATTATAAATATTAATTGGAAAAAAATCTCATTTAAATCTTGATTAAAAGATTTATTCTCAAGTAGGATTCAAGAATAGTGTTATTCAAGACACCATTCACGACAAATCCAAAATCAAATTTGATAATAAATATAAGGCTTTGAATAGAATTGTGTCGACTTATATTCAATATCAAATCCTAAAACTAACGGATATTATATCAGAAATAACGATATTAAATATCTTCCAAATTTCCAAAATAATATCCGTATAATCACGAAATCTAATATTGAAATAATCCAAAGATAATTTCCATTCAAATCCATTCCAATATATATATTGGAAATTCTGGTTAATTACAACCATTTAAAATACTTTTGTTTATTTATAAAATAAATAAATAAATTATTCATTTGGTTAAAAAATATCTTTTATCTTCAAAAATTGGAACTTTACATCAAAACTCTTTTTAAATCATTTATTATGATTTTACATAATTTTTCTTCTCTATTATTAATAAATTAAAAATAGGTCTTTTCAATTAAACGACGCTTTAGGTCAGTTAACTGCATTGGCGCTATTTTTGTTAAAATTTGAATTTAATATTTATCAAACTCTAACCATTGGATTTTAACGAATTAAACATCGATGAAAAGATCTTTCCAAAACGAACCTAATGGTTTTAGCTTTGGAAAAATCCGACGGTTGGATCTTTTATTATAATCGTTTAAAGTTACGATTTCAAAACGCGAACTACCACGCGCAATTTGTTTAATTTTAATTTTAATTTATATTATATATATATATATCGTTCAAATTAAATACAAGTCCAAAAATGGCGGACTGATAAGAGGGTTTCCTCTTTTCATATGCCTAAAACCTAATTCCCTTTCTATTTCAATAGATCTAATCGATGTAAAATGAATACCTCAAATCCTAATCCTCAAGATCCTCCAGATGATTTGGATCTGGATCTTCACTTTGTTCAACCTAAATCAGATCATGTTTTTCTTACTGAAGAGGCTTTTAAACTTTCAGCTGAGTCATGGATTAATACAGTGGTTCTACATCCAGTTGATTTTCGTCTTTCAATTAAAAAGCTCAAGGAGTACATTCTGAAGGTTTGGCGTCCTAAGGGTAACTTCAATATTCATATAGTCACTGGATTTCATTATACTGTTAGATTGGTGGATGCATCTGACTGCTCCTCAGTTTTAAAATCCTCGACTTATTCGTATTTTGGTAAGCTTTTAATGGTATATAAATGGTATCCTGGTTATGAATTTGTCAAGTTTAAGGCTACAAATGTTCATATCTAGTTGAAATTGTTTGATTTAGATATGGAAATGTGGTCTAATGAAGCTTTTTCAATGATTGCTAGTTACATAGGAGATCCTATCAGTATAGACCGGAGAACTGCTAAAAAATCATTACTAGATATGCTAGAATTCTTGTAATGATTGATTTAGATTCAAAGCTTGTTTCCAAAATTCCAGTAGTGTTTCACAATGGTATTAAAAAACATATCACAGTAGAATATGAATTTATTCCTCCAAAATGTTCAATGTGTAAGAGATTTGGTCATAAATCTTCTATTCATGATTATGATAAGGATCCTGTATGGGTAATGAAAAATAAGAAGGATATGCCAAGCACCTCTGGTAGTGGTTTAAATGATGATAATGCAAATGTAGCAAATGATTAGGTAGATGGTAATTTAGTTAACAATGAAGATGGTATATTGCTTACTACTACTGAAACTTTTGAAGCTGATAGTCAAAAAGTAGATGATAATTTGGATTTTTTGGATGATCAGTTACCTAATAATATAATAAATGATGACATTAGTTTTGTAGCAGAACAGATTTCTGAAAATCCAAGTATTTAAGAAAGTCAAGATGTATCAGAAGGTATTTCTAAGAATAATGACTACATGAAACACTTGACAGGTAAATCTGTAAGCAAACCATTCACTCCTCCTAAAAGGAAAACAAGGAGTACCACTGTCATTAAATGACAATAATTACTTGGAATGTTAGGGGGATTAATTCACCTCAGAGGATGGGTGATGTTTTATCTCTCCTAACAAAATTCAAACCAACTTTGGTTGGTTTAGTTGAGAATAAAATTAATTCAGCTAATTTAGGCAGATTTGATAGATTAATTCCTAGGAGTTGGGATTTTCTTCCTAGAACTGATACTGAATTTTCAGGTAGAATACTGTGTCTATGGAATACTGATGTATGGTCCATTATTATAATATCATCATCAAGTCAACATGTAACTATTCAAGCTACTAACAGAGGAGGTTTAACCATTTTTGTGACAATTGTATATGCTAGTAATTCTTATGCTGAAAGACAGAGTTTATGGCAACATATTGTTCAAGAAGCAGGTATCATGAATGAAGAATGGCTTTTAATGGGGGATTTCAATAATTCTACATCTCATTTGGATAAGAAGGGTGGCTTGCCTATTCCTTTTCAACACATCAGAACTTTTAATAATTGCTTATCACAGGCAGGATTGATTGAAATTAAAGCAGTGGGATTCAACTATACTTGGAGAAGGAGAGGTATGGCTAATAATTTAAATAAATTTTTTGTAAATCATCCTTGTTTACAAAAATTTACAGATATGAAAGCCTTATCGTTGTCACAACTCTCTAGTGATCATAATCCTATCTTGTTGGATTTAATTTCTCTTGCAAATGTAAAAGGATTTCCATTTAGATATTCTAATGAGTGGCATGTTAAAGAAGGTTATGAAGACTGTTTTGCTAGGGGGTTTAATTCTTGTGCTAATGGCTATCCTAGTTATGTATTTCTAGCAAAGATGCAGGCATGCAAACAGGAATTCAAGCAATGGAATAAAACTAGAATAAGGGATAATGGTATTCTCCAAGAGGCTGAAGCAAAGTTCTTAGAGTTGGAAAGAATTTCAGATTTAGATCCAGAAAACTTGGAAATTTATGAGAAGATGCTTGAGGCTAAGCAAGCTTTTTCAGTTCAGAAACAGATTAGAAGCTGGAGCTATAAGCAGAAAGCCAAAGTTTCTTGGCTTCAGGATGGTGACACCAATTCAAAAAAATTTCATTCCAAAATGTCTCATAGGAAATATACTAATAATATGAAAGCTTTGATAAACTCTAATGGTGATTTATTATATAAGCAGGATGATTTGGCTCAAGAAGCAATCACATATTTTACTTCAATGTATAATGGAGCCATTAGTAAGGATTTTCCTGTTTTTCAAAGTGTGAATGTTATTAGTCATATAGGAAAACAGTCATTGCTTAGAGATATTTCAATGGAGGAAGTAAAGTTGGCAATCTTTTCTGTTCATGAGGATTCAAGTCCAGGTCCAGATGGTATGAGTTCAAATTTTTTTAAATTTCATTGGGATGTTATTAAGTGGGATCTATTAGCTGCTTTAAGGGATATGTTTAATACTGCTAAACTGCCTAAAGGATGTAATCATACTTTTTTAACCCTCATTCCTAAGGTTGAGAGACCCTCTGAAATTTCACAATACAGGCCAATAGCATGTTGCAATATGTTCTATAAGATCTTTAGTAAAGTCCTTTGCAATAGAATTAAATGGTACCTTCCTCATTTGATTTCTCAGAACCAAAGTGCTTTCATACCTAATAGATATATTGGAGATAATATCTTATTAGCACATGAATTACTTAGGGATTTTAAGAAACCTCATGTGAGTAAATTCGGTGTTAAAGTTGATTTACACAAAGCTTATGACATGATAAATCGAGAATTCATATGTCATTTAATGAAAATTATGGGTTTTCCAGTCCATTTCATTAATATAATATATGAATGCATATCCACACCTACATATTCAATATTGATACAAGGTACTCCAAGAGGATTTATTGATTCAAATAGAGGAATAAGACAGGGTGATCCCTTATCCCCATATCTGTTTTCTATAGCCATGGAGTATTTCACTTTCAGTATGAATGAGCTCTTATTACAAAAGAAATTTTTTCCAGTACATAATTTTGAGCCTAAGGTTACACACCTACTGTATGCTGATGACCT
Source organism: Allium sativum (assembly GCA_030737875.1). Classification (NCBI taxonomy): domain Eukaryota; kingdom Viridiplantae; phylum Streptophyta; class Magnoliopsida; order Asparagales; family Amaryllidaceae; genus Allium; species Allium sativum. The sequence continues at coordinate 798,194,376 of CM060919.1, forward strand.
CTTAGTCTTTGGAAAAAGTTTGACAACTTGTGCTTTTGCTTTGAGGAGTAATTTTGAGAAGCTAAAACATCATGCTGGTCTTGCTGTTAGTGTTAATAAGACTAAAGTATATTTTAGTACTGATGCTAAACATACTGATGAAATCACAACTGTTTTAGATGTGCAAGTAGGTCATTTGCCTGTTACTTACCTGGGGGTTCCATTATCACATAATTATATACACTATAATGAGTGTCAGGCCTTGTTGGATAAGGTTCAATTGAAAATTCAGAGTTGGAATGTGAAATTTTTGAGTTTAGTAGGTAGAGCAGAACTTATATCATCAGTAATTACCCCTACTGTCTTATATTGGCTATTTGTTTATCAATTACCTGAATATATAATTGATAAACTTCATACGATGTGTGCTGATTTTTTTTGGGGTGATGCAGTGCATAAAATAAGTTGGAGTAAATTGTGTTTGCCAAAATTAGAAGGTGGTATAGGTATGAAATCTTTTTCAGAGCTCAAAAAGGCAGCTGGCATAAAGATGATGTGGAAATTTTTATCTGGATCTTCTTTATGGAGCTTATGGATGAAAGGTAAATATTGTACTGGAAAATATTTTTGGCTTATGAATGAAGACAATAATTCATCAAGCACATGGAAATCAATGTTGAGGCTCAGGAAAACAGGTAAACAATATTTTAGTAAGATCATTGAGAATGGTGAAAAAACATTGTTGTGGTTGGAACCATGGTTAAATGCAAAGTGTTTAGTAGACATACTGGGTGTCTCTAGATTTCATATGATAGGTAATCATTCAGAGCTTGTGTCATGTATAATACGTGATGGACAATTTTGTAGTTCACTACATCCTGCTACTTTAGAGATTCAGGATTTAGTGAATAATGTGGAGATAAACACAAATGCTTCTGAAGATTATTATGATTGGTCAGATGAAGGTTCATTTTCTTTCCATAATGCCTGGAATAAAATTAGAAGAAGAAATCAGTTCAAGGAGATGTATAAGGTGATTTGGCACAATAAAAATGCTAAAAGAATGTCTCTCATTGCTTTTTTGGCTGCTAATGACAGGTTGAGTACAAAAACAAGGCTTAGAAGATTTGGGATCTTGGAGGAGTGCATCTGCTCTTTATGCTGTCATGCTGAAGAAGACGTAAGTCATCTTTTTTTCAGTTGTGATTATGTGAGTTATATCTGGAATTCACTGATGTTAAAGCTTGGAGTTGATGTGATGATTACTGGAAATATGGAAGAAGGAGCTTTGAAGATTCTGTCAAAGTTCAAGAGGAAGGATCAGCTCCTAGATGTAGCTTGTGCAGTTTATACTGTGACAATATATCAGGTTTGGCAAGAAAGAAACATGAGAATTTTTAATGGTCGAAGCATCTCAAAAGAGAATCGAGTGAAGATAATAGAAAAAGAAGTTCAATGGTTGACTAATAAGAATGGTAGCAAATCAGAAAATTCAAGTTCAAATCAAGAATTTTTAAGGATTTGGAGAGTGGATTTAATTGATACAGGATAATATTAGTATTGATGTTTGTATGGTTATATTGATGTCTGTATTTCTGTCTATGTTTGAGGTTTTGTGCTGAGTGATGGTTTTGAGTGTTTGATGTTGCTGAGTGATGTCTTGTATGAGATGGTCGTGAGGTGATTTTGTAATGTTAATATATGGCGATTATATGTACTCTTTTTCCTTATGTGGTACCCACTAGGGGGGCATAAGGTTTTGATGGGGCATATAATCAAAGTATATGATTGGTATTTGCAATAATAGTTACCAATTTTCAAAAAAAAAAAAATATCGTTCAACGCTTTCCCTATCATATTTTCATTTACAAATAAAAAGATTTAAATTTTTATTGTAATTAATCTTCTTAACATTAACATATTTCTACTTAAAATAAAAAGATTAAATTTTTATTGTATTCCATTTTCATGATCCTACATTACATTAAAAGGATGAATTTTTAATGTAATTCATTTCATGTTTCTGCATGACATTAAAAATTAAGATTTTCAATATAAACCAACTTATGTTTTACATGACATTAAAAAGTTAAGATTTTTAATGTAAAGCAACTCATGTTTTACATGACATTAGAAAGTTAAGATTTTTAATGTAAACCAACTCATATTTATACATGACATTAAAAAGATAGATTTTTTTTTTGTAAACACTTTTTATGTTCTCAACTGACGATAAAAAGAATAAACTATTAATGCACATAAAAATATGTATCTAAGTGTCATTAAAAAGAATGCATTTTTAATGCACATCAAAATATATGCCTAAATGACATAAAAAAGAGTGCATTTTTATATTATAATAAATTTCATATTCTTACATTAAATAAAAAGATTAACCTTTTTATATTACACATATTTCATGTTTTTAAATAAAAATGAAAGACTCATTTTTAGCGTAAATCAAAATATATTCTTTCTCATGTTTTTAAAAGAAAATAAAAGATTCGTTTTTAGCATCAACTAATTTATGTTCTTACATTACATAAAAAAAAACTTTTATAATAAAACAAATTTTAATAAATTTCAAGTTTCTACCTTATATTAAAACATATTTATGTTAAACATGATTATAAATGACAATAAAAAGATAAACTTTTTATGTAATCTAAATTTGACAAATTTTTTTTATTTCTAAATTGGAATGAGACCCAATCACTTACCGTATAGTTATATGGTTTTCATACATCACATGTTATTCTAAACTAATGATAAATCATTAAAGCATCCAAACATCCAAAGTGCATATTGATACTGTATAAGCGTTAAATAAGTAACGCTTATAGCTAATCACAAAGGCGATGTGTAAATATCAACCCAAGACCCGTGTGGGGTTTCAACCAATCAAACATTCAAATAATATATTATTATTTGTGCACTTGGGCAATGTGTAAAATTATCGACCCAATCAACATAAACAAGTCAGATAACCTCTAAATGGCAGTGTAAACATGTTCGTATTCTCAAATAATATAATATTATTTTCATGTTAAATATTGCCAATTTGCAAACATATCATGACATAACAACATAACATCCATGCACCGAATATAACCAAACAAACATTTCATCACAGGCATATAATTGCACTCATTTAAGAAAATAAATAAATAACTGAAAATTTTGAGTGAGAAGGAGTTCTCACCTTTAGTTTTCACTGTTAGGCCTTAAATGACGGTTCGAGACTAATTTTGGCCCAAAATCCAACGTGCTCCAAATTTGATAAAATTAGTGTCTATGGAAGTTCTTGACTCAACGATCGCAGCAAATCCTGTTTTGCACGATTTTGAGTTCGTATCAAAAAGATATGAATTTTCAAAGTTTGTAATAATTAAATAATTAATTTAAATTATGAATATTATCCAAATTTTCAACTTGCTCCAAATTGGACAAAATTAGTGTCCACGCGAAGCACTCATCATCACGATCGCAACGGATCTGAAATCGTCAGATTCTGAGTTCGTATGAGAGAGATATACAATTTCAAAGTTTGGATTACAAAATTACCCCAAATCTCGGTCAAACAACCCCTCACCACCTTTGACCGCCGTTTCCCGCCGCCTGGAGACACCTCATGTCACCGGACCACCGCCAACTTCTTCGTCTTGGCGAGACGCACAACCACTAGAAAGCGCCGCCCCTAGAGCTTCTCCGATCATCGGGAAATTCGCCGTGAACAAAAATCCGTTCGCGTGTCCCACATGTCGCCTCGCTGATCCAAACACCCTGAAAATTGGTGAGCACCTTCCCCTTACGTAGATAAAGAACTTTCGTGTTCGGCCCCTCGCTTGAAACTTCCTTGATTTGCCGGAATTTGTTGATTTACGTTTTCAGCTTCGCCGGAATTTCTGTTTTGGTGCTTTTCAGTTCATCTCGATTTTCGTGTAATTCCGTCGACTTTCAGACAAAACTTTCTGAAGCAAAGTTGTAGATCTTTGTCTCCTCTAAAATTTTTTCAACTGGGTCGTCGTCTAGTTCTCGACGGTTTGAGAGTTATACGCCAAAACCCGAAACTGGCTTTTTGCAATCTAACTCAGATCCCGGCGAATCCGTGCATCGGTAGGTCTTCAATTTTTCGTGGTAGGAAGAGGATATAGATATCTTCAAAATCTAGAAAGGGTTTGGTCTAATTTTATTCTGATTTGGAGTTATAAATTGTTTAGTTTTAGGGCCTTTTGTGCAAAGAATATTTTTAGAGTGAAGGCCATGGAATTTGAAGAAAATGAAGATGGAGGAGGCTATGTTATGTTTAGGGTTCAACTAATGGCTGTTAAAAGATAATATATAGGTAGGTTATAAATTCAATTAGGTCCAATTACCCTTATGTACATATATTCATACATTTTTTGTCCGCTTTTCGTAGTTTAAAAATTCATGCTAACACCTATGAATTCCATTTTAATTGAAAATCGAAACATAAATATTCCTTGACATTACAGATTTAAAGAAACTAGTTTCTTTAATTTCCGAGTCCGTAAGAATTAATAATGAATTTTTAAAGTCTAAAAATTGACCGTTTTCACTGAAAAAAATCAATTATAATTACATATTAATTCTAAAAATTCCAAAAAAATCATTTCTAGCTTTTTTTTGACGATACGAATTCAATAAAATTAATTTCGTTGAATTTGGAGACCGTTTGCAAAATTTCACTTTTCAAGACGTATATATATTATATTAAAAATATATATTTAAATAAATAAATTCCGAATATCGAAATATATCAGTGTTTATACTTTTTCAATGCAGAAACATCATTTTGAACCCAATGGAGGTGGTTTCGAGTCTAAATTCATTCGAATGCAATAAGTAGCGTTGTGGGTCCTATATATTATATATAAATTCCATAGCGTTTTTCTGAGATTTTGAATTGGATATAACTTTTGATTTCCACTATGAAATTTCAATTTTTCGGATTCGTTGGAAAGATATTTTTAAATAGATTCTAATATTTTTGGTTTCGCTAAAATCTGATTTATTTTGCATCCTGTACAGTCAGCCAAATTTTAAAATTCAAATTTTAAAAATGCCGTTTTCTAACTCCTTTTTATAAATTAAATAAAATTTATTCGTTTTAACTTCGATTAAAATAAATTTATAGTCGTTATTATATAAAATAAATTATTTTAAATATTAAAAACCCATTAAAATAATTAAAATAAAAAATTTAAATTCGGCCCAAAATTTCGGGTCGTTACATGTGGGGTGCTACAAAAACACCAATTTTAATGGTATTAACTACTCATATTGATCATGTAGAATGAAAATTTATTTGCAATCAATACACATAGGAATTTGGAATGCTACCCAAAACTGAGTAAAGTTAACCTCAGATAAATTTTGCGGAGTAGGTTGCTGATCAAAAAGCAATAGCCCGAAGTAACTCTAAGATCATGAATATATTATTCCATTCGCTAGGTAGAAATGAATTTTGATAGAGTGTTTGTTTATAAGTCTGCATATGAAATTTGGGAAACTTTGCAAATTACACATGAAGCCATAAGTAAAGTTAAAGAAACTAAGATTGCTATGTTAACAAATCAATTTCAATTAGTTAAAATGAGTTCAGATGAATCATATTTGACATATGCAGTAGATTTCAAGATATGGTACATTCACTTATCGCACTAAGTAAAAGTTTTTCCGAAGAGGATCCAAGTAGAAAATTTTAAATTCACTTACTCTTGAATGGGATCAAAAGGATCTAAAAACTAAAGAGGCTAATGATATTAGTACTCCAAAAATTGAGGAGCTACTTGGAAATTTAATGTCTTTTGAAACACAAATGCAAGGAAAAAGATAAATCATAGAAATAGAAAATAAATCTGACTTGGAAAGCAATGAAGATGATGAAAAAATTGTATTCATGGAAGAGTTTTAGAATTTCTGAAATATATAAGAAGAAACAATTTCAAAGAAATGATAATAAGGAGTCAAGAAATAGAAGTGAAATTCAAAAAGGTATCAAGTGTTACAATTTTTATGAAACTGTATACGTAAACAACAATGTTCAAATCCGAATCCACAAAAAATCACATCAAATACCAATTCGTCTGGAAAATGGAAGAGAGCATATATTACAACAATAGATGACTCAAGTACATCGTTAAGTGATAATGATTCGATATAAAAACCACTAGCAAGTCCTTCACAGTCACAACAATTCATGGTTTAGAAAAAGAACAAAAACTAGTTCTAAAATAGGTATGCATTTAAATTAATTTTTTGATTCTTGGTTATTTTGATTTTTCGTTCCTTTGCGTTTTTGGTTTCTATGATTTTTTTATTGTTTTGATTTCTAGTTGCCTTGATTTTTGGTTGTTTTATTTGTCTTCAATTTTGAATTGATTAATGTGTTATTTTTTAAAATATTTAAAAAATATTATAATTATTTAATTTCAAATTAATAAAATAATAATATAAAGGGAGCGACTATTAGGACATGATATTAAACACAAAATTAGATACACAAATTATAAAACATTATATTTGTTTGTCTTTACATGGAAGGTGGAATTCTAGGGAAGATCTAATAGTTGAGATTTCTCGTATCCGTATTTGTGTCACCATTTTGTTTATGAGTACACTTCCCATAATATAAATTGCATATAAAAAGTAAATTTATTATTAATATAAATATATTGTAAAAGGTAATTGTTCAAATAGATAAATAAGACAAGGCAAAATTTCTTCATAAGCATACATATGTCGACATACCTATACACATATGTCAACATACCTGGCAAAAGTTTGAAATTTAGAATCAATTCAAAATTTAAATTTTCCTCCTCCTCTTCACTAACATCTGTGTCAATAAAAGACACTGTTTTGATTTATGGAACATGACATTTATATATCTATTTTATATCCATATCTCTCCATTCATTTCATCTTTCATTACAAATTTCAAATTTTTTTCAAACTTTTATCTTCTAAAAAAATTTCATCAGTGGCTTCTTCAAGCATTCTACTTCTATGAGACTACCAAAAATTATCTCTTTGATGAATAAGAAGCAATTCAAGCCTATGAAAGCTGCATGAACTCTAGAAAAATTCATACAAGTGCAATATTTAGTGATTTTCTTACTTGTGAAATTGATACTCTTTATTCCGAAAACCATGTTCTTAATCTTATTGATGCTTCTCAAAATGATTTTGTTTGTTATCCTCGTTTGTTTAAAATATTTTATCCAAATTTGAAATGAAAGTTTTATGAAAGTAATGAAGGATAAATTTAGAGTAGCATTAAATGAGTGCTAATTGTCTTGGATTGTGAGGTTTTGGGCAACATATTTGGACGTAAATCTAGTGGTATTGATCTTTTTACTTTAAAAAATAAATGAAATTCATCATGAGAATTTTCAATTGAAGGGGATGATAACATCAAGTTTAAAAAGCAATTTTCCGACTAAAATCATGAATTTGGGGCCTTCTTTTACCATATACGATCACTTTAAGATTGGGAAAATTTCGATAATCCGACTTTGAAAGTGTGTAAAACTCATTTTTCTCTTTATAGCCATAATAATTTCGATTGGACACAAGTCATTTAGGATGAAATTTATCCTAAGAATCTTTCAAACCATGGAAGCACAATTTTTTCATGGAGTTTATCTTGCTCGAAATTTTAACTATTTTGGAGTGAATTTCAAAGGAGATAAATTTGTCTCTCGAAAACTATTTCCTCAAGCTAACCTCTCATTTATGAAAACTCCATTAAGTTTTTAGCATTATGAAACTCTTGAAGGAAAAGAGACATGTAGATGATGAGGAGGAAGATATATAAGAATGGAAGGAAGATGGGTAAGAGATGGAAATTGAAGGAGAAGAAGAGGAGGAAGAAGGGGAAACTTCTTTGGAAAGCATGTATTTCTCGGCCCATCCAATAAACAAAGATTTTCTCAAAAATCAGAAGATCGTTGAAAACCAAAAGATTCTTAGAATCCTTTAATAAAAAATAAAACAAAATTACTAATAAAATAAACAAATTCTTAGAAAATTAAGTTGGAACTTGGCCTCTTCTCATCATCGTCTTCTTTGATATCTTTATAGCTTTTAATTAAAATAATTACAATCCTTGTTTAATTATTAGTAAAAGTTTATATTTTCAGCTAGTATTCATAGATTACCTTTGAAAATAGCAATAAACATAAATATATAAATATCAAAGGTAGTCGGTTTTGGAATTTTCATGGTATATGTTGACATATTGACGATATATGTCAACTCAACCAAATTCAAAAAATGTAAATTTTTGAAATTTGAATTGTTATCTTATGCTTATTCATTTCAAATGATTTTCTATCCCTTTATATTCCCTTCTACACCATAGAAACAATAATACACGTTATTCATCTTCTTCTCCTACATCCTTAAACTCTAAATCAGAACAATGGTTATTCCTATCTACAAATTAAATAAAAATTCGAAGAAAGCACTCGAATCTTTCAAAAATATTCTCTCTTCCATTCTCTAGAATGTAACGACCCAGAAAATCTGAACCAATTTAAAATTTTTAAATTGGCTAAAATAATGGATTTTAAATATTTAAAATAAATATTTTAAATAATGGTGATGAAAACTGAGTTTGAATCGACATTTGAAAACGAATATAATTAATTATAATTATATATAGGATTGAAAATGGCGCGGTAGTTCGATAATTCGATTTCAAACTTCAATTGAATATACCGGGTGCAAAACAATCCGGATTTTAATGAAACCAAAAACATTAGGATCTAATTGGTAATATCTTTCCAATGAATATAACCAATCGAAATTTGATAGCGGGAATCAAGAGATATGTCCAGTTGAAAATTCTGAATAGTCGCTATGGAATTCAGGCCCTTAAAAATGGACATTTTGCAGATGACCTCGGATTTCGACGAAACCTCTTTTGTTGAATCCGCAGTGTCAAGTTATTGCTAAGTTTCAAATTTCATAATTTTTCGAATCAATATGTGAGCGTGGCAAAGGAAAACGCGTTTGACCGGTTTCAGTTGATTTTAATCGACTGGAAATTGGCCATTTTTCAAACGGTCTCAGAATTCGACGAAACTAGTTTTGTTAGGACCGTATCGTCAATACGAAGCTAGAAAATATTTTTCTGGGATTTTTCTAGTTAGTATGTGACCCCGGTAATTTGAAATGTGCGTTTAAAATTCAATATAGTGATTTAAATGTAAATTCAAAAAGGAAACTGATTGTAACGATCAAATCAGCTTGCGATACATATCCCATTGTGTTCGGAATGGGGGTAAAACGCTATGGACGACAGGCGGTGGGCCTCGTTTCGAGGTCGTATGTAAAAGTCAACCTTTTTGCAAAAATATAAATAATTAAATAAAAAAAATAAAATAATATAATTCCCCCCCTTCATCTCCTCTGGCCCCCCCGTTCATTTCAGTTTCAAAACGAGAAAAAAAACCTAGCGCTATCGCCAGCCCCCCCTCGAGCGAACGCCGCCGACGAAGACCTCGCCCCCCCTCCATCGATCGAAGACCCGAGCCTCCAGCAGCCATCGCGAGTGATTCGAGCAGCCCCCTCCCCGTCTGACGACCGCCTGCCACCACCGTTCGAAACCCGAGCCGCCACCTCGAAGCCAGACTCCTCCTGCCTCCGACGAACTGCAGAAACCCCCCCCCCCCTCTGTAAGTTTTTTTTTGTTTTGATAATTTATTTTTATGTATTTTAAAACTGATTTGTTTAAATATTAAAAACTGATTTGTTTAAATAGTTAAAACTGATTTGTTTAAATATTAAAAACTGATTTGTTTAAATAGTTAAAACTGATTTGTTTAAATATTAAAAACTAATTTGTTTAAATATTAAAAACTGATTTGTTTAAATATTAAAAACTGATTTGTTTAAATAGTAAAAACTGATTTTGTTTAAATAGTTAAAACTGATTTGTTTAAATATTAAAAACTGATTTGTTTAAATAGTAAAAACTGATTTTTAAAAGGAAATAAAAACTGATTTTTAAAGGAAATAAAAACCTGATTTTTAAAAGGAAATAAAAACTGATTTTCAAAAGCATATAAAAACTGATTTTTGGAAAAGGTTTAAACTTCAAAGAGAAAAAGGTTTGAGCTTTAGAATGGAAAAAGATTTGAACTTTAAGAAGTAAAAATCATATTTTTATATATTGAAAGTCGAAGTAAAAATCATATTTTTATATATTGAATAGCGTAGTAAATATTCGATTTTTATATATTGAATAGCATCGTAAAAATTCGATTTTTACATATGTAGAGAATACGGGCGAAAGCGACAAAAAGGCGAGGTTGGCGAAGATTTCTATAAGAGAAGTGTCGTGAAGTTGGATAGCTATTGGTGAGATTTCTGATTTAAAAATATTATATATATGTGTTGAAGTGAAAGTGAATTGCTATATATAAATATATATCTATATATATATATATACGCCCCTCGTCCACAAACCATGGACGATATTTATTGGTTGAAATGGTTGTGAAAATTGATTGATAGCGAATGATTGTTTGGGATTGTTTGTGATTGATATTGGTTGATTGTGGTTGAAAAATACCCATTTGTGGTTGAGAAATATTTGGTTGAAACCACATAGGATTAGTTTGTGGAAATGAAATAAATATATACATGCTGCCTGCGTGCGAACTAGATGCATGATCCCCATTGTCAAAAACCGCGAGGTTTTAAGGTAGAGCGAGGAGCCGTACTAGGGACGGTGCCGGTGTAACTACCCTGCCGTTATGCTGCCGAAATTTTGAACAATATTCGCATGTTTGAATTATTTTCATATGCTTAAACTTTATTTATTCATTGGATAGAAAACATTCATGTGTTGAATTGATATTCATTCGTTGATTAGAAATTCATGTGTTGAATGGTATTCATATCTTGAAAGAAATTGTTTTATGATAAAAATCCAATTTTTATCACCAACTTGAACTATATAGAAAAATAGTGTTTTGAAATGAATTGTTTTACAATAAAAATCACATTTTTATTGTATGCATAAATCGTTGAGATGTGAAGTGTTAAAAATAGCCACTTGTTCAAAATAAACATATATGAGTTGAAATATTCATTAATTAGCTAATGAAATGATTTGCACCTATTTATGTAACATTAGAATGAATGGTGTTTTTAAACCAAATAGAAATCAAATATGAAGTTGAATAGAAAATGATAAATGATAAGAACTGTATATATATGTACATGCATAATTATTGAACAGGTTATAGCAAAGGGGCTAGAGAAGAGGAATAAAATTTTGTGCCCGACAAATAGGTACACATTTACTGTTTTGTTTGGGTGATGATTTTATGAGCCTGTTGGCTAGCCGCTTGGCTTTTTCTTTTTCTTTTGAGATTAGAAGGACCGGGAACGCTATTTGCGATTTCCCGATGCTCCCGGTGCAGGGGAGGTTATGGCGAAATTTTCCAAAATTTTAAGGTGTTAGAAAAATATTTGAAGTGAAAACGATATGGAAATCATTGAATGAACTATATTTATATAAATATATAAATATAAATAAAATTAAAACGAAACGAGGCCGTGCAGTTCGCATTTTGAAACCGTGATTTCAAACAACTAATGCGGGAAATCCGACCATTGGATTTTCCCGAAACCTCAACCGTCGGGTTCGCCTTGGAATAATCTTTCCAACGGCACCAACCTTGTAAAAATCCAACGGTTGGATTGTCTGGAATGTTTAATTCAAATCTGAAGAAAAACAGCGCCAGAATCGATTATATTTATATATAAATATAAATATAATTATATTTAATCGAATAACGACGCTGCAGTTCGTATTTTGAAATCGAAACTTCAAACGATTGTACCGGGAGATCCGACCGTCGGATTTTCCCGAAACTGGAACCGTTGGGTTCGTTTCGAAAAGACCTTTCTAATGATGTAAATTTTGTGAAGATCCAACGGTTAGATTTTCAGATATGTGTAAATCAAATCTGAAGAAAAACAGCGCCACGGCCGCGTTATGGCCCGAAGCGTCGTTTTGAATAAATTGGCGATTTTAAAATAAATAAAAATAGCGATAAATCGTTATAAAATATTATAAACGATATGGAAGGGAAATAAACTGAATTTGTTCGATTTGTGTGGCTTTTGATGGTTGAATGTGTTTGGTGTGAAAATTACATTAAAGAACACAATTGGTGTTGTCGAATAATTTAACCATTGAAATAAATCGATTTGAAATTCTAAATATACGTGAATCGTTTGAAAAGGCCGAGTTAATTCTCATTTCAAATGATTGACCGACGATTGAAAGTCGAAGATAAGGACGGTGGTCGAAGACCGGAGATCTTCACCTCGTTTGGATGGTAACCGAGGTCCTGATTGGGAGGCATCCCGAAATATGGATAATGAGTGGTGATCGTCCAGACGTACGTGGTGATCGATGGGTTTGCGAGGTATTTAGTGCCTCCGGTTTCGTTCAGACCCAGAACGGACTTGTAAATGGACTGTGTGTCTGACATTGGAGTTTATTCTGTGTTGATTGATTTCTGTTAAATATACATCTGTTTGGCGGTGGAGAATTTATTCTTTTGCTTAACGCCCTTCTCTGAGACGCACGAGCTCAGAGGTTGTATATCGATGGACCTCAGTCACATGGCATGAATCGCCTGTGTGGCATGCTAAGATGCAGTGATCAGGGCTTCTGTTGAAAAGCAAAGTCTTGTGGTGATGATCAAAGCACCGCCTGTGTGGCGTAGCTTTGTGTATAACGTGAATTCGCGAGCCTCACACCCCGGTATGAACCTAAAACGGGAGAAGGACCTCAGGGAGGACATGCGTTTCTTTCTAGCTAGGGTGGTGTCTGTGACCTACCAGCCCTGACATTTATATACTTTTCACCTATGTGGTTGTTGCTGTTGCGAGGCGCCTCGGTTTGATCGGACGATCCGGGTCCGATGGAGTCATTCGTTGGCTCATTTACGCCCCAAAGGGCGGGGAAACGTATTGTTCAGGCAAAATAATCCACATCGGTGGACCGGCCCTGACGATCTAAAGGGTTGATGCGTTCTGATCCTGAGACATGGGCTAGATTGTCTCGAATTCGGTAAGGACTATCTTTTGCCTTGGTTCATGACGGAAATCCAATTTCCAAATACGACATCGTGCGGTTTTGATTGTATACCTATATATGGCGACATAGTGGTATGGGGCATTAATGCCGTCTATGATTGATAGTTATGATTTGAAATTGTTTTCAAAACATATAAACACTAGCAATAATATCAAATGCCTTTGTTTTATTCGTATCAAGCATATTTGGCCGTTATAAGGTAAAAACTCTATCCTCCGGTTTGCGTTGCATTGTGTGATGGGAACTGAGTCTTATAACGGCTTCATTTTTATAAAAAGCATAGCGATGTTTAAAAGAAAGTTTTGTTTTAAAGCACTGGCAATCCAATGGAGTAAACCCGTTCCACGAAAGTGGCGTGGTCCTGTGATTAGCCAATTATATATGTGTTGAGTGGATTTCTCATACCAGTCCCATGACTGACTCGTAGTTTGTTTCACTTTCAAACTCGGGTGCCCCTTTTTCCACACGGGCAGCCTTGTATTCAGGTTTAGCTGGTTCTTTCTGGATAGCTGGAGCTGAAGATGGATTCTATCATTTATTTCTTTTTATGCTGTTCAGCTCCTATTGTACATATTTTGTTTATTTCCGCTGTAGACATTTATGTATAGCTGAACTGTATTTGTACTAAGTAAGATCCTGTATACTGTGTAACTCTGATGATTACTTTATCCAGTATATTTTGTTGTTCATTATCTGGTGTATTTATTTAATTCTGTTCTGCTATTATCTGTTTCTGTGTTATATTCCAAAGATAACCCTGTTTCCGTCTAAATGGGAATTCGGGTCGTCTCATCGTGGTATCAGAGCTTTGGTTAAGCTTAGTTCTGGAATATAACATTCGAACGAACTCATCAGAAATAGAACCAGTAGTGTCCTAGGACGGGTAACTCTATACAGATAGGATCAGCAGTATCCTAGTATGAGTATAGCAGAATCAGAACAACTCGTTAGAGATGGGGTCAGAAGTGCCCCAGAACGAGTCGAGGGTAATATGTTTTTAAATAACATATTTGTGATTATATTTATAGTCTCGTTTTAGAAATATAATTTTTGAATATATGAAAGATATATTTTTGAAGGTTAAAAACAATTGGATTGGTTGTTGTATTGTGTGATTGTAGATTTATCAAACCACTTTCGGCTTTGTTCCTTTTCGGGGACGAAAAGTTTTAAGTGGGGGAGATTGTAACGACCCAGAAAATCTGAACCAATTTAAAAATTTTAAATTGGCTAAAATAATGGATTTTAAATATTTAAAATAAATATTTTAAATAATGGTGATGAAAACTGAGTTTGAATCGACATTTGAAAACGAATATAATTAATTATAATTATATATAGGATTGAAAATGGCGCGGTAGTTCGATAATTCGATTTCAAACTTCAATTGAATATACCGGGTGCAAAACAATCCGGATTTTAATGAAACCAAAAACATTAGGATCTAATTGGTAATATCTTTCCAACGAATATAACCAATCGAAATTTGATAGCGGGAATCAAGAGATATGTCCAGTTGAAAATTCTGAATAGTCGCTATGGAATTCAGGCCCTTAAAAATGGACATTTTGCAGATGACCTCGGATTTCGACGAAACCACTTTTGTTGGATCCGCAGTGTCAAGTTATTGCTAAGTTTCAAATTTCATAATTTTTCGAATCAATATGTGAGCGTGGCAAAGGAAAACGCGTTTGACCGGTTTCAGTTGATTTTAATCGACTGGAAATTGGCCATTTTTCAAACGGTCTCAGAATTCGACGAAACTAGTTTTGTTAGGACCGTATCGTCAATACGAAGCTAGAAAATATTTTTCTGGGATTTTTCTAGTTAGTATGTGACCCCGGTAATTTGAAATGTGCGTTTAAAATTCAATATAGTGATTTAAATGTAAATTCAAAAGGAAACTGATTGTAACGATCAAATCAGCTTGCGATACATATCCCATTGTGTTCGGAATGGGGGTAAAACGCTATGGACGATAGGCGGTGGGCCTCGTTTCGAGGTCGTATGTAAAAGTCAACCTTTTTGCATAAATATAAATAATTAAATAAAAAAAATAAAAAAATAAAATAATATAATTCCCCCCCCCTTCATCTCCTCTGGCCCCCCCCGTTCATTTCAGTTTCAAAACGAGAAAAAAAAACCCTAGCGCTATCGCCAGCCCCCCCTCGAGCGAACGCCGCCGACGAAGACCTCGCCCCCCTCCATCGATCGAAGACCCGAGCCTCCAGCAGCCATCGCGAGTGATTCGAGCAGCCCCCTCCCCGTCTGACGACCGCCTGCCACCACCGTTCGAAACCCGAGCCGCCACCTCGAAGCCAGACTCCTCCTGCCTCCGACGAACTGCAGAAACCCCCCCTCTGTAAGTTTTTTTTTGTTTTGATAATTTATTTTTATGTATTTTAAAACTGATTTGTTTAAATATTAAAAACTGATTTGTTTAAATAGTTAAAACTGATTTGTTTAAATATTAAAAACTGATTTGTTTAAATATTAAAAACTGATTTGTTTAAATATTAAAAACTGATTTGTTTAAATATTAAAATCTGATTTGTTTAAATAGTAAAAACTGATTTTGTTTAAATAGTTAAAACTGATTTGTTTAAATATTAAAAACTGATTTGTTTAAATAGTAAAAACTGATTTTTAAAAGGAAATAAAAACTGATTTTTAAAGGAAATAAAAACCTGATTTTTAAAAGGAAATAAAAACTGATTTTCAAAAGCATATAAAAACTGATTTTTGGAAAAGGTTTAAACTTCAAAGAGAAAAAGGTTTGAGCTTTAGAATGGAAAAAGATTTGAACTTTAAGAAGTAAAAAATCATATTTTTATATATTGAAAGTCGAAGTAAAAATCATATTTTTATATATTGAATAGCGTAGTAAAAATTCGATTTTTATATATTGAATAGCATCGTAAAAATTCGATTTTTACATATGTAGAGAATACGGGCGAAAGCGACAAAAAGGCGAGGTTGGCGAAGATTTCTATAAGAGAAGTGTCGTGAAGTTGGATAGCTATTGGTGAGATTTCTGATTTAAAAATATTATATATATGTGTTGAAGTGAAAGTGAATTGCTATATATAAATATATATCTATATATATATATATATATACGCCCCTCGTCCACAAACCATGGACGATATTTATTGGTTGAAATGGTTGTGAAAATTGATTGATAGCGAATGATTGTTTGGGATTGTTTGTGATTGATATTGGTTGATTGTGGTTGAAAAATAACCATTTGTGGTTGAGAAATATTTGGTTGAAACCACATAGGATTAGTTTGTGGAAATGAAATAAATATATACATGCCGCCTGCGTGCGAACTAGATGCATGATCCCCATTGTCAAAAACCGCGAGGTTTTAAGGTAGAGCGAGGAGCCGTACTAGGGACGGTGCCGGTGTAACTACCCTGCCGTTATGCTGCCGAAATTTTGAACAATATTCGCATGTTTGAATTATTTTCATATGCTTAAACTTTATTTATTCATTGGATAGAAAACATTCATGTGTTGAATTGATATTCATTCGTTGATTAGAAATTCATGTGTTGAATGGTATTCATATCTTGAAAGAAATTGTTTTATGATAAAAATCCAATTTTTATCACCAACTTGAACTATATAGAAAAATAGTGTTTTGAAATGAATTGTTTTACAATAAAAATCACATTTTTATTGTATGCATAAATCGTTGAGATGTGAAGTGCTAAAAATAGCCACTTGTTCAAAATAAACATATATGAGTTGAAATATTCATTAATTAGCTAATGAAATGATTTGCACCTATTTATGTAACATTAGAATGAATGGTGTTTTTAAACCAAATAGAAATCAAATATGAAGTTGAATAGAAAATGATAAATGATAAGAACTGTATATATATGTACATGCATAATTATTGAACAGGTTATAGCAAAGGGGCTAGAGAAGAGGAATAAAATTTTGTGCCCGACAAATAGGTACACATTTACTGTTTTGTTTGGGTGATGATTTTATGAGCCTGTTGGCTAGCCGCTTGGCTTTTTCTTTTTCTTTTTGAGATTAGAAGGACCGGGAACGCTATTTGCGATTTCCCGATGCTCCCGGTGCAGGGGAGGTTATGGCGAAATTTTCCAAAATTTTAAGGTGTTAGAAAAATATTTGAAGTGAAAACGATATGGAAATCATTGAATGAACTATATTTATATAAATATATAAATATAAATAAAATTAAAACGAAACGAGGCCGTGCAGTTCGCATTTTGAAACCGTGATTTCAAACAACTAATGCGGGAAATCCGACCATTGGATTTTCCCGAAACCTCAACCGTCGGGTTCGCCTTGGAATAATCTTTCCAACGGCACCAACCTTGTAAAAATCCAACGGTTGGATTGTCTGGAATGTTTAATTCAAATCTGAAGAAAAACAGCGCCATAATCGATTATATTTATATATAAATATAAATATAATTATATTTAATCGAATAACGACGCTGCAGTTCGTATTTTGAAATCGAAACTTCAAACGATTGTACCGGGAGATCCGACCGTCGGATTTTCCCGAAACTGGAACCGTTGGGTTCGTTTCGAAAAGACCTTTCTAATGATGTAAATTTTGTGAAGATCCAACGGTTAGATTTTCAGATATGTGTAAATCAAATCTGAAGAAAAACAGCGCCACGGCCGCGTTATGGCCCGAAGCGTCGTTTTGAATAAATTGGCGATTTTAAAATAAATAAAAATAGCGATAAATCGTTATAAAATATTATAAACGATATGGAAGGGAAATAAACTGAATTTGCTCGATTTGTGTGGCTTTTGATGGTTGAATGTGTTTGGTGTGAAAATTACATTAAAGAACACAATTGGTGTTGTCGAATAATTTAACCATTGAAATAAATCGATTTGAAATTCTAAATATACGTGAATCGTTTGAAAAGGCCGAGTTAATTCTCATTTCAAATGATTGACCGACGATTGAAAGTCGAAGATAAAGACGGTGGTCGAAGACCGGAGATCTTCACCTCGTTTGGATGGTAACCGAGGTCCTGATTGGGAGGCATCCCGAAATATGGATAATGAGTGGTGATCGTCCAGACGTACGTGGTGATCGATGGGTTTGCGAGGTATTTAGTGCCTCCGGTTTCGTTCAGACCCAGAACGGACTTGTAAATGGACTGTGTGTCTGACATTGGAGTTTATTCTGTGTTGATTGATTTCTGTTAAATATACATCTGTTTGGCGGTGGAGAATTTATTCTTTTGCTTAACGCCCTTCTCTGAGACGCACGAGCTCAGAGGTTGTATATCGATGGACATCAGTCGCATGGCATGAATCGCCTGTGTGGCATGCTAAGATGCAGTGATCAGGGCTTCTGTTGAAAAGCAAAGTCTTGTGGTGATGATCAAAGCACCGCCTGTGTGGCGTAGCTTTGTGTATAACGTGAATTCGCGAGCCTCACACCCCGGTATGAACCTAAAACGGGAGAAGGACCTCAGGGAGGACATGCGTTTCTTTCTAGCTAGGGTGGTGTCAGTGACCTACCAGCCCTGACATTTATATACTTTTCACCTATGTGGTTGTTGCTGTTGCGAGGCGCCTCGGTTTGATCGGACGATCCGGGTCCGATGGAGTCATTCGTTGGCTCATTTACGCCCCAAAGGGCGGGGAAACGTATTGTTCAGGCATAATAATCCACATCGGTGGACCGGCCCTGACGATCTAAAGGGTTGATGCGTTCTGATCCTGAGACATGGGCTAGATTGTCTCGAATTCGGTAAGGACTATCTTTTGCCTTGGTTCATGACGGAAATCCAATTTCCAAATACGACATCGTGCGGTTTTGATTGTATACCTATATATGGCGACATAGTGGTATGGGGCATTAATGCCGTCTATGATTGATAGTTATGATTTGAAATTGTTTTCAAAACATATAAACACTAGCAATAATATCAAATGCCTTTGTTTTATTCGTATCAAGCATATTTGGCCGTTATAAGGTAAAAACTCTATCCTCCGGTTTGCGTTGCATTGTGTGATGGGAACTGAGTCTTATAACGGCTTCATTTTTATAAAAAGCATAGCGATGTTTAAAAGAAAGTTTTGTTTTAAAGCACTGGCAATCCAATGGAGTAAACCCGTTCCACGAAAGTGGCGTGGTCCTGTGATTAGCCAATTATATATGTGTTGAGTGGATTTCTCATACCAGTCCCATGACTGACTCGTAGTTTGTTTCACTTTCAAACTCGGGTGCCCCTTTTTCCACACGGGCAGCCTTGTATTCAGGTTTAGCTGGTTCTTTCTGGATAGCTGGAGCTGAAGATGGATTCTATCATTTATTTCTTTTTATGCTGTTCAGCTCCTATTGTACATATTTTGTTTATTTCCGCTGTAGACATTTATGTATAGCTGAACTGTATTTGTACTAAGTAAGATCCTGTATACTGTGTAACTCTGATGATTACTTTATCCAGTATATTTTGTTGTTCATTATCTGGTGTATTTATTTAATTCTGTTCTGCTATTATCTGTTTCTGTGTTATATTCCAAAGATAACCCTGTTTCCGTCTAAACGGGAATTCGGGTCGTCTCATAGAATCAATGGCACTTAGAATTTAGTAAAATGCATATAATCAAGGAACACAAGATGCAATTTGATGCAGCTCGATGAGTGATCTCTTCCCTTACCATAGGTGAACCAACAAATAATCCTAAGTGCATAATAAACAATGACAATGAAAATTGGGAGGCTATTGATTGACACTGAAAAGTGTTTATTTTATTACTCTTATGCTTTATCTTTTGTAAATAAATAAATGATACTTTGGTTACTTTTGTATGTTTTTACAGGATGTCAAGAAATGCCTCCTTCAATTCAAATCAAAGGCCAACTACAAGAAAGAACTACTTCCTCACATCAAATTCATTTCAATTGCAAAAGAAGTAGTAGCTCACTGGTAAAGGCATAGGAATTGGTGCTAAGAGACCTGAGTTCGAACCCCGTCAAGCTCACATTTTGCCAAAGAAATGGAGCGCGTTCACACTGGCCCTTTGCTTTGAGACATATCTGGATTAGTGTTATGTTATATATATACATACATATATTCATGTGTATGTATTTATGATGTGCACCAATTAACACTTCAGCAATAGCCATATTCTCATCATGGAATTAAATTCAAAACATTCAATTAGAAGAATTTCTGATTGAATTGTTGCCAAGAAGAAAAACCAATTTTGAAGATTTTATCTTATATTGCCTTTGGAGTCTGATAAGCATCCTTGTTTGGAAGAATTAATTAGATGCAATCTTCTATCAATCAATTGGCCACATGGGAAAATTGAAAGATATGGAAAATATTTACCATGATATACCCAGATTTTCTCCAATCAAGTTAGTCAAGGAAGGCAAGAAATAGTCATGAATGAGGAGGCCCATTTATTCATAGACCTAATTAGGGTTTTCCCATTCTCATATATAAATATGTGATTGTAACCATTGTAAAAATTCATTCATTCTTCTGTACTCTCTTTGAGTTTTAATAAAACTTTCTTTTCTTTAGTTTCTGCATTTTATTTTCATGGAAAATTGTGTTGTCTAGTCAATTAGATTTGCTAGAACACAATTTGCTGTTGCTTCTATTTCTCTTACTAGTGATTGACCGTCTGATTAGATTCAGCGGTAATCCTAGTTTTTATTTTCAGTTGTTGATTTCTTCTCTGCAATTTTATTTTCAGTGTTCTATTTTATTTTAATCATTGAATTTATTACAGATCCGATTAGATTCGAATCTGTAGTGAATTTAATTGCATCTTTTGTTCGTAGTTTCAGTTTTTATTTTGCTTTGCGAAAAAAATCAACCTCCAGCTTCGTCTAACACGCCCAAGAAAAAAATAAATAATAATTTTTAATTAAACCTCCCTGTGTTCGACCTGTATGCTACACGCCTGTATGCTTGCAGAATTTATTACAAATGTCGCGCTTTTCTAATTCATAGACTAGCGTCGATCAGCTATAAATCATATCTTTGGTGAAAATGGTTTTGTTCAAGTGTAATGAAACATTTAGATAAATAGATTTATTTGAATAATAACTAATTAATTTGATTTGGATCTGATTTAATTGGATTTGATTTGACTTGGTTTGGATTGAATTGAATGATTATAATAATTTGAATGGATAATTAACTAATAATACCATTCTTTTGTTTGAATTCTCTTTGCATGATTATCTCCCTTATGATTATTTCTATAGTTTCTTATTCAAAGGGAGTTAGTATTGGAGTCGGCATTGACTTGGTATTATTGTTAGTATACGAGTTAGTGTTAAAATTAGTGTTTTGAGACAGTATTCGAGTCAATGTTAAGAATAAGACCGAAGTTATTAATTTTTGTTTATGATAAGGGATAAGAAGTATCAAATAAGATAGATAAGCATATATTAAGAAGGAGTTAAGTTATATTTTATAAAATCAAGTTATCATCATAAAAAAGGAGATTGTTAGTACCATGAATAATGGCTTTGATAGCAAAAACCTAAGGAGCAATGTAAAATATAATAATGTTACTAATGTTTAACTAGATACATATTATATATAACGCGAAATGTTAACCGATATTGACGATGAATACCATACAGTGTCAAGTATAGATTCAGAGTGATGATGTTGACATAGATATTCAAGAGTTATAGAATGAAGATTCATGAGTATTTAAGAGTTTGAAATTTCAAGGTGTTCTAAATGATTTCATAGTCATAGGATAAATATTGAAATTCTGATAGCAATGGTCTCTTTTTCAAAATGAATTTTCAAATGATTTTACGTAGTTTTTCAAAATAATTTTCAAATGAAATGATTATTTTAAAATTGTCCTTTTTGATTCCAAATCTTTTATATTGTTCATGTTTTGATTTTATGAATTCATATATGTTTTATTATTTTGCTGATTTCCTTATACTTTGTTTTTTTGGCAAGTCCAACCGGTTTTTATAGCTACCTATAACAATGTTTTCTGTTAAATTTAGTGATACAAAATCACAAATTGATTGGAACAAATTTGCGAAGAATGGAAAGTAAATATTTTTATAATGGGAATGCATTGATTGCATTTGATGAGGTGGTAGAGAAATAAATGAAGGGATTAATTTCTTCCATCTATGCTAAAGAAAAGGATTGATATACTTCCTATGTTTGCACATTTGTTGTTATGGTAATTTGCCTCCATTATATTATTACCATATGTTGGTAATTTAATTGATGACTCACATAGATTTGCACTGGCTATATATTGAGGGGTAGACTTTAGTGTAAATCCATCCTGGCCTGGAGCCAGTGATCCCCAAAGGTGTCTCTTCTTGTTAAACCTGATTGAGGTTATGTAAACTCTTATTTTTTAATCTCTTGTAATTTTCTCATGTGGAATAAAATCTCTCTCTGTTGGACTGGGCGTACACTATCTCAAGGATAGTGGAACCAGTATAAATATTGTGTCTCTTTGTTTCTCTGCTATAATTATTTACTATTTTGTTGATGTAACAGAATAATTGCTATCATATTAGATTGGTGTTCAATTGGCAAATCTAGATCTTGCTTATTCTGCTTCCGCATTCGCGCAATTATCGCTTAATAGATTGGTATCAGAGCGAGGCGATTTGTTTTAAATTGTGCATCAATTATTTCTACAAAGGTTGGTAGATTCAGTGGTGATTATGCTATTACTATTTTGGAGAAAAGGAGACTTTGGTGGAGGAGATTATGTCGAGAGTGAAGAGCATTCCAATCTGGGAACTTTGACGTGATATGGAGTTTATTATGAAGAAGCCCTCTGATATGGATGAGGGAAGATGGAAGAAGATGAAGAAGAAGGCGGGTGACGGTTGAAGAACCTAGTCCACAGCAAGGTGGAGAGGTTAATATGATCACTGCTTATGGTCCTAAGGTGGAGGATCATGGTATCGACAAGGGTCTAGATGTTGATGATGCTCGAGGGATCCCGGAGATGAAGAGATCATGTTAAACGGAAGACGGATGTCGAGTTTTGAAATCCACAAAGACGATGGAGATCTTGTGGTATTACAAGCACTTTTTAGACCGTTGGTTTTTGCATGGTGCAACTCAGGTGGTAGATGCATCTTTTGCAGGCAATGGGTTGTGTTTGTAATTGAGGTGTGGTCGTAGTCCTTTCAAATCGACTGGGTGTATCTCGTTGCCCTGAAATCGAGGTTGGTTTTAATTGAGAGAATAATTTTTTGGTCTTGGTGGTGTTGAGATTACTTTGGAATCTGCCTTTTTTTTATTTTGGATATTTGCAACATTTTGTTGGCGGGCGGGGACGTAGTCTGAGCTCGTTAACAATTGTGTGATGGGGGGTGGCTTTGCTGGAACCCATTTGGTAAATATTCATTTTTTGGTGTATCTCGTTGTGAGATTTTGATTGAAGGTGGAGTTCTGTTGAAGAGTTTTATGATGAGAAGAGAATTCGACTCAAGGTGGGGTGCTGGAGATATGTCATTTTGCATCAAGGTGGAGTGTTAAATTTGGTGATACAAAATCACAAATTGATTGGAACAAATTTGCAAAGAATGGAAAGTAAATATTTTTATAATGGGAATGCATTGATTGCATTTGATGAGGTGATAAAGAAATAAATGAAGGGATTAATTTCTTCCATCTATGCTAAAGAAACGGATTGATTTACTTCCTATGTTTGCACATTTGTTGTTATGGTAATTTGCCTCCATTATATTATTACCATATGTTGGTAATTTAATTGATGACTCACACAGATTTGCACTGGCTATGTATTAAGGGGTAGACTTTAGTGTAAATGCATCCTGGCCTGGAGCCAGTGATCCCCAATGGTGTCTCTTCTTGTTAAACCTGGTTGAGGTTTGGATATGTAAACTCTTATTTTGTAATCTCTTGTAATTCTCTCATGTGGAATAAAATCTCTTTCTGTTGGACTAGATGTACACTATCTCGAGGATAGTGAAACCAGTATAAATATTATGTCTCTTTATTTCTCTGCTATAGTTATTTACTATTTTGTTGATATAATAGAATAATTGCTACCAGATTAGATTGGCGTTCAATTGGCAAATCTAGATCCTATTTATTGCGCTTCCGCATATGCTCAATTTACATAACATTTTCATTACAACAAGTAATGAGTAGAGTAATATACTAGAGTAAGTAGATTTCCTACCTGTTACAAGCATTTCACAATCCTAATGTAAGAAATTGTGTACTTCTCATTATGTAGTTCATATTACAAATATGACATTATTGATCTCATAAGGATAAGATTGCAATCAGTAAATATTGTTCCATATTATAAATTATATTAGATATTGAATTATTTCTTCAATTGGATAAGACTGCAATCAGAATAAATAATTCCATATAAAAAATTATGTCATATAAGGAATAGTTGATTTGATAAGGATAAAGTCGAAATTAGAAGGTATATTCAATTACATAAGGATATTCCCTATTAACGATCAACATTGATGAACGATTAAGATTATATCCTTAGAGGATATTTGCCCCCTCTCTCTGCCTATAAATACAACTATGTATTCATTGTTAGTCTTATCGAAAAGACATCAAAAACTAAAGTACGGCTAAGGGAGAGAAATCTATAAATTCCTGATCTATAACTTACAAAACCTATCTCTTTTATCTTCTTCTCATAATGACTACATGTATGTATTTATTAATTTTGTAACTAAGAGTATGATGAAAAATCCTTTTTGTTTACATGTGGTATCGAAGTAGGGTTGCAGATCATATTCTTAGTTCGATTCATAGTAGAATCATGTTGATATTATGTTTTTCGCAATTAATTAGCTTGATTCTTGTATAATGTCATGTATTGATTATGTTTATTCAAATTACATGTCAATATTATTGTTTTCTCTTACCTGGTTTACCGATTTATTATGATTATGATGCAATAATTGTTTTTAGGCCTATTTTTCATTGTTTACTGAAAATCAGAGCTCTTTCACAATTAGGCCAAAATAGACCTTTTGTGTTAGAATTGAATGAAATTTCCATAATTGATTGGAAACAATTGAATGAAATTTTCATTGTTGATTTATAAATTCATCGCTCTGCCATGAATTTTCAATTGTTCCATGTGGCGTTTTTTAATCGTTTAGACCCTCAAAATTATTGTTTTCTACTTTTTCGGCAACAACTATAATGATGATTACTGATGATTGAAATTTCGAATGGTTTTTTTGCGATTTTTTATGATCCTAGTGACATATTAACCTAATGAAATCAATATTTATATTACATTGTTTTGATAATCACCACAGTTATAACAATTAAATACATGTATATTGTATTTCACCAGGATTAATACATTCAGCAATACAATATTCATACCGTATTGTTTTGATAATCACCACAGTAATAACAATTCATTATATGTACACTGTATTTTATTATCGTATGACATTCATATTATTGTTTGTAATCTGCCACAACAGATTCAAAGTATGTCTTGAATGTTAGACTAAATAATTTTATTGTTGGTTTAATTCTTAGCATAATGTTTTTCCCACAGGTAGACTATGCATCATAAGTAAAAATAACCATTAAAAGATGACTTAATTAGGTAATTATGCATGTATACGATATCTATAGATACATACTTGTTAGATTATAGGGCATAAGTCACTAGTTTGTGTTTAAATTTTAGTCATGAATGTTATATTTTATGACCCAAAGTTTAACTATTGTGAGATTGTTCCAATATTGCAGTTTCTCAAACTACCCAACTTAATTCCTTTGTCAACCCAGTTCCTGAACTGAACGGAAATAATTATAATGAGTGGAAAGTGATAAGGAATCTATGTCAATCTCTGCATATATGGTATGCCATAATATAATTTATTCTATTTCAATGGCATACCATATATGCAGAGATTGACATAAATTATGCCAATCCTTATCAAAAAGAACATGTTGAGTTTTACTTGGGTTTACTAGAGATAGACTTGGGTTTAACTATGGATAAACTGGCTGTTCTTACGACGGCGTCCATATAAGATGAAAAACTTGCCCATAATGCATGGACTAAAGCCAACAAACTATGTTTGAAATTCCTACATCTAACCACTGTATCCAACATTATGTCTTCCATTCCTCAAAGTGAAACCTTAACCTCTAAGGAATACTTACTAATAATCACTAAACGCTCTAAGCCTAGCGACAAATCTGTTGTTGGGAAAATCATGGTTGAACTAACCACAACCTATTAGATGGTACCAAGACCATGCAACAACATGTACTTAACATGACTAACCTGGCTGCAAAGTTGGGTAAACTGGGCATGAACCAATTTATTCTCAACTTCTTGCATCCACAGTACGTCCCTTTTCAAATTCATTATAACACAATTACGGAAACATGGAATGTGAATCAACCGACCAATAAGCTGGTTCAAGAAGTTGCTAGAATTAAGCAGCAAAATAATCATATTGCTAATGCTAATTACATGCAAGGGAATGGGAATAAAAAGAACAAATTCAAAAAGAAAAATTGGAAGGACAATAAGAATTGTTCCTCCAATAACAATAGTTCTTCCAACCACTCTAGTCAACCTACACCAAAGAAGGCTAAGAAGAATTATAATTGCCACTTTTGCAAAAAGAGTGGACACATTCAGAAGGATTTCCTTAAGCATAGAGAATGGTTCAAAAAGAAGCGTAAGCCTTTGGATTTTGTATGTTTATGTAACACCCCACATTTTTAATTAAATAATAAAAAACAAAAATTGAAAAGCTTTCAGAATTGGTCACGGAATTAGCGTCATTGCATCGGTGACAATTTTCTGATTAACTTATGGTTTGAAGAAAATGGATTAGAAATAAAAAGATAACTTTAAATGAAATATTACAACAAACATGAAAAGAAGGTATAAGAAGAACAGTAAAAAGAACAACGACCACCATTATTTTTAGTCTTGTTAACAAAAGCTTAAGTAGCCCAGTTGGTAGGTGTTATGTAACGACGGTAGGAACAAAGCCCCCTCCCTTGCACGCATATGAGCTGGCACACAACTCCCAGATAAAAAAAGGAATCACTTGTTGTTACGTGTCTACCAGCTCATATTTGCACACAATTCCTTCAATATATTCTGTGATGTGGGATTATTGTATCCAAACCATCATTCCTCCTTAACAACATGCGAGGCAATCCTAACAGTCTCCCCTTTGACTTGCATCATAGAGTATCTTTTGAGAGCACTGCCTTGCCTGCATGACCCAGTCCCACTACAAGAAATTTGACCTTTACCTACTAATATTTTACCTACCAATAAATATGGGTAAATAAAGAGAACCTTTATCTACCAATGTTCAATGGTAAAATTTATTGGTAGGTAAATATTGAAAATGTTATATAATTGTTAAAGGATGATTATCTACCAATAATTATAGGTAGATAAATATATTATCTACACATATACAGAAAGAGAAGTTTTTTTTTTGCGATTAGGCTCTATAATTTTCTCATATCATTTTAACTTTTCGTTAAAAATAATGTTGAGTTGTGTGATGATATGTCAAAAAAGTGTATTCTGGCAATTTTTTTTGAATTGAAGATTTGTTTACATATCCTACTAATGTTTTTTGTAAAATCATTTCTTTATTAATTGTTAATAATTATTTTGAAATATGAAATACTTAACAGTTAATGAATTGATCAATAATTAAATTATAAATAATTAGTGTTAAATAATCATTAGTTAATAACTTATCATACGCTGTTATTTATTTTTCCAAATAATTGACTACTAAAGTTTTAACTTTAATTTTTTCTAAAATGTTTAACAATTTCACACTAATATTTTAACGACACGGATTTCGCCCGGACCTAATCGATCACTAAATTGACCAAGACCGTTCGAATCCCAGTCCGGACACTGGAACAATTAAACTAACACAGCGGAAGACTATCATTGCTCTGGACATAGCTTTAAGCTTCGATCCAGAATCCTGCTCAATATATCTACAAAATAAGCTACACGACTGCCCGTATGAAAAATATGGGCTCCCGAGTTTGCAAGTGAAACAAACTACGAGTCAGTCATGGGACTGGTATGAGAAATCTTTACTTAACCTATCTAATGGTAAGGAAAATCACAGGACCACGCCGCTAATGCGGAACGGATTTACTCCATTTGATTGCTAGTGCATAAAATAAGTAAATATTTTATTCAAAACAATGCAATGCTTTTTAGAAAAATGAAATCATTATAAGACTCAAGTCCCATCACACAATGCAAGCAAACCGAAGGATAGAGTTTTACCTTATAATGATCAAACATTCTTGATACGTATAAAATAATATTTAATATTATTATTAGTGACTAGTCAATTTTAAAACACTTTCAAAATAAATGTATCAATCCTAGACGACATAGTACCCCATCCTACTATGTCGCCATATATAGGTTTACAATCAAATCCGTAATGTCGGATTGGAAATTGGGTTTCCATCATGAGTCAAGGCTAGGAACAATCTCCTTACCGATTTGAGACACTCTAGCAAATGTCTCAAGAGTTCCTGCAGTGAACCCTTGGATCCTGCAGGGTCAGTCCACAAATATACCTTAGTGGATTAGTTATGCCTTAACACACGTTTTCTTGTCCTATTGGACCTATCAATTGGACACTATCGACCAATATACCCGAGGCCTCGTAATCCATCATCCACATAAGTAAAAATGTCTGGGCTCCGTACCATAACACCACATCTAGCTAGAAAGAAACGTGTGCACTCCCTGCGTCCCTTATTCCGTTTTTGATTCCTACTGGGGTGTGAGGCTTGCGAAGTAACACTTTACACAAAGCTATGCCTAAATAAGCTATGCTTTAATCATCAACCACAAGGCTTTGCTTTTCAACAAAAAGCCTTGATCATTTGCATCTTGGCATGCCACACTGACAATTCACGCCGTGCGACTGATATCTATCATTATATAACCTCTAAGCTCGTACGTCTCAGAGAAGGGTGTTAAGAAAGAGAATAAATCCTCCGCCACCAAACAGATATATATTAAGTAAAAATCAATTCACACAGAACGAAATCCAATGTCAGACACACATCCATTTACAAGTCCGTTCCGGGTCTGAACAAAACCGGAGACACCTTATTCCTCGTCCCGTATGTCCAATACGGAAGAGAGGTGCTCGCTTATCCGGACAATCAACAAGTACGTCCGAAAAACTACCACTGTTACCCTTTTAAGGCAGCAACTCCAATCATAGGCATTAGTAGTTGTCCATTCGATGTGAAGATCGTCGGTCTTCAAACACCGTCTTCAATATCTTCGATTTAAATCGTCATATAATTATTTGAAATGAGATTGAACTCGATCTTTTCAAATAATTCTTGAATATATATAATTTAAATTACCTCACACCGTTAATATTATTTAATAACGATTTATCTCTATTTTTATTTATATAAAAATAGTCCAAATTAATTCAACAACGCTTCGGGTCAATGGGCGGCCCTGGCGCTGTTTTTACCAAAATTTGATTTACACATTTCTCGAAACCTAACCGTTGGATTTTAAAAAATTTATATCGTTGGAAAGATCTTTTCCAAAGCGGACCTAACGGTTCCAGTTTTGGGAAAATTTAGCGGTCGGATCCTTCGGTATAATTGCTTAAATTTACGATTCCGAAATGCGAACTACCACGCGCGATTCGTTTAATTTTAATTTATATATAAAATTATATATAAATATAAATCAATCGACGATTCTACTAACGTGTTTAAGATGCCAAATAAAAGAATGTTTTATTTAGCATACCATTTAAATGTTTTTAATGACAAAATAAAAAGATATTATATTTGCAAACAAATTCCTATATTTTCTAGTAGCAAATAAATGAGGTTTTGTTTGCATACATTTCCAATATTTTTTAATGAAAAATAAATGATGTATCTTATTTGCCTAATGTAACATCCCATAATTTTCCGCATATTTAAAACTTGAATTTAATTAAATAAATTGAATAACATGGGTTAAAAATCAAATTTAGTTGATTTATAATGATGATGATTGTTAAATTGAAAATAAACGATTCTTTTTATTAAGTTATAATTAGAAATGTTGTAAATTGGGTTTTTATTTATATGACTGAATAAAACTTAAGTGTTTAATTTATAAATAAGAATCTCAAATTTAAATAGGTAAATGGTGAGATCTGGATTTGATATTGGATAATTCATTCATTTGAAATGTTGCAGATCAAATTTAATTTGAGAAATAATCAAAATTCAGGAATTTAAAATATGTGAAATTGATTATAAAATTTTATTTAAGTTATAAATTGGTTTAAATGGGATTTTATAGATATTTAAATTTGAATTAAAACAGTTAATTGGATTTTTAATATTTTATTTATTTAATTAACTGTGAAATTTATCTGTTTGGCGATTGTCTCGGAATTCGACGAAACTGGCGCCATTGGAACCGGAACAGTGGATTATGCTAGGAATCCAATTTGCGTTACAATCCGACTTACCGTTTGATCGTACGAGAGAAAATGTGAACGAGAGCAGTGTAAATGGATAATTGGGTATTTCTCATATTTGGGCCTTATAATTATATATAAAAATAAAACCCACTTACCACACCTCAGCCATTTTTCAACACACGTATATTTCCTCCACCGACCCTTCTCTAATGGCTGGAAACAAATGTCTAAACCTAGCTGAAAATAAAAATACAAGCTTGAAATTCAAATCTCTTCAAACCTCAACGAATTATATATCAATTCGAAGCTCTCGACGATACGAAGCTACTGGTACCAATTTTTCTGACATGCAGTGCTTCGTTTGGCCGGAATCAGCGGTCAAAGGTTCTGAAAATCGAACCCATGAAACCAATTTGGGGGTTTTTGATCTGGGCTTCAATCGAGAAATCGGGAATATGGGTTTTGAAGAGGACTTCCATACGAATGCAACGGAGGTGGTCGTTTGATTTACAGTTGAGTGTATCATCGGATTTTTTGAGTTTAAAGCTCGGAAATCGCTTCCGTTTGGACCGCCGTCGCTGGCGCCTGGGTCCACCGGAGCTCGCGTCTTGGGGATGGTTAGGCGCGGCTTTCGATGAGCTGTCGATTGGTGTTGGTCTCGGCTTCCAATTCGGTCGGAGTCGATGGAAAATATCGGTCAAAGTTTGGCCATGAATGGGTGTTCGGTGCGGGTTTACTGTAGCACGAGATTGAGAGGAGCGGGAACGTGCTGTTAGGGGGTGCTGACGTGTAATTCTTTAATTGGGTGAGGAATATAATTTATTTAATTTATATATTTAATATCCTGATAGTAAAACACTAATAACTTCTTCATATTAACTCGGATTTGGACGCGGTTGGTTGCGTTGGGATCGTAACGGAATTGCGGACGTTTTGGCACTAACCTGGCTGCATGTGGTGACTGTGGAATTTTGGGCTTCTTTTGGATGTCTGACCCACTAAGGACCCAAAGGTGAGAGATTCTTCGCTCACGAAATACTGAATTATTCCCATATTTGTTGAATTAAATTATGAAGTAAGTTTGGTTGCATGGTTGTGTTGGATTGTTGATGTGTGGTTTAAATTTAACATGCAAGTGTGTTAACATGCAATTTAAGTGATTGATTTGTTATTTAAATTTAATTTAAATTTCTAGTTGAATTCGAACCCTTGTAAAATCCTGAAATAGTTAATGCTGATCAGTTGAATGAAATGGTTGTGATGGATGTTGGTTGAAATTTATTACTGAATTAATAGTGACATTTTTATGCTCCTTATTCAGTATATTGTAATACATGTTGATTTTGACGATAAATCCCATTTACCCTTGATGTTGCGGACATCTAATGAACCCGGGATTTATCAATAAAATGAATTAAGAACACGGAATGAAATGATAAATCTCTGTGACCCTGATTTGGACTGAAATGATAGATCCATCCCTGAAATATCGAGAAATTAAATTTAAAATCACTTGGCCATGGGTTAGATAATTATATACAGACATCGGTTGGTTAAATGATTTTAAATATTTTAAATTTTTATTTAATAGAATTTCCCCTCTAAAGGAATGTACCGATACTCGATAATTCAATTCTTTAAAGATTCTGAATTGGGATGTTGATAAAAGGGTTAAAGAAATTTTCCAAACAAAGTGGAAATATTTAAATCGGGATTTGAATATGATTTAAAAATCTTTTCAAATTAAGAGTTGGATTAGAAGGAAATAGATTCTTATGTAATCTGATTTTGGGAAATTCGGAAATCAAAGATATCTGGGTTGTTTTAACTCAGTTGAATATATATTTGAACTCTTGAAATCAAATAGTTGTTGAACGGGGTTGAAACGAGAGATAGAATTTAATGAACTCCGTTGAGACTGGAGGATAGATTCAAGTATTGAAATTTGGAAGGAAGGAAGATTTAGATTAGAGAAATTTATTTTAAAATATATTTATGCATTGATTCCAAATAATTATTCTTGCTTCAAATTTATTACTTACCTTTACTTATAACTATTGTATTTTTAAATAAATTTTCCTTATAATTCATTTTTCAAGATTTTCTAGTAAACCTATATTTAAGTAAATATATAATATTTAAATTACTAATTTATTTTAATTACTATAGCCTATATGTATATCTATATATTTATTTATATAAAATTTATTTTATTATTATTTTTATTGTTACTATTGTTATTATTATATATAAACATTTAGGTTACAAGTGTTTTGGAATTATAAATTTCTTCCGAATGGAAATGCTTGAGTTGAACCGCTGGTTCAAATGGAGTTGAGATAAGAATCCATGATAATTTGAAATCTTTGAGATAAATTATATTCTATTTGGATATAAGTTGTTTGAAATATTATATGATTATAATATAATGATATGCAATATATTCTAGTTTTAGAATATAATCGGTTTGGGTATGATTATGATATGTCGATATGAAAATTTATTCGTTGAATATAAATTGGGTTCGAAACCGAAGATGATATTTTGATATGAAAGCGAACCTTTATCAAATATAAAAGAACCGACCGATGTGAAAATGTAAGCGTTGGTTGTTAAAGAGACCGGAGTCGACATAAGGCATACTCTCTGTCAGTGTCGATACCACTTTGACAACTGTGAACGTTATGACGTATCCAGATTGAGTATGATGACTTAGAGGCGATTATTGAAGCGAAGAAGATGATCGATGACGAAATAGCCCTGACCTTCGGGTCAGAATTGAAATGACTAAAACAGGAGCTATACCGTGACTAACTGAGGTAGCACCTTTGTTCGGACACACTTCCTCGATAATATTTCTATGACTGATGATGATGATTTGGGCCCATTTATGACTTTGGGAGTGTGTTCCGAGGAGGGCGGTAGTGGCTGCTATGCGTTACCACCGGTCCGGGAGTGCAATTGGTAGAATCCTACCCTGGGCATTGCCTCGAGTGCCTTGTCATATATATCCATATCGAGCCCCATACGATTTTGATTTAGCATTGCCTTCTATGGAGTGCCCTCTGATAACACCAGTACGGTGAATTTACGGTACTGTATAGACTGTTGATGCCTATAAACGGCATAAGGGTAATATGGTAATTCCGCTTATGCTATTTTCAGTATTTATACTTTACTGGATAGACACTATCATAATAGCGTACTATATTATGTATGTATTAGTTTAACGGATCCTTGAGAGATGGAAAAATCCCGTAACATCTCTTGAGTTACTGTACCCATGACACTAATGCTATTTCGTATTTTTATTTGACTAATATGAGATGATTTAGTGCTGATCCGAGTGTTTGTTGTGTTTTCTTTTTTTTATGCAATACGCTCGGGTCAGCAGATGTTGCAGTTAGCGAAGATTCCCTTGCCTTGGAGGACGAAGACGAAGTTTGGCGTATATATCTACTATGAGTATGGTTTAACCACTGCATTTATTTCCGCTGCTTATTATGTACATCCGTATGTATATGTAACTCTGATAATCATTGAATGTTATAATCACAGTATATTTCAACTGTTTTTTTTAATACTATTGTTTATTATATGTTATCCTTCCGCTGTGACATTCTGTTATTGTTTTTCTCTTCTTTCTTTCTTTCTTTTTCTTCTTTCCCAATAACTACCTGCATTTGCGATTTGTTTGGGTCGACATGTGTGGCTTATTATCGATTTGAACGGTTAAAAATGGATGTCGTTGCACCTAACATCTCTACATGTTTCTAATGTTAAATAAAAATGTATTTTTATTCGCATAATTTATCTACATGTTTCTAATGTCAAATAAAAATGTATTTTTATTTGCATAACTTCACTACATGATTCTAATGCCAAATAAACATGTATTTTTATTTGCATAATTTTTCTACATGTTTTTAATGTCAAATAAAAATGTGTTTATTTGCATAACTTCACTACATGTTTTTAATGTCAAATAAAAATGTATTTTATTCACATACTACACTACATGTTTCTAATGTCAAATAAAAATGTGTTTATTTGCATACATTTTCTTCATTTCAAAT
Organism: Allium sativum; assembly: GCA_030737875.1. Taxonomy (NCBI): domain Eukaryota; kingdom Viridiplantae; phylum Streptophyta; class Magnoliopsida; order Asparagales; family Amaryllidaceae; genus Allium; species Allium sativum. Next base: position 798,229,081 of record CM060919.1, read on the forward strand.
GACAAGTAGAAGAATTTATTTGCTACATGTTCTAGTGTCAAATAAGGGAAGAATTAAATTTACAAGTCATTTTCTATGTCGCTAATGATAAATAAAAAGATAATATTGATTCGTATACAACTTCAATGTATAACATGATAAATAAAAATGTCTATTTTAATTTGTATACAGTTCTAATATATAGCATGAAACATAAAAATATCTATTTTTATTTTGTATACAAATTCTAATGTATAACATAACATGACACATAAAAATGTTCATTTTAATTCGTATACAAACTCTAATGTATAACATAACATGACACATAAAAATGTCTATTTTAATTTGTATACAAATTCTAATGTATAACATAACAAATAAAAATGTCTATTTTAATTTGTAAACAAATTCTAATGTATACATAATACGACACATTAAAATGTCTATTTTAATTTGTATACAAATTCTAATGTATAACATAACAAATAAAAATGTCTATTTTAATTTGTAAATAAATTCTAATGTATAACATAACATGACACATAAAAATGTCTATTTGAATTTGCAAACAAATTCTAATGTATAACATAACATGACACATAAAAATGTCTATTTTAATTTGTATACAAATTTTAATGTATAACATAACAAATAAAAATGTCTACTTTAATTTGTATACAATCTATTTTTAACATAGCAACTAAAAGTGATATTTTAATGTTGTATACAAATCCCTACATTAACATGTCACATAAAATGATATTTTTGTGTGTATACAAATTCTTACATTAATATGACAAATAAAATGACTAATTTTATTTGTTTACAAAACTATTTTAGCATAACAAATAAAAATGATATTTTTATTCGTGTATACAATTCCTACTCTTAACATGTCAAATAAACATGCTATTTTTAATATAACCAATAAAAATGATATTTTTAATATGACAAATAAAAATGATATTTTTATTTGTATGCAAATCTATTTCAACAAAACATATAAAAATGATGTTTCTATTTTGTTTACAATTCTATTCCAACAAAACATATAAAAATGATAACTTTATTTTGTTGACAATTCTATTTCAACAAAATAAATAAAAACGATAACTTTATTTTGTTGACAATTCTATTTCAACAGAACAAATAAAAATGATAACTTTATTTTGTTGACAATTCTATTTCAACAAAAATGATATTTTTGTTTCATACAAATCTATTTTAACAAAAATCATAACTTTATTTCATACAAATCTATTTTAGAAAAAATGATAACTTTATTTCAAACAAATCTATTTTGACAAAAATGATAACTTTATATTTGACAATTCTAATTCAACAAAAATGACATTTTTATATTTTTGTTGACAAATTTCCATAATTCCATTATATACAATTTAATCAAACAGCTCACACCAAAGAACATCAATCAATCCAAATCAAATCGCATGTAACATCAAATTGAAATTAGCAGCGAAGATTTCTAAACACGATCATAATTAATTAATTTTCATTATTTAAAAATAATTCTCACATCACATAACAAAAATTTCCACATCGAATAAATATAATTTTATAACCCTTCTTAAAAGTAAGTTAGAATTCTCACAGTGTTTTTACTCCTTCTGAATTTGTAGCTAGCTCCGTTTCAGTTCTGGTCTGCTCCATGTTGTGGATCTTATCAAGACGATTTCAACGCGACAGATTTCTCTCGATTCTGGTATGGTATGAAAAGTTATGGTATTTTAATCGTCAAGTGATTAAATAAGAAATTAATTTTAATTACATCACTAATTACGGGATTAACCCTTTACTTTATCTTCTCCACTCTGATCCTCCTGTAGTCAAGCAGAACCCATCGTACGCAAGGAACCCTTCATCACCGTGCCTCTTTCCCTAGACCGGATGGCCATCCATCGCCACCGTCCATTAGAAGCATCTCATTTAGACAAATATTTTTGCAGTTGTTTGTGTTTGAAAACATTGCGTGAGGGAGGAGCAATTTTTGGATTTGTTTTGGAAGGTAATGGCCATTGAAGAAGCAGGTAAGTCACGGCGGCTCATGATATGAATTAGGGTTTTCTAAATGTTAGGTTATTTATTATATAGTATTATTTAATTCTTTTATTTCAACAAAAAATAAAATGACCATTTATCCTTATGTTGTATGTTACAAAGAAATTAAATTAACTGATACGAATGAGGTGTTCATCTATTTAACGTTTATTTCCTATTCAAAGATTCAAAAGAAAACATAAGGAAAAAAATGGGAATGTAATTAATACATGATTTATTGTCTCTAAAAATAATTGAATGGGAAAGCGGTACTTTATAATAAAGGAGAAGTTGCGTGAGGTAGAAATGGAAAAGAAAATCAGAGGAGAAGGAGAAAATATAGTAAATATTAAGGAAAGGACAAATAAAAGGAATGCGTCATCTTGATGGAGAGGAATGGTGTAGTTATTAGGGAAATAACAAATAGAGGAAGGCATTAAAAATAGATGTAACTATTCACATTTCAGAATTAACTAATTAATGAAGATTTGAACATGTAACCCACTTTTTGAATTCCTAAAGGTTACATTTTGAATTGACAGGGGAAATATTTAAGAGGATAACCAAAGATATATATATATATATATATATATATACACATACACACATATACATATACATATATATATATATATATATTGTCAGAATTTATTTCATTTAGAACCTACACATTATTTTCAATCATTATTTTAATATAAATTAATAGATTTTATTAAAGTTCCTAAGGCATATTTTTTTCCCTTGGCATGTTGTCAAAGATTGTTGGAATTTAAGGATAACATCCTTGCTAACATTTAATTGAGGAAATATTTTATAGTTATTTTTTTCCTTTTTGTATATTTAGAATGTGCATTAAACAAGCGCTTACATGAGTTATGTCAATCAACATTTAAATCTTAGGATTCAAGTTTTTCATCAATAAATGTAATCTTACAATCAAACTTAAATATTAAATTAAAATATAAATTTAATCATTTAATCTTAATATTTAATCAATTTTTCAAGAATAAATTAAACAAACTAGAAATTCAAGTATAAATCTCTACGCTCAAATCCTAATCCAAAGCAGCAAATTTGAATTTGAATTTTTTTTCCCTTTTTTTCTCTTTTATTTAATTCAAAAATTTAATTTAATAATGGAATTTTTAAATTCTGACGCATTTTCTAACAAAATTTCCTTAAAATAAATTTTTAAAATGGATCTTATTTTCCGGGTTGTTACAATCTCCCCCACTTAAAATCTTTTCATCCTCGAAATGAAACGGAGCTGAAAGTTGTTTTACTAACCAACTCAACTTTCATTCTTTTATTGGTTTCAATAATTTTATTAGTTGAACTACTAATCACACAACACAATCATCAATCAATCAGTTGATTAGCTTTTCAAAAATATATAACTTTTATATATTCAAAAATTATATTTTCTAAAATTGGATTATATATATAATCACAAATACGTTAATTATAAATATGTCACTCTCAACTCATTCTAGGGCATTTCTAGCCCCATCTCTAATGAGTTTTCTCATTCTACGATACTACTGATCCCATTTCTAATGAGTATTCTTCTATAGGATATTTCTAATCCTACCTCTGATGAGTCTTTGTTCAGTTCTAACGAGTTGTACCCCAAGGATTTGAGTTTACCAAAGCTCTGATACCAGCTATAACGAAATGGATTTTGCCCGGACCTAATCGATTGCTAAATCGACCAAGACCATTCGAATCCTGCATACGCTAACTCTGGGCATACAACACATCAGAACAAATAATAGAAGATTTTTATAAACATTATAACAATGTTACATCAAAGTACAAAATGTATTAGAGTACATCGATAAATAGTAATACAGCGAAAGATTAATTTACAATAAATGTAATACAATGCACACCGGAACAATTAAACTAACACAGCGGAAGACTATCATTACTCTGGATGCAGCTTTAAACTTCGATCCAAAATCCTGCTCAATATATCTACAAAATAAGCTACTCGACTGCCCATGTGAAAAATATGGGCACCCGAGTTTGCAAGTGAAAAAAACTACGAGTTAGTCATGGGACTGGTATGAGAAATCTTTACTTAACCTATCTAATGGTAAGGAAAATCACAGGACCACGCCGCTAACGCGGAACGGGTTTACTCCATTGGATTACCAGTGCATAAAATAAGTAAATCTTTTATTCAAAACAACGCAATGCTTTTTAGAAAAATGAAATCATTATAAGACTCAAGTCCCATCACACAATGCAACGCAAACCGAAGGATAGAGTTTTACCTTATAATGATCAAACATGCTTAATACGTATAAAATAATATTTAATATTATTATTCGTGTCTAGTCAATTTTAAAACACTTTCAAAATAAATGCATCAATCCTAGATGGCATAGTACCCCATCCTACTATGTCGCCGTATATAGGTTTACAATCAAATCCGTAATGTAGTATTGGAAATTGGGTTTCCATCATGAGTCAAGGCTAGGGACGATCTCCTTACCGATTCGAGACACTCTAGCAAATATCTCGGGATTCCCCACAGTGAACCCTTGGATCCTGTAGGGCCGATCCAAAAATATACCTTAGTGGATTAGTTATGCCTGAACACACGTTTCCCTGTCCTATTAGATCTATCAATTGGCCACTATCGACCAAAATATCCGAGGCCTCTTAATCCATCATCCACATAGGTAAAAATGCTTGGGCTCCATACCACGACACCACTTCTAACAAGAAAGGAACGTGTACACTTCTTGCGTCCCTTATCCCGTTTTTGACTCCTACCGGGGTGTGAGGCTTGCGAAGTAACGCTGTACACAAAGCTATGCCTAAATAAGCTATGCTTTGATCATCAACCACAAGGCTCTGCTTTTCAACAAAAAGCCTTGATCATTTGCTGTTGTATATAACAATGTTGTATACACAATTATATGATTTTTTGTTGGATGATAACAACCAAATATTTATTATTTGAAATGTGTTTGTTACTGTACTGTTCTATATATACATCAAAGACAGGAATATAATATTTATATTTAAATAGAATACGACTGTACAGACATTCATATATTCATACAGTATTTTATTTAAATTGAATATTTTATTTCAACATTCAAACAGTATAGCTATTTAATACTCTACTATTTAAATACATTCACAGAATATTTGTACTTGTAAATTGACTGGATAAAATAGACAAGTTTGTTTGACAACAATAAAATAATATTTTATTTCAAACGAACTTGTTTATTACAAAATAACAGTACAATTCATATATATATATATATATAGCTCCTCACTGCAATACTCATACATTCACGTAGTTTACATTTCAGTATACAGATTTTTTTTATTGACACATTCATACATACTTCTATACTCTCACCAACACTGTCCCTTCTGACTTCTGTCTTCTTGTCCTTTGTCTACACAGCCTTCTGTCATCCAGTCATCATCTTCATACCTGTCATATACAGAAATACACACATAGTATCTGGAACAGAAATAATATTCTAAATTCTAGCAGATATAATTTTTTAAAAAAAAATTATTTTCCTCAGAATTCTGGTGTGTTTCTCATCATTTTTCATGACTTGATCTGATTTATATAATGATCAATCTGTGTCTTGACAGCTTGTGATATTTACAGTGATACACTGTAAATACTACAAGGCAGACAGTATGTATGTACGATGTAGGGACATGAAAATTTTCTGAATGGCTGCATATACACACATGTATAAATACACACGTGTGCACTGCCTCGCCAATCAGTGTGCAACTGAGGAGTAGCCACGTGGACCATCTCGACTCAATGCACAACAGTGAAATAAAAGAGTCGCAAGAAATGTTCAAACTTCCAATATGGCCGAGCACAATACAAGATGTCAAAACATTGCAAAACAGCATAAATGAACAACATGTTCAAGTAATGAGATTTCAGCTTCAAAGTTTGTTCACAAGTTCACAACAGATCATGTTCATGGAATGCATCAAATTCAAACTGTCATGGATGCTATTCAAGTATGTGCTTCAGCATCAACATGATTTGGCATATACAAAAGTAAACCAGATGTTCATGGATCTTGACTCACACAGTTTTGTAAACATGTTTGTGTACATAAGTGGCAAGGCAGCAAACATACAATGCCGAAGTGGTCGAGCAAAAGGTCATGCTGCTCAAAGAATTCAAGATAGGTTATAGATGTTTCAAATGATCAAATACAGGTCTTACAAAATACAGGTTCATTACATGTTCAAAGACTCAAGGCATTTTATACAAAACAATGTCAAAACAGTGTACACAGACAGTTAATGGCACAAGCATAATGAAGCAAAATTGGAATGTTAAAGAGAACAACTCAGCAATTCTCATGGTCAAGTACAACAAAGTTAATGGGTCAAACATTTCTGGAATACAATCAAGGCTAGGAGCAACATGGACATGTGTTATTTGGAAAGAATTATTATTTTCAGATTTCAGAGAATAGTTTTGGGAAGTACCAAGTGAGTAACCAACAACTCAAGCATGCTCAAGTTGATAATTCGGGTGTAAAGCTCAAGTGTTCATGGCAAATTCAAAATGGATGTACAAGTGGCTCAAGCATGGATCACAATCAATATTGTGATAGGCACAGAGTGAGGTATTTTTTGGTAAGTGCAAATTACTAGCAAATCATGGCATGTAATAAAAATACAAATCGAAATGTGGATGGGATTAATTCATACTTGAATCATTTCAAACATTTCTAGACAATTCATTATTGCCAAAGAAAAACAAATGAGTGAACAACATTTTTGGGAAGTAATCTATCAATGTTTTTCGACAGTCTGCAACTCATATTTGGCAGCTGTTTTAAAAGAGGAAAATATTTATTTTCCTGATTTTATCAAGATTTCAAAATCAAAGGACTTCTTTCAAGACAAATCACTCGAGAAAATTACTCAAATTGGTCACGGGGGCAAAAATACCATCAGAGAATATATAGGAACAAATTCATGCAAGGTTTCATTGAAGGCCAAGATCATGTCTAAATTCATCAAGATAAATCTCACAAGAAATTTACAGAGCAATCAAAAGTGGAAACCGCACAAATCAAGGCCATATCAGATGAAATCATTTCAAGCCATTTATCACGAAATCAGAGAGCTTAGGTTTTTTTTAATCCTATAAATCTACACCCTTTTTCATCATCGGCAAGAATCGAAACCAACAACAAATCAGATAAGAAATCATGCATCATCTAAATGGCCAATTCAATCCATTACAAAGCCAAAAATCACGCAACATAAATCAGACAAGTCATTCACATGAAATCTGAGATTAAAAGGATTTATAATCCTATATATTCTATACCTTATCATCACAGGCAGTTGATCGAATCCACAAAAAAACCAACAAAATAAATTCAAGCAACCAAAGTTTAAAAATTCAGAGAGCTTACAGCTTCTGGGTTTCGATCGAAAGCCATCAGAGTTCCCAGTCGAAGACAAGGATAAAGCCACACAGTTTCCAGCATCAAAGAGAAATCGAGATCAACATCAATTCATAGATCGATTTGGGGACAAAGCAGAAAACCCTAGCAATCTCCAATAGCCGCCGCCATTTTTTTTAGAGAAAAGGAATCCGGGCCAAAAGGAAAAAGGGTGGAATCAATTTGATGTGGCCGGCCAAGATTACAAAGGGGGTGACCCTTTAATATTTAAAACTCCTCCTTTTAATCTTTTGAACTAGGATTTCATATTTTGTTTTGTAATTTTTTTTGTATTTTTTTTATTTTGTTTGTAAAACGAATCAGAACTGTTTCTAAAGATCTGTAAAATTCTAGGAAATCAGTCAGGGTGTTGACTGACAGTCCACAAGAGTCTGTAAATCTAGGTTTACGTGTTACGGGTTTGTAATACGGGAAAAATCTGATCGAGGGGATATCGGTCAGCCTAGGGTTTTGAGCGTAGGGTTAGAATATGAGCAGGGTTTGCGAGTGTACATGGTCTTGTATGCGGGAACTATTCTATCACCTAGTAGAAACCTTAGAAATGCAGCAGTAGGCAGGGTTTTGCCGAAGCTGGGTATATCCGTGTGTGATTTATTTTCTGCATTTCTGTTTCTGCTATATTCTATGATCTGTTTATTACATATATCTGGATTGAATTTTTAATTCAGTTAAAAACTGTGATAAACCCTATTCACCCCCCTCTAGGGTTAATCTAGATCCAACAAGTGGTATCAGAGCAGGTATTCTATTTAACTCTAGAGTAATGATGATCCCTAATTATCAGTCCATAGAGAGTCAGTCCAGTCATATTCCATCTATTTTCAATGGAACAGATTTTTTAAATTGGAAATTAAAAATGAAAATTTATTTAAAATCTGTTCATATTAAATATTGGAATATTATTATTAATGGAGTAGATTTGTCAGATAAAAAGAATATTGTTATCAATACTTGTGCTATAGACATTATTTATTCTTTTCTCAGTATCGATCAATTTAAGCTTGTCTCTCATTGTTTATCTGCATAGGAAATCTGGAAAACTCTAAATGCGTTGTATGGAAAAAAAGTTGACAACTGCTCAAAGCCTGCAAAGATCAACTCAGATTCAAATTTATCCTTAACAGGTCTTATTGATGATAATTCAGATGGATCAACTGATGGAGACTCAACAGACAATGAAGTAGAAAATTTCTCTTATGAAGATCTGGTTTATTTTTGTGCTGATCTAACAAAGTCTGTTGATAAACCACAATCTAAAAACAAATTTTTGAAATCTTAAAATTCTGAGTTGACTAGCAAAATTGTTGATTTGGAATCACAACTTGAATATTTTAAAAACTCTTCAAATTCAGATTGTAAAAATTGTTTGAAATTGGAAACTAAGCTTGTTCATCTCAATAAAAATATTCAAAATTTTGAAAATAAGATTCTGATCTTGAAGGAGGACAAGATTGAGTTATCAAGCTCTCACAATTTTCTACAAAAGGAATTTGAAAATTTTAAAACTGATATAAATTCCAAATTTCAAATTGTTGAAAAAGAAAATCTATTGAAATCCGATTTGATTCTCAAAGAGCTTGAAGCTGAAATTGAAAATTTCAAGAAATTTGAATCTGAAAGTCGAAAACATTTTGAATCTGTGATTGCTGAGTCCCAAACCAAAATTTAATTACTTGAATCTGAAAATTTGGTTTTGAAACGGTATGTTGCTGAAAGGAAGATCACTAATAACCGCTGTTCAGATTTAATAAAAGAGAATAGTGCTCTTAAATTCAAAATTCAACAACTAGAGTCAACTTTAGTTAAGTTTTCTGATGGAGAAAAATCTTTAAATATGTTGTTGAAAAACCAATTTTCTGCTGGAAATAAATGCGGACTCGGATTTGGAGATACAAATGTTTTTGAAAAACAAAATTCAAATGATTTGAAAAATCCCTCAAACTTCTTTGGAAAGAACTGCTTAGAAAATTTGAATACTGAAAATTTCAAAGGTCTTTTGAGTCAAAATTGTGATGAGAAATCGTTTTATAATAAACCATTTAACATTCTTGGATCCCAAAAAATAAAACGGGCTTCGTCAAATTCAAACAGATTTGGTTTCCTAAGGGTACAAAAGTTAATTCTAATGGTTTGTTATATAAACAAGTTTGGGTACCAAAACATATGAATACAGCTGTGTGGGTTTTACAAACTTTGTTAGACCACTCGATCCCCTGAATTGTTAGGTACCGAAGGAGGCTGAGGAACTGCTTTGCAAAAGAGAATTGAATTCGAGCTGCTCAATATTCCTGTATCATCCACAGTTCCTTAGCCAAGCTTGTTGAGTTAGAGATTCTGTTTTACATTGGATTCTGGTATGATCTCTAAACTCACCTTTGCATATTCTCTCTGTTTTTATTTTCTGTGTTTATTCCTTCCTCTACCCCTTCTATTTTTCTTCGTTTTTTTATCACTGCCATGTTTCTTTTGTTTCTTTATGGGCTTCATTAACTTCAAATTGTAGAACTTTTTTCTGGAAATTTGCTTTAGTTGAATAGAACTCTGATGGTTTAATTATTTCCAGATCTTGAATTTAATCTTGCAAATATCTACAACTATTTTGAGGTTTATTTTTTTTGAATTCATAAGAGTGTTGATGCATTAATATCATATCTTGAACACTGTCATTTCGAATTCTAAAATTTTGAAGATCTGAAGAATTAATGAAATTTCACACACTTATTCTGTTTTGAGTTTCTTCTAATTCATTTTGGAAACGCTTAAAATATTATACTCATTACAGTACACTGCATCTTATCATTCATGATAATTTCATTGATTTTCGGATTGGCTTGAATTACAGTGATACATCTAGAAATTCACCTTATATTCATGATCATTACTGTTGAAATTTATTTATTTGAGATCATCTGAAATTCTTGATATTCTGAACATCACATGCCTCTAAATTTGAAATTATCAAACTCGTGTGGCTGATTCATTATATCTCAAAACTTAACATTGATTCAAGTGATTTCAAATAAATTATTTTTTAATTTTCTAGATCATGAATATCTCTTAAATTTGATGTAAATGATCTGAAATTACTCATGTGCTTGTCAGAAATTGTTTTTTGAAAAATTCCTTGAAAAATTTGGATCTTGAAATTTATTGGTATTTCATGGTTATTTGATTTGAATATCTGTTTGTTTAAAATCATTTGAAATTATTGATTTACTGAATCACACACATATCTTGAATGTAAAACTAATAATTTGGTGTGATCGATTCATTGAATCTAGAGTTTTTCATATTCCTCAAATGATTTCAAATAAATAGTATTTCTAAACTTGGATCATGAATGATCTTATGTGACCATCCTCTGACAAGTCTGATGTGATATTGTTTTCTGTGCGGCTCTGATACTGTTTCAAATAAATCTAGTTCTTATCTACAACTTTGAAAAATGTGCAAATTTGTTAATTCTGTCTGTTTGGGCTTTGTAATTAAAATTTGTTAATAGAGACACCAAGTGGTATCAGAAGCGCTGAATTTTTATGTATATATATATATATATATTTTCTTATCCCTCTTGCTTTGTATAGCTCTTCACATTCCTCTTGTAATTGATTTTCAATTTTAAACTTATTTATTGATTATTCATTCATAAATTGAAATCAATATCCAAAAGTGAGCTATATTTATAATTCATCAAAAATATTATCAGAATTTGAAATTGTGATGAATTGTGACTGCAGTATATTTCACAACAAGATGAGATTTTAGTTAAAAAATTTCATGATGGTTGAATATTTATTATAATATCTTTGAACTGGCAATTATTTCACGATCATCTTCATTAGTTATCATCCTTCTGCCATCCGCTATGATTTTATATTAATGTGGAGAGTTAATATTTTTTTTAAAAAAAATTATCATTTTGAATAAACGGTGGAAATATTCGTGATGGAAATGTGACTGTGTTATTATTCAGAATTAGTGATAATTGAAAATTTTCAATAATCCCAGTACAGTCGAGCATATTTCATAATATAATTAATTTAGAAATTTATTTCACAGACCATTTCTGTACCTACCGCATTTCTATCATCCATTTTTTGGTTTTATATTCTTTGGAGTTTTTCATTTTGAAACTGAAAAATATAAATATATAATAAATATATAAGTGTGTCTCTAATCTCATTTAAAAATCCAAGCTCTGGTCATGCATGGTTAAGAGATAACTTATAATTTAAGCTGCGACTGACCTCATTTAAAAATCCAAGCTCTGGTTATGTGTGGTCAGTGTGCTCTTAAATAAAATATTGTGCTATAAATTGAAATTATTCTGAAATTCTCCTCGGTGTATAAAAATCAGCCTATCAATCCATCTTTCTAATCTGTGAAATGTGTTGAATCCTATGACGTATTATGATTTGTTGATTGATAGGCATTGGGATTTGAGATTATACAATATTGTCACTTGAGTTGAAATTATAATAATAGTCCAAATCCATCATTGTTTTTATGCTTCAATTTATAAAATTCTTTTGAAAATAATTGGGAAATATTCATATTTTTTTATAAATCTCCTCATTTTTATATAATTCATCGTAAATATGTCATTCTCTACAATGTGAAATATGCCAATAGTTCTCAGTTTATTATGATTTTTGTTTGACTGATTGTGATTTATGATGATCGTTCTTCCTCTTATGCTGAAATTATATTTTTAGTCATTTTTCTTCTAAATTTTAAATTCTGTATCCTTTTGATGATAACAAAAGAGGGAGAATGGATTGAGATTTTGATTTATGAGTGAATATTTTATAAATAATTTTAATTTTGAAAACTCATTTCACTCGTGCACAGTTATAGGGGGAGCTGATAAATAGGGGGAGTTCAATTTTCACTGTCAAACACATTTATTGTGCTCAAAATCTTTTATTTGTTTGTCATCATCAAAAGGGGGAGATTGTTGTATATAACAATGTTGTATACACAATTATATGATTTTCTGTTTGATGATAACAACCAAATATTTATTATTTGAAATGTGTTTGTTAATGTACTGTTCTATATATACATCAAAGACATGAATATAATATTTATGTTTAAATAAAATACGACTGTACAGACATTCATATATTCATACAGTATTTTATTTAAATTGAATATTATATTTCAACATTCAAACAGTACAGCTATTTAATACTCCACTATTTAAATACATTCACAGAATATTTGTACTTGTAAATTGACTAGATAAAATAGACAAGTTTGTTTGACAACAATAAAATAATATTTTATTTCAAACGAATTTGTTTATTACAAATAACAGTACAATTCATATATATATATATATATATAGCTCCTCACTGCAACACTCATACATTCACTCAGTTTACATTTCAGTATACAGATTTTTTTTATTGACACATTCATACAGACTTCTATACTTTCACCAACACTGTCCCTTCTGACTTCTGTCTTCTTGTCCTTTGTCTACACAGCCTTCTGTCAGTCCGGTCATCATCTTCATACCTGTCATATACAGAAACACACACAGTATCTAGAACAGAAATAATATTCTAAATTCTAGCAGATATAATTTTTTTTAAAAAAAATTTATTTGCCTCAGAATTCAGGTGTGTTTCTCATCATTTTTCATGACTTGATCTGATTTATATAACGATCAATTTGTGTCTAGATAGCTTGTTATATTTACAGTGATACACTGTAAATACTACAAGGCAGACAGTATGTATATACGATGCAGGGACATGAAAATTTTCTGAATGGCTGCATATACACACATGTATAAATACACATGTGTGCACTGCCTCGCCAATCAGTGTGCAATCGAGGAGTAGCCATGTGGACCATCTTGACTCAGTGCACAGCAGTGAAATAAAAGAGTCGCAAGAAATGTTCAAACTTCCAATATGGCCGAGCACAATACAAGATGTCAAAACATTGCAAAACAGCATAAATGAACAGCATGTTCAAGTAATGAGATTTCAGCTTCAAAGGTTGTTCACAAGTTCACAACAGATCATGTTCATGGAATGCATCAAATTCAAACTATCATGGATGCTATTCAAGTATGTGCTTCAGCATCAACATGATTTGGCATATACAAAAGTAAACCAGATGTTCATGGATCTTGACTCACACAGTTTTGTAAACATGTTTGTGTACATAAGTGGCAAGGCAGCAAACATACAATGCCGAAGTGGTCGAGCAAAAGGTCATGCTGCTCAAAGAATTCAAGATAGGTTATAGATGTTTCAAATGATCAAATACAGGTCTTACAAAATACAGGTTCATTACATGTTCAAAGACTCAAGGCATTTTACACAAAACAATGTCAAAACAGTGTACACAGACAGTTAATGGCACAAGCATGATGAAGCAAAACTGGCATGTTAAAGAGAACAACTCAGCAATTCTCATGGTCAAGTACAACAAAGTTAATGGGTCAAACATTTCTGGAATATGATCAAGACTAGGTGCAGCATGGACATGTATTATTTGGAAAGAATTATTATTTTCAGATTTCAGAGAATAGTTTTGGCAAGTACCAAGTGAGTAACCAACAACTCAAGCATGCTCAAGTTGATAATTCGGGTGTAAAGCTCAAGTGTTCACGACAAATTCAAAATGGATGTACAAGTGGCTCAAGCATGGATCACAGTCAACATTGTGATAGGCACAGAGTGAGGTATTTTTTGGTAAGTGCAAATTACTGGCAAATCATGGCATGTAATAAAAATACAAATCGAAATGTGGATGGGATTAATTCAGACTTGAATCATTTCAAACATTTCCAGACAATTCATTATTGCCAAAGAAAAACAAATGAGTGAACAACATTTTTGGGAAGTAATCTATCAATGTTTTTCGACAATCTGCAACTCATATTTGGCAGCTATTTTAAAAGAGGAAAATATTTATTTTCCTGATTTTATCAAGATTTCAAAATCAAAGGACTTCTTTCGAGAAAAATCACTCGATAAAATTACTCAAATTGGCTACAGTGGCCAAAAATACCATCAGAGAATATATAGGAACAAATTCATGCAAGGTTTCATTGAAGGCCAAGATCATGTCTAAATTCATCAAGATAAATGTCACAAGAAATTTACAGAGCAATCAAAAGTGGAAACCGCACAAATCAAGGCCATATCAGACGAAATCATTTCAAGCCATTTATCATGAAATCAGAGAACTTAGGTTTTTTTTTAATCCTATAAAACTACACCCTTTTTCATCATCGGCAAGAATCGAAACCAACAATAAATCAGATAAGAAATCATGCATCATCTAAATGGCCGATTCAATCCATTACAAAGCCAAAAATCACGCAGCATGAATCAGACAAGTCATTCACACGAAATCTAAGATTAAAAGGATTTATAATCCTATATATTCTACACCTTATCATCACAGGCAGTTGATCGAATCTACAAAAAACCAACAAAATAAATTCAAGCAACCAAAGTTTAAAAATTCAAAGAGCATACAGCTTCTGGGTTTCGATCGAAAGCCATCAGAGTTCCCAGTCGAAGACAAGGATAAAGCCACACAGTTTCCAGCATCAAAGAGAAATTGAGATCAACATCAATTCATAGATCGATTTGGGGACAAAGCAGAAAACCCTAGCAATCTCCAATAGCCGCCGCCATTTTTTTAGAGAAAAGGAAACCGAGCCAAAAGGAAAAAGGGTGGAATCAATTTGATGTGGCCGACCAAGATTACAAAGGGGATGACCCTTTAATATTTAAAACTCCTCCTTTTAATCTTTTGAACTAGAGTTTCATATTTTGTTTTGTAATTTTCGGTGTATTTTTTTTATTTTGTTTGTAAAACGAATCAGAACAGTTTCTAGAGATCTATAAAATTCAAGGAAATCAGTCAGGGTGTTGACTGACAGTCCACTAGATTCTGTAAATCTAGGTTTACGTGTTACGGGTTTGTAATACGAGAAAATCTGATCGAGGGGATATCGGTCAGTCTAGGGTTTTGAGCGTAGGGTTAGAATAGGAGCAGGGTTTGCGAGTGTACATGGTCTTGTATGCGGGAACTGTTCTATCACCTAGTAGAAACCTTAGAAATGCAGCAGTAGGAAGGGTTTTGCTGAAGCTGGGTATATCTGTGTGTGAATTATTTTCTGCATTTCTGCTATATTCTGTGATCTGCTTATTATATATATCTAGATAGAATTTTTAATTCAGTTAAAAACTGTGATAAACCCTATTCACCCCCCCTCTAGGGTTAATCTAGATCCAACATTTGCAACTTGGCATGCCACACTGACAATTCATGCCGTGCGACTAATATCTATCAATATATAACCTCTAAGCTTGTGTGTCTCAGAGAAGGGTGTTAAGCAAGAGAATAAATCCTCCTCCACCAAACAGATTTATATTAAGTTGAAATCAGTTCACATAGAACGAAATCCAATGTCAGACACACATCCATTTACAAGTCCGTTCTGGGTCTGAACGAAATCGGAGACACCTAATTTCTCGTCCCATATGTCCAATACGGAAGAGAGGCACTCACTTATCCGGACAATCGACAAGTACGTCCAAACAACTACCACTATAACCCTTTCAAGGTTGCAACTCCAATCAAAGGCATCAGTAGTTGTCCATTCGATGTGAAGATCGCTGGTCTCCAAACACTGTCTTCAATATTTCAATTTAAATCGTCGTATAATTATTTTAAATGAGATTGAACTCGGTCTTTTCAAATAATCCTCGAATATATATAATTTAAATCATTTCACATCGTTAATATTATTTACTAACGATTTATCACTATTTTTATTTATATAAAAATAGTCCAATTTTAATTTGTATACAAATTCTAATGTATAACATAACATAACACATAAAAATGTCTATTTTAATTTGTATACAAATTCTAATGTATAACATAACAAATAAAATTGTCTATTTTAATTTATATACAATCTATTTCTAACATAGCCAATAAAAGTGATATTTTAATGTTGTATACAAAACCCTACATTAACATGTCACATAAAATGATATTATTGTGTGTATACAAATTCTTACATTAATATGACAAATAAAATGACTAATTTTATTTGTTTGCAAATCTATTTTAGCATAACAAATAAAAATGATATTTTTATTCGTGTATACAATTCCTACCCTAAACATGTCAAATAAACATGCTATTTTTAATATAACCAATAAAAATGATATTTTCAATATGAAAAATAAAAATGATATTTTTATTTGTATGCAAATCTATTTCAACAAAACATATAAAAATGATGTTTCTATTTTGTTGACAATTCTATTTCAACAAAACATATAAAAATGATAACTTTATTTTTTTGACAATTCTATTTCAACAAAACAAATAAGAATGATAACTTTATTTTGTTGATAATTCTATTTCAACAGAACAAATAAAAATGTTAACTTTATTTTGTTGACAATTCTATTTCAACAAAAATGATATTTTTGTTTCATACAAATCTATTTTGATATCTATTTTAGCAAAAATGATAACTTTATTTCGTACAAATTTATTTTAACAAAAATGATAAATTTATTTCATACAAATATATTTTAACAAAAATGATAACTTTATATTTGACAATTCTAATCCAACAAAAATGACATTTTTATATTTTTTTGACAAATTTCCGTAATTCCATTATATACAATTTAATCAAACAACTCACACCAAACAACATCAATAAATCCAAATCAAATCGTGTATAACATCAAATTGAATTTAACAGCATATTTGTAAAGATTTCTAAACACGATCATAATTAATTAATTTTAATTATTTGAAAAGAATTCTCACATCACATAACCAATTTTTTCACATCGAATAAATATAATTTTATAACCCTTTTTAAAAGTGAGTTAAAACTCTCACAGTGTTTTTTCTCCTTCTGAATTTGTAACTAGCTCCATTTTAGTTCTGGTCTGATCCATGTTGTGGATCTTATCAAGACGATTTCAACACAACAGATTTCGTTCGATTCTGGTATGGTATAGAAAAGTTATGGTATTTTAATCGTCGAGTGATTAAATAAGAAATTAAATAATTTAATTTTAATTACATCACTAATTAAGGGATTAACCCTTTGCTTTATCTTCTCCACTCCGATCCTTCTGTAGACAAGCAGAACCCATCACACACCAGGAACCCTTCATCACCACGCCTCCTTCCCTAGACCGGACGGTCATCCATCGCCACTGTCCATTAGAAGCATCTCATTTAGGCAAAAAATTTGTAGTTGTTTGTGTTTGAAAATATTGCATGAGGGATGAGCATTTTTTGGATTTGTTTTAGAAGATAATGGCCATTGAAGAAGCAGGTAAGTGGCGGCGGCTCATGGTATGAATTAGAGTTTTGTAAATGTTGGGTTATTTATAATATAATATTATTTAATTCTTTTATTTCAAAAAAAAGGACCGTTTATCCTTATTTTGTATGTTACAAAAAAATTAAATTAACTGATAGGGACGAGGTGTTCATTTATTTCCTATTCAAAGATTCAAAAGAAAACATAAGGAAAGAAAAAAATGGGAATGTAATTAATACATGATTTATTGTCTCTAAGAATAATTGAATGGGAAAGCGGTACTTTATAATGAAGGAGGAAATATGGTAAATATTAAGGAGAGGACAAATAAAAGGAATGTGTCATGTTGATGGAGAGGTGTAACACCGCACCTCCGTTAAGGTCACTCACAAAGGGAATGCCTTAACTTTGGTGGAGCATTTTAGTAAACAGAACAGAAACTTACAAGACAAATAAAACAGTACTTGAAATTTTTTAACTTTATTACAGTAGAAACAGAAATCAATATGGTTACATCCTTTCAAATCTCAGGATTCAAGTACAAATATCAGTCTTGTACAAAAGCCTTCAAAATGCATGTTTTAAAATCATAATCCCCAAAGAACGGGAGCTATACAGAGCCAAGCCATACTTTAAGCACTTCAAGCAGAGAGAAATCCGGATCAAGCTAAAGTATTCCCTCCTTGGATAACCTGGGGGGAAAACGGAAGAAAGGAGGCGAAACAACAAGGGTCAGACAAAAAGTCTGGCAAGTCCAGTGACTTTCAGCATATGAACAGATAATAATAATATGACATGAACATAAAACTGGATGAGAGATAACTGTAACAGGTGTAGCAGATATAACGGAAGAACAGAATGACATAGACTATTGCTTTACACTTCTCTGCACTAATACTAGTATAACAGAATTAGGTGTCACCCTAATGTCTAAACTGAAATACAAACGGGTACAGAATAATTTAACAGAAACAGGATGCTAATAATGGGCCTTTACTACCCGATCAGAAACAGACGGATTCAGAAACAGATTAATCCCTACGGAAACAGAATGTAGAATTAGGTGTACACTAGTAATGGGCCTTTACCACCCGAACAGACGGTACCACGCAGAAACAGATAGGTGTTACCACCCAACAGAAACAGACGGTACCAACAGAAACAGACAGAACTAAGTGTACCCTAAAACCCTACCCCAAGCGATCGGCTCCCTAATACATAAATATCCTGTGTCGGCCCCACAATAGGGTGTATCACTCCCTAAAGTGACAACCAATTGGCACAGACCTATTTACAGATGTCACGGCGTCTTACATCCTCAGAGGCAGACCGGGATACATGCACGCACATGTCCCGGTTGGAACGCACCATCAACACCCCTCGCCATTATCAGAATGAACCGCTTATAATTAGTTCAGTAAGCGTGCCCGGACCCTACTTCCTGTTGGGTCAAAGTTTTGATACCAGAAAGGGTTACTGACTAATATGGGTCCCAAACAACAGATGACACAAGTAATTCCCCTCCTAACCTTGTGTCCCCAGACTAACAGATTTCAGTTTAACTTGTCTATAAGTTTCAGACATACAAAATTTAGATTAACTAGTTCACTGATCAGGCAATCAAGTTAACAGGTTTTCAGACTAACGGATCAGATGTTCGGATTAACAGGCTTACAGATTAACTGGTTCCAGATTATCTAACTTTGTATTGGGCCTATGGATTCACGAAACGGGGTTTATCAGATTCATTGGTCCAATCGGTTTAACCTTACCCAACACGTTTTAGACATCACAGTTATCTCAGATTTTCATTAATTAAATATTAATGCCCAAACCTCTCACATTAAACTGACAGTTTGCGGCTACTGGTTAGGCCGGTTGGTTCCGGGCAGGTTTCTGTCGCAAACTGAGTCTAACCTCGGGTTTCAAGCAAGTTATGACTAACTTCTCACATTAGAACCTATTGTTTGCGACCACTGGAATATGCCGGGCGGTTCCGGGCAGAATTACGTCGCAAACTCATTCAAACCTCGAGTTAGCCATGTTTATCTTTGCGGCCAATTAATTAACGATTTACCATTTATACTCATGCCTAATATACATGTCAATTATTCATAGCTAATGACAACAACAGACTGAATATATCAACTTAACGGATATAGCAGATAACAAGTTTTGCAGATTAGGCGACTTAACGGATTTAGCCGATTAAACAAACTAGCAGATTTTAGCATATAACAGATTAGGCATCTCAACAGACAAATTTAACAGACTAGGCATCTCAATCTAATTAGCAGTTTAGGCAGAATTGGCAGATTAGAACTAGCAAATTAGGCAAATATATTAGATTTAATCATTCCTTAAGGTTTCACAACATATCTTGCCTAAATATAAATCTTGCCTAAGTTCACATGCATAAATAATAGTCATGATTCCCAATATGATCATTTATCCCATGTTTGCATTAAATTCACATAGCACAGATTATGGTCATAATTTACCATATATCATATGTTCCCCTTTTTATTAAACTTGCAAAGTACAGAAGATCCATATATAGATTATACCAAATATAACCATAGATTACTATGCATGTCATATATCCCAAAGATCCCTTACTTAGGTGTTTATTTACATAATAGATATCCAACTTCCATGTAAATCTTTCTACCTAAGCCATATTCCTTTTTTTTTAAAGTCATAGTCCGTTATATAAAATATGCCCAAGGATCTAGATCTAACCTGTATTATGTCTTTCTATTCAGATCTTAATTTTTAGCATGCCTTATATTCCAGATTTACAAGTCATATATTATCATATGATAATCCCAAATTGTCATATATGCATAGATCTAGATCTAGTTTACAACCTATGTCCTTCACTCAAATCAGTCACAAATCAGTCCAAT
Organism: Allium sativum; assembly: GCA_030737875.1. NCBI lineage: Eukaryota > Viridiplantae > Streptophyta > Magnoliopsida > Asparagales > Amaryllidaceae > Allium > Allium sativum. Next base: position 798,249,867 of record CM060919.1, read on the forward strand.
TATGCATCATTCATTTTATTGTCCCAAATATTTTAGCGTATGTTAATCTCTTATGAGATTGGCTCAGGCTCGTGGTAGCCTGGCTATAGAACAAAAAGAGGAAAGAGATAAGATAGATCCAAACAGAACAGAAAAGAACAGATATAATCTCATATTCAGATTTACAATTCATGTCACAATCAGAATTAACGTTTATATCGGAAAATAACTGTACTTGCCTTGATTGGATTAAAGAAAGAACTTTAACTTGTTGTAGAATTTTTGCAGAAACTTTAATCTCTAGTTTGAATTGAGTTGCTTAGGCTGATGTTGATTATCTTCTAGTTTTGATTCTAGCAGAGTAGCGACGCCATTATTTTATTTTAGTTAGAATAAAGGCAGAGTATAGGTAGAATGAAGTTGTGTGGAGAGAAAGTGAGGTTTGGGGGTGTTTTTATAGGAGAATAGGGTGATTTAGAGCCTTCAGATCAGTCCAGAAGTCATCAGAATCGTACAGCTCGAATACACATCATCCGGCCACTCAAAAGAAGACACGTCACCTCAGAACACTCCAGAATTCGGTGCTGGATTTGTATGGGCGCACTTGGCAGGTGCGCCAGTGTGTTTTTGTACTGGCGCACTTCACAAGTGCGCCAGTGTATTCTGGCCTGTTTCCGGTTTTTCTGCCTAACTTCGTTCGTCCATATCTTCTTCATACGGACTCCGATTTACGCAAATTCGGACTCTATTTCAGGTATTTTTCCGAGACGAACACAATGGCGCAACCCGTTTCCCTTATTTCTTCTCCTAAAAATTAATTATACGTTGATTTTTAACTCTTATGTTTACAGAAAATACGGGGTGTTACATTCTCCCCTCCTTAGAGGATTTCGTCCCCGAAATCTTCAAGTTAAGAAGAATGTGTCCTACTATCCAATCACCCATCTACTCAACCGTCATCCACAAGCATCCATTGTCCTTAGAAAACTTCTAATGTTGTATGAACATATGCAAAAGTGTGTGTATATGTTCCTTATCTAATGCAAAGATCAGGCGGTCTACTGATTCAGTTGACCTCCTTAATGCGAATTATGTCAGTGCCATGAGTCCAACATGTATGCAATAAAATTCTAATGATATATATTATTTCTATATGAGTGCACAATCATTCACTCAAATGCAACATCCATGTGCTGAATCAATCATTTTGCATCCACAAGAATTGAAAAATGCTCACCCATCCATATGCAGTATGAGAGTGTTTTCGAGCCGATCTAGTGCCTAGTGTGTGTATATGCATCCACGGGCAACCACTAGCAACCACTTGCATCCACTTGCAACCATCAAACATAACATGTCTCAAACACATGTTTACATTCATTAGTTTCTACCTAAAGTTCGAAGATTCGATCGATAGGATACAGTCGAATGATGGAAGCGAGTACAGATAGAACGGAAATTTGGTTCCCGTTAGACATGGCTCCTAAGTATCGGCCCCAAAGACCGAAACCAACATTAAATTGACACCCAGAGGATTTCCTTCTTTAGACAATGTCAAAACTGGAAATCCTATCAAAAGTATTTAGATATTTACAGACTACTGGTACAGATCAGGTTCCCTAATGATTCTTAGGAAGCTAAGCATGATAAAATCATACCCCACGAAAACTCAGAATGTATGCGTCATACTTGACGCCTAACACAGATATCCCTCAAACCCCAATCTCAAACAGATGATCCATAACCCTTATGGGTCTGAGTCTACAGCGGAATTCAGAAATAATACTAGTATTAAAGTGCAGAGTATCGATTACAAAATTAAAATACCAGAATCAGAAAAAGTCTTAACTCCATAATCAGATAAAGAAATTAAACCTACTATAGAAATTTTCCTATTTCTATCCTAGCCACTAGCCTCAAGAGTGTTCGCCTGCCCTCCTTGTCCTCGTCTCTTCGGGCAGTCCCTAGTGAAGTGTCCCATCTCCCCACAGTTGAAGCAAGCGCCCTTCCTTTTTCTGCAATCCTTGTTCAGATGAGTCGAGCTCCCACAAGTAAAGCACTTATTCCCCTTCTTATCTTCAGACTTCTCATCCTTCTTTTGTGTTTCCTTTTTGGGCCCCGCTTTCTTATTCTGTGGTTCTTCCTTCTTTGTCTCTTTCGGGCCCTTGTCTTCCTCGTGCAGTAGTGCCATATCCACCAATTTCTCGTAAGTTGCTCCCATGGGTACATGGGTCATGGCTAGGCTGTGCAGTGGCTCATTCAATCCTTTAACAAAGCGGAGAGCCTTTTTATGCTGAGTGTTGACTAAATCCAATCCGAATCTTGCTAGTTGGTTGAACTGGTTGACGTATTCCTTGACCGTCATACTTCCTTGCTTAAGAGATAAGAACTTTTCCAATTGTAAACTTCGTTCAGCTTGCGAGAGGAATTTTGTCTCAAACCTTGTTCTGAAATCCATCCATGTCTCAACCGGCCTCTCGGCGTTAGTGACTTCCCACCAGTAGGAAGCTTCGTCTTTGAGTAGCCATACTGCCAACTGTACCTTCTGCCTATCGTCCACCTCGAAGATAACGAATAGATCCTCAGTTTCTTTGAGCCAATTCCTTGCTTCTACGAATGATTCAGTTCCTTTGAAATCCTTCCCACCCATGGCCCTAAAATCTCTACAGATCTTTGAGAAAGCAATTGCATGAGGAGGGGGTGGAGGAGGGGGATCATTTGCTGGACCTGCAGCGGCGGTCCTAGCCTCAAGATATTGACGAAACCAACCGGGTACATGAACACCCTCTGGTATCTCAGATGCTTCAGACATGCTGGAACGAAAAAGGAAAGGTTCAATACAAAAAGGACCGAAAGAAAGATATATGGCTCTTGGGGATCATGTTTTTCAAAATAAGCTTTATTTTTGAAAATACATCCTTCCAAAACCTTTTTGAAAATAGTTTTCAAAAACTTTACCCAATCTGGTAACCTTCAGCTCTGATACCAAGTGTAACACCCCACCTCCGTTAAGGTCACTCACAAAGGGAATGCCTTAACTTTGGTGGAGCATTTTAGTAAACAGAACAGAAACTTACAAGACAAATAAAACAGTACTTGAAATTTTTTAACTTTATTACAGTAGAAACAGAAATCAATATGGTTACATCCTTTCAAATCTCAGGATTCAAGTACAAATATCAGTCTTGTACAAAAGCCTTCAAAATGCATGTTTTAAAATCATAATCCCCAAAGAACGGGAGCTATACAGAGCCAAGCCATACTTTAAGCACTTCAAGCAGAGAGAAATCCGGATCAAGCTAAAGTATTCCCTCCTTGGATAACCTGGGGGGAAAACGGAAGAAAGGAGGCGAAACAACAAGGGTCAGACAAAAAGTCTGGCAAGTCCAGTGACTTTCAGCATATGAACAGATAATAATAATATGACATGAACATAAAACTGGATGAGAGATAACTGTAACAGGTGTAGCAGATATAACGGAAGAACAGAATGACATAGACTATTGCTTTACACTTCTCTGCACTAATACTAGTATAACAGAATTAGGTGTCACCCTAATGTCTAAACTGAAATACAAACGGGTACAGAATAATTTAACAGAAACAGGATGCTAATAATGGGCCTTTACTACCCGATCAGAAACAGACGGATTCAGAAACAGATTAATCCCTACGGAAACAGAATGTAGAATTAGGTGTACACTAGTAATGGGCCTTTACCACCCGAACAGACGGTACCACGCAGAAACAGACAGGTGTTACCACCCAACAGAAACAGACGGTACCAACAGAAACAGACAGAACTAAGTGTACCCTAAAACCCTACCCCAAGCGATCGGCTCCCTAATACATAAATATCCTGTGTCGGCCCCACAATAGGGTGTATCACTCCCTAAAGTGACAACCAATTGGCACAGACCTATTTACAGATGTCACGGCGTCTTACATCCTCAGAGGCAGACCGGGATCCATGCACGCACATGACCCGGTTGGAACGCACCATCAACACCCCTCGCCATTATCAGAGTGAACCGCTTATAATTAGTTCAGTAAGCGTGCCCGGACCCTACTTCCTGTTGGGTCAAAGTTTTGATACCAGAAAGGGTTACTGACTAATATGGGTCCCAAACAACAGATGACACAAGTAATTCCCCTCCTAACCTTGTGTCCCCAGACTAACAGATTTCAGTTTAACTTGTCTATAAGTTTCAGACATACAAAATTTAGATTAACTAGTTCACTGATCAGGCAATCAAGTTAACAGGTTTTCAGACTAACGGATCAGATGTTCGGATTAACAGGCTTACAGATTAACTGGTTCCAGATTATCTAACTTTGTATTGGGCCTATGGATTCACGAAACGGGGTTTATCAGATTCATTGGTCCAATTGGTTTAACCTTACCCAACACGTTTTAGACATCACAGTTATCTCAGATTTTCATTAATTAAATATTAATGCCCAAACCTCTCACATTAAACTGACAGTTTGCGGCTACTGGTTAGGCCGGTTGGTTCCGGGCAGGTTTCTGTCGCAAACTGAGTCTAACCTCGGGTTTCAAGCAAGTTATGACTAACTTCTCACATTAGAACCTATTGTTTGCGACCACTGGAATATGCCGGGCGGTTCCGGGCAGAATTACGTCGCAAACTCATTCTAACCTCGAGTTAGCCATGTTTATCTTTGCGGCCAATTAATTAACGATTTACCATTTATACTCATGCCTAATATACATGTCAATTATTCATAGCTAATGACAACAACAGACTGAATATATCAACTTAACGGATATAGCAGATAACAAGTTTTGCAGATTAGGCGACTTAACGGATTTAGCCGATTAAACAAACTAGCAGATTTTAGCATATAACAGATTAGGCATCTCAACAGACAAATTTAACAGACTAGGCATCTCAATCTAATTAGCAGTTTAGGCAGAATTGGCAGATTAGAACTAGCAAATTAGGCAAATATATTAGATTTAATCATTCCTTAAGGTTTCACAACATATCTTGCCTAAATATAAATCTTGCCTAAGTTCACATGCATAAATAATAGTCATGATTCCCAATATGATCATTTATCCCATGTTTGCATTAAATTCACATAGCACAGATTTTGGTCATAATTTACCATATATCATATGTTCCCCTTTTTATTAAACTTGCAAAGTACAGAAGATCCATATATAGATTATACCAAATATAACCATAGATTACTATGCATGTCATATATCCCAAAGATCCCTTACTTAGGTGTTTATTTACATAATAGATATCCAACTTCCATGTAAATCTTTCTACCTAAGCCATATTCCTTTTTTTTTAAGTCATAGCCCGTTATATAAAATATGCCCAAGGATCTAGATCTAACCTGTATTATGTCTTTCTATTCAGATCTTAATTTTTAGCATGCCTTATATTCCAGATTTACAAGTCATATATTATCATATGATAATCCCAAATTGTCATATATGCATAGATCTAGATCTAGTTTACAACCTATGTCCTTCACTCAAATCAGTCACAAATCAGTCCAATTATGCATCATTCATTTTATTGTCCCAAATATTTTAGCGTATGTTAATCTCTTATGAGATTGGCTCAGGCTCGTGGTAGCCTGGCTATAGAACAAAAAGAGGAAAGAGATAAGATAGATCCAAACAGAACAGAAAAGAACAGATATAATCTCATATTCAGATTTACAATTCATGTCACAATCAGAATTAACGTTTATATCGGAAAATAACTGTACTTGCCTTGATTGGATTAAAGAAAGAACTTTAACTTGTTGTAGAATTTTTGCAGAAACTTTAATCTCTAGTTTGAATTGAGTTGCTTAGGCTGATGTTGATTATCTTCTAGTTTTGATTCCAGTAGAGTAGCGACGCCATTATTTTATTTTAGTTAGAATAAAGGCAGAGTATAGGTAGAATGAAGTTGTGTGGAGAGAAAGTGAGGTTTGGGGGTGTTTTTATAGGAGAATAGGGTGATTTAGAGCCTTCAGATCAGTCCAGAAGTCATCAGAATCGTACAGCTCGAATACACATCATCCGGCCACTCAAAAGAAGACACGTCACCTCAGAACACTCCAGAATTCGGTGCTGGATTTGTATGGGCGCACTTGGCAGGTGCGCCAGTGTGTTTTTGTACTGGCGCACTTCACAAGTGCGCCAGTGTATTCTGGCCTGTTTCCGGTTTTTCTGCCTAACTTCGTTCGTCCATATCTTCTTCATACGGACTCCGATTTACGCAAATTCGGACTCTATTTCGCGTATTTTTCCGAGACGAACACAATGGCGCAACCCGTTTCCCTTATTTCTTCTCCTAAAAATTAATTATACGTTGATTTTTAACTCTTATGTTTACAGAAAATACGGGGTGTTACAAGAGGAATGGTGTAGTTACTAGGGAAATAACAAATAGAGGAAGGCATTAAAAATAGATGTAACTATTCACATTTCAGAATTAACTAATAAATGAAAATTTGAACATGTAACCCACGTTTTGAATTCCTAAAGGTTATATTTTGAATTGACAGGGGAAATATTTAAGAGGATAGCCAAAGATATATATATATACACACACACACATACATATATACATATACATGTATATATTGTCAGAATTTATTTCATTTAGAACCCACACATTTTTTTCAATCAATATTTTAGTATAAATTAATAGATTTTATTAAAATTCCTAAGGCATATTTTTTCCCTTGGCATGTAGTCAAAGATTGTTGGAATTTAAGGATAACATCCTTGCTATTAACATTTAATTGAAGAAATATTTTAAAGTTATTTTTTTTCTTTTTGTATATTTAGAATGTGCGTTAAACAAGCGCCTACATAAGTTATGTCAATCAACATTTAAATCTTAGGAATTAAGTTTTCCATCAATAAATGTAATCTTACAATCAAACTTAAATATTAAATTAAAATATAAATTTAATCATTTAATCTTAATATTTAATTCAATTTTTCAAGAACAAATTAAACAAACTATAAATTCAAGTATAAATCACTACGCTTAAATCCTAATCCTAAGCAGCAAACTTGAATTTGATTTTTTTTCCTTTTTCTCTTTTTTTTAAATTCAATAATTTAATTTAATAATGGAAATTTTAAATTCTAATGCATTTTCTAACAAAATTTCCTTAAAATAAATAATTAAAATGGTTCTGATTTTCCGGGTTGTTACAAATATGTAATCATCTGAAATAACTAAAACATATTTTCTCTAGTTTATTGCAGAGACACAATCTATACCTTACTCTCCGACTATAAATTTAACAGATAATTTTAAATCAAATCTAACGGTACAAATCTCAATCCACGTGATCTCTTTTATGGTCTCAATCCATGTAGTCTCTTTTGATTGGCCGTATAAATCATAAAATCTGCCACTACAAACAAATATCAATAATTTCGATGACAGCTATTTATTATAATTGCTATGTTTACACCTCTTTTTAAACAGGCAAGGCATCTTATTTTAAAACTTAACTGGTTTTTATTTCTTTCTAAAAGCATGTTTCATGAAATATCCCAATAAATATATATATTTTTATCTTTTTATTCACACATGAATCTATACAACATCCAATAATACTAGCCAATTAATTAAGCCCTTGTAATAAGCTATTATTATTGTTGTTGTTGTTGTATTTATTTATTTTTTCTTCTATTTTTTCATAACACATTATGTACTAATTTAGATGCTAACTCTTTTCCGTATGTATTGGGATGGGAAACAATCATAAAGTAATAAAAACATTAAATCAACGCAAAAGACATACATACACGTCGACGATTTTCATCCTTGGATAGTTAGTTGAAGTGTAAAGTAAAACAGAATGTTAAGAGAAAGAAAGCAAAACTGGAAAAGGTAGGCTAAAGTACGAAATGCGACGTCGGATTGTACTTGGGTTGAAGTGCCATAAAAAGTGCAACCAATGTGTTTGCTTTGCGTTAATCACGTAATAAAATAATGCCTACAACATTTTGTTGGATACATGCAATTCTTGCTGCTCCATTTCCTTCCAAACTATGCTTTCTTTCTTTCTATTCGTTGTTACATCACAAGTAATCTATTACATCCCAATAAATATTTTTGCGCCATTTCCTTTTTATTTTGTTTGTGTATTTAGAAGGTCAAATTAGTCTGTTTTCTAGCTCCAGCTCAAAAAAAAACTATTCCAATTAATTATATATAGATAATATAAGGAAGAGATTCATGCATATAAGGTAATTAATTACATTCATGTATATATGCTTATTCTTATTTCCTTTTATTTTTTGCTATTCTACACATGATATTTGGATAATATAATATACATTCAGTTCCATTTAATATTAGAACTATATTTACAAACAAGAATCAATTCCATCTTGTTTGTATATATATCAAGAGTTCAATGTATTAATTCGGTATGTGCCTGCTCTTTTTTTAACCTTCCACTCTTGACATATTCAACTTTTTATTTTGTCCCCACTTCTGAAAATTTTGGCTCCAAACCAAAATTTCACATATCCCACTTTCTCAGCGCCATCTTAAGTTTCTTCATCTCTTACAAGAACTATTCTCAGATCTAAAAGTAAACATAAATTCCCTGCTTCCATTTTTTTTCTATTTTCTTACAGTAAATATCGCCTCCCATTATTTAGTTATTATTACCTTATGATATGACTATTATCAGTTTGCCAACTGCTGAGATTCTAAATCTCACTGATTATTTTTTGACCTCCAATTATTCAACAAAATGAAGTTTTATGGTTAATGTTCTAATTTTATAATCCATTTCAAAGTTATCTTACATTATTCGATTCACACCATGCTGATTATTATTTTATTATGTGACGGATTTTAATAGGGTAACAGGACTGCTCAACCAATAACGTATGATTTGGAGGCTCCAACGCCATTCGCAATTGAAACAATATACAGCCCCACGACCCTCAACGGTTGAAACGCCCTTTCCAGAGTACAATATCAACGTTAATATCATTATTACGCAGTTGATGTATGAAATCACCATTTGGAATTGATGTCGTCAATACGAAGATTCATCTGATGTGGAGGTGAGTTAGAATTTTTTTTGTCCGATTGTTGTTCATGTGACTTTTCTGTTTGGACGCTGCTAGTATACCCAAAATTAATTCGGGTATTTAGTGCGATTCAGGCAAATTAGTGTAAATCAGGGTGACATTGGTGTAATTTCACATTACAGCAAGGATTAACTTCAACAAATCACGCGGTTATTATTCCTTCCACATCATTCTCAGCAAATACCCGAACCAATTTCGAGTAACATAGCATTATTGTTTCTGTTTAGATATCATCATTAATGTACATTTAGTGTATTAAACTATTATTATGTACTCTTCACTGATGCATAAAGCGGTAAAAGCCATTGGGCTTATTTACTTTTCTATAAAAATAAAATTCAAAAAATCAAGAGTTTGTGTTAATTAACATACATCTTTTTCTTTAATTCCTTTCCCATTTATTTCATACTTGTTTTGTGAAAACATGGTTGACATGCCTTGCTTACACTTGTATAAATTAGCTTTAATCAACATTAATATGTTACAATTTTCGCTTGAAGTTAATTTCTTACTTTCATGTTGTATTGCATTTATTTCATGTTATTTTTTCTCTTAAATGTTAATGTTAATTAATTCTCATATATTGGTTTCATTTTCAATGCCAATTTAATTTTATTTGATGTTGATCATTTGTTAACTTCCAAGCCAATTTATTGATTCTTTGGTTTTGGTTATAATAGACGGTTGAGGCGTAATGTTTCTGGTAGAATCAAGTGGAATGTATTTTGAATGTTCTCCTACTCTTTTTCCCTTTCCATTTTTATGGAAATAGTGGCAGTTATTGTGTTCTTTGAAATTATAACATGTATAAGGGCATGTGGATATCATTTATTAACATTCTTCTTGGTAGTGCATGCATTCATTGGTTATGCAGGATAGCCAGGGCTTGGGACTAATTGATGGATTATTTGACTGGCATAAGAGAGTTTCAACATACTCAACTATGTATATGGGGTCTTCGATGTACTCTCTAATGTTGAGTGGAGCAGATTGGTGCATGACCTTTGATTGTTATCTATTTTGATCTTTTATTGTCCTCAAAGGAGATAAGGAAATTGAAATTCCACCCATATTTTTAACCTTATGGATCAAGAAGTCGAGAAACTTTTACAACTTACTGAGGCAACCCAACTTACTGAGAAATGACGTGAAATAACCCAACTGGTTTAGGAAAATTTAATTTAATTCAAATTCGTATTTGTGAATTAAACTGTTTTTTTTTCAATTTACTGTGCTATTTTATTATGACAGGAACGATACACAACTGGACAAATTCTAGAGCAAGAAGTCGATGACTAAACTAGAGTGAGAGTGGTTGTATACATGTATATGAGTGAATGAGTATGTAACAAGGAGTTAATGTATACAAGTGAAATGTAGTTTGCAAGTGCATGTATAAGTCATTGTGTAATATTGGGGAAACAATATGTGTACTATTCGAAAGTGTAATAAATATGTATTTGAATAAATATTTGTTATTTGTTTAAAAATAATTTCTATGTAAATATTCAATTCTTGTAAATATTTATTTATTGTAAATAATGCCATGTAGACTAAAAATGATGCCATATGCACTAATCAAATGGTGACACATAGACAAATTATTGTTTGACACATGAACCAACCATTTAATGCCAAGTGTCGGCATTAATATATGCCATGTGTATGCTACTACGACAACCATATCAGCAACCATGTAGGATGACACATCATCAGCCATGTAGGATGACACATCATCAGCTATGTCAGCAGCCATGTAGGACGACACATCATCAAATACATCAGCTGATGACTCATCATTTGAGTCACAACGTAGTGGAATCCATTGATTCTTTTACCTACCAATATCAATAAGTGTAGATAAAGGCACTTCCTCTACTAAGCTTTACCTACCAATCTCTACCAATTCAATATTGGTAGCTAAAATATATTACCTACCATTATGTTAGTTTTACCTACGATTACATTTGGTAGGTAAAGACCCTATTTTTTTGTAGTGTCCGTAACCTTCGGCTATGATACCACCGTTATGTGTGTGTGTGAATGAGAAATCCAAAAGTAACCTGCAAATAATAAAATGGGTAAGAAATAAATGACGGCACAATGCCATTTGAATTTGAAAAAAACAAATATTACACGTGTGTATATATATATATGCACATAAATTCAAATGTTGAAATAAAAAGTGCAAGTTAACAGCAAAAGATAATAAATGCATAATAAATGAAAAATGGACAAGAAATTAGCTGCATTTGAAATTAGAATGCATTAAAAGGAATAAACCAAAGACTTGATAGCATTATTAATTACATTAATTGAGCGGCTATTTACGGACAAGAATTTGGAAGGTAATATGCGTATATATGCACACAACTTTGAAATTTGAAATTGGAGATGAGTTATAACTGGAAAATAATAATTCAGACGTGTTATAATAAGAAATAAATTAACGGTTATTAATTAACGCTAACTAGAAATTAAAACGACAGAAAAATACGTTCAGGCTAGGAGATGGGTCGACCTAGGCTACAAATGGGTCAACCCATCTGTTGAACTTAGGTCGACCCACCTCTAAGGTGGGTCGGCACAGGTTTCGACCCACTCGGGGTTAGATCTGCATAGTGATGACATGTTTTTATGATTTATATGGTTCGGATTTTATATTAGTAAATCCGATGGAGCAGGATTTCTTGTACACCTATAAATAGACTAGCATGGCCTAGCTTTCAACTCAATTTTTTTGAGAAGACGCCAAGGCTCTGCCATTTTCTTTCATCTCCAAGTCATTCAGAAATTAGAAAAAAATAGATTTAGGACAATCTGATTTCAATATTTGAAGATAAAGAAAGTAAATCTACAACATAGGTATTCAAATTTCTGATCAACGTGAGGTAAGTCTTGTGAATTTGATTTATTTAGGTTTCTTCCCTTCTTTCCCTCCTTTTTATTATTATATTTGTAAACTCGTGGTTATTTTAACATTAGGTTCAGTTAGGAAGACCACGAAATCAAAGATCTGAATTCGATTCAAGGATTAGAAAGCTGTTAGGTGAGTGGATTTAAAATTATACCTTTTGGATGATAGTATATTTACCATTTGCATTCCCCATTATTCTTAGCATGTTAAATAATTGTAATCTGTTGTAATCGTGATATAATTTATTTCAAGTATGTTAAGAATATCACTGTTGTACAAATCTATTATATGAATCTTCTATTTGGATTAAGAACTACTGTAATACTGAAAATTATGGAATTTACAATAAACATGATTATGTTTTAAATAAAAGCACAGTGAAATTGGGAGTAGTGGAAAAAGAATAGATGCATCTAATTTGTATGGAAAATTTACAATGATTTGAAATTTGTAAATGAAGGGAGGAATTAACATCTAACTCAAAAAATAAAAGGGGAAATGTGGACTGAGTTAGATGGATTTGAGAAGATTGATACATTTCCATAATGGTAAAATTTCTAAGAATGTAGTTGCAAGAAAAGAGAAAAAAAGGATTAGTGTGAAATAGGGATTCTTTTATTGTATTGCACACTAACCAAATAAAAAGAAATATGTATGTCCAGGATGGAAATAAAAGAAATAACTTGCAACTACGGGTCTTGATTGATGTGCGTTATGGAAATAGATCTTTACATCTTGTCACTAGTCAATCTAATAAGGTGTGTGAAATAGTTTCCTAAAAAAATAAGAATATGCAAAACGACAAACAAATAGATGTTACAGCAGTAAAAGTTCAGTTAATGTCAAAGAAACCAAGGGAAAATGTGATGAATGGGGAATATAACCTATTATAATTAATTATATGAATGCGAATGTAATATAATATGTAGGCTTGTCTTAGGTAAAAGTGGAATTATAACATAAGTTATAATAAATGGAAAGATAACTTATTAATAAGCCTTAGTTAAGAGAACTAAGTTAATGAGTGATAACAGCAATAGGTTGTAATGACAGTGTAAAATGAGGTTATGATTAAAGAAGAAAGAATATAGTAGACTTATGAAATGAAATAAGTTTTACTTAATCATTAAGTAGACATGTAATAACCCGGAAATTCTGAGCCAGTTTAAATTTTTTATTTTTGGCAATTTTAGCGAATTTTGATTATTTAAAATCAATTATTTTAAATAAAATAGACGAGAAATTTATTTTGAATATAATTCGAACGTATATATTCTCTACGCCGTCGTTAGAATATAAATGATTATATATAATTATAAATAGAATTGAAAATGGCGCGGTAGTTCGATAATTCGATTTCAAACTTCAATTGAATGTACCGGGTGCAAAACAATCCGGATTTTAGTGAAACCAAAAATGATAGGATCTAATTGATAATATCTTTCCAGCGAATCCGAAAGATCGAAATTTCATAGCGGGATTCAAAAGATATGTCCAGTTGAAAATTCTGAATAGTCGCTATGGAATTCAGGCCCTTAAAAATGGACATTTTGCAAACGACCTCGGATTTCGAAGAAACCAGTTTTGTTGGGTCCGTGATGTCAAGTTATTGCTAGATTCCAAATTTCATAATTTTTCGAATCAATATGTGAGCGTAGCATAGGAAAACGCATTTGACCAGTTTCAGTTGATTTTAATCGACTGGAAATTGACCATTTTTCAAATGGTCTCAGAATTCGACGAAATTAGTTTTGTTAGGACCGTATCGTCAATACGAAGCTAAAAATAATTTTTCGGGAATTTTTAGAGTCCGTATGTGGCCCCGGTAAATTGAAATGTGCGTTTAAATTGAATATACAAAGATTTATATTTTGAATTAAACGAAAACCTATCAAAACGATAGAATTGGCTTACGATACATATCCCATTGTGTTCGGAATGGGGGTATTACGCTAGGGACGACAGTCGGTGGGTTCAATTTTGAGTGTGAATGAAAAGGGTACTTTTCATGGAGAAATAAATAAAATATTAAAATTATAAATTCCCTTAAACTCCCTTCCCTCTTCTCTCTCATCCACGGTCAACCCTCCCTCATCCCCGTTCATTCTTTCAAAACCGGATCTGCGAAGAAATAAAAAAAAAAATCGATCGCGATACCCTCCAGCCGCCACCGCTCGTCGCGGTCACCGTCGACGCGAATATTTTTATTTCAAATATTTCCATTATTAAAATATTTTGTTCAACACATGACTAATCTCAACGGATGAGTACAGTCAACACATGAACCTTATATTATATAATATTGATAAAGATGTAAATTTTATTATTAAAATATTTCGTTCAACACATGACTAATCTCAACGGATGAGTACAGTCAACACATGAACCTTATATTATATAATATTGATAAAGATGTAAATTTTATTATTAAAATATTTCGTTCAACACATGACTAATCTCAACGGATGAGTACAGTCAACACATGAACCTTATATTATATAATATTGATAAAGATGTAAATTTTATTATTAAAATATTTCGTTCAACACATGACTAATCTCAACGGATGAGCACAGTCAACACATGAACCTTTATTTTATATTGATAAAGATATAAATTTTATTATAAAAATATTTCGTTCAACACATGACTAATCTCAACGGATGAGTACAGTCAACACATGAACCTTTATTTTATATTGATCTTTATTTTCTAAATTGGAATGAGGCCCAATCAATCACCATATAAAGTTAATTATATGGATTCCATACAACAAATGTATATAATAGCAACGATAAATAATCAACCATCAACCAAAGTGCACTACACTGTATAAGCATCAAATATAGATATCTAACGCTTATAACAGCCTGTCAATCAATCGATCGACATATTTAATCAATCAGGATGAGTGAACTTCAAATTTCATCCCAATACCCGTGTGGGGTTTCAAACAATCAAACACAAATTTTATTTGTGCAGTTGGGCGATGTGTAAAATTTATCGACCCAATCAATGTCCTTCAAATAGGTGTACATAAACAAACCGTCCGGTTTGTAAATGAATATTTTATTTTATTCTCGTTCACGTTCCCGTTAAAAATTATATTTTTAACGATAAAATATTTTATTTTAACACATGAATTTTTATTCAGTTCATTTACAAAATAAAAATGATATTTTTATTTTTCTAACATATTTTAGAAAATTTCGGCGGCATAACGGCACGATACTAGAAACGGGACGAGGCCTAGCCTTATCCCCTGTCTAGTGAAGGCCCACGCCATTCACACATCAATCAAATCAATTTATTTCACCAAACAATTCAATTTCAAATCAAATCATATAACTAATCTATGCAACCAAACAAACAAGTCCATGGTCTGTGGATGGTTGTGTCGGGTCATCAGTCGGGTCATCTTTTAAAGGCATGCCCGCTATTCAGAAACGTTGAGACGACCCGAAATCCCGTTCTCACGGAAACAAGGGTTTTCTTTTGGAATATAACACAGAAACAGATAAAAGCAGAACAAAATTAAATAAATACACCAGATAATGAACAATAGAATATACTGGATAAAAGTAATCATCGGAGTTACACAGTATACAGGATCTTACTTAGTACAAATACAGTTCAGCTATACATAAATGTCTACAACGGAAATAAACAAAATATGTACTATAGGAGCTGAACAGCATAAAAATAAATAAATGATAGAATCCATCTTCAGCTCCAGCTATCCAGAAAGAACCAGCTAAACCTGAATACAAGGCTGCCCGAAGAAAAAGGGGCACCTGAGTTTGAGAGTGAAACAAACTACGAGTCAGTCATGGGACTGGTATGAGAAATCTACTCAACACATATATAATTTGGCTAATCACAGGACCACGCCACTTTTGTGGAACGGGTTTACTCCATTGGATTGCCAGTGCTTTAAAACAAATCTTTCTTTTAAACATCGCTATGCTTTTTATAAAAATGAAGCCATTATAAGACTCAGTTCCCATCACACAATGCAACGCAAACCGGAGGATAGAGTTTTACCTTATAATGGCCAAAATATGATTGATACGAATAAAACAAAGGCAATTGATACTATTGCTAGTGTTTATATGTTTTGAAAACAATTTCAAATCATAACTATCAATCATAGACGACATGGGTACCATATATCATGTCGCCATATATATATACAATCAAAACCGCACGATGTCGTATTTGGAAATTGGATTTCCGTCATGAACCAAGGCAAAAGATAGTCCTTACCGAATTCGAGACGCTCTAGCCCGCCCCTCAGGATCAGAGCTCGAGTGACCCTTGGATCGTCAGGGTCGGTCCACCGATGTGGATTAAAATTCCTGAACACTGCGTTTCCCCACCCTTTGGGGTGTAAATGAGCCAACGAATGACTCCATCGGACCCGGATCGTCCGATCAAACCGAGGCGCCTCGCAACAGCAACAACCACATAGGTGAAAAGTATATAAATGTCAGGGCTGGTAGGTCACTGACACCACCCTAGCTAGAAAGAAACGCAGGCCCTCCCTGATGTCCTCTCCCGTTTTAGGTTCATACCGGGGTGTGAGGCTCGCGAATTCACGTTATACACAAAGCTACGCCACACAGGCGGGGCTTTGATCATCACCACAAGACTTTGCTTTTCAACAGAAGCCCTGATCACTGCATCTTAGCATGCCACACAGGCAATTCATGCCATGTGACTGATGTCCATCGATATACAACTTCTGAGCTCGTGCGTCTCAGAGAAGGGCGTTAAGCAAAAGAATAAATTCTCCGCCGCCAAACAGATGTATATTTAACAGAAATCAATCAACACAGAATAAACTCCAATGTCAGACACACAGTCCATTTACAAGTCCGTTCTGGGTCTGAACGAAACCGGAGGCACTAAATACCTCGCAAACCCTTCGATCACCACGTACGTCTGGACGATCACCACTCATTATCCATATTTCGGGATGCCTCCCAATCAGGACCTCGGTTACCATCCAAACGAGGTGAAGATCTCCGGTCTTCGACCGTCGTCTTCATCTTCGAATTTCAATCGTCGGTCAATTATTTGAAATGAGAATTAACTCGGCCTTTTCAAATGATTCACGTATATTTAGAATTTCAAATCAATTTATTTCAATGGTTAAATTATTCGACACCACCAATTGTGTTCTTTAATGTAATTTTCACACCAAACACATTCAACCATCAAAAGCCACATAAATCAAGCAAATTCAGTTTATTTCCATTCCATATCGCTTATGATATTTTATAATGATTTATCGCTATTTTTATTTAATTTAAAATAGCTAATTTATTCAAAACGACGCTTCGGGCCATAAGGCGGCCGTGGCGCTGTTTTTCTTCAGATTTGATTTACACATATCTGAAAATCTAACCGTTGGATCTTCACAAAATTTACATCATTGGAAAGGTCTTTTCAAAACGAATCCAACGGTTCCAGTTTCGGGAAAATCCGACGGTCGGATCTCCCGGTACAATCGTTTGAAGTTTCGATTTCAAAATACGAACTACAGCGTCGTTATTCGATTAAATATAATTATATTTTTATATATATATAAAAATATAATCATTTCTGGCGCTGTTTTTCTTCAGATTTGAATTAAACATTCCAGACAATCCAACCGTTGGATTTTTACAAGGTTGGTGCCGTTGGAAAGATTATTCCAAGGCGAACCCGACGGTTGAGGTTTCGGGAAAATCCAATGGTCGGATTTCCCGCACTAGTTGTTTGAAATCACGGTTTCAAAATACGAACTGCACGGCTTCGTTTCGTTTTAATTTTATTTATATTTATATAATTATATAAATATAGTTCATTCAACAATTTCAATATTGTTTTCACTTCAAATATTTCACTAACGCCTTAAAATTTTGGAAAATTTCGCCATAACCTCCCCTGCACCGGGAGCATCGGGAAATCGCAAATAGCTTTCCCGGTCCTTCTAATCTCAAAAAGAAAAAGAAAAAGCCAAGCGGCTAGCCAACAGGCTCATAAAATCATCACCCAAACAAAACAGTAAATGTGTACCTATTTGTCGGGCACAAAATTTTATTCCTCTTCTCTAGCCCCTTTGCTATAACCTGTTCAATGAATATGCATGTACATATATATACAGTTCTTATCATTTATCATTTTCTATTCAACTTCATATTTGATTTCTATTTGGTTTAAAAACACCATTCATTCTAATGTTACATACATAGGTGCAAATCATTTCATTAGCTAGTTAATGAATATTTCAACTCATATATGTTTATTTTGAACAAGTGGCTATTTTTAACACTTCACATTTTAACGATTCATGCATACAATAAAAATGTTATTTTTATTGTAAAACAATTCATTTCAAAACACTATTTTTTTTTCTATATAGTTCATATAGGTGACAAAAAATAGGATTTTTCTTATAAAGCAATTTCTTTTAAAACGAGATTATTTTACACAGTTCATATAGTCGATAAAAGGTGATTTTTATTATCAAACAATTTATTTCAAAATATGAATACCATTCAACACATGAATTTCTAATCAACGAATGAATATCAATTCAACACATGAAGGTTTTCTATAGTTTCTATATATAGATAGAAATGTGATTTTTATATTTTAAAACGCGAATACCATTCAACACATGAATTTCTAATCAACGAATGAATATCAATTCAACACATGAAGGTTTTCTATAGTTTCTATATATAGATAAAAATGTGATTTTTATATTTTAAAACGCGAATACCATTCAACACATGAATTTCTAATCAACGAATGAATATCAATTCAACACATGAAGGTTTTCTATAGTTTCTATATATAGATAGAAATGTGATTTTTATATTTAAAACGCGTATACCATTCAACACATGAATTTCTAATCAACGAATGAATATCAATTCAACACATGAAGGTTTTCTATACAATGAATAAATATAGTTTAAGCAAATGAAAATAATTCAAACACACGAATATTATTCAAAATTTCGGCAGCATAACGACAGGGTAGTTAAAACCGGGACCGTCCCTAGTACGGCTCCTCGCTCTACCTTAAAACCTCGTGGTTTTTGACAATGAGGATCATGCATCTAGTTCGCACGCAGGCGGCATGTATATATTTATTTCATTTCCACAAACTAATCCTATGTGGTTTCAACCAAATATTTCTCAACCACAAATGGGTATTTTTCAACCACAATCAACCAATATCAACCACAAACAATCCCAAACAATCATTCGCTATCAATCAATTTTCACAACAATTTCAATCAATAAATATCGTCCATGGTTTGTGGACGTGGGGCGTATATATATATATATATATTATATAGCAATTCACTTTTATTTCAACACATATATATATAGAAAAAGAAATTGAAGAGTGAGAAATTCTCACCAATGGCTATCCAATACTACGATTCTTCCTTTATAGAAATCTTCGCCAATCTCGCCTTTTGTCGCTTCGTTGCCCGTATTCTCTACATATGTAAAAATCGAATTTTTACTATGTTATTCAATATATAAACATCGAATTTCAAAAATATAGATTCCGCCTTTTCAAAAAAATAAAGATTAGTGTTTTGAAATGAATTGTTTTACAATAAAAATCACATTTTTATTGTATGCATGAATCGTTAAAATGTGAAGTGTTAAAAATAGCCACTTGTTCAAAATAAACATATATGAGTTGAAATATTCATTAACTAGCTAATGAAATGATTTGCACCTATGTATGTAACATTAGAATGAATGGTGTTTTTAAACCAAATAGAAATCAAATATGAAGTTGAATAGAAAATGATAAATGATAAGAACTGTATATATAAGTACATGCATATTCATTGAACAGGTTATAGCAAAGGGGCTAGAGAAGAGGAATAAAATTTTGTGCCCGACAAATAGGTACACATTTACTGTTTTGTTTGGGTGATGATTTTATGAGCCTGTTGGCTAGCCGCTTGGCTTTTTCTTTTTCTTTTTGAGATTAGAAGGACCGGGAAAGCTATTTGCGATTTCCCGATGCTCCCGGTGCAGGGGAGGTTATGGCGAAATTTTCCAAAATTTTAAGGAGTTAGTGAAATATTTGAAGTGAAAACAATATTGAAATTGTTGAATGAACTATATTTATATAATTATATAAATATAAATAAAATTAAAACGAAACGAAGCCGTGCAGTTCGTATTTTGAAACCGTGATTTCAAACAACTAGTGCGGGAAATCCGACCATTGGATTTTCCCGAAACCTCAACCGTCGGGTTTGCCTTGGAATAATCTTTCCAACGGCACCAACCTTGTAAAAATCCAACGGTTGGATTGTCTGGAATGTTTAATTCAAATCTGAAGAAAAACAGCGCCAGAAACGATTATATTTATATATATATAAATATAATTATATTTAATCGAATAACGACGCTGCAGTTCGTATTTTGAAATCGAAACTTCAAACGATTGTACCGGGAGATCCGACCGTCGGATTTTCCCGAAACTGGAACCGTTGGATTCGTTTTGAAAAGACCTTTCCAATGATGTAAATTTTGTGAAGATCCAACGGTTAGATTTTCAGATATATGTAAATCAAATCTGAAGAAAAACAGCGTCACGGCCGCCTTATGGCCCGAAGCGTCGTTTTGAATAAATTAGCTATTTTAAATTAAATAAAAATAGCGATAAATTATTATAAAATATCATAAGCGATATGGAATGGAAATAAACTGAATTTGCTTGATTTATGTGGCTTTTGATGGTTGAATGTGTTTGGTGTGAAAATTACATTAAAGAACACAATTGGTGGTGTCGAATAATTTAACCATTGAAATAAATTGATTTGAAATTCTAAATTTACGTGAATCATTTGAAAAGGCCGAGTTAATTCTCATTTCAAATAATTGACCGACGATTGAAATTCGAAGATGAAGACGACGGTCGAAGACCGGAGATCTTCACCTCGTTTGGATGGTAACCGAGGTCCTGATTGGGAGGCATCCCGAAATATGGATAATGAGTGGTGATCGTCCAGACGTACGTGGTGATCGAAGGGTTTGCGAGGTATTTAGTGCCTCCGGTTTCGTTCAGACCCAGAACGGACTTGTAAATGGACTGTGTGTCTGACATTGGAGTTTATTCTGTGTTGATTGATTTCTGTTAAATATACATCTGTTTGGCGGCGGAGAATTTATTCTTTTGCTTAACGCCCTTCTCTGAGACGCACGAGCTCAGAAGTTGTATATCGATGGACATCAGTCACATGGCATGAATTGCCTGTGTGGCATGCTAAGATGCAGTGATCAGGGCTTCTGTTGAAAAGCAAAGTCTTGTGGTGATGATTAAAGCCCCGCCTGTGTGGCGTAGCTTTGTGTATAACGTGAATTCGCGAGCCTCACACCCCGGTATGAACCTAAAACGGGAGAGGACATCAGGGAGGGCCTGCGTTTCTTTCTAGCTAGGGTGGTGTCAGTGACCTACCAGCCCTGACATTTATATACTTTTCACCTATGCGGTTGTTGCTGTTGCGAGGCGCCTCGGTTTGATCGGACGATCCGGGTCCGATGGAGTCATTCGTTGGCTCATTTACACCCCAAAGGGTGGGGAAACGCAGTGTTCAGGAATTTTAATCCACATCGGTGGACCGGCCCTGACGATCCAAGGGTCACTCGAGCTCTGATCCCGAGGGGCGGGCTGGAGCGTCTCGAATTCGGTAAGGACTATCTTTTGCCTTGGTTCATGACGGAAATCCAATTTCCAAATACGACATCGTGCGGTTTTGATTGTATATATATATGGCGACATGATATATGGTACCCATGCCGTCTATGATTGATAGTTATGATTTGAAATTGTTTTCAAAACATATAAACACTAGCAATAGTATCAATTGCCTTTGTTTTATTCGTATCAATCATATTTTGGCCATTATAAGGTAAAACTCTATCCTCCGGTTTGCGTTGCATTGTGTGATGGGAACTGAGTCTTATAATGGCTTCATTTTTATAAAAAGCATAGCGATGTTTAAAAGAAAGATTTGTTTTAAAGCACTGGCAATCCAATGGAGTAAACCCGTTCCACGAAAGTGGCGTGGTCCTGTGATTAGCCAAATTATATATGTGTTGAGTAGATTTCTCATACCAGTCCCATGACTGACTCGTAGTTTGTTTCACTCTCAAACTCGGGTGCCCCTTTTTCTTCGGGCAGCCTTGTATTCAGGTTTAGCTGGTTCTTTCTGGATAGCTAGAGCTGAAGATGGATTCTATCATTTATTTCTTTTTATGCTGTTCAGCTCCTATAGTACATATTTTGTTTATTTCCGCTGTAGACATTTATGTATAGCTGAACTGTATTTGTACTAAGTAAGATCCTGTATACTGTGTAACTCTGATGATTACTTTATAAATTTTATTATTAAAATATTTCGTTCAACACATGACTAATCTCAAAGGATGAGTACTGTCAACACATGAACCTTGTGACGGCAAGGAATTTCGCTCGATCCGAATCAGTCGTTAAACCGATCTAGACCGTTCGAAACCCCTGAACGTTGAGAACAGGACCACTGTGATGACCCGTTACTTCCCCGTGAAGGAAAGAGCGGATACTTTGAGAACAACACACAAATGAACGCAGACGGAAGAACATTTCATTGTTATTACAACAATTACATCAGATACAAGAATATACAGAGTATAAATGAATAAATTACATTTGATAAATATCAGAGATTACAATAAATTACATAGCAGCGGAAAATAATACAAAGCACAACTGGAATGATATCCGGATCCTGATCGTTGAGAACAAGACAAATCAGAACGCAGACGGAAGAACATTTCATTGTTATTACAACAATTGCATCAGATACAAGAATATACAGAGTATAAATGAATAAATTACATTCGACAAATATCAGAGATTACAATAAATTACATAGCAGCGGAAAATAATACAAAGCACAACTGAAGGTGATATACGGATACAGAGCTTTCCGGATATCATTCCAGCTGTAAACCAGGATCTGTGAATATAAATCTGCAAAACCAAAACTACTAGCTGCCCGTGCGGAAAATAGGGGCACCCAGAGTTTAGGTTAAAACAATAAACTCCAGGTCAGTCATGTGACTGGTGTGAGAACTAAAACAGTTATTTAAAGCTTTACTTTAAAAGAGAGTACTTCAAGGGACCACGCCGTATAACACGGAACGGGTTTCCTCCAAGAATACCAGTGCATAGAATAAACAGCGCAATGCTTTTTCGAAAAATGAAGCTATTATAAGACCCATGTCCCATCACACAATGCAACGCAAGCCGGAGGATAGGGTTTTACCTTATAACAGCCAAACATGCTTGGTACGTTTAAAACAAATCATTTGATACTATAATAAGTGTATAGTGTCAAAACAATTTCAATCATAAATATAAATCATAGACGGCATGGGTACCATATATCATGTCGCCATACTAGTTCTACAATTAAAACCGCAATACACGTATTGGAAATTGGATTTCCGTCATGAGTCGAGGCAAGGGGCAAGCTCCTCTCCGCGTTCGAGACACTCTAGCAAATGCCTCAGGGCTACGCACTCTGGGCAACCCTTGGATGCTTCAGGGCCGGTCCTCACTTACGTTAGAGGATTGGCAATTCCTGAACACACGTTTCCCGGTCCTTACAGACCTAAAATCGAGGCGCCTCATCCAACAACCACAAAGGTGAAAAGTATATATATATGTCAGGGCTGGTAAGTCACTGACACCACCAAAGCTAGAAAGAAACGTCGTGCTCTCCCTGCAGTCCGTATCCCGTTTTTAACTCATACCGAGGTGTGAGGCTCGCGAATCCACGCTATACACAAAGCTACGCCACGGAGGCCGTGCTTTGATCATCAACCACAAGACTTTGCTTTTCAACAGAAGCCCTGATCAATTGCCACTTACGCGTGCCACATTGGCAATTCACTCCATGCGACTGATGTCCATCGATATACAACCTCTGAGCTCATACGTCTCAGAGAAGGGCGTTAAGCAAAAGAATAAATTCTCCGCCGCCAAACAGATGTATATTTAATAGAAATCAATCAACATAGAATAAAATCCAGTGTCAGACACATAATCCATTTACAAGTTCGTTCTGGGTCTGAACGAAACCGGAGGCACTTTCCTCGCATATCCATCCATCTCCAGGTACGTCTGGACGACCACCAACTATTTCCATCCTCTTGGGTGTACAGCCCAATCAGGATCGTCAGCAATTATCCAAACGATGTGAAGACTTTCGGTCTTCGACCACCGTCTTCATCATCGACATATCGTCGAGTCGATTATTCAGAATGGGTATAAACCCGGTCTTTCCGAACAACCCGCGTATATTGAAAACAAATGTTACACAAACACAACATACGCCTCATTCCAATTCATTAGTCACTAACCGCAAATTAGCAAGAGAACAATTTCCCAAACATTAACACCGAAGGCCGAAACCAACATCAGATCAATACCCAGGAAACTATTCTTCTTAGCCAACCTATAGCTAGTTTCTAAATTCCACATTCTTAGGGAATGGTTCCCATTAATTTTATCCAAGATAAATTCTTTAAAATTTATCCTGTAATCTTCCTTTGGATGTCGTTTCAAACCAGATTATGGTTTTTCTAAACTAGTCGAGATTAGCGAACCACACCGAAGTAATTATTTATTTTATATCCCAATCCCAATCTGTTCATCCCATGAAGCAAAACTGGTAATACTCCATATCTAACACCACGGTGTTATCGGTAAAATTAATTACCATTTCACGTTCAATTCTAATTGAAGATTTAACTATCGCTTTGGAGCAAAACTGGTAATACTCCATCCTCGCTCATTTTCTAAATTTGATAATTTAGATTATCAATTCACATTTTAATCTAATTGCAGATTCATTAAAACTCATTTTACTGGGTTAAAGAACTAGGTGTTATTTAAAACACAGTTCACGACAAACCCAAATCACATTCTATTTATTATCGTGTTAAAGAACTAGGTGTTATTTAAAACACAGTTCACGATAAACCCACAAATCAATTCTAGTTCAATTCAAATCAAATATATTAGGAATTCCGATTATTTAAAACCCCTTTTTAAATCTAATTTATTTATTTAAAAATAAAAACCCGGGTTTTAAATTTAGTTCAAACTAGTTCATTTTGATAAAAATCTATTTTTATATTTTCAAATATGGAGTTTTTCACCCCAATTTTTCTCAAATCATTTCTTATGATTTTACATAAATTATTACTATTTTTAATAATTTTATCAAGGCCCGTACAGTCGATTTCCATCAATGGCCATCGAACTGCACTTACAACGACCTTTTTCAAATTTGATTTGGACATAACTCCAAATCCAACCGTTAGATTTCAAATTTCAAATATTCGTTAGAAAGCTCTTTTCGATACGAACCCAACGGTTCCGGTTTTAGGAGAATCCGACGGTCGGATCTCCCGTAATGTTCGTTTGAAATAAATGGTCGAAATTCACGAACTGCCGCTGCGTGGCGCGTTCTATTCAGGCCATTATATTATATATATAATATATGTAATATATATTTCGTCGATTTCTATTTAAAACGAATTATATAAATAGTTTTAAATTCGTTTCAAAAGCAATTTCAACTTCCATTTCAGTTCAAATCAAAATTGAATTCTTCCTTATAAATTCGTTTGAAAATTCATTTCTATTCAATTCAAATTTCAATTCAATTTGAATTCATTTCAATTCGCTTTCAATTCAATTTGAATTCGTTTTCAATTCAATTCGAATTGGTTTTATATTCAATTCAATTCAAATTCGTTATCTATTCAATTCAATTCGAATTCGTTAACTATTCAATTCAATTCGAATTCGTTAACTATTCAATTCAATTCGAATTCGTTATCTATTCTATTCAAATTCAATTGATTTTCTATTCTATTCAAATTCAATTGATTTTCTATTCTATTCAAATTCAATTGATTTTCTATTCTATTCAAATTCAATTGATTTTCTATTCTATTCAAATTCAATTGATTTTCTATTCGTTTCAATTCAAATTCGTTTTCTATTCGTTTCAATTCAAATTCGTTTTCTATTCGTTTCAATTCAAATTGGTTTTCTATTCGTTTCAATTCAAATTGGTTTTCTATTCGTTTCAATTCAAATTCGTTTTCTATTCATTTCAATTCAAATTGGTTTTCTATTCGTTTCAATTCAAATTTGTTTTCTATTCGTTTCAATTCAAATTCGTTTCATATTCAATTCATTTCGAAATCGTTTTATATTCAATTCCTTTCGAAATCGTTTTATATTCAATCCATTTCGAAATCGTTTTATATTCAATCCATTTCGAAATCGTTTTATATTCAATCCATTTCGTATTCAATTGAAATCAAATTCGTTATATATTCAATTCATTTCGAAATCGTTTTCTATTCAATTCATTTCGAAATCGTTTTCAATTCAATTTATATTTCATTTCAAAATATTCGATTTCAAAGTCACTTTTCAATATTCATTTTAAAATGAATAAAATCGATATAAGTATCGTTCACATCAAAATGGCGTCAATCTAATCAACACGGCTTCATATATTTCTATTTTCAAATATTATATTTCAAATATTTCTTTTTCAAATATTTCCCTTTCAAATATTTTTATTTCAAAAATTTCCATTATTAAAATATTTTGTTCAACACATGACTAATCTCAACGGATGAGTACAGTCAACACATGAACCTTATATTATATAATATTGATAAAGATGTAAATTTTATTATTAAAATATTTTGTTCAACACATGACTAATCTCAACGGATGAGTACAGTCAACACATGAACCTTATATTATATAATATTGATAAAGATGTAAATTTTATTATTAAAATATTTCGTTCAACACATGACTAATCTCAATGGATGAGTACAGTCAACACATGAACCTTATATTATATAATATTGATAAAGATGTAAATTTTATTATTAAAATATTTCGTTCAACACATGATTAATCTCAACGGATGAGTACAGTCAACACATGAACCTTTATTTTATATTGATAAAGATATAAATTTTATTATAAAAATATTTCGTTCAACACATGACTAATCTCAACGGATGAGTACAGTCAACACATGAACCTTTATTTTATATTGATCTTTATTTTCTAAATTGGAATGAGGCCCAATCAATCACCATATAAAGTTAATTATATGGATTCCATACAACAAATGTATATAATAGCAACGATAAATAATCAACCATCAACCAAAGTGCACTACACTGTATAAGCATCAAATATAGATATCTAACGCTTATAACAGCCTGTCAATCAATCGATCGACATATTTAATCAATAAGGATGAGTGAACTTCAAATTTCATCCCAATACCCGTGTGGGGTTTCAAACAATCAAACACAAATTTTATTTGTGCAGTTGGGCGATGTGTAAAATTTATCGACCCAATCAATGTCCTTCAAATAGGTGTACATAAACAAACCGTCCGGTTTGTAAATGAATATTTTATTTTATTCTCGTTCACGTTCCCGTTAAAATTTATATTTTTAACGATAAAATATTTTATTTTAACACATGAATTTTTATTCAGTTCATTTACAAAATAAAAATGATATTTTTATTTTTCTAACATATTTTAGAAAATTTCGGCGGCATAACGGCACGATACTAGAAACGGGACGAGGCCTAGCCTTATCCCCGGTCTAGTGAAGGCCCACGCCATTCACACATCAATCAAATCAATTTATTTCACCAAACAATTCAATTTCAAATCAAATCATCTAACTAATCTATGCAACCAAACAAACAAGTCCATGGTCTGTGGACGGTTGTGTCGGGTGCTACTAAACACCGTCTGCATCCTAGTATATATATATAACTAGAAAATGAAATTGAAAGGTGAGAAATTCTCACAGATAGCTATCCAATCATCTTGACTCTTCTTTTTAGAGAAATCATCGCCATTCTCGCCTTTCGTCGCTTTCGTTGCCCATAGCCACTACATATATAAAAATCACATTTTTATTTGTTCACTTTCAATTTAAAAATCATATTTTTATAATCACTTCATATATTTAAAAATCGAATTTTTACTTTGCTATTCAATATATAAAAATCTCGCCTTTTCAACTATAAAGATTTCTCCTTTTCAAATATAAAGACTTCATCTTTTCAAATATAAAGACTTCATCTTTTCAAATATAAAGATTTCGCCTTTTCTATTATATCATTATAAAAATCACATTTTTATTTTGCTACCTATATAAAGATGATATTTTTAATATTCCTATCATGTAAAAATTATATTTTTAATTCTCTACCTAACCAAAAATCATATTTTTATATCATCTATATAGTAAAGATTATATTTTTAATACTTTAAAAATATAAAATTCATATTTTTAATTCTTTAAAAATATAAAAATCATATTTTTCTCTAACAAAATCAAATCTTTACTTGCTTTAAAATTCTAATCTTTTTTTATAGCCATTCATATATATAAAAATAAACCTTCCTACTTATAAAAATCAAACTTTTCATGTTAAAAATATATTTTTCTCATATACCTTTTAAAAAAAATTACAATTAAAACTGAATCATAGAAATTAAAACTGAATTAAATATACAAGAAATCACCTTCCGTTTGGGGGGGGGGGGAATCTGCTGCACCATCGCTGGAGGAGGTCAGAGAGGAGGCCGTGGGTGCGGAGGTGGGGCGGAGCTCGGCAGATTGGGTACGGAGTGCTGGAGCCAGGGTTTTGGGCGTGGTTCACGCTGCTCGAACGAAGACGAGGGGAGAGGGTGGCGCTCGCGGAGAAGGAAAGGGTAGGGGTGGCTCGACGAGGAGGGGGTCGCCAGTCTGGGCGGCGGCGCGACAGGATCGAGCGATTCGTTCGTGTTGTTTTTTTTTCTTTTTTTTTTCTTTCCCTGAATCGATTTGAAGATGAATTATAACGGGGGGGGGGGGGGGCAACGTTAAAAGGGGGGAAGAAGAGATATATTTTTATTTATTTATTTATTTAATTATTTTATTTGTAAAAAGTGGACTTTTACATACGACCTCGAAACGAGGCCCACCGCCTGTCGCCCATAGCGTTTTACCCCCATTCCGAACATAATGGGATATGTATCGCAAGCTGATTTGATCGTTTCGATTAGTTTCCGTTGAATTTACATTTAAATCACTATATTGAATTTTAAACGTACATTTCAAATTACCGGGGTCACATACTAACTCGAAAAATTCCCGAAAATATTTTCTAGCTTCGTATTGACGATACGGTCCTAACAAAACTAGTTTCGTTGAATTCTGAGACCGTTAGAAAAATGGCCATTTTCCAGTCGATTAAAATCAACTGAAACTGGTCAAATGCGTTTTCCTTTGCCACGCTCACATATTGAATCGGAAAATTATGAAATTTGAAACATAGCAATAACTTAACATCACTGTAACGACCCGTATTCTACGCATCATGGGATCGTAGAATATTTATTTCTTTCACATACGAAGTCGTATGGTCATGTAACTTTGGGAGACGACTATTGGGGTCATTTCCCATGTTCATGATTTTTCCCGATTTTTAAATGACCGTTTTGCCCCTAGTTGGTACTGTTTTGACCATAACTTTTGACTGGAAAGGAATTTTGATCTGAAACCACTTCCATTGGATTCGAATGATGGTTTCTCTTTCCGTAGAGTGGTTACATTAGCCAAACGGACTTACCGTTTGGGAGATATGGCTGAATTAAGGTTTAAAGGGTTATTTTCAGCTAATTGGGCTTAACCGGGTGATTAGCAGCTAGGCCCATTGGGTAATTTCGGGTTTAGGGGTATATGAGGGCTGATAGGGTTAGAATTTCGGTTTCTTCCACATTTTTCCAGCCGCCACTTGCTTGCCTTCAACCTAGTCATGGCCTCCATCCTCTAGAATCATCCTAAATCACTTCTAAAACACTTTCTAGTTGAAGATTAAGCTAATTAGCATCAAACCAAGGCTAATCAACATCAAATTTGGAATAGGGCTGCTGTGTTGCATAGAGATTCAACCCAAACAGAGAATCATTTCAGATCTGTAATTTACTTTGTGGCAAAGGTGAGTGATTTGCATTGTTCTTCACTAATTATGGCTAGTTATGGTAATTAGCGAGAATTAGCGAAACTATGGCTCAGAAAAATCTAGAAAATTCCTAAAATTCTAAAACATCATTTTATGCCTCTGATATGAATTTGGGTTAATTTCGACTAATTTTGTTAATCCCGGATTTTGGGGGATTAAGGGGTGATTAGTGATAATTAGCGAAATTATGCATGTTAAAAATCTGGAAAAATGTTCAGAAATTCTGAAATATTGTTTTAGACCTCTGTTAGAAGTTTGGTTCAATTTGGTTAAGATTTTCTAACCTTATTGTTAGATTTGCTTAAGTATGCTTAAGGGAAAATATGGGGTATTAGCTATGTTTGATCCATTTTACATGCTATGATTTATGTTTTGGTGTTTGTGGTCGATACTATATGTTGCTATGACTGTATGGTATGCTTTGTGATTGTTTAGAAGTGTTAGTTTGGTCAAAAACGCCGTCGAATGGCGAAAAACAGTCGCTGGAATGAAGTGCAGGAAGTACCCCGGACCGGATCGCCCCTACCCGATGCGAACCGATCCGATTGAAGCTCGCGCCACGAGACGACCCGATCCGCCCCATCTTCCATGATCTGAACCGATGGCACGACTCGATCCGTCGATACTTGAAGACCATGATCCGTTCCAGCTTGGGTGTCATGATCCGATGATGGCGATCCGACCATTCGCGAAGGAGGACTGCGAACCGAACCGAAGGGGGATGGTGACCACGAGTGCATCGCGACCCGACCCGATGCAGCAGGCGCGATCCGAATGAGCCGACGAATGGTGCGATCCGACCCGAGCTGACGTAACAGGCACGACCCGATCCGAGCGAAGGCAATGACCACGATCCGCGAGTCGAGCTGATGCGAGGGGGCGAGTCACGAACCGAACAGGAGGTTGCGAACTGAATGAAGACCGATCCGGATGAAGATGATGACTAAAACCCGAGATGCAAAGGTAGTCCAAATGTAAGTTAGAGCTCAGGATCCCGGACCCAGTTGGGAACCAATGAGTTCACTTCATGGTTGGGCTTTGCTGCGGGACGTGTGCAAAGGGGTTGTCGGTATTCATAACTTTGGTCCACCACTGAGAGATGGATAGTGGGCTTGTAGTGATAGTTACACGGGATTGGATTCCGTCATGGCCCAAAGTATTGGGTGACCAAAGTAGTGGATATCGTATGCTTTACGCACTGAGTGAGGGATGTGAGGATGATTGCTATGCTTGATTGTTTGACATCACTATGACATGCACACCCCCACCCCCGTTATCTTTACACCATTTGAAAGGGCACCTTAGAGTGTTGTACAGTATGTAGTGCTAACTCTTTGGTTGCAGGTCCAGGTTCAGGTATGATTGGATTATACCTGTTATTGTTATGTTTTGATGCTTATCGCTCATACCAGGCTTTATGTCTGACCCAGAGTTTTATGTCTCTTCTTATTACTCTGGGTGCTCACACGAGCAGACTAGAGACAGGTTATGGTTAGCTGGTGATGTGCGAGTAGCTGATTCGGAGGCGAGCAGGAGGCTTCCACGTATGATGTATAGATATTCTCCCTGTGTCGTTAGTGGTCGCTACTTGGGCATTAGTAGTGTACCTCCTTTATCTTGCTTTTGCTTTGAGACAGTTTGAAAAGTTGTAATAAGCTATATTTTGGATTTCCGCTGCTATGATGCTCAGTTCTGGTTTTTAGCTTATGCACTGTCTCTTCTGTTTTATGTCAAGTATGTTATTATTATATTTTGTTCTATGCGCTGTGAGACATATTACAGGTTCCTTGATTAGTCCATTCTCTTCTTTCTTTTTCTTCTGGCGACCGTCCCGTGCTAACTGGATATGTGTACAGCGCACTTTTGGAGTAAATGTCGGTTGGTGCGGGGCGGGCCGTCACACTTGGTATCAGAGCTCTAGGTTGCGTAGTTAACCTAGGGAAAGACACTAGGGAGAGATAGTACGTATATGAGAGCGCGTATTTGTGATTATTTTGGTTTTCAAAAGCTATATATAATATAGTATTAGTTTAGCTAAGGTTGGAGTCGCACTGCACTTGCACCATTAAGAAGAAGGTTAATCGTTTCCCCTTTTACATATTAACGATGAGCCGATATGCTAGAGGTGCGGGTAGGGGAGCCAATAATGGGAATGCTGTCGACATGAGGGCGATGTTTACCGACCTCATGAGAGACATGCTTAGAGATGTTCAGGGAGCAGTTCCCAATCCCGGAAATGGTGGTGGTCCAGTGGTGCAGGCGCCTAGGGTCGATTTCACCAAGTTGTGCAAGGATTACACTAACCTTGGTGGGAAGCCGTTCCACGGAACGGAGTCAGCCACAGATGTTCAGGATTGGTTGGATAGCTGTGATCGTATCTTCGACGACTTGGGTCTTGAGGATGCGATGAAGAGAAGGCTAGCGTCTCGTCAGCTGCAAGGGCGAGCGATGAATTGGTGGAATGCCATTAGAACGGCTACTCCAGAAGATCAAGTTACTTGGAATCAGTTTAAGACTCGTTTTTGTGATAAGTTTATTCCAGCTGCTCATAAATCAGAACTATTCAGGAAGTTCTTGGAGCTTAAGCAGAACGGTAGGGCAGTCTCGGAGTATATCGCTGAATTTGACACTCTATCGAAATATGGATGGTCCCTTATCGATACAGTCGAAAAGAAGAATGAGAAGTTCATAACTGGCTTGGATGGGTACTTGGGGAAAAGACTTATAAACCATATTGATGAGACGTTCGAGTCTATTGTAGGAAAGGCATTAAGGTCAGAGAGCCTTTTCCCTAAGTCGAAGACCGAAGTTGCTACGGCATCTGCAGAGGAGCCAAAGCCGCAAGTAGGCGGTGAAGGCAAGAAGAATTCTCAGAATAAGAGGAAGCAGAACCCGACCAAGGATGGTCAGGATAAGAAAAATAAGAAAGATGGCGAATGCTTTAGTTGTGGCAAGAAGGGCCATTACGCCAGAGATTGTCGAGAAAAGCCTGGGGAAAGAAAGTGCTTTAACTGCGGCCAGGCAGGACATCACAAGGATGATTGCCCACAACCTCCTAGGGAGAAGCAGATTGTGAAAGCGTATGCTATCAACGCTGTTCCTTCTTCGTCAAATGCCCCAACTGCGGCGCAAAAGGAAAAAGGTGTCGTTATTCGAGTTATGCTTTCTATTTAAGATGTTTTGATCGGGTTTTGTTTGACAAACCTGAGTTAGTCGATAGACCTTTAGTAGTGACGAACCCGATTGGTGGTTCGACTAGTTTTGGCATGATTTGTTAATGTGGTCTTATCGAGTCATGGATGTATGTTTCCTTGTGATTGCTTTGTTTTGGGCTTTACTGGGTTTAGCATTATTTTGGGGAGTCGATTTACTCCAAAGGAATAGGGTGGTATTAGGTACCTACCTAGTGATAGCGATGATAACTGGAGCTAAGGAAGCTAAGAGGTTATCGTTGTAATAAGTTCTAGTTGTCTCTGGGAGGCAAATGAGTACTCCAGTGCTAGATTGTTTTGCTAGTATCACCTCACGTGGGTTGTCCGAACTCGGAGGAGATGTTCCTTGGGTGCTTGTCTGATATTGGTTTAGGCCTTTGGGGCTTGTGCTTGGGGAATGTCGAGTTTGACTAGGATGGTTTGCGTGAGGGATAAGTAGACGTTGCGATTTTCATTGGATGATATCTTGGTTCACTCGAGGAGTGATGGGCAGACAGAACATGATAAGACTGTTCAATGGTATAGACTGCCTAGAGTTAGACTCGATAGGGTTATGAGCTTACTCGAGTGGGACTCGGGAAAGATGCAGAGTAATGGATTGGTTAGGACCCTATGTTGATGTTCTTTTTGAAAGAATAGGATGTGTTCGTTGATCATGGAAGATGCAACGAAGATTAGGACGATTCAAGTTAGACTTGAACTCGTAAAAGAAAAATGGGGCGAGTTCGTTAGTCATGGTGATATAACGAATATGGAAATACTTCACATTAGATTTGAAGTATGTTTGGAACATTGTGGGAAGCTCGTTGATCTTGGAGATTCAGCGAACATAGGAGAGTTTCACGTTGGACTTGGACTCGTAGGTAGAGTACCTAGATTCACTAGGTGGGTCTAGTTTACCTTTGGAAGGTGAATGTACGTTGGACGTGCAGTACGAGATTCATTGGATGAGTCTAGTTTATCTCTGGGAGATTGACTCGAGTTAGACTCGAGAAGGCTGCAAGGAATTGGATTCAGCTCGAGTTGGACTCGAGAGGGCAGCAAGATAATGGATAAACTTGGGTTGGACTCAAGTATTTTAGGAGGACTAAAAGCAGGGGTATCTGGGGACGCCCGTTACCTTGGATCTGTTGGACGTGATCTAGTTATCCTTGGAGGATAAACGTACGTTGGACGTACGGTAGTCCGATTGGAGGCTGGGCTTCCATTAGTTTAATTATCCTTGGAGGATAAACGTACGTTGGACGTACGGTAGACCGAAGGGAGGCGGGGCTTCCATTGGCCTGGGATTGGTTGGACCAGTCAAGTAGGCATCGGTGTATGTATGGGGGCTGGGCTTCCATTAGTTATTGATGTTGGTTGGACCAGACATACTAGAATCGACATATTGGGATTGGTTAGACCAATCATGTAGGTGTCGATGTGCTTATGACTTTAGCAGGTGATAGATAGGATTTGTTTGATGGATGTTATGGTTGCTATGTTTGTTCCTATCTTTCTTCTCTTGAGTAGACTATCACCTGTAGGGTTCCAGCGATGGGGAACAAAGTGATTGTAGTAGGACTATGAGCCAGTGCAGTAGAGTCATTGTGACTCGAGGGGCAAAGTGGACATAGTAAAGGATTAGTAAGGCTATGAGCCAGTGCAGTGGAGTTGTTATGACTTCATGGGGCAGAGTGGACATAGCAAAGGACTAGTGACTATGGATCAGTGCAGTGGAGTCGCCATGACTCCATGGGGCAGAGTGATCATAGTAAAGGATTTGGGTGCAGTACTAGTTGCATTGAGTAGGAGACATGCCAGTTTAGGGGTTTTGTTTCTAGGATGGAAGCAACTAGAGTATGTCGCAGGATATGATTTCAGACCCAAGACTGAATTGGATTCAGAAACGCTAGTAAGCTTGACGATTAGATCGATTTTGATTGAGTGGATTGTTTCCAGTTAGAAGGACGATCCTAATCTATTGGGAACCATCTCTAGGGTAGAGATGGGTATGGATGGAAAGAGAATGATTAGGTAAGGATTTGATCGAGAAGGGTGGCTTCGAAAGAATAAGGGACTAGTTGTACCCAACGTAGATGGACCGAGAGGTGAAGTGCTTAGAGCATATCATCACCCGAAATTGACTATACATCCCAGTGGTAACAAGATGTATTGAGACATAGAGTAGATATACTACTGGGAAGGGATAAAGATAGGCAGAAGGCTTATCTCGATAAGAGATGAAGAGATTTGGAATCCTTCGTTAATGACTGGGTGTTCGTCGAGATCTCTCCATAGAGAATGTGATTCGGATTGGTTGGAGAGGTAGGTTAGCACCAAGATTTGTTGACCCATTCCCAGTCCTCGAACAAGTTGGGAATTTGGCGTATGAAGTAGAGCTACCTGACAAGATGGCGGGAGTTCACAACGTATTTCATGTTTCCCAGTTAAGGAAGTTTGTGCAAGACCCTAATGTGACTATTTCACCTGATCAGTTGGACGATAGCGAGGTTGAACCCGAGGCGGTTGGGAACCGCAAGTCTATGCGTATCGTTGGGAACGATACGAAGCAGCTTCGAAGGAAGGTGGTGAAACTAGTCAAAATCCAGTGGGGTGAGAATGAGAAAGACTGTACTTGGGAAACAGAGGAGGATATAAGGAAGAAGTACCCAGAACTCTTTGCCTAGTAAGGTTTTGGTAGTGATAGTTTCTTCCCTTGTTAGTAAACCGCATGCTAGGATAGACTTGTTTGACATGTTGATTGTTGTTTTATGATTGATAGGCATGCGGGACCCTTTGTGTGCCCTTTGTGTGTTTTGGTTAGGGAATTTCGGGGGCGAAATTTCTTAAGGGGGGGAGAGTGTAACGACCCGTATTCTACGCATCATGGGATCGTAGAATATTTATTTCTTTCACATACGAAGTCGTATGGTCATGTAACTTTGGGAGACGACTATTGGGGTCATTTCCCATGTTCATGATTTTTCCCGATTTTTAAATGACCGTTTTGCCCCTAGTTGGTACTGTTTTGACCATAACTTTTGACTGGAAAGGAATTTTGATCTGAAACCACTTTCATTGGATTCGAATGATGGTTTCTCTTTCCGTAGAGTGGTTACATTAGCCAAACGGACCTACCGTTTGAGAGATATGGCTGAATTAAGGTTTAAAGGGTTATTTTCAGCTAATTGGGCTTAACCGGGTGATTAGCAGCTAGGCCCATTGGGTAATTTCGGGTTTAGGGGTATATGAGGGCTGATAGGGTTAGAATTTCGGTTTCTTCCACATTTTTCCAGCCGCCACTTGCTTGCCTTCAACCTAGTCATGGCCTCCATCCTCTAGAATCATCCTAAATCACTTCTAAAACACTTTCTAGTTGAAGATTAAGCTAATTAGCATCAAACCAAGGCTAATCAACATCAAATTTGGAATAGAGCTACTGTGTTGCATAGAGATTCAACCCAAACAGAGAATCATTTCAGATCTGTAATTTACTTTGTGGCAAAGGTGAGTGATTTGCATTGTTCTTCACTAATTATGGCTAGTTATGGTAATTAGCGAGAATTAGCGAAACTATGGCTCAGAAAAATCTAGAAAAATTCCTAAAATTCTAAAACATCATTTTATGCCTCTGATATGAATTTGGGTTAATTTCGACTAATTTTGTTAATCCCGGATTTTGGGGGACTAAGGGGTGATTTGTAATAATTAGCGAAATTATGCATGTTAAAAATCTGGAAAAATGTTCAGAAATTCTGAAATATTGTTTTAGACCTCTGTTAGAAGTTTGGTTCAATTTGGTTAAGATTTGCTAACCTTATTGTTAGATTTGCTTAAGTATGCTTAAGGGAAAATATGGGGTATTAGCTATGTTTGATCCATTTTACATGCTATGATTTATGTTTTGGTGTTTGTGGTCGATACTATATGTTGCTATGACTGTATGGTATGCTTTGTGATTGTTTAGAAGTGTTAGTTTGGTCAAAAACGCCGTCGAATGGCGAAAAACAGTCGCTGGAATGAAGTGCAGGAAGTACCCCGGACCGGATCGCCCCTACCCCATGCGAACCGATCCGATTGAAGCTCGCGCCACGAGACGACCCGATCCGCCCCATCTTCCACGATCCGAACCGATGGCACGACTCGATCCGTCGATACTTGAAGACCATGATCCGTTCCAGCTTGGGTGTCACGATCCGATGATGGCGATCCGACCATTCGCGAAGGAGGACTGCGAACCGAACCGAAGGGGGATGGTGACCACGAGTGCATCGCGACCCGACCCGATGCAGCAGGCGCGATCCGAATGAGCCGACGAATGGTGCGATCCGACCCGAGCTGACGTAACAGGCACGACCCAATCCGAGCGAAGGCAATGACCACGATCCGCGAGTCGAGCTGATGCGAGGGGGCGAGTCACGAACCGAACCAGGAGGTTGCGAACTGAATGAAGACCGATCCGGATGAAGATGATGACTAAAACCCGAGATGCAAAGGTAGTCCAAATGTAAGTTAGAGCTCAGGATCCCGGACCCAGTTGGGAACCAATGAGTTCACTTCATGGTTGGGCTTTGCTGCGGGACGTGGGCAAAGGGGTTGTCGGTATTCATAACTTTGGTCCACCACTGAGAGATGGATAGTGGGCTTGTAGTGATAGTTACACGGGATTGGATTCCGTCATGGCCCAAAGTATTGGGTGACCAAAGTAGTGGATATCGTATGCTTTACGCACTGAGTGAGGGATGTGAGGATGATTGCTATGCTTGATTGTTTGACATCACTATGACATGCACACCCCCACCCCCGTTATCTTTACACCATTTGAAAGGGCACCTTAGAGTGTTGTACAGTATGTAGTGCTAACTCTTTGGTTGCAGGTCCAGGTTCAGGTATGATTGGATTATACCTGTTATTGTTATGTTTTGATGCTTATCGCTCATACCAGGCTTTATGTCTGACCCAGAGTTTTATGTCTCTTCTTATTACTCTGGGTGCTCACACGAGCAGACTAGAGACAGGTTATGGTTAGCTGGTGATGCGCGAGTAGCTGATTCAGAGGAGAGCAGGAGGCTTCCACGTATGATATATAGATATTCTCCCTGTGTCGTTAGTGGTCGCTACTTGGGCATTAGTAGTGTACCTCCTTTATCTTGCTTTTGCTTTGAGACAGTTTGAAAAGTTGTAATAAGCTATATTTTGGATTTCCGCTGCTATGATGCTCAGTTCTGGTTTTTAGCTTATGCACTGTCTCTTCTGTTTTATGTCAAGTATGTTATTATTATATTTTGTTCTATGCGCTGTGAGACATATTACAGGTTCCTTGATTAGTCCATTCTCTTCTTTCTTTTTCTTCTGGCGACCGTCCCGTGCTAACTGGATATGTGTACAGCGCACTTTTGGAGTAAATGTCGGTTGGTGCGGGGCGGGCCATCACAATCACGGACCCAACAAAACTGCTTTCGTCGAAATCCGAGGTCATTTGCAAAATGTCCATTTTTAAGGGCCTGAATTCTATAGCGACTATTCAGAATTTTCAACTGGACATATCTTTTGAATCCCGCTATGAAATTTCGATCTTTCGGATTCGCTGGAAAGATATTATCAATTAGATCCTATCATTTTTGGTATCACTAAAATCCGGATTGTTTTGCACCCGGTACATTCAATTGAAGTTTGAAATCGAATTATCGAACTACCGCGCCATTTTCAATTCTATTTATAATTATATATAATCATTTATATTCTAACGACGGCGTAGAGAATATATACGTTCGAATTATATTCAAAATAAATTTCTCGTCGATTTTATTTAAAATAATTCATTTTAAATAATCAAAATTCGCTAAAATTGCCAAAAATAAAATTTTTAAACTGGCTCAGAATTTCCGGGTTATTACAATTACTGACCTGGAGTTTATTGTTTTAACCTAAACTCTGGGTGCCCCTATTTTGACACGGGCAGCTAGTAGTTTTGGTTTTGCAGATTTATATTCACAGGATCCTGGTTTACAGCTGGAACGATATCCGGAAAGCTTTGTATCCGTATATCTACTTCTAGTTGTGTATTGTATTATTTTCCGCTGCTATGTATTTAAATGTAATTTAAATCTCTGATATTTCTGTGTAATATTCATTTATACTCTGTATATTCTTGTAATCTGATGTATTGTTGTAATATTTAATGAAATGTTCTTCCGTCTGCGTTCATTTGTGTGTTGTTCTCAAAGTATCCGCTCTTTCCTTCACGGGGAAGTAACGGGTCATCACAAGACATGTCATATGAAAACATGGGAATTTCCGAATTGGGGAAGGATATACTTAATTATACATTAAGTAAAACATGTTATTGAACTTGTAAACATGTAATTGGACAGTAAATGACATGGTAATAAAAGGGGTTGTAGATTATTTTTGTTAATTACAATCCGAGGTAAAAGGTTGTAGATTACTTTCGTTAAAGTAAGCACGCGATTAAAAGATTAGACATATGTCTAATAACACGTTTGCGTGACATGCTTGGACCGGTCCACACATATGAAGGTGAAGAAACCAGGGGGTAGATCATCACGGTGTCTTAAGGCACGATAAGAGCACGTCCGTCTGATTATTCTGCTTGATATTCTGTCAGCTCGCTCTACGGGGCTGGAGGGAAGAACGCGACTATTGAAGGACGTGGTAGGGTACTCCGTGGTGGTCCTCTATTGCGGTACACGCTCAGGCTGTACTCGCAAAGGTTTGGTTTGCGCGGTACCCTCGGTGAGTATACCTTGACTGAAATAATAGTTTGGTAGTAAGAAGGCTGTGGCGAATGGCATTGGGGGATTCGGCGATTGACCTCGAAAGAGGTTGGTCAGGACCAAATTAAGGATAGTTATCGTCGGGTACCTATCACCGATAGTCAGTAGGGATGTAAAAAGAATAGAGCTAAACCAAGAGACCATCGATCTTTCATTATCGAGACATTGGTTGAGGGACACACCAAATTGGATGATAGATTGTTTGCTTAGGGCACGTCACTTAGCTCTTGATGTAATCTTTCACTAGTTGAGGGAGGGGTCAGGGTGGGACCATAGCTACCGTGAAAATGCAGACCATACCTTGGATATCTGAACTATAGGTCCTTTGAGAGGACCTATACAGATATGAAAGCTTCCGACCAAGTTCCGTGCATTGGATGTAGCCTTATTATGGGACTCGGGGTATAGTCGACAGTACGTACGTTTGAGGGTCTCGATACACGCATTGGGTGGTGTATCGTAGAAGTTAGGGCATTACTCTGTGTTGAGGCTCGATTCGACCGAGGAGTTCAGATGCAACATTCGGTACGCTTGCATGGCACAACAATGGTGGTTCTGTGCGGAAACGTGGCGTAGTAATATGAATTTCCATAAGTCGTTTGGTGTAGGATGAGAGTTGCATATTCTTTTATGGCGTGACGGTGGAGATAGTGCGAGAAAAGTACTATGGAGAGTACCTTGACATGTTGGGGTAGCTACATATTTACTATATTAGGTTAATCTACTAGGTAGTAGATGAGTACGATGTGAGTATAAAGCCTTGAGTGTTATTAACCCAAGTAACCTAGTAAATAAGAAAATATTCTAAACAGTGTATGTAGGGTCATTTCAGACTGTGTAATTTGTCCAGTGACCAGAGTTTGTGTTCTGACCCCCTCCTCATAACACTCGCAGGTTAAGTTTGTGGTAGAGATATGATAGCTTTGGATTCTGGTTAGGCAGTATTATTACCCTTGTAAGGCTATATTTGATTATATTATATTTTATCCACCACTGTGAGATGTTTACGGAGCTCTGATATATTTATTATCTCTGACTTTTCTGTAGGATACTAGACAAGCCGACTCGAGTTTAGGTAGATTGGGATTTTTGAAAAAAAATTCCGGTCTGTCGAAATTCGGGTTGTTACATTTCGAATCAAATTATATAGAAACACTTTCTAACACTTGGTGGATTGACTTTGGATCTAATGTTCATGTTTCAAACTCGATGCGGGGATACCTTACAACCCAGAACATAATTCCAAATGAAGCTTACCTTTACGTGGAAAATAGGATGATAAAACCAGTATAAGCCATTGGGAATATTCGTTTAGCATTAAGTACTGGTTTTCATTTAAATTTAGAGAACAAACTTTATGTTCCTACAGTTTCTTACAATTTGAATTCCTTGTCTAAAGTTGATCTTGAAGATTTTGCTTCATATACTGGTAATGGATGTTTTAAATTGTTTTAAAACAATGAATTAGTAGGTTCTGGAATTTTAGCTATTGGTTTACGTCAAATTATTCCTGATAATTGATTTTATGAACCGCTTAATATGACCTTGCATCCTAAAATGGGTTTGAAACGTAGTAGTTCAAGTGAGAGTTCTTCATTCTTGTGGCATAAAAAGCTTTGCCTTATATTCGGAGAAAGAGTTAACTCATTAGTGAAAGAAGGAATTCTTCCAATTCTTGATTTTACCGATTTTGGGGTTCGTAATGATTGCATTAAGGGTAAGCAAACAAAGCATACCAAGAAAGAAGCAACGAGAAGTACTGAACTGCTTGAAATTATACATAAAGACATATGCAATCCATGTTTTGGTGGAGAAAATACTTCATTACCTTTATCGATGGTTATTCACATTATTATTATCTTTACCTTTTGCATGATAAAAATCAATCTGTAAATGCCGTAGAATCCTATATAAGTAGGATTGAGAGACAATTAGGTAAAAAGGTAAAAATCATTAGGTCTGGTAGAGATGGTGAATTTTATGGAAAGTATGACGAGTTAGAACAACTTCCTGTCCCTTTTGCTAAACTTCTTGAAAAATTAGGAATTATTCCTTAGTACACAATGCCTCGTTCACCATGGATGAATGGTGCAGCTGAGAGACGTAACCGTACACTTTTAGAGATGGTTAGGAATATGATGAGTAATTTGAACTTCATCATATCATTGTGGATGCATTTCCTTATCACTGTTGTGTATACCTTGAATAGGGTTCCCAGTTAAGCTGCTCCTAAAACACCTTTTGAGATGTAGAAAGGATGGAAATCCAGTTTAAAAATTTAATGCATTTGGGAATGTCCAACAGAGGCACACATTTATAGTCCACATAAGAAGAAACTCGATCTAAAAACCATCAGTGGTTTTTTTATCGGGTATCCATAAAAATCAAAAGGGCCTAAGTTTTACTGTCCTAGTCATTGTACCAAAATTGTAAATACTGGTAACGCTAAATTCCTTAAGAATGGCGAAGTCAGTGGGAGTGATCAAGTAAGAGAAGTAGTCATCAAAGAGAATCGAGCACCAATACGAATTCGTTTGCTTAGGATTTCAACCGAAATTGTTCTACCTAATGTCCTTGGCCTAACCAATAATGTAGAACCAATTGTCAATGATCATGCACTTTATAATGGGCATGTCGCCATTGAACTGAATGTGAATGTAGCATCTGAGGTAGCACTAAAGAGGTCCATAAGACCATGAAGACCAATTATTTCAAATGATTATATGTTATATTTGCAAGAATGTGAATTTAGCATGGGATCGGAAGAAGATTCGGCTATGTATTCACAAGCCATGAAAAGTGATCCTGAGAAATGGATTGATGCCATGTTTGAAGAGCTGAAATGTAACGACCCGTATTTTTATGGTCAAATAATTAATTTATTTAATTATATAAAATAATGGTTTAGTAGATTAAAGGTTGTTTAATTAAATAACTATGATTATTTAATTAATTTAAATAATATATTTAATGTCAGAAATAGTGAATTGACAATATAATGTGAACTGGACAATTAAAAATATATATATAATTCAGTTTGGAATTGAATTCGAATAACGAATATATTATTTAATGAAGTTTGAACGTATAATTATAATATAATTATAATCGAGCTCGAAATGGCGCGGCAGTTCGCTATTTGGCGATTCGAACTTCAACTGAATATCCAGGGTCCGTTTTAAATCGGATTTCTGTGAAACAAGAAACATTCGGAGTTGGTGAAGTATATTTTTCTAGTGGAAGAGAAATATAAGAATTTCATTGTGTAGATTTTGATTTATGTCCAAATCAAATTTTAGAAAAGTCGCTATGGAATTCCTTTGAAATTTATAAATATATATTTATACTATAGAAGGATTTTATATATAAATCGAATATCGATATAACTGGGAAATTTGGAATACTGGGTTATAAATCCCATTGGAGCTGTATGATATTCTATTGTGAATATATACGATAATATTTATTTTTAAATATTTAATTTAAATACTTTTAAAAATATTTATATATTTAAATGGGTTATTTAGAGCTTTAAAAATAGCCAGTTTTTGCATACGACCTCCGTTTTTGACGAAACTAATTTTTTTGGATCTGCAAATGTTAAATTATTGTTAGATGTCAAGTTTCGTGATTTTTGAAGTCAATATGTGGCCATACGGGATTTTAATGTGAAATACAGTCGATAATTTGACCTTTAAAAATAGGCTGTGTAAGCAAACGGAGTCGGAATTCGACGAAACCAGTTTCGTTGGGTTTATAATGTCGAACTGAAGGTGTATGTCCATTTTCGTGATTTTTAGGTATCGTATGTAAGTATAGGAATTTTTAACAATAAATACATATAGCGTTTGCTTAAAAATTAATAAAATAATTGAATAAAAAATATATTATATTTATCCTATATAGTACCCTTAAATATTTCCTAAACCTAATTTCTTCATTCCACAAGTCAACTAATATTTCCGGCCGTAACTTTTTATCCAGGAAATAAATTTCGATCTTCATAAATTCTCAAACAAATCAAATAAAATCCCATAAATTACTAAACTAACATATGCAAGCTCGCAAGGTGATTCTCTTCAACCACTTATGGGTTTCGTTGGGTTCAGAGAAAAGTTTGTTCGATGTTTTGTTGACAGCGTTAGTTTAGGGTTGAGTTTTTTCCATAATTTAGGAGGAGTTGGTTCGATCTGAGTTTGGATTCAAGTTTCTAGTATCAACTAGTGGTTGCATACGAATTGTCGAGG
The DNA here is from genome assembly GCA_030737875.1 of Allium sativum. NCBI lineage: Eukaryota > Viridiplantae > Streptophyta > Magnoliopsida > Asparagales > Amaryllidaceae > Allium > Allium sativum. The sequence goes on from CM060919.1 coordinate 798,294,270, forward strand.
AGATCGGTGCAATTTTGGTTCGCCCGTTTGTTGTGGGTTCGAGCGGAAAGCGCTCTGTCGCGATACCATGGAAGTGATCGAGTTTAATCCTTTGGCGAGGAGATGATGGAGACTGAAACGAGGAGTTCAACGGTGAGGAGTATTGAAGTTGCCGTGGAGTAGAGAACGAGAATTTGGGGGAGAAAGAAATCGATGATGGTTGGAAAGGGATGAAGCAAGCGTCGGTTTTGTTTAGAGTGGAAGAAAAGTGTGCGGGTATTGGGCTTTTAGATGGACGGATGGGCTTTATGATGGAGGGTTGGGCCATCTACAAAAGGTTAAGGCCCCTTTTATTTAAGTAAAAATTGTTTAATTAAAAGTTTTGTTTAATTTTTGTTTAAACGTTTGTTGGATAATAAAGTAGTGTAAGAGGAATTGGAATGTTTTATCTGAAGGGATGAGCATCACATATGTCAGGAAGGAGAAGGGGTATACAGTTTGGGGTTTTTTGTTTAGAGAAGATGGGCTTGGATGGGCTGATAAGAATGAAATTCAACGAACAGGATCCAACAGAATCATAGGGATGGACACTACAGGATGGAACTGCTGGGAGTGAATTGGAGCCCATTACAATTTATAGCAAAATAAATTGTCCGTTTGAATCAAGCGATGGTTATCATTATTAACGATGATCGTCCAATGTGAGTAAATCTCACTAACGCTGCACAGTTATATTTTTATAACGTATTTTTAGAACTGATAAATGTTGGTTGATTGTTGTGTGTTGACTGTTCGGATGAACTGCTAGTCAGTTGGTTGAAATTATATATATATATATATATAAATCATTAAATATATATTGATTCTGTTGATCAGAATACTTTATATTGAAATGAAGTTGATGTTACTTATATTGTTTAACATCTGTGATGCAGGAAAATAGGTCGGAGGAATCCAACTGGGTTCCTCAATATGTAAAATACTGTTTTGTTTCATATATTGTGATATATGATGTGATGTATAATCTGTTGTTGATTATGTATGTTTGAATGATATCGATCACTGTAGTTTGGTATTTTAAATACCGTAAGAAATATTTGGATGTAAAAAGAGGATTTTCAAAGTATATTTTGAAAATAAATTATTTATATAAAATCAATGGATTTTATATATAAAAGGAAAAGGATTTTATAAAAGAAAACAATTATAAAATCAAAAAGTTGAAAAAGGGAATTATTTGTAAAACAAATATAAAGGAAAATATTGATAAAACAAATATAAAGGAAAATACTTGTAAAAGAAAGTACAAAAGGATTATTTATTTAGAAAATAAATAGAAGTACAAAAGGATTATTTATTTAGAAAATAAATAGAAGTGTAAAAGGGATATTTATTTAGAATGTAAATAGAATAATTTTTAAAAGGAAATATTTATTTAGAAAATAAATAAGTTATAAAAAGAAATATTTATTTAGGAAATAAATAGAATTATCGAAAGGGAATTGTTTGATAAATAAATAGAATTGTATAAAAAGAGAATTTTACACTAGGAAAGTTTAGACCGGTGCTTCGCAAACGGGTATAACAGAATATGAATTTAAAGTAGATTTTAAATAGAAATCTATTTTAACAGATAAGTGGAGAAGATATGTTTATAAATAATATTTTACAAATTAAATAAAATATTTATCATTGGATAAATAGAATATATAAGTCAGGACTTATATGGAGAAGTAAGAATCGATTTCAACATCGATATTTGAAACTGAATATTGACGAAGAGTAAATTGGATAGAGTTAACCAGTTAGAGTTAACCAGTTAGAGTTAACCAGTTAGAGTTAACCAGTTAGAGTTAAACAGTAGAGTTAATTGAATATTAGTTATTCAATTAGAGTTAATCGAATATTAGTTATTTGAATAAAGAGTTAACCAAATAGAGTTAATTGAACATAGTTAATCGAATTAGGATTTAATAGAATATTAGTTATTCAATTAGAGTTGATCGAATATAGTTATTTGAGATAGAGTTAGTCAAACATAGTTATTCTGGATGAGTTGCCATTTCGTACGACTGCTAGTGTAATTTGCAGGGCTGCCGATAGCCTACAGCGATCGGATGTTTCCTGAGGGAATCAGGCGTAACCATTGTGATCGCTGCGATCTAGAGTCAAGTGAATGGAGTTAAATCGAATATTAGCTATTCGAAATAAAGTTTAAACAGACATAGTTTATTCGAATAGGATTAAAAGAGTTAATCGAATATAGTTTATTCGAAGGGAATGAAGGAGTTAATCAAAAGAAGTTAATTGAAATGAGTTAATCGAATTAGAGTTAATCGAGTTAGAGTTTGTCGAGTGTTAGTTAATCGAGTTAGAGTTCGTCGAGTATTGATTAATCGAAGATAAGAATTTATCGAATAGAGTTATTCGAAATGAGTTAATCGAATATTAGTTATTCGAAAGGGGTTATCGAATATTAGTTATTCGAAAGGAGTTATCTAATTATTTATTCGAAAGGGGTTATCGAATATTATTTATTCGAAAGGGGTTATCAAATATAGTTAATTCAAAAGGAGTTGAATCGAATATAAGTTATTCGAATGGAGTTAAACCGAATATAAGTTATTTGAAGAGAAGAGTTATCGAATATTAGTTATTCGAAGAGAGCGATTGAATATAAGCTATTCAAAGTACGTTAATCGAATATTAGTTTTCGAAGTGAGTTAATCAAATATTAGTTATTCGAAGAGAGTTAATCGTCGAATTTGATTATATCGAATTCGGGAAAGTACTTATACTTTCCGATGTTTAATTCAAGATTTATTTATTTATAAATTAGGTGTTTATTTATTTATTCAAATTAAAGAATAAAAGTTATATTTGAAGTTAGATATTTCGAAAGTAGGGATTATAACGTTAACATTATAACAAATGTTTTTATAAAAGAAGTGGATTCGTAAATAGAATCCGTGAGGTTCGCAAGGAAGTTGTTAGAGGTTTAAAAAGATAAACTTTGTCTATTCCGAAGTTAAAACGTTGTTCAGTTAAGGTCTGAGATGTAATTATACCCTAACTTGATTGACTTCCTTCTTAATTAAGGAATGGTTAAAGTTTGATAGTAAAGGTAGGTTAAGTGAATTTAGTTAATGAGCGTAATGGTTTGTGTGGGCATAGCGATGTTTATTTAAACATCAGTCTAAATCAAATGAAGGAGTTTTAGAAATGTTTTCCAAATAAAAATCAGAAATGTTTTCTAATAAAAGAAAATAAGAAATGGGAATAAATATGGAAACGTTTTTCAGTGATTAATAACATATATTTTCTAAGTTTAGAAAATAAGGATTTACGAATATATGAAAATGGGAAATAAGGAAATGAATAAATTAATGATAAATTAATTTAAAGGGATAAATGTTGAATGTTGATTGATCGATAAAATTTCCATTTTGTAATAATATCGTTGTTTACACATAAGTTTTCTTTTGATAGTTAAATCACAGACTATCAAAGTTTTTACCATTTTTCCGTCGTCAATACGGAGAGACCGGTTGGATTATTATCCGAGAACCACTCCGTATGGGCGTTAGCGTTTCGAATCAAATAGATCGAATACAAATTGAAAACGGAGTTATACAAGGGCTATCCTGTTTACAGAATAGTGCCTTCGGTTTGTCCAGTCCCAGGACAAATTGAATGGACAAATGTCAGACAGAGTATATCTGGTAGATCGCATAAGTTGATCATTTCAAACGTATTTACGTTGGTGGCGGAGGAATTCGTTTCTCTTAGCTTATACCCATGGTATTTTTTGGGGAAATCAATTTGTGATTTGATGGATATGATGATGTGGCATTAAAAGTAAATAAATGAGTAATCTGTTGAAGGATACGCTATGACCGCCAGCCTCATCAACTGGGAAATAACAGAAATCGGGCAAGCAACATGGCTAAGTGGGCTGCACCCAAGTAGGGTATATTGTCACCATCTAGAGAATATTAATATTTGTTACTTCTTTCAATTCTGTATCTCCCGGGAATGGTTATGTTGGTTTACCAACTGTAAGGTGACAATATATTTGATACACTCAAGCGAAATGAGTGGTCGGTCATGTGTGGCCGAGCTGTAAGATGTTCTTGTTGATCTCCAGTGTATCGCTTCTAGAGTACACTGAGCGGAAGGTGGATCCATACCTTGTCATAGTTGGAATCCATTCCCCAAATAAGAGCCCGCGGTTTTGATTGTATATTATATATTTAGAACGTTAGATGCAAGCGTTTCTGCTAGATTTCTATTTACTTGATCTAGACATTATTATAATATCAGACAAGTATTGTTTTAGAAATATTTTGGATTATCATAAGATAAAAGCCTTTCATGTTTATGTGTGGATCGGTCTTTTGATTATCCTTTGTTTCAAAAGAGTTTTGAAAGTTAAATCAAATGATTTGAGTTTACTCACACCAGTCCCATGACTGACCCAGAGTTTATTGTGTTTTGTTTTCCCTAAACTCTTGGGTGCCCAATTTTGTACGGGCAGTCAAGTAGTCGGGATTAACAGATACTTGAAGAGCTGGAGCAGTATGCTTCAGGATTATATAGCTATTGTTATTTCCGCTATGTTGTAAGTGTTATACTCTAATAATGGTATTGTATACAGATACTGTTTTATTTCAAAGTTATGTTATGAAATATATTTATTCATTCCGCTGTGAGATTCGTGTTTACTCTGATGTTGTATGTTCTTCTCCTTCTTCTATTCTAAGTTTTTATCTTATCTATTCTCACCCTCTAAATTATTTCATTGACTATCCGGTGTTTTGGATGCTTGAATAGTCGACATGGTGTTATATGCCGATATCCAAGGTCACAAAATCCCTGGGTCGTTATAGTGGTATCAGAGCTTAAGGTTAAGTAATTACCTTGGCTCTATGGCGTGACTCAGTAGAGATGGGGTTAGTAATGCCCTAGATTGAGTTGAGTGTATATATATGAGTGAACGTATTTGTTATTTGATATAAAATGATTTTATATTATGGAGATTTATTGATTGAGTTGTTTATGGGTTCTGGTCGATCAGTTTGATCCACTGTGTTGGTAGGGGTTTATAAAAACTCGAATACGATGAACCGACACTGTATGTTTTGAAAAGAGGGTAAATGAAATAATTTTACCCAAATTACATTTTGATATAATGGATATATATTGGTTGTTATTTTAATCGAGTAAAATTATAATGGAAATGGTTATATATATAACCAAATAAAATTCGTATAAGTATTACGAAGTAAATTAAATTTGAATTTAAATCGAAATTGAAATTAAACCCTGGAAATTTGGAAAGATGTTTGTAGATGGTGTTGAAATTAAAATATGAGAATTTTAAAATTCTGGGAGATTTTAAATTGTTTTACAAGCATTGTGAATGGTATTTTGAAATGTATTTCAAATGGAAGTGTTCAAGGAATGGTTTTGAAAGTAATATAGTATTGAACTCACTTCGACCGCTGGGAAATAGATTCCGATGATGTCAGTTGCATCATCGGTGTTCATTTTCGAGTTCTAAGTGACGGATTACTACCAAAGATTTTGTTTTTGAATTGTTTTGAGAAAAACAAGTAGTTTTGATTTCTAAAGGAAATATTTGATTTCTTAGAAGGATAAGTTGTTTAAAACTCCCAGGAAAGGATTGTTTAAATTAAAATCAAATTAAATAGAAATTTGCAGAACAAATAGAAATTGAATTGGAATCTGTTAATTAAGTGGAAATTGAATTGTAATAGAAAATATCAAATAAAATTGGATTGGGAGATATCTGGACTTATGTTGGATTGATGAGTTAAGAAATTGAAAATCAAGAATGTAACCTTGGTTTGAAATGGAATTCAACGTGGATATAAGCGAATGGTTGTGTTGGAAATAAAATTGATTGGAGTTTGACTGGGATAACATTGGTATATGCTGAGTTGATAACATAAGTGATAGAGATGATATGCCCGACAAAAAGGTACAAGTTTATATTTCATATGGTATGAGAATTTTATGAGCCGAATTGGCAAGCCTCTTGGCTGTTTGATTTCTTTTGGGTTGGAGAAGGCCCAGAGAGGCGAGTTGGAGTTTGAGCTATTGACCAGTACAAAGGAGGTGCTGGCGAAATTTTTCAAAAATTTCGGGTGTTAGAAAATTTTCAAGATTTTTGGAAATTTTTCGTTGATAGAATTAATTAATATTTTAATTGAAATTAATTGGTACAGTGAAAATGAAGTTAAAGAAGTAAAAATAATTTTTAACTAGTTAATAGGGTTTGTTTACTACCTTAGCAATTTCGAGGACGAAATTATTTTAAGGGGGAAAGAATGTAACGACCCGTATTTTTATGGTCAAATAATTAATTAATTTAATTATATAAAATAATGGTTTAGTAGATTAAAGGTTGTTTAATTAAATAACTATGAATATTTAATTAATTTAAATAATAGAATAACATATTTAATTTCTGAAATAGTCAGAAATAGCGAATTGACAATATATGTGAAATGGACAATTCAAAATATATATAATTCAGTTTGGAATTGAATTCGAATAACGAATATATTATTTAAATGAAGTTTGAACGTATAATTATAATATAATTATAATCGAGCTCGAAATGGCACGGTAATTCGCTATTTGGCGATTCGAACTTCAACTGAATATATAGGGTCCGTTTTAAATTGAATTTCTGTGAAACAAGAAACGTTCGAAGCTGGTGAAGTATATTTTTCTAGTGGAAGAGAAAAATCAGGATTTCATTGTGTAGATTTTGATTTATGTCCAAATCAAATTTTAGAAAATTCGCCATGGAATTCCTTTGAAATTTATGAATATATATTTATATTATAAAAGGATTTTATATATAAATCGAATATCGATATAACTGGGAATTTTGGAATACCGAGTTATAAATCCCATTGGAGTTGTATGATATTCTATTGTGAATATATACGATAATATTTATTTTTAAATATTTAATTTAATTGTTTTTAAATATATTTATATATTTAAATGGGTTATTTAGAGCTGTAAAAATAGTCAGTTTTTGCATACAACCTCCGTTTTCAACGAAATTAATTTTGTTAGATCCACAATCTTAAATTATTGCTAGATGTCAAGTTTCGTGATTTTTGAAGTCAATATGTGGCCGTATGGGATTTTAATGTGAAATTTAGTTGATAATTTGACCTTTAAAAATACGCTGTGTGAGCAAACGGAGTCGGAATTCGACGAAACCAGTTTAATTGGGTCTTTAATGTCGAACTAAAGGTGTATGTCCATTTTCGTGATTTTTGGGTATCGTATGTGAGTATAGGAATTTTTAACAATAAATACATATAGCGTTTGCTTAAAAATCAATAAAATAATCGAATAAAAAATATTATATTTATCATATATAATACCCTTAACTATTTCCTAAACCTAATTTCTTCATTCCACAAGTCAACTAATATTTCCGGCCATAACTTTTTATCCAGGAAATAAATTTTGATCTTCATAAATTCTCAAAAAAATCAAATAAAATCCCATAAATTACTAAACTAACATTTGCAAACTCGCAAGGTGATTCTCTTCAACCTCTTATGGGTTTCGCTGGGTTCAGAGAAAAGTTTGTTCGATGTTTTGTTGACAGCGTTAGTTTAGGGTTGGGTTTTTTCCACAATTTAGGAGGAGTTGGTTCGATCTGAGTTTGGATTCAAGTTTCTGGTATCAACTAGTGGTTGCATAAGAATTGTCGAGGAGATCGGTGCAATTTTGGTTCACCCATTTGCTGTGGGTTCGAGCGGAAAGAGCTCTATTGCGATACCATGGAAGCGATCGAGTTTAATCCTTTTGCGAGGAGATGATGGAGACTGAAACGAGGAGTTCAACGGTGAGGAGTTTGGAAGTTGCAGTGGAGTAGAGAACGAGAATTTGGGGGGAGAAAGAAATCGATAATGGTTGGAAAGGGATGAAGTAGGCGTCGGTTTTGTTCAGAGTGGAAGAAAGGCGTGCGGGTATTGGGCTTTTAAATGGACGGATGGGCTTTAGGATGGAGGGTCGGGCCATCTACAAAAGGTTAAGGCCCCTTTTATTTAAGTAAAAATAGTTTAATTAAAAGTTTTGTTTAATTTTTGTTTAAACGTTTATTGGATAATAGAGTAGTGAAAGAGGAATTGGAATGTTTTATCTGAAGGGATGAGCAGCTTATATATCGGGAAGGAGAAGGGGTATACGGTTTGGGGTTTTCTGTTTGGAGAATATGGGCTTGGTTGGGTTGATAAGAATGAAATTCAATGAATAGGATCCGACAGAATCATAAGGACGGACACTACAGAATGGAACTGACTGGGAGTGAATTGGAGCCCGTTACAATTTATAGCAAAATAAATTGTCCATCTGAATCAAGCGATTGTTATCGTTATTAACGATGATCGTCCAATGTGAGTAAATCTCACTAACGCTACACAGTTATATTTTTATAACGTATTTTTAGAACTGATAAATGTTGGTCTATTGTTGTGTGTTGACTGTTTGGATGAACTGCTTGTCAGTTGGTTGAAATTATATATATATATATCAATGGCGTCTGAAGACAACCCTAGATCTACAAACTCTGATCCACTGATCCTTGCTTCAGATTCTGAAATCACGAACAATAATCAGAACTTGGAAGAAGGATGGCAACAAGTAAATATGAGACGCAAAAGCTTCCTTAACGCAGCATAACAAGGAAGCGTAAATCAAACACAGTTCCGCCCGAGAAAGCCACATAATTTACAATTCAAAGAAGGTGTCAGAACGTGGGCATCAGCTGTCGCTGGAAATACTAAAATAGAAGGTGGGGTATCTAAATTTGTTGGATCACGTGATGAAGAAGGGGAATTTGCTGAATTGGATGATCTTGTATTTACATCGGCAAAAATCATGTGGAAAAACTCCATTTATATATATTTGGTTGGCAGAAGACCATACTATGTACATCTAAATGCTTATATTCGGAGAGAATGGAAACCTAGAGGTTCTTGGGATGTATTTGCAAGAGAGAATGGTTTTTATTTGATCAACTTTGAATTGGAGGATGACTGCACTAAAGTTTTAAATGGTGGCCCATGGTTTATGGGCAGTAAATTAATCTTTACAAAGAGATGGGAACCAAATTTGAGACTCGAGAGAGACATGCTAGAAACGCATCCTATCTAGATTAAATTGTTAAACCTTGATCTATCTTTGTGGAATGCCCGAGGCATAAGTAAATTAGCAAGTTTAATTGGAACCCCACTTGCAATGGATGATTTAACAAAGAATGTGAAACGTCTTAACTATGCTAGAGTTCTTGTTGAACTGAATGTCAATGATGAAAGGAAAAATCAAATAAGAGGAAAAGATAAACAAGGAAATATTTACATTCAAGACATTGAATATGAGTACATACCACCTATTTGCAAAAACTGTAAGTGTTTTGGCCACTTAGATGATCAGTGCAACACAGTTGCAAAACCAATCAAACAAGTGTGGCAAATGAAAGCTACTAACCCTAATCCTGCTGAGCAAAATCAGTCATCCCCTGAGGAAACTGGAGACAAAATGGAAACTACTACTATTTGTACAGAGTCATCAGAAAGAGGTACTTCTATTCTGGAGGCAGGGGAGTCATCTGAACAGGGGGGCTTGGCATCAACAACTGCACTAGCACAGAATTCAGGTCAGCAGCATCCTGGGGATCCAGTTGTGATGGTGGATCTAGACACTGAAACAATAGAAGATTTGAATAACTTAGACATAAACCTAGAAGACAACGACGAAGAGGAATACAGTGAAGAAGCTAACAACAGGAAGAAGAACTACACAAAACCAAATGCTGCATATGACAACCAATTCAATGGTAGGAAGAAGGCTAGTTCCTCTGGCACTACTGTAAGTGCACGACCTCCTAGGTTATTGAGGAGTAATTCCCTCAATACCAAATGTCCTTAATTGTATGGAATGTCAGAGGTATAAATAATGATACCCGATTATTAGACCTCTATAATTTAAGGAGGAGGCATCTTCGTTCCTTTTTGGATATTCTAGAAAACAAGTTGAATGAAGAAAATTTGAAATTCTTATGTGAGTCGCTTGGTGATGAATGGGCACATGCTACTAACAACAACTTTACTGACAAGGGAAGAATTCTTGTGTTTTGGAATAAAAACATTTGGCAAAGTAATACAATCGACATTGATGAACAACAACTCACTGCTAATCTTGTTAACTCTGGGGGACTGACAATATGTGTTTCTGTAATATATGCCAGTAACTCAGCTAATGAAAGAATTAAATTATGGGATAAGATCAAGGCACTAGCTTCAAATATGAATAACTCTTGAATAGTGATGGGTGATTTCAACTCTATTCTTAAACCAGAAGATAAAATTGGTGGTAATACCGTCTATGTTGCCCAATTGTCTGAATTCAATAACTGTATTGTTGCTGCGGGATTAGTTGAGCCTGTCCACTATGGCCTGCATTTTACATGGAGAAGTGGTGAGAGAAGGAAAATTTCATGTAAATTGGACAGAGTTCTCATCAATTCTGTCTGTATCAATAAATTCTCAGACTTGAAAGTTAATGTATTGCCATCATCTACCAATGACCATTGTCCTATACTTATTAATCTGATTACCAGAGACAATGATTCCAAAGGTAAACTGTTCAGATATGCTAATCAGTGGAAAATGTTGCCTGACTATAAGGACATTATTGATACTGTTACAATTAGAGATGCAGAAACTCATATGTTTTCAGTTGTGCAATTTCTCAAAGATTCGAAAGCTAAACTAAAAGAATGGAATCGAACAAGAGTAAAAGAACAAGACATAATCGATAAGTTAGAGAAAGAATTGTCTGATATTTTGTAAACTATAGATGCTAGTGACACGAGTGATGGTGTTTGGTCTCAATACCACAATTGTCAATCTGATTTGAGAGATGCATTGAAAATTAAAGCTGTAGAATTGAAACAAAAAGCAAAAGAAAAATGGATTTCTGAAGGGGATGAATGCTCAAAATTCTTTTACACCAAAATGTCTGTTTGTCGTAACATCAATTATAATTACCAGATCCTTGATCATGATGGAAATCACTTGGTGGACTTACAAAAATTTGAACAGGAGGCTGCTGAATACTTTAAGGAACTATATAATGGTGAATGTGCTACTGACTTACCCATTATTCACTCCAGGAAACTGTTGAATGCTAGTGGGAGACGCTGGATGTGTAGAAGAGTTACTGAAGAAGAAGTTTGGATGGCCATCAAATCCATTCACATTGACTCCTCCCCCGATCCCGATGGTTTCGATTCCAGCTTCTTCTTGCATCAATGGAGCTGCCTGAAAAATGCATTGGTGTCAGCAATTCAAGAATCTTTCATTTTAGGTAAAATTATTAAGGAAATTAATCATACTTTCTTATGTTTAATTCCGAAAACTGACAAACCAACCAAGATAGCAGATTACCGACCAATTGCATGTTGCAACGCGTTATACAAAAATCTGAGCAAGGTCATTTGCAATAGAATGAAAGTTGTATTACCCGATTTAATTGCAGAGTGTCAAAGTGCTTCTATTAAAGGCAGAAGCATATCTGTGAATTCATTATTAGCTCATGAATTAGTCAGGAATTTCAACAAAAAAGGTGCTGATAAATTTTGTCTAAAAGTTGACCTTCAGAAAGCTTATGATAAGATTAACAGACATTTTATCATTCATACGTTAAAAGCCATGGGTTTTCCAATGAAAGTTGTTTGTTTAATTTCTGAATGCATTCAATCACCTACTTTTTCTGTCCTTATCAATGGAGTACCAAAAGGATTCATCACCAGTAACCGGGGTATTAGACAAGGGGATCCTCTGTCCCCTTATCTATTTTCAATCGCAATGGAGTACTTTTCTCTCCAGATGGAACTTGCAGTGTATGACAAAGTGGTACAACCAATTCACAATTTTCAACCTTCTGTTAGCCACTTGTTGTATGCAGATGACCTGATAATTTGTGTCAAGGCAAATGTTAAAGCTTCTCTTAAGATAAAAGAAATATTCCTTAATTTGGAGAAGTATGTGGGTCTTAAGATGAATGAATTAAAAACTAAATGCTACTTCAACAAGTGATGTGTATCCAAATCTAATGTGCTTAACATTTTGGGTGTGACTGAAGGGGAATTACCTGTGAAATATCTCAGTGTTCCACTATCATCAAACAAAATTACTGACCGTGAATGTGCAGAGCTAATCACAAAAATCAGAGACAAGTTGCAAGGCTGGAGTTCTAAATTATTATCTTTCGCGGGGAGAATTGAACTAGTGCATACTGTTATTCAGGCAAAAGTAAATTTTTGGCTACAAACTTTTCAAATTCCTGATGCATCTATTAGCAAAATTGAGAGTGTTTGTGCAGATTTTATTTGGAGGGGTAAAATGCATAAAATTAAATTTGAGGACCTTTGTAGGGCCAAAGAAGAAGGCGAAGTTGGGCTAAGGAAAATCAGAGATATGAGAGATGCATTTACAATTAAACAAGCTTGGAAAATCATTAACAATCAAGGGCTTCGGGCCAAATGGATGTGTAAAAGATATATCAAGACCAATTTTTGGACTATGTCAATTGATAATAATGCTTCAGCAACCTGGAAACCATTCTTAGAGTCAGGAGCAAATTGGCAATAAATTGTGAAAAAGAAATTGCTAACGGATATGACACGGATTTGTGGAGAGACCCTTGGTTAAATGGTAAGTCTCTTATTAATAGACTGGGTTGGGATACTTTCTCAGCATATGGTAGTCCTAATCAAACTGTTAATCATATTATTTCTGAGGGAGCATGGAGATTTGATCGAATGCCACATGCAAAAACTTTTAAAAAAGATCTTGAATTTACCCCTCTATTCATTGGTAGAGAATTTGATAAATGGAAGTGGACACCAGATAAAAATTTCAGTATGAAAAGCGCATGGAATGTATGCAGAAATACAGAGCCTACAGTAGACTAGAAATGTGTAGTATGGAACAGAGTAATCCCACCTAAATTGTCACATAACATATACAAAATTTTACTACATCGTCTACCTACGAGAGACAGGTTACTAAAATGGGGCATCATATCTGACAACATTTGTCCTCTGTGTGAGAAAAGTGAAGAAAATCACCATCACCTTTTCTTTGAATGCGAATTTTCAACAAATTTAATCAACTGTATCCAAAGAAAATACAACATCAGGGATAGAACAAATAAGCTTCAGCATATCCTGAATTACCTGATTAGCAATTGGTCGAAGATAGATGCAGAAATAAAAGAATACAGCATTAGCATTATATCTGCAAGTTGGTGGTTATGGAAAGAGCGTAACAAAAGAATTTTTCACAACAAACGAAGGTTAGTACAAAAAATCAGTAAATTAAACGAGGAAGAAGTGAAATTGATCATTAAATGTCGAAGGCAAACCATACGCCAGAAAGGGGAGCACCACCATCTGATACTGGCGTTGAGGATCCATCGGAGAGGCGGGTATCACGGAATGAAGGTGAAAACCTAAGGCCGCCATGAATTCGTGAGCTATGGGGAAGCCGCCGCCATTCGCCATCCTTGAGTGAATTGGGGTTTGTTTAATTATGGCAATTTTGAGTTTGTAAGAGGAAATTTCTTGTTGTCGGTTATGTACTTGTTGTACTGATTGTGCTGTTGCGTGTTTGTTTGAAATAGTATCTCCTTTGGGCCGCCAAAAGCCCATAATAAAAATTTACCCAATTTCAATATATATATATATATATATATTGTTAAATATATATTGATTATGTTGATTAGAATACTTCATATTGAAATGAAGTTGATGTTAATTATATTGTTTAACATCTGTGTTGCAGGGAGACAGGTTGGATGGACCCAACTGGGTTCCTCAATATATAAAATACTGTTTTGTTTCATATATTGTGATATATGATGTGATGTATAATCTATTATTGATTATGTGTATTTGAATGATATCAATCACTGTTGTTTGGTATTTTAAATACCGTACGAAATACTAGGATGTAAAAGGAGGATTTTCAAAGTATATTTTGAAAATAAATTATTTATATAAAATCAATGGATTTTATATATAAAAGGAAAAGGATTTTATAAAAGAAAACAATTATAAAATCAAAAAGTTGCAAAAGGGAATTATTTGTAAAACAAATATAAAGGAAAATATTGATAAAACAAATATAAAGGACAATACTTGTAAAAGAAAGTACAAAAGGATTATTTATTTAGAAAATAAATAGAAGTACAAAAGGATTATTTATTTAGAAAATAAATAGAAGTGTAAAAGGGATATTTATTTAGAATGTAAATAGAATAATTTTTAAAAGGAAATATTTATTTAGAAAATAAATAAAGTTATAAAAAGAAATATTTATTTAGGAAATAAATAGAATTATGAAAAGGGAATTGTTTGATAAATAAATAGAATTGTATAAAAAGAGAATTTTACACTAGGAAAGTTTAGACCCGTGCTTCGCAAACGGGTATAGCAGAATATGAATTTAAAGTAGATTTTAAATAGAAATCTATTTTAACAGATAGGTGGAGAAGATATGTTTATAAATAATATTTTATAAATTAAATAAAATATTTATCATTGGATAAATAGAATATATAAGTCAGGACTTATATGGAGAAGTAAGAATCGATTTCAACATCGATATTTGAAACTGAATATTGACGAAGAGTAAATTGGATAGAGTTAACTAGTTAGAGTTAAACCGTTAGAGTTAATCAGTAGAGTTAATTGAATATGAGTTATTCAATTAGAGTTAATCGAATATTAGTTATTCGAATAAAGAGTTAACCAGATAGAGTTAATTGAACATAGTTAATCGAATTAGGATTTAATTGAATATTAGTTATTCAATTAGAGTTGATCGAATATAGTTATTTGAGATAGAGTTAGTCAAACAAAGTTATTCAGGATGAGTTGCTGTTTCGTACGACTGCTAGCGTAATTTGCAGGGCTGCTGATAGCCAACGGCGGTCGGATGTTTCCTGAGGGAATTAGGCGTAACCATTGTGATCGCTGCGATCTAGAGTCAAGCGAATGGAGTTAAATCGAATATTAGCTATTCGAAATAAAGTTAAAACAGACATAGTTTATTCGAATAGGATTAAAAGAGTTAATCGAATATAGTTTATTCGAATAGAATCAAGGTGTTAATCAAAGAAGTTAATCGAAATGAGTTAATCGAATTAGAGTTAATCGAGTTAGAGTTAGTCAAGTGTTAGTTAATCGAGTTAGAGTTCGTCGAGTATTGATTAATCGAAGATAAGAATTTATCGAATAGAGTTATTCGAAATGAGTTAATCGAATATTAGTTATTCGAAAGGGGTTATCGAATATTAGTTATTCGAAAGGAGTTATCGAATTAGTCAATCGTAAAGGGTTATCGAATATTAGTTATTCGAAAGGGGTTATCAAATATAGTTTATTCAAAAGCATTTAAATCGAATATAAATAATTCGAATGGAGTTAAACCAAATATAAGTTATTCGAAGAGAAGAGTTATCGAATATTAGTTATTCGAAGAGATTAATTGAATATAAGCTATTCGAAGTGTGTTAATCGAATATTAGTAATTCGAAGTGAGTTAATCAAATATTAGTTATTCGAAGAGAGTTAATTGTCGAATTCGATTATATCGAATTCGATAAATTACTTATACTTTTCGGTGTTTAAGTCAAGATTTATTTATTTATAAATTAGGTCTTTATTTATTTATTCAAATTAAAGAATAAAAGTGAAACGACCCGAAATCCCCCTTACGGGAAATTGCGGATTGAGTCGAGGACAAGCCACAAAAGAACACAGACAGAAGAACATTTCATTGTTTATTACAACAATTCCATCAGAATTCAAGAATAAACAGAGTATGAATAAATATTACACAACAGAAAAATATCAGAGATTATAATAAATTACAAAGCAGCGGAAAATAATACAATACACAACTGAAGGAGATATACGTATACAAAGCTTTCCGGATATCATTCCAGGTGTAAACCAGGATCCTGTGAATATAAATTTGCAAAACCAAAACTACTAGCTGCCTGTGTCAAAATCAGAGCACCAAGAGTTTAGGTTAAAACAATAAACTCCAGGTCAGTCATGGGACTGGTGTGAGAACTAAAACAGTTATTAATTTTTATTTTAAAGTTCGGTAAATCAAGGGACCACGCCGTAAAACACGGAACGGGTTTCCTCCCAAGAATACCAGTGCATATAACAACAGCGCAATGCTAAATAAAGAAAAATGAAGCTATTATAAGACCTAGGTCCTATAACACAATGCAACGCAAGCCGGGGGATAGGGTTTTCCCTTATAATAGCCAAACATGCTTGGTACGTTTAAAACAAATCATTTGATACTATTATAAGTGCATAATGTATAAAACAACTTCAAATCATAAATATCAATCATAGGCGGCATGGGTATCATATATCATGTCGCCAATACTAGGATCTACAAATAAAACCGCAAATGTCACGTATTTGGAAGTTGGGTTTCCATTTGTGAACCGAGGCAAAAGATAGTCCTCAACCGATTCGAGACGCTCTAGCCCGTGTCTCAGGATCAGAACGCATCAACCCTTTGGATCGTCAGGGCCGGTCCACCGATGTGGATTATTATGCCTGAAAACTACGTTTCCCCACCCTTTGGGGTGTCAGTGAGCCAACAAATGACTCTATCGGACCCGGATCGTCCGATCAAACCGAGGCGCCTCGCAACAGCAACAACCACATAAGTCAAACTCGTCAGGGCGTGTAAAACCACTGACGCCACTTCTAACTAGAAGGAAACGCATGCCCTCCCTGATGTCCTCTCCCGTTTCTGGTTCACAACCGGGGTGTGAGGCTCGCGAATCAACGCTACACAAAGCTACGCCACATAGGCCGTGCTTTGATCATCAACCACAAGGCTCTGCTTTTCAACAAAAGCCTTGCTCATTTGCATCTTAGCATGCCACACAGGCAAACCACTCCATGCAACCGATATCAATCACATAGAATGAAATCCAATGTCAGACACACAATCCATTTACAAGTCCGTTCTGGGTCTGAACGAAACCGGAGGCACCTAGTACCCCGCATATCCATCGATCTCCAAGTACGTCTGGACGATCACCAACTGTTTCCATCTTCTTGGGTGTACATCCCAATCAAGATCGTCAGTAATCACCCAAACGACGTGAAGACCTCCGGTCTTCGACCACCGTCTTCATCTTCTACTTATCGTCGTATCAGTTATTCAGAATGGGATAAACCCGGTCTTTCCGAATAACTCGCGTATATTATAAACAAGTGTTACACAAACACAACATACGCCTCATTCCAATTCATTAGTCACTAACCGTAAATTAGCAAGTGAGCAATTCCCTAAGTATTAACCCCGAAGGCCGAAACCAACATCAGATCAATACTCCAGAAACCATTCAACTTAACTAATCTCCAGTTAGTTTCTGAATTTTCTTAACTCATTTGGGTCTAAGAACAGTATTATTGAAGATACCTTTCACGACAACCCAAAATCACATTTTATTAATTATCGGGTTAAAGAACAAGCGTTATTTAAAACACTGTTCACGATAAACCCAAAAATCAATACCAATTCAATTCCAATTAAATATTATTTAATTGGTACACTTCATTAAATCTAAATAAAAAGATTTAATCTTTTTCTCAACTGGGTTCAAGAACAGTGTTAATAAAGACACCATTCACGACAAACCCAAATCACATTTGATATTCAATACAAGACTCTGAATAGAAAATATACCGGCTTATATTCAATATCAAATTTTACGACCAACAAATATCGCATTGGAAATAACGATATATACATATCTTTCAAATTCCCATAACAATATCTGTATCATCACGAAATCCAACATCCAAATATTCCGAAGATAATTTCGATTCAAATCCATTCCAATATAATTATTGGAAATTCTGGTTATTTTCAAAACCACTTCAAATCCAATTTATTTATTTAAAAATAAGTAGAATTATAATTTTAGTTCAAAACTAGTTCATTTCGATAAAAATCTATTCTTATCTTTCCAAATATGGAGTTTTTCATCCCAAATTTTCCCAAATCATTTCTTATGATTTTACACAAATTATTGATATTTTTAATAATTTTATCAAGGCCCGTACAGTCGATTTCCACCAACGGCCATCGAACTGCACTTATAGCGACCTTTTCCAAATTTGATTTGGACATAATTCCAAATCCAACCGTTAGATTTCTAATATTCGTTAGAAAGCTCTTTTCGATACGAACCCAACGGTTCCGGTTTTAGGAGAATCCGACGGTCGGATCTCCCATAATATCCGTTCGAAGTCAATGGTTGAAATTCGCGAACTGCCGCGGCGCGGCACGTTCTATTCAGGCCATTATATTATATATATAATATATATAACATATACTTCGTCGATTTCCTTTTAAAGCATATTTATAAATCGTTTTAAATTCGTTTTCGAAATGATTTCTACTTCATTTCAAATTCAAATCAAAATTGAATTTTCCAATATAAATTCGTTTTAAATTCATTTCAAAATGATTTCAATTCAAATCGATTTTAATTCGTTTTGAATTCATTTTCTTTTCAATTCAATTCAATTCGAATCCGTTTTATATTCAATTCAACTCGAATTCGTTTTACATTCAATTCAATTCGAATTCGTTTTATATTCAATTCAATTCCAATTCGTTTTATATTCAATTCAATTCAATCTAATTCGAATTTCAATTCTTTTCAATATAATTCAAATTTCAATTCTTTTCAATATAATTCGAATTTCAATTCTTTTCAATATTCATTGAAAAATGAATAAAATCGATATAAATCTCGTTCGCGTCAAAATGGCGTCAATCTAATCAACATGGCTTCATATATTTCTATTTTCAAATATTCTATTTCAAATATTTCTATTCAAATATTCTATTTCAAATATTCTATTTAAAATATTATTTTTCAAATATTTCTTTTTCAAAACTGGAATGAGGCCCAATCATTTACCATATAATGTTAATTATATGGATTTTCTACAACGCATGTATACAATAACAACGGTGAATAATCAACCATCATCCAAAGTGCATTCTACACTGTATAAACATCAAATATAAATATTTAACGCTCATAACAGTCTGTCCATCAATCGATCGACATACAGCTAATTATTGGGACTAGTGTATGTCATATATCATCCCAATACCCGTGTGGGGTTTTCAAACAATCAAACACAGATTTCATTTGTGCAGTTGGGCGATGTGTAAAATTTATCGTCCCAATCAATATCAGTCAAATGTGTGTATATAAACAAATCGTCCGAATTTTTTATTTTTATTTCATTTCATATACACGTTAAAAATTCTATTTTTAACTATAAAATATTTTCCTCTATAAAATATTTTATTTCAACTATATAAATATTTTATTTCATTTCACATAACATCACACAATCAACTACACATCAAAATCAAACAAACAAGCATACAAGCCGTCCATGGTCTGTGGACGACAGGTGTCGGGTGCTACTAAACACCGTCTGCATCCTAGTATATATTATTAACTAGAAAAGGAAATTTAAAGCGAGAAGTTCTCACCGACTAGCTAATCCAAACGCCACGACTCTTCATATGTAGAATATCTTGCCGTGCTCGCCTTTTGTCACTTTCGCCGTCCGTGTTCACTACATATATAAAAATCACAATTTTAAATTCTCTATTATATAAAAATCATATTTTTATAACTACGCTATATGGATAAAAATTCTATTTTTACATCGCTACTATATAGATAAAAATTCTATTTTTACATCGCTACTATATAGATAAAAATTCTATTTTTACATCGCTACTATACAGATAAAAATTCTATTTTTACATCGCTATTCATATAATAAAGATTATATTTTTATCACGCTATTCTCTATATAAAGATTTCACCTTTTCAAATATAAAGATTTCGCCTTTTCAAATATAAGGATTTTATTATCTACATTATATAAAAATTATATTTCTACTCTACTACTAATATAAAAATTATATTTTTATTTTACTACTAATATAAAAATTCAACTTTTTACTTTATAAAAATTGTATCTTTCATCGTTTAAAGATCATATCTTTCATATGCTATCATATTTTAAAAATCAAATTTTTATATTTTCAAAAATCTTATCTCTTCTATTTTAAAACCTTCACCTTTTTCTTTGTTTTAAAAAAAAAATCTCTATAATTATAGAAATCTAATCCTTTTTTATTATAAAGATCAAATCTTCCATGTTAAATAAAAATAAATAAATTAAACCTTTATGTTAAATAAAATTATATTCATAAAAAAAATCAGATTTGAATTACATAGTTATAATACTCTGAAAATAAAATAAAAATGAATGTAAATAAAAATAAAAATAAAAACACACCTTTATTTTGGATTTTGTTGAAGCTGGGAGGGGCTGCGAGGTTTAGAAATCTCGAATCGGAAGGGAGAAAATAGAGGGGGAGGTGCTGCGTCTGAGGTGAAGGGAGGCTGTTGCTCGCGTCGGGGTGCATCGGAGTGGTCAGGGCGCGGCGGTGGGTGGTTCCGCCTGAGGAGGTGGCCGGCTAGGGTTGGTCTCGGTTTCAGGAAATAGGGCATCGGGTGTCGGGTTCTTCGAACTGGAGCCTCAAATCAGAGGTGGGGGAGTCTTCAGCGTCGCGGTGAGGAGGAGGCGAGGTTTGTGGAGGCGGAGCTGTACTCCATCGACGGCGGTAGGGTGGCGAGTGGTTGCGTGGAGCGGTCGATGCTTTAGGGTTTTTTTTAGATCTGAATCGGGAAAGAAGAAGTGAAGGAGGGGGGAGGGGCTTTTATAAAATTTATATTATTTAATTTATTATTTAATTTTCAAAAAGCAACTTTTTATTTCGAACTCGAAATCGAACCCACCGCCTGTCGTCCATAGCTAATTACCCCCATTCCGAAAACAATGGGATATATATCGTAAGCTGATTCGGTCGTTTCGATCAGTTTTCGCCAAAATCAACATATAACTCTATATACTGAATTTGAACGCGCATTTCAATTTACTGGGGCCACATACTAACTCGAAAAGTTCCCGAAAAATATTTTCTAGCTTCGTATTGACGATACGGTCCTAACAAAACTAATTTCGTCAAATTCTGAGACCGTTTGAAAAATGGCCATTTTCCAGTCGATTAAAATCAACTCAAACTGGTCAAACGCGTTTTCCTTTGCCACGCTCCCTTATTGATTCGAAAAATTACGAAATTTGAAACCTAGCAATAATTTGACATCGCAGATCCAACAAAAGTGGTTTCGTCGAAAACCGAGGTCGTTTGCAAAATGGCCATTTTTAAGGGCCGAAATTCCATAGCGACTATTCAGAATTTTCATCTGGGCGTATCTTTTGATTCCCACTATGAAATTTTGATTTTTCGGATTCGTTGGAAAGATATAATCAATTAGATTCAAATATTTTTGGTTTCGCTAAAATCCGGTTTATTTTGCACCTGGTACATTCATTTGAAATTTGAAATCGAATTATCGAACTACCGCGCCATTTTCAATTCCTTTTATAATTATAAATAATATTTATATTCTAACGACGATTCGAATAAATATATACGTTCGAATTCTATTCAAAATAAATTTCTCGTCGTTATCATTTAAAATAATCCATTTTAAATAATCAAAATTCACTAAAATTGCCAAAATAAAAATTTTAAATTGGCCCAGATTTCCGTGTTATTACAAAAAGTTATATTTAAAGTTAGATATTGCAAAAGTAGGGATTTAAAATTATCGTTATAACCAATGCTTTTATAAAAGAAGTGGATTCGTAAATAGAATCCGTGAGGTTCGCAAGGAAGTTGTTAAAGGTTTAAAAAGATAAACTTTGTCTATTCCGAAGTTAAAACGTTGTTCAGTTAAGGTCTGAGAGGTAATTATACCCCAACTTGATTGACTTCCTTCTTAACTAAGGAATGGTTCAAGTTTGATAGTAAAGGTAGGTTAAGTGAATTTAGTTAATGCGCATAATGGTTTGTGTTGTCATAGCGATGTTTATTTAAACATCTGTTTAAATCAAATGAAGGAGCTTTGGAAATGTTTTCCAAATAAAATCAGAAATTTTTCCTGATAATAGAAAATAAGAAATGGGAATAAATATGGAAACGTTTTCCAGTGATTAACAACGTATATTTTCTAAGTTTAGAAAATAAGGATTTACGAATATATGAAAACGGAAAATAAGGAAATGAATAATTAATGATAAATTAATTTAAAGTGATAAATGTTTAATGTTGATTGATCGATAAAATTTCCATTTGGAAATAATATCGTTGTTAGCACACGAGTTTTCTTTTGATAGTTAAATCACATACTATCAAAGTTTGACCATTTTTCCGTCGTTAATACAGAGAGACCGGTTGGGTTATTATCCGAGAACCACTCCGTATGGGCGTTAGCGTTTCGAATTAAATAGATCAAAGATAAATTGAAGATGGGGTTATGCAAGGGCTATCCTGTTTACATAATAGTGCCTTCGGTTTGTCTAGTCCCAGGACAACTTGAATGGACAAATGTCTGACAGAGTATATCTGGTAGATCGCGTAAGTTGATCGTTTCAAACGTATTTACATTAGTGGCGGAGGAATTCGTTTCTCTTATCTTATACCCATGGTATTTTTGGGGCAATAAATTTGTGATTTGATGGGTATGACGCTGTGGCATTCAAAGTAAATGAATGAGTAATTTGTTGAAAGATACGTTATGACCTCCAGCCTCATCAACTGTGAAATGACAGAAATCGGGCAGGCAACATGGCTAAGTGGGCCGCATCCAAGTAGGGTATATTGTCACCATCTAGAGAATATTCATATTTGTTACTTCTTTCAATTCTTTATCTTCCAGGAATGGTTATGTTGGGTTACCAACTGTAAGGTGACAATATATTCGATACACTCAAGCAAATGAGTGGTTGGTCATGTGTGGCCGAGTTGCAAGATGTTCTTGTTGAACTCCAGTGTATCACTTCTAGAGTACACTGAGCGGAAGGTGGATCCATACCTTGTCATAGTTGGAATCCATTCCCCAAATAAGAGACTGCGGTTTTGATTGTATATTATACATGTAGAACGTTAGATGCAACCATTTCTACTAGATTTCTATTTACTTGATCTAGACATTATAATATCAAACAAGTATCGTTTTAGAAATATTTTGGGTTATCATAAGGTAAAAGCCATCCGTGTTATGTGTGGATCGGTCTTATGATTATCCTTTGTTTCAAAAGAATTTTGAAAGTTAAATCAATTGATTTTAGTTTACTTACACCAGTCTCATGATTGACCCGGAGTTTATTTTGTTTTGTTTTACCTAAACTCTTAGGTGCCAAATTTTGTACGGGCAGTCAAGTAGTCGGGATTTATAGATACTTGAAGAGCTGGAGCAGAAGGCTTCAGGATTATATAGCTATTGTTATTTCCGCTGTGTTGTAAGTGTTATACTCTAATAATGGTATTGTATACAGATACTGTTTTATTTCAAAGTTATGTTATGAAATATATTTATTCGTTCCGCTGTGAGATTCGTGTTTACTCTGATGTTGTATGTTCTTCTCCTTCTTCTATTCTAAGTTTCTATCTTATCTATTCTCACCCTCTAAATTCTTTCATGGACTATCCGGTGTTTTCAATGCTTGAATAGTCGACATGGTGTTATATGCCGATATCCAAGGTCGCAAAATCCTTGGGTCGTTACATGAAATCTATGGCTGCAAATAAAGTTTGGGAGTTGGTCGATTTTCTAGATGGACATGAGAAAGTTGGTTGTAAGTGGGTCTATAAGACTAAACGTGACTCTCATGGTAAAATCAAATGAGATAAGGCTAGACTTGTAGCTAATGGGTTCCATCAAAAGGAAGTCACCGATTATAAGGAGATCTTCTCTCCAGTCCCAAAAAAGGATTCTCTACGGATCATTATGGCTTTAGTAGCTCATTTTGACTTAGATTTACATCAAATGGATATGAAAATGGCTTTTCTGAATTGAAGTTTAGAAGAAGAAGTCTACATGGCTTAGCCAGAAGGCTTCATTATAGATGGAAAGGAAAATATGGTCCCTTTGTTAAAAAAGTCGATATATGGACTAAAGAAAGCTTCTCGTCAATGGTACCTTAATTTTAATGATACCATTACCACCTTCATTGAGAACATGGTTGATCAATGCATGTACCTGAAGATCAGTGGGCGTAAGTTTTCATTTCTGGTTCTATATGTTGATGATATCTTGGTAGCAAGTAGCGACCTTCGCTTATTACGGGAAACCAAAAATTTTCTTTCTTAAAACTTTGAAATGAAAGATATGGGAGACGCATCTTATGTGATTGGGATAGAAATATTCCGTCATATATCACTAGGATTTTAGGATTATCTCAAAATGCCTATATCACAAAAGTTTAAGAAATTTTTGGCATGGCGTCATGTGATCCTAATGCTGCTCCAATTCGAAAAGGGGACAAATTCAGCTTAAGTAGATGTCCTTAAACTGAGTTAGAACATAATCAATTGAGAGATTATCTTTATACATATCTTGTAGGGAGTCTGGCATATATATATATGTGTGTGTATATATGTATGTATGTTTATAGGTTTGCACTAGACCAGACATGAGTTTTGCAGTTGGGGTGCTAGGTCGCTACCAAAGCAATCTAGATACTGATAATTGGAAAGCTGCAAAGAAAGTATTGAGATACTTACAAGGAACAAAAAAACTTATGATCGCATTTAGGGGTGTTGATCACCTTGAGGTGATTGGATACACGGATTCAAATTTTGGTGGATGTGTAAACACTAGGAATAGTACTTTTGGTTATGTATTCATGTTAGCTAGTGGTGTTGTCTCATGAAGAAGTGCCAAGCAGTCCATTATTGCATCATCCACTATGGAGGCCGAATTCGTAGCATGCGTTAAGGCTACGATTCAAGCATTGTGGTTGTGGAATTTTATTTCAGGGATTACAATCATAAATTATATTGCTAGGCCGCTTATTATGATAACACCGCAACTATATTCTTTTCAAAGAATGATAAGTATCCTTTGGGTATAAAGCACATGGAGATGAGATACTTATCAGTCAAGGATGAAGTTCGGAAGAAAAGAGTGTCAATTTAGCATACGAACACTCGTGCTAATATAACATATTCATTAACTAAGGGGTTCCACCAAAGACATTTAAGAATCATGCTGAAGCAATGGTTCTTAAGGGCAACCAATAATGTTACTCTTCTTATTTATGAATTTATGGATTGCTAAGTGCTTTTGTTATGACACCATTTTAAGTACAGATTATTGTAGCTTCTGAACTTTTTGTTTCATATCATGGATCTTTATCTTTAAGTACATATCAAGATAAATCATGATAACAGAACTAGTCTTTCATCAAGATATTGATGGGGACTATTATCATTACTTCTACTTATACAGACTTAGTTGCTTTGATTGTCTGTTAGTGGTACATAGTAGGGAATGTGTTCTTTAATTAATGTAGAAACGCTATGATCCTAATTGATGAATCAAATCAACTAAGTGTAATTAATAAAACTTGTCAAAATATCACTTTAGCATTTATGCGTGCCTTATGTTTGTTCCTATATGACCATTACAACATTTATCATATGGATCAAGAGGGAGAATGTAAGAAATTGTATACTTTTCATTATGTGGTCCATATAACAAATATGGAATTATTGATTTCATAAGGATAAGATTGAAATCAATAAATATTATTCCATATTATAAATTTTGTTAGATATAGAATTATTTCTTCAATAGGATAAGATTGCAATTAGGATAAATAATTCCATACAAAAAATTATGTCATTTAAGGAATAGTTGATTTGATAAGGACAAAGTCGAAATTAGAATGTATATTCTATTAAATTAGGGTATCCTCTATTGACGATCAACCTTGATGAACGATTGAGATTATATCCTTATAAGATTTTGGCCCCTCTTTACCTATAAATGTAACCCTATATTCATCATTATGGTTATCGAAAAGACATCAAAAACTAAAGTACGACTAAGGGAGCGAAGGCAAATTCCAGATCTATAACTTACATTGCCCATCTCTTTTATCTTCTGTAACGACCCGTCTTTTCGCCTGGTTTTTCGTTGGTAATTAAACCAACTTAAACTGTTCATAAAGACGGAATGTTATGGATACTAACATATATTGAACCAAAAAACAGAATTTTTCATTTCATAATACAAATGTTACATCAAAGTTACATGGAATATTAGAGTTATAATAAATATATAGCGGAAGGAGTAAATGATATGGCGGAAACACTAGCTAAATGTTAATGCTCCAACTCATGACGTGTTCTGGGATAGTACCAGATGGGCGGAAACACCAGCAATGATTTTGGGAAAATGAAGCTATCATTAGCTCGTCCCATATCACACAATACAAGCGCACACCAGATGGGCGAGTTTTGCCTTATGATAACCAAATGTGCTTTCATACGTGAAAATATTCTTTCATACTATTATTCGTGCATAGTGTGGAAAACAGATTCGAAAGTAAATGTATCAATCTTAGACGGCATAGTACCCCATTATACTATGTCGCCGTAAGTATACAAATAAAATCGTAGGGCGCGTATTGGAGACTGGGTTTCCAGCTTGATGGTTCCTGACACGAAAGATCAATCGGAATACAAACGAAGTGTAATATGACTTTTTCATCCAGACACGGACACAAACTACAAATCGTGAGGTAGATCAATGGTTTTCGTCCAGACACAGACCCCCGAACATACCCTATTCTCAAATTCAAACAGTGGTACCACGGCAGCAGCCATTAATCACAAAATTATATATAGTTAACAACCTAACTGCCAATTTCTCATCATTCAGGGTGTGAGGCTTATCGCTGTCGTGGTATACACAAAGCTACGCTTCAATAAGCCATGCTTTGATCATCATTAGCTCGTTATATATCTTGAGTACGCCACATTGTCAATCTTCCACATGTCACTGATTCAAATCAATACATAACCTCTAAACTCGTAGGTCTAAATGGAGCAAAATCCGAAAATCCTCAAATATATTCAGACCTCATGCCACTTATAACCTCGTTTCAGGTGTACGGCCCGATTCGAGACATCAGCATTCATTCTAAATAAACCAAAGATTCTCGGTCCTCATTTTCCACTTCCAAGTCTTCAATTAGCGTCGAATTATTACTTGGAATGATTTTAGGATGTAAATCCGATCCCGGTCTTTCCAAGTAATAAGCGTATTTAAAAGAAGCTATGGACTATATCGGTTTCAATCCAAATCTCCTTCCCAACGTTTATCAAGTTGTTTACGATAAAGTTGGATTTATTTCTAATTCTTTAAATCTTATTACCATCTTATTTGCTCTTTACACATCTCATACTCAAGATTCCTTTACTCATTTTTATCATTTCCAAATCTAAATTTGGATTTATTTAACTAACCAAACTCTTTTCAAAATATTTCAAATCTCCTTTATAGTTTGAATTCTTAGGTTTATAAATTTCAAACTAAATCATATTAAGGAAATGATAAATTGTTGTAGAATAGCTATTTATACCACAAAGGTTCAAATTCTTTCCAAGGTTCAAATCGTCATAAATAATGAAAATTTCCAAACTCAAATGGGTTAAATTATATTTCAAATCTGATTTTAAATTAACCATCCCGCTCGACGGATCAGTTAGGGATAGCCAGGGAGAGCAGGAAACTATATTTTCCAAACCTAAGCCTTAGACACTATCCTCTCTGTCACCCTAGAACGTTCTGGCATGTTATAGGAAAAATGCTGATAAGTTATATATATATATATATATATTTATGCATTTGCTAATGATTTATAAATCATTCGTCCTATTCAAAATCAAGTTTCATAACTTAAGTCAAAACCATCTCTCAAATTTCCATTTAAAAACTCGTATAACATTTCCAAACCAGTTTTGAAGTATTAATATTCGATAACCACTTAAGGATAAATTATTTAGTTTACTACTTTAAATAAGTCTCCATATCTTAAAACTCGAAACCGTATTCTAAAGTTCTCATCGAAATGTAATATAGTGTTTCAACTTATTTGCCTTGTTTCTAAAGCTTTCAGTAGTTGCTGAAATGATGGAACCAAGTGTTTAGTAAAGTCGGTGTTAATTGTAGAATTTTAACCCAAAATTTCCTAATTAAATTCCAAAACTTACAAGTAGCTACAAACTAAACATTCATGAATATAACTCAAAATCAATTTTTTTCCCTTTTTAATTACTTTTTAAAGCTTATGGATAACCAATCGTTTATACAAAGCAAATGTAATGCAAAAATCAAATTTTAGCTATGTTTAAACTCGTTTCAGTCTTAAGAGCCCAAACAAAATTTTAAGATATTTCCAAAATTTGCTTCGTTGTTATGGAGATTGATTAAATATTCATGACTTAGCTTCCAAATTGTTTAGAAGTTTGAATTCAAAATTTTAACTTTAACTTCTAATCATGATTCTCATAAGAAGGAGATTTAAATCGACTACCCATATACTCCACAACTATGCTGTTTGTAACAACCCGGAAAATCGAAACAAATTTAAAAATTTTATTTTGACAATTTTAATGAATTTTAAATATTTTAAATGATTTATTTTAAATAATAACGACTAGAAATTTATTTTGAATAGAATTAGAACGTATAAATTTATTTAAATCGAAGTTAGAATATAAATATTTATTTTTATTATAAAAGGAATTGGAAATGACGCGGTAGTTTGAAAATTCGATTTCAAATTTCAAATGAACGTACAAGATTCAAAATAAACCGAATTTTGGTAAAACTAGAAATATTTGAATCTGTTTGAAAATATCCTTCTAATGAATGTGAAAAATCTAGATTTCATAGCGGGAATAAAAAGTTATGTCCACTTGAAAATTCAGAATAGTCGCTATGGAATTTATATAATATATTGCCCTTAAAAATGTCGGTTTTGCGAACGACCTCTGTTTTCGATGAGACCACTTTTGTTGGATTCAGAATATCAAATTATTGCTTGATTCCGATTTTTGCTTGATTCCAATTTTCATAATTTTTGGAATCAATATGTGAGCGTGGTGAATTTAAACGTGTTTGGTCAATTCAGTTTGAATTTAATCGACTGGAAAATGACCGTTTTTCAAACCGTCTCCAAATTCGACGAAATTAGTTTTGTTAGGACCATATTGTCAAAACATAGCCAGATTTATTTTTTTGGAATTTTCGGAGTTAGTACATGGCCCCGGTAAATTAAAATGTGCATTCAAATTCAATATACATTGATTTATATTTTGATTTAAATGAAAACTGATCGTAACAATCGAATTGGCTAACGGGACATATCCCATTGTGTTCGGAATAAGGGTATTGCAATTGGGGTGGCAGTCATTGGGTTCGATTCGGAGATAGGATGAGAATTCAACTTTTTGGAGATAAATTAAATAAAAAATATATATAATTATACAGGGTCAACGCCCCTTTCTTTCTCCCCTCACCGTCTCTATTCCCGTTTGTAACGACCCGGTTTGTAAGCGACTTTGGTTATCGACATAAACTCAATGACGACTAACCAATCATCGAAAAATACCGGATGGTTAATGAAAGAAGTTAGAGGGTGAGAATAGATAAGATAGAACTTATAGAATAGAAGAAGAAGAACATCATCATCAGAGTAAACACGAATCTCACAGCGGAACGAATAAAATATAACATAACTTTTGAAATACAAACAGTATATGTATACAATAACATTGCAGAGTACAACACTTACAACACAGCGGAAATAAACAATAGCTATATAATCCTGAAGCCTCCTGCTCCAAGCTCTCCAAGTGTATCTGAAAAATCCCGACTACTTGACTGCTCAAACAAATTTAGGCACCCAAGAGTTTAGGGAAAACAAACAAATAAACTCCGGGTCAGTCATGGGACTGGTGTGAATAAAACTCCAAACACTTGGTTAAATAAAGGATATCTCATAAGACAACGCCGTGAAAACGGAACGGGTTTTCCCCTTATGAGAATCCAAACAACTTTAAAATCAATACTTGTCTGATATTATAATAATGTCTAGATCAAGTAAATAACAATCTAGCGGAACGCTTGCATCACACGTTCCACATATATAATATAAAATCATAAACCGCAAGCGCATATTGGATAATGGATTTCCAACTATGACAAGGTATGGAACCACCTTCCGATCAGTGTACTCTAGAAACGATAACCTGGAGTTCAACAAGAACATCTTGCAACTCAGCCACACATGACTGACCACTCATTTCGCTTGAGTGTATCGAATGTATATCACCAACGGTTGGGATCAACAACCATTTCCCGTATATATATGGGACAACATTGATAGATTAAAGAAGCAAATGAATATTTTCTAGATAGGTGATTATACACCCTACTTCAGAGCGACCGACTTAGCCATGTTGCCTGCCCGATTTCTGTCATTTACCGGATGTGAGGCTAGAAGCTACGCATATCTTTTTACATATCATATCTTCATTTACCTGGAATACCACATCGTCATACCCGCCAAATCATTTTCGATTTCCCTAACGGTATCACGGGTATGAAGCTAAGAGAAACGAATTCCTCCGCCACCAAAAGTGATACGTTTAAAGAAATCAACATATATGATTCGTTAGGAATACTCTGTCAGACAATCGTCCATATAAGTTGTCCTGGGACTGGACAAACCGAAGGCACTATTCAGTACATCCATCTTAGGGAATTTTTATCTAAGATTTATACAATAGTCCTTGCAATTTACTCCGTCTTCACTATATTCAGCATACTTGATTCGCAAAGCTTATGCCAATACGAAGTGGCTCTTCGGACAATAATCCAACCGGTCTCTCCATATTAACAACGTAAAATGGTCAAAACATTGATAGCCTGTGATTTAACTATCAAAGAAAAACTCGTGTGCAAACAATGATATTATTTCCATATGGAAATTATATTGATCAATCATCATTTGACATTTATCTCTTTAGTTCATTACTTTACTTATCTCCTGTTTCCATATATTCTAAATTCTTATTTTCTATTATCAGAAAACATTTCTGATGTCTCATTTGGAAATCATTTCCAAAACTCCTTCATTGGATTTAACTGATGTTTAAATCAATCATCTCCATGCCAACTCAAACCATTTACTAAATTCACTTAACCATCTTTCACTATCAAACCTTACCATTCCTTAGTTAAGAAGGAAGTCAATCAAGTTGAGGTATAATTACCTCTCAGACCTTAACTGAACAACGTTTTAACTTTGAAATAGTCAAAGTTTATCTTTTAAACCTTTAACAACTTCCTTATGTAACTCTCGGATTCTATTTACGTGTCCACTTCTTTATTAAAAACATTGATTATAACGATAACGTTATAATCCCTACTTTCGAAATATCTAACTTCAATTATAACTTTTATTCTTTAATGTGAATAAATAAATAAACACCTAATAAATAAATCTTGATTTAAACACCGGAAAGTGTAAGTACTTTCCTCGAATTCGATAAAATTGAATTCGACGTATAACTCTCTTTCGAGTAATATCTACTTGATTAACTCTTCTTCGAATAAGCTATATTCGATTTTCTTTCTTCGAATAACTTATTTGTTTAACTCACCTCGAATAACTTATATTCGAAAACTCTTTCTTTCGAATACACGATATTTGTTAATCTCTCTTTGAATAACTAATATTCGATTACTCCTTTTCGAATAACTAAATTCGATTAACTCCTTTTGATTAAACAAATCGATAACTCCTTTCCTTTAACCCTATTCAAATAAACTATATTCGATACTCCTTTAACTCTATTCGAATAACTAATATTCGACTAACTCCTTGGAATTAACTCATTTGGATTAACTCGATTTGATTAACTCATCTTGACTAACTTAACTTAATTAACTCGACCTGTTTAACTCAACTCGATTAACTCCTATCGAGTAACTAATATTCGATTAGCTTATATTCGAATAACTATGCCTATTTTAACTTTATTTCGAATAGCTAATATTCGATTTAACTCCATTCGCTTGACTCTAGATCGCAGCGATCAAAATGGTCACGCCTGATTCCCTCAGGAAACATCTGACTGTCTTAGGCAATTTACAGCCCTGAGAATTACACTAGCAGTCGTACGAGATGGCAACTTATCCTGAATAACTATGTTTGACTAACTCTTCTTCAACTAACTTTATTTTATTAACTCTAGTTCGATTTAACTCTGATCGATTAACTCTAACTGATTTACTCTAACTGGTTAACTCTTATTCGAATAACTAATATTCGATTAACTCTATTCAACTAACTCGACTCGACTAACCCCTTTCGAATAACATATTCGATTTACTAACTTTCGAATACCATATTCGATTTACTAACTTTCGAATACCATATTCTATTGACTCCCTTCGAATAACTAATATTCGATTACTTTATTGATTTATAAAAGATTTCCCTTTTTATAACGTTTAATCATTCGAAAAGATTTACTTTCAATAACGGTTCTTCACTTTACAAATGATTTCCTTTTAATAGCGTTTTCCTTTTTATAACGGCTTCCTTTTTATAACATCCTATTCCATTATAAACAAATTTCCTTTTTATATCCATTCTATTTATTTTCAAAAATAATCCCTTTTATACTTCTATTTATTTCTTGAATAAATATTCCATTTTAAATTCTATTTATTTAACAAATAAATAATTCTCTTATCTTTTGTATTTATTCTATTTGCAAATGGTTTGCAAATATTTCCTTTATACTCTAGTTGCAAATGGTTTGCAAATAATTCCTTTAGGGTTTTATTTCTAAGTATTTCCTATTTGTAAATAATCCATTTATAAATAATTCCTTTTATAAAATATTCTTTGATTTTATAAATATTATCTCTTTTACAAAATCCTTTGATTTTATAAATAATCTATTATCAATATTCATTTTGAAAATTCCCTTTTTCCACATTCCGGTATGTTATGGTATTCAACATATCAAATCACGATGATCAATATCGTCCAAATACATATAATCGACAACAGATTATATATCACATCATATATCCCAATATATATATGAAAAACAGAAAAATAAATGTTGAGAAATCCAGTTGAATTCCTCCAACCTGTTTCCCTACATCACAGATGTTAAACAATATAATTAACATCGATTTCATTTTAATATGAAATATTCTGCTAGACAGAATCAATATTTGATTAATGATATATATCTATATATCGTTATCTATAATTTCAACCAATACACAAGCAATTCAACAAAACAGTTAACATGCAGCAATCAACAGATGATTAACAGTTCAAAAAAATGCATTATAAAAATATAACTGTTTAGAGTTGGTGAGTTTTACTCACATTGGACAATCAACGTTAATAACGATAACCATCGCTTGATTCAAACGGACAATTTATTTCGCTATAAATTGTGACATGCTCCAATTGACTCGCGGTCAGTTCCGTTGCGTAGTGTCCGTCCATATAATCCCAACGCAACTTACGGTTCGTTAATCTGATATCGTATGATCAAGTTACACATTTTAAATTTTTTGAATATAATTTAAATAGGACTTAAGTTTTTAAAATAAAGCATATGGGCCTTTACCCTTTTAAATCACTGGCCCACATGCCGAACAAAGCCCAAAACCCGCCTGGTTCCTTCTTCTACCTGATGTCGTGAGCTCTTGTGGAAAACACAGCCACATTTCGATGGCTTCCTCCATCAAAAACTCCTCCATCTCCTCTTTTAAATTAGATTAAAAATCACCAAAATTCTCCTTGCTCAAATCTCTACACCACCATACCCGTTTTGCCTCACTCGCACGCACACCCCATCCCGTCGATCAGCTCCTCCCCTGAAGACATCAACGTCTTTTATTCCAGTTTCAACCCAAACTTACTAAACAACCTCGGTTTTACACCGTAAACCCAAATCCATTGTTAATTCGAGCCAAACCCCTTTGTATTAAGATCGAACACCAACCCTAGTTCATGCACGAACTAAAATAGCGAACCAGTGATGATCGAAGGTGCTCAAACTCGTACAGGATGAAGAAAATCTTCTTTCGAACTCATAGATATTGATTTGAGGATTTATAGAATTTGTTTGCAATTGTTTTTTTTTTTGATTTTTCAATGAGGGATGTTTACTGTAAAATGTTTGTGGCGGCTACAGATTTTGTTCTCATGGTTTATAAACTTGCGGTGGTTGAGGTTAGTGGTTGAGAAAAGGACCGGTGGCCTTGTTTAGGTCCACACAAAATGCCAGGATATTTTACTAATTTTTATTTTCATTTTATTTTGTTATATAGATCTTTAAAAATTCCTTTGATCACTTATGACACCGAAAAATCACCGAACTGGACATACAACTACAATCTGACACTACGGACCCACCAAAACTGGTTTCATCGAATTCCGACTCCGTTTGCTCACACAGCGTATTTTTAACTGTCGAAATACTAACTGTTTTTCACTCTAAAAATTCGTACGGCCACACAGCGACTCTAAAAATCATGAAACTTGGAATCTAACAATAATTTGATGTTGCGGATCCAACAAAATTAGTTTCGTCGAATTCCGACTTCGTTTGCAAGACAAGCTATTTTTAAAGCACTAAATAACCCATTTAATATATAAATATATTTAAATATAATTAAATTAAATATTAATAATTTAATATTTTCGTATATATCCACATAGAATATACCATAGCTCCTAAATATTCATATATGGGTTTATAGCTCGGTATTTCAAATCCATATTATATCGATATTCAATTTATATTGAAATTCCTTTTATAAATCATTATAAATTATAAAGGAATTCCATAGCGACTATTTTAAAATTTGATTTAGACATAAATCAAAATCTACACGACGAAATACTGATTTTTCTGTTCCATTAGAAAAATATACTTCACCAGCTCCATACGTTTCTTATTTCACAGAAATCCGATTTAAAACGGACCCTGTATATCCAGTTGAAGTTCAAATCGCCAAATAGCGAACTACCGCGTCGTTACGCGCTCGTTTATAATTATATTATAAACTATACGTTATAGCATCGTCGATTCAATATATACGTTAATATATTTCGAATTAAAACTCAACCCACTCTCGTATACTATTCAATTCGCACACTATTGTGAATTCTACTATTTCAGACTATTTCGATATTTATAATTTATTATTCATTTTAAATATAAATTAAATATTCAATATTATTTAATTTTGGTTCTCGATATCGCTAAATCGATATTTAATAATTAAATTAATTAATTATTCAATAGTAAAAATGCGGATCATTACAATCTTTCCCCCTTAAACTAATTTCACCCTCGAAATTGCTAAGCTAGAAGAATGTTACTAACTCTACTAATTAGATTTACACATCTTCAGGTTTTACTTCTTAACTTCCATTTTAACCGAACCATTTAAATTCCAATTAACATATTAATTCTTTCTGACTTACTAAAATTTTCAAAAATTTTGAAAATTTTCTAACGCTCTAACTTTTCGGAAAATTTCGCCATAACCTCCTTTGTACAGCCCTATTGGTAAAATCACAACTCGCCTCTCTAGGCCTTCTCCAACCCAAAAGAAAATCAAACAACCAAATGGCTTGCCAAATCGGCTCATAAAAATCTCATACCTGATATAAATATAAACTTGTACATTTTTGTCGGGCATATCATTATATCCTTTGCATCTGTTACCAATTTAACATATACCAATATCATCTTAATCAAACTCCTCAACTCAAACATTTGGTTCTATCCAAGCCAAATTCCATTCAAACTCCAATATCAAATTTCAAACTCTTAACTCATCAACTCAATTCCATTCCAGATTATCCTCTAATCCATTTCTGTAACAACCCGAAAATCTGGGCCGGTTTAAAATTTTTATTTTGGCAATTTTAATGGATTTTGAACATTTAAAATGAATTATTTTAAATAATATAGACGAGAAATTTATTTTGAATAGAATCAACGTATATATTATATATGTCGTCGTTAGAATATAAATAATTATATATAATTATAAATAGAATTGAAAATGGCGCGGTAGTTCGATAATTCGATTTCAAACTTCAATTGAATGTACCGGGTGAAAAACAATCCGGATTTTAGTGAAACCAAAAACATTAGGATCTAATTGAGAATATCTTTCAAACGAATCCGAAAAATCAAAATTTCATAGCGGGAATCAAAAGATATGTCCAGTTGAAAATTCTGAATAGTCGCTATGGAATTCAGGCCCTTAAAAATGGAAATTTTGCAAACGACCTCGGATTTCAACGAAACCACTTTTGTTGGGTCCGTGATGTCAAATTATTGCTAGGTTTCAAATTTCATAATTTTTCGAATCAATATGTGAGCGTGGCAAAGGAAAACGTGTTTGACCTGTTTTAGTTGATTTTAATCGACTGGAAAATGGCCATTTTTCCAACGGTCTCGGAATTCGACGAAACTAGTTTTGTTAGGACCGTATCGTCAATACGAAGCTAGAAAATATTTTTCTAGAATTTTTCGAGTTAGTATGTGACCCGGGTAAATTGAAATGCACGTTCAAATTCAATATATAGAGTTATATGTTGATTTTGACGAAAACTGATCGAAACGATCAAATCAGCTTGCGATACATATCCCATTGTGTTCGGAATGGGGGTAATACGCTATGGACGACAGGCGGTGGGCCTCGTTTAGAGGTCATATGTGAAAGTCAACTTTTTGAAATAAAGTAAAATAAAATAAAATATAAAATATCTTACCTTCCCTCTCCTATTACCTCTGGCCCCCCCTTCGATTTTCAGAATCGAATTCAAAGAAAAAAAAAAGAGAAGAAGCGGGGAGGTGCGCCGCCGCTCTTCCGAGCAGCGCACCACCGCGCTGCCAGGCGCCCCCCTTTCCGTCCAGACCCCCCCTCTCCTGATCGAACCCGACGCAACCCACAAAACCCCCCTCGATCGAGTTGACCGCCAGTCGCCCCCCCTGTTTGCTGACGCCGACCCCCATCTCCTTCCGCCTCCCCTTCTCCAGCTCCACCCTGCTGCGCCCCCCTCATCCGCACCCTCCTCCGCCTCTTCTTCCTCCTCCGCCGACAACCGCCGCCTGAAGCATCGAACCCCGGCCACCAGCAAACCCCGCCTCCGACGGTGAAGCTCCTCCCCTGCCGCCAAGCCTTCCTCCGATCAATGTAAGATTTTATTTAATAAAGATTCGATTTTTATGGCTAATAAAAAGTTAGATTTTGATAAATAGAATGAAGAGGATAATAAAAATATGATTTTTATATTTTTAAAGTAATAAGAATATGATTTTTATATTTTTAAAGTAATAAGAAGATGATTTTTATATTTTTAAAGTATTAAAAATATAATCTTTACTATATAGAAGATGTAAAAATATGATTTTTGTTTATGTAGAGAATTAAAAATATAATTTTTACATGATAGGAAAATTAGAAATATCGTCTTTATATGTGTAGAAAAAATAAAAATGTGATTTTTATAATGATATATTCGAAAAGGCGAAATCTTTATGTTTGAAAAGGCGAAATCTTTATATAGAGAATAGCGAGGTAAAAATATAATTTTTATCTATATAGTAGCAATATAAAAATAGAATTTTTATCTATATAGCGTGATTATAAAAATTCGATTTTTATATTGAATAGCATAGTAAAAATTCGATTTTTATATATTGAATAGCATAGTAAAAATTCGATTTTTTATATATTGAATAGCATAGTAAAAATTCAATTTTTATATATTGAATAGCATAGTAAAAATTCGATTTTTATATATTGAAAAGCGAAGTAAAAATTCGATTTTTATATATGTAGTGAATACGGGCAACGAAAGTGACAAAGAGAGAGAACGACGAAGATTTCTATAAATGAAGAGTCGTGGGATTGGGAGAGCTATCGGTGAGAACTTCTCACTCAAATTTCTTTTTCTAGTTATATATATATATATATACTAGGATGCAGACGGTGTTTAGTAGCACCCGACACCCGTCATCCACAGACCATGGATGGCTTGTTTGTTTAATTGTTTGGTTGTGTAATTGGTTAGATTATTTGGTTTGAATTGAATTGTTTGGTGAAATGGAATGGATTTGATTGATGTGTGAATGGCGTGGGCCTTCACTAGACCGGGGATAAGGCTAGGCCTTGTCCCGTTTCTAGTATCGTGCCGTTATGCCGCCGAAATTTTCTAAAATAAGTTAGAAAAATTAAAATATCATTTTTTTTGTAAATGAACTGAATAAAAATTCATGTGTTAAAATAAAATATTTTATCGTTAAAAATATAATTTTTAACGTGAATGTGAATAAATAAATATTCATTTACAAACCGGACGGTTTGTTTATGTACACCTATTTGAAGGACATTGATTGGGATGATAAATTTTACACATCACCCAACTGCACAAATAAAAATCTGTGTTTGATTGTTTGAAACCCCACACAGGTATTGGGATAATATATGATATACACTAATCCCAATAATTAGTTGTATGTCGATCGATGGATCGACAGGCTGTTATCAGCGTTAGAAATCTATATTTGATGCTTATACAGTGTAGTGCACTTTGGATGGTGGTTGATTATTTATCGTTGCTATTATATACATGTGTTGTATGGAATCCATATAATTAACTTTCTATGGTAATTGATTGAGCCTCATTCCAATCGGGGAAATAAAGAATATTATAAAGGTTCATGTGTTGACTGTACTCATCCGTGAGATTAGTCATGTGTTGAACGAAATATATTAACAATAAAATTTACATCTTTATCATATATGAAATTTGAAATCAACTGGAAAATAGATGAGATGAGTGGTCTCCTGGACATTGATCTGATGTTGGTTTCGGCCTTCGGGGTTAATATTCAGGGAATCGTTCTCTTACTAGTTTACGGTTGGAGTCTGATTTGATATCAAACGATAGATACCATAATTTTTGTAAAATATATTAAATAACAAAAATAGTCACACGTGGACAGTACTCATTCGTTGAGATTATTCGTGTGTTGACAAAGATATAGAGTCGTGTATTTAAAGAAATATAGATCTATTTGTTGAATATAAAGCCGTATTGATAAGAGATGCGCCATTTTGACGCGAACGATATTTATATCGATTATATTCGAATTTGAAATGAATTGAATAGAAAACCAATTTGAATGGAATCGAATAGAAAACCAATTTGAATTGAATCGAATAGAAAACCAGTTTGAATTTAATCGAATAGAAAACCAATTTGAAATGAATCGAATAGATAACCAATTTGAATGGAATCGAATAGAAAACCAATTTGAATTGAATCGAATAGAAAACCAATTTGAATTGAATCGAATAGAAAACCAATTTGAAATGAATCGAATAGAAAACCAATCTGAATGGAATCGAATAGAAAACCAATTTGAATTGAATCGAATAGAAAACCAATTTGAATTGAATCGAATAGAAAACCAATTTGAAATGAATCAAATAGAAAACCAATTTGAATGGAATCGAATAGAAAACCAATTTGAATTGAATCGAATAGAAAACCAATTTGAATTGAATCGAATAGAAAACCAATTTGAAATGAATCGAATAGAAAACCAATTTGAATGGAATCGAATAGAAAACCAATTTGAATTGAATCGAATAGAAAACCAATTTGAAATGAATCAAATAGAAAACCAATTTGAATTGAATCGAATAGAAAACCAATTTGAATTGAATCGAATAGAAAACCAATTTGAATTGAATCGAATAGAAAACCAATTTGAATTGAATCGAATAGAAAACCAATTTGAATTGAATCGAATAGAAAACCAATTTGAAATGAATTGAATATAAAACGAATTCGAAATGAATTGAAAACGAATTGAAATGAATTCAAATTGAATTGAAATTTGAATTGAATAGAAATGAAAGTAAAAAGGATTTATAATAGAAAAAACAAATTTGATTTGAATTTGAAATAAAGGTTGAAATTGTTTTTGAAACGAATTCAAAACTATTTATAAAATTCGTTTTAAATAGAAATCGACGAATTATACATTATATATATTATATATATAATATAATGGCCTGAATAGAACGCGCCGCGGCAGTTCGCCAATTTCGACCATTAACTTCGAACGGACATTACGGGAGATCCGACCGTTGGATTCTCCTAAAACCGGAACCGTTGGGTTCGTATCGAAAAGAGCTTTCTAACGAATATTAGAAATTTGAAATCTAACGGTTGGATTTGGAGATACGTCCAAATCAAATTTGAAAAAGGTCGCTGTAAGTGCAGTTCGATGGCCGTTGATGGAAATCGACTGTACGGGCCTTGATAAAATTATTAAAAATAGTAATAATTTGTGTAAAATCATAAGAAATGATTTGGGAAAAATTGGGATGAAAAACTCCATATTTGAAAAGATAAAAATAGATTTTTATCGAAATGAACTGGTTTTGAACTAAAATTAAAACCCAACTATTTTTAAATAAATAAATTGGATTTAAAAAGGGGTTTTAAAGAATCGGAATTTCTAATATATTTGATCGAAATTAAATTAGAAGTGATCTGTGGGTTTATCGTGAACAGTGTTTTAAATAACACTTGTTCTTTAACCTGATAATAAATAGAATGTAATTTGGGTTTGTCGTGAACTGTGTTTTAAATGACACTAGTTCTTTAACCCAGTAAAAGGAGGTTTAATGAATCTGCAATAAGATCGAAATGTGAATTGATAATCTGAATTATCAAATTTAGAAATGAGCGAGAATGGAGTATCGCCAGTTTTGCTCCAGGCGATAGTCAAATCTTTAATTAGATTTGAACGTGAAATGGTAATTAATTTTACCGATAACACCGTGGTGTTAGATATGGAGTATTACCAGTTTTGCTTCATGGGATGAATAGGTTGGGATTGGGAAATAAAATAAATAATTACTTCGGTGTGGTTCGCCAATCTCGACTAGTTTAAAATGATATCCAAAGGAAGATTAAAGAATAAATTTAGAAGAATTTATCTTTGATAAAATTAATGGGAACCTATTCCCTAAAAATGTGATTTTGTGAATAAAAGGATATTCTGAATTGGAATGAGGCGTATGTTGTGTTTGTGTAACATTTGTTTTTAATATACGCGGGTTGTTCGGAAAGGCCGGGTTTATACCCATTCTGAATAACCGATTCGACGATATGTCGAAGATGAAGACGATGGTCAAAGACCGGAAGTCTTCACATCGTTTGGATAATTACTGACGATCCTGATTGGGCTGTACACCCAAGAGGATGGAAATAGTTGGTGGTCGTCCAGACGTACTTGGAGATCGATGGATATGCGAGGAAAGTGCCTCCGGTTTCGTTCAGACCCAGAACGAACTTGTAAATGGATTGTGTGTCTGACATTGGATTTTATTCTGTGTTGATTGATTTCTGTTAAATATATATATCTGTTTGGCGGCGGAGAATTTATTCTCTTGCTTAACGCCCTTCTCTGAGACGTACAAGCTTAGAGGTTATATATCGATAGATATCAATCGCATGGCATGAATTGCCTGTGTGGCATGCTGAGTTGCATAGATCAAGGCTTCTGTTGAAAAGCAAAGTCTTGTGGTGGATGATCAAAGCACAGCCTATGTGGCAGCTTTGTGTATAGCGTGGATTCGCGAGCCTCACACCTCGGTATGAGTCAAAAACGGGATACGGACTGCAGGGAGAGCACGACGTTTCTTTCTAGCTTTGGTGGTGTCTGTGACTTACCAGCCCTGACATTTATATACTTTTCACCTATGTGGTTGTTGGATGAGGTGCCTCGATTTTAGGTCTGTAAGGACCGGGAAACGTGTGTTCAAGAATTGCCAATCCTCTAACGTAAGTGAGGACCGGCCCTGAAGCATCCAGGATTGCCCAGAGTGTGTAGTCCTGAGACATTTGCTAGAGTGTCTCGAACGCGGAGAGGAGCTTGCCCCTTGCCTCGACTCATTACGGAAATCCAATTTCCAATACGTGTATTGCGGTTTTAATTGTAGAACTAGTATGGCGACATGATATATGGTACCCATGTCGTCTATGATTTATATTTATGATTGAAATTGTTTTGACACTATACACTTATTATAGTATCAAATGATTTGTTTTAAATGTACCAAGCATGTTTGGCTATTATAAGGGAAAACCCTATCCTCCAGCTTGCGTTGCATTGTGTGATGGGACCTGGGTCTTATAATAGCTTCATTTTTCGAAAAAGCATTGCGCTGTTTATTCTATGCACTGGTATTCTTGGGAGGAAACCCGTTCCGTGTTATACGGCGTGGTCCCTTGAATTACTCTCTTTTAAAGTAAAGCTTTAAATAACTGTTTTAGTTCTCACACCAGTCACATGACTGACCTGGAGTTTATTGATTTAACCTAAACTCTGGGTGCCCCTATTTTCCACACGGGCAGCTAGTAGTTTTGGTTTTGCATATTTATATTCACAAGATCCTGGTTTACAGCTGGAATGATATCCGGAAAGCTCTGTATCCGTATATCACCTTCAGTTGTGCTTTGTATTATTTTCCGCTGCTATGTAATTTATTGTAACCTCTGATATTTATCGAATGTAATTAATTCAATTATACTCTGTATATTCTTGTATCTGATGGAATTATTGTAATAGCAATGAAATGTTCTTCTGTTTGTGTTCTGATTTGTCCTGTTCTCAAACGACTAGGGATTTCGAACGATCTAGATCAGTTTAACGATTGATTCGGATCGAGCGAAATTCCTTGCCGTCACAATTTCAGTTTTGCTTAACTTATCATCCCAAGTTAAATTCTGGTTTTTTATTTAATTTCATTATCCCATTCGAATTAACTTCACAAGTTAAATTTAAATTCTAGAATTTAAATTCCTGGGTTTTTAACCCAAACCAATTTGAAATCACAATAACAATTCAAAACCCTTGAATTTCTGAACACCTTGTTTTCACAAAACAAATTT
This sequence comes from Allium sativum, assembly GCA_030737875.1. Lineage (NCBI taxonomy): Eukaryota > Viridiplantae > Streptophyta > Magnoliopsida > Asparagales > Amaryllidaceae > Allium > Allium sativum. Next base: position 798,337,429 of record CM060919.1, read on the forward strand.
GAAAACAAAATCTTTGGTAGTAATCCGTCACTTACAACTCGAAAATGAACACCGATGATGTCTAGATCATCATCGGAATCGATTTTCCAGCTGTCGAAGTGAGTTCAATACTATCACTTTTCAAACCTTATATTTAAACACTTCCCATTTTGAAATCAATTTCAAAATACCATTCACACTGCTTGTAAAACAAATTTAAAACCTCCCAGGATTTTAAAATTCTCATATATTTAATCCAAATCCATTTACAAACACCTTTCCAAATTTTCCAGGGTTGTACTTTCAATTCTGATTTAAATTTCAGGCTTAATTCACTTCGTAATACTTATACGAATTTTAGTTGGTTATGTATATAACCATCTCCATTATAATCTTACTCGATTATAATAACAACCAATATATCCAATATATTATAATCACTCTGATATAAATCCTTTATATCAAAATATAATTTGGGTAAAATTATTTCATTTACCCTCTTTTCAAAACATACCATGTTGGTTCATCGTATTCAAGTGTTTAGTAACTCCTATCGATACAGTGGATCAAACTGATCGACCAGAAATTCATAAGCCACTCAATCAATAAACCTCCACAATATAAAACCATTTTATATTGAATAGTAAATACACTCCCGTATATATACACTCAAACTCAATCTAGGGTATTACTAACCCTATCTCTACCGAGTCACACCACAAAGCCAAGGTAATTCACTTAACTTATGCTCTGATACCAACTGTAACGACCCGGTTTTTAAGCGACTTTGGTTATCGACATAAACTCAATGACGACTAACCAAACATCGAAAAATACCGGATGGTTAATGAAAGAAGTTAGAGAGTGAGAATAGATAAGATAGAGCGTATAGAATAGAAGAAGAAGAAGAAGAAGAACATCATCCTCAGAGTAAACACGAATCTCACAGCGGAACGAATAAAATATAACATAACTTTTGAAATACAAACAGTATATGTATACAATAACATTGAACACAGCGGAAATAAACAATAGCTATATAATCCTGAAGCCTCCTGCTCCAAGCTCTCTAAGTGTATATGAAAAATCCCGACTACTTGACTGCCCGTACAAATTTGGGCACCAAAGAGTTTAGGGAAAGCAAACAAATAAACTCCGGGTCAGTCATGAGACTGGTGTGAATAAAAATCTAAACACTTGGTTAAATAAAGGATATATCATAAGACCACGCCGTGAAAACGGAACGGGTTTTTTCCCTTGTGAGAATCCAAACAACTTTAAAATCAATACTTGTCTGATATTATAATAATGTCTAGATCAAGTAAATAACAATCTAGCGGAACGCTTGCATCTCACGTTCCACATATATAATATAATATCATAAACCGCAGGCGCTTATTGGATAATGGATTTCCAACTATGACAAGGTATGGAACCACCTTCCAATCAGTGTACTCTAGGAACGATACACTGGAGTTCAACAAGAACATCTTGCAACTCAGCCACACATGACCGACCACTCATTTCGCTTGAGTGTATCGATTGTATATCACCAACGGTTGGGATTAGCAACCGTTTCCCGTATATATATGGGACACCATTGATAGATTAAAGAAGCAAATGAATATTCTCTAGATAGGTGATTATACCCCCTACTTCGGAGCGACCGACTTAGCCATGATGTTTGCCCGATTTCTGTCATTTACTGGACGTGAGGCTAGAAGCTACGCATATCTTTTTACATATCATATCTTCATTTACCTGGAATACCACATCGTCATACCCGCCAAATCATTTTCGATTTCCCTAACGATATCACGGGTATGAAGCTAAGAGAAACGAATTCCTCCGTCACCAAACGTGATACGTTTGAAGAGATCAACATATATGATTCGTTAGGAATACTCTGTCAGACATTCGTCCATACAAGTTGTCCTGGGACTGGACAAACCGAAGGCACTATTAAGTACATCCATCTTAGGAAAATTGTTATCTAAGATTTATACAACTGTCCTTGCACTTTACTCCGTCTTCACATTATTCAGCATACTTGATTCGCAACGCTTATGCCAATACGGAGTGGTTCTTCGGATAATAATCCAACTGGTCTCTCCATTTTAACAACGTAAAATGGTTAAAACATTAATAGTCTGTGATTTAACTATCAAAGAAAAACTCGTGTGCAAACAATGATATTATTTCCAGATGGAAATTATATCGATCAATTATTATTTAACATTTATCTCTTTAGTTCATTACTTTACTTATCTCTTGTTTCCATATATTCTAAATTCTTATTTTCTATTATCAGAAAACATTTCTGATTTCTTATTTGGAAAACATTTCCAAAACTCCTTCATTGGATTTAACTGATGTTTAAATCAATCATCTCCATGCCAACTCAAACCATTTACTAAATTAACTTAACCATCTTTCACTATCAAACCTTACCATTCCTTAGTTAAGAAGGAAGTCAATCAAGTTGGGGGTATAATTACCTCTCAGACCTTAACTGAACAATGTTTTAACTTTGAAATAGTCAAAGTTTATCTTTTAAACCTTTAACAACTTCCTTACGTAACTCTCAAATTCTATATACGTATCCACTTCTTTATTGAAAACATTGATTGTAACGATAACGTTCTAATCCCTACTTTCTAAATATCTAACTTCAATTATAACTTTTATTCTTTAATGTGAATAAATAAATAAACACCTAATAAATAAATCTTGATTTAAACACTGGAAAGTATAAGTGCTTTCCTCGAATTCGATAAAATTGAATTCGACGTATAACTCTCTTTCGAGTAATCTCTATTTGATTAACTCTTCTTCGAATAAAGTCCTAGTAACCCTGCTTAGTGATGATTCAACATCGATTCTACATCTTGGAACCAAGCTAATTTTGGGGCATACCTTGTGTCAGAATTGATAAATTCTATGGCTTGAATCTTTAGTATTCTCTTATTTATCACATGTGTCTACTATTTAGGAAGAATGCCATTTACTGGGCCGGTAGCACCTCCTCGAGTAAAGGCTTCTATGGCCGGTTGACCAAAATGAGGATCCCAAATTGCATGAGCAATAGGTCTCACATGTAAAGGGACCTGTATCCACGACTCAAAATTTCGATTATCTTTCTTCGAATAACTTATTCGATTAACTCACCTCAAATAACTTATATTCGATAACTGTTTCTTTTCAATACACGATATTCGATAATCTCTCTTCGAATAACTAATATTCGATTACTCCTTTTAGAATAACTAAATTCGATTAACTCCTTTCGATTAAACAAATCGATAACTCCTTTCCTTTAACCCTATTCGAATAAACTATATTCGATACTTCTTTAACTCTATTCGAATAACTAATATTCAACTAACTCCTTAGGATTAACTCATTTGGATTAACTCGGTTTGACTAACTCATCTTGACTAACTTAACTTAATTAACTCGACCTATTTAACTCAACTCGATTAACTCCTATCGAGTAACTAATATTCGATTAACTTATATTCGATAACTATGCTTGTTTTAACTTTATTTCGAATAGCTAATATTCGATTTAACTCCATTCTCTTGACTCAAGATCGCAGCGATCACAATGGTCACGCCTGATTCCCTCAGGAAACATCCGACCGCCTTAGGCTATTTACAACCCTGCGAATTACGCTAGCAGTCGTACGAGATGGCAACTTATCCTGAATAACTATGTTTGACTAACTCTTCTTCAACTAACTTTATTTGATTAACTTTAACTGATTTACTCTAATTGGTTAACTCTTATTCGAATAATATTCGATTAACTCTATTCAACTAACTCGACTCGACTAACCCCTTTCAAATAACATATTCCATTTACTAACTTTTGAATATCATATTCGATTAACTAACTTTCGAATACCATATTCGATTGACTCCCTTCGAATAACTAATATTCGATTACTTTATTGATTTATAAAGATTTCCCTTTTTATAACGTTTATTGTAACAACCCGAAAATCTGGGCCAGTTTAAAATTTTTATTTCGGCAATTTTAGCGAATTTTAATTATTTAAAATGAATTATTTTGAATAATAACGACGAGAAATTTATTTTGAATAGAATTCGAACGTATATATTATATACGCCGCCGTTAGAATATAAATATTTATATATAATTATAAAAGGAATTGAAAATGGCGTGGTAGTTCGATAATTCGATTTCAATCTTCAATTGAATGTACCGGGTGCAAAACAATCCGGATTTTAGTGAAACCAAAAACATTAGGATCTAATTGATAATATCTTTCCAACAAATCAAGATTTCATAGCGGGAATCAAAAGATATGTCCAGTTGAAAATTCTGAATAGTCGCTATGGAATTCAGGCCCTTAAAAATGGACATTATGCAAATGACCTCGGATTTCGACGAAACCACTTTTGTTGGGTCCGTGATGTCAAATTATTTCTAGGTTTCAAATTTCATAATTTTTCAAATCAATATGTGAGCGTGGCAAAGGAAAACGCGTTTGACCAGTTTCAGTTGAATTTAATCGACTGGAAATTGGCCATTTTTCAAACGGTCTTAGAATTCGACGAAATTAGTTTTGTTAGGACCCTATCGTCAATGCGAAGCTAGAAAATATTTTTATGGAATTTATAGAGTTGTTATGTGACCCCGGTAATTTGAAATGTACGTTTAAAATTCAATATAGAGATTTAAATGTAAATTTAATGGAAACTGATTGTAACAGCCGAATTAGCTTACGATGCATATCCCATTGTGTTCGGAATGGGGGTGAAACGCTATGGACGACAGGCGGTGGGCCTCGTTTAGAGGTCGTATGTAAAAGTCAACTTTTAGAAATTAAATAATATAAAATAAAATAAAATAAAAATATCCCTTCTCCCCTTTTATTCGTTCTGCCCCCCCCCCCCCCCCTCATTCTCAATTCAGAACAGAAATAAAAAAAAAGGAAAAAAAAAACCCAAAAACGAGATCGAACCCGCTCCCCCTACGCCCTCGTCCACCGTGCCCTGGCGATCCGCCACTGCTTCGTTCCCCATCGCCAGACCTTCCTCCACTATCCTCCGTCTCCCTTGTGCTCGAGGCCCCCCAAATCGAGCCCAGACCTCGTCGAAGCCCCCCCAGAACCGACGCAGCCACCCCCCATTCCGCAGCTCCACCCCCCCGCGCACCCACCTCCACCGCTGACCAGACTCCGGCGCCGGCGAGAGCAGCAACCGCTACCAACCGAGCTCAAGCGCAGGTGGAAAATGGTGAAGCCCTAGGTTGAGAGCGCTGTGCGATGGCGAGTCCAAGCAGTTAAACGAAGAACAGTGAGTTTTTATGGTTTATTTAAGTAAGAAAAAAAAAACTGAAAATATATGTTTATAAAATCTGAAAATATATGATCTTTGATTGGATAAAAATACGACTTTTAGTGAGGTAAAAATACAATTTTTATATATTCATTTGTGAAGAAAAAAATACGATTTTTCTATATATAAATTTGAAATAAAAATTCGATTTTTACATATACGAAGTAGTTATAAAAATATGATTTTTATATATGAAGTAGCATCATAAAAATATCATCTTTATGTGACATGTAGCGTTATAAAGATCTGATTTTTATATATATAGCATCGTGTTAAAAATATGATTTTTAAATTGAAAATGATCAAATAAAAATGTGATTTTTATTTTTAAAGATAGCAGTTTAAAAATATGATTTTTACATAGTAGAAACTATAAAAATGTAATCTTTATAAGATAGAAAAGATTTGACTTTTAAAATGCAAAAGATTAGATTTTTAAAATGAAAAAGATTGGATTTTGAAAAGGCGACATCTATATTTTTGAAAAGGCGAAAACTTCATATTTGAAAAGGTGAAATCTTTTTATATAGCAGCGATGTAAAAATTCGATTTTTATATATTGAATAGCAAATAAAAATTCGATTTTTATATATTGAATAGCAAATAAAAATTCAATTTTTATATATTGAATAGCAAATAAAAATTCGATTTTTATATATTGAATAACGAAGTAGAAATTCGATTTTTACATATGTAGTGGCTACGGGCAACGAAGATGACAAAGATGCGATAACGATGGAGATTTCTACTTAAGAAGTGTCGTGAAGTTGGATAGCTATCGGTGAGAACTTCTCACTCAAAATTCTTTTTCTAGTTATATATATATATATACTAGGATGCAGACGGTGTTTAGTAGCACCCGACACCCGTCATCCACAGACCATGGATGGCTTGTTTGTTAAATTGTTTGGTTGTGTAGTTGGTTAGATTATTTGGTTGGAACTGAATTATTTGGTTTGAATTGATTTGATTGATGTGTGAATGGCGTGGGCCTTCACTAGACCGGGGATAAGGCTAGGCCTTGTCCCGTTTCTAGTATCGTGCCGTTATGCCACCGAAATTTTCTAAAAATAAGTTAGAAAAATAAAGATAACATTTTATTTAATAAATGAACCGAATAGAAAATTCATAGGTTGAATAAAATAGTTTGATCGTTAAAAATATAATTTTTAACGTGAATGTGAATAAATAAATATTCATTTACAAACCGGACGGTTTGTTTATGTACACCTATTTGAAGGACATTGATTGGGACGATAAATTTTACACATCGCCCAACTGAACAAATAAAAATCTGTGTTTGATTGTTTGAAACCCCACACGGGTATTGGGATGATATTTGACGTACACTAATCCCGATTGTTTAGTTGTATGTCGATCGATTGATTGACAGGCTGTCATAAGCGTTGAATATTTATATTTGATGCTTATACAGTGTAGAATGCACTTTGGATGATGGTTGATTATTCATCGTTGTTGATATATACATGTGTTGTAGAAAATCCATATAATTAACATTATATGGTAATTGATTGGGCCTCATTCCAGTTTTAAAATAGAAATATTTGAAAAAGAAATATTTGAAATAGAATATTTGAAAATAGGAATATATGAAGCCGTGTTGATTAGATTGACGCCATTTTGACGTGAACGATAGTTATATCGATTTTATTCATTTTATAACGAATATCGAAAGTGATTTCAAAATCTGAAATTTTGAAAAGAATTGAAATTCAAAATTGAAATTGAATACAAATGAATTCGAATTGGAATTAAATATAAATGAATTCGAATTGAAATTGAATAGAAATGAATTCGAATTTAAATTGAATATAAATGAATTCGAATTGAAATTGAATATAAATGAATTCGAATTGAAATTGAATATAAAGGAATTCGAATTGAAATTGAATTGAATTGAATTGGAACTGAAATTGAATTAGAAATCAATTTGAATTGAAATCGATTTGAAATGAATTTAAAACGAATTTATATTGGAATATTCAATTTTGATTTGAAATTGAACATGAAGTTGAAACCGTTTTGAAAATGAATTTAAAACGATTTATAAAGCACGTTTTGAATTGAAATCGACGAAGTATATATTATATATATTATATATATAATATAATGGCCTGAATAGAACGCGCCGCGCCGTGGGAGTTCGCGAATTTCGACCATTTATTTCAAACGAATATTACGGGAGATCCGACCGTCGGATTCTCCTAAAACCAGAACCGTTGGGTTCGTATCGAAAAGAGCTTTCTAACGAATATTAGAAATTAGAAATCTAACAGTTGGATTTGGAATTATGTCCAAATCAAATTTGAAAAAGGTCGCTGTAAGTGCAGTTCGATGGCCGTTGATGGAAATCGGCTGTACGGGCCTTGATAAAATTATTAAAAATAGTAATAATTTGTGTAAAATCATAAGAAATGATTTAGAAAGAATTGGGATGAAAAACTCCATATTTGAAAAGATAAAAATAGATTTTTATCGAAATGAACTAGTTTTGAACTAGAATTATAATTCTATTTATTTTTTAAAAAATAAATTGAATTTGAAATGGTTTTGAAAATAACCAGAATTTCCAATGATTGCATTGGAATGGATTTGAATCGAAATTGTCTTCGGAATATTTCGATGTTGGATTTCGTGATTATACAGATGTTATGGAAATTTGAAAGATATAGATATATATATATATCGTTATTTCCAATACGATATCTGTTGGTCGTAGAATTTGATACTGAATATAAGCCGATATATTTTCTATTCAGAGCCTTGTATTTAATATCAAATGTGATTTAAGTTTGTCGTGAATGGTGTCTTGACTAACACTGTTCTTGAACCCAGTTGAGAAAAGATTAAATCTTTTTATTTAGATTTAATGAAGTGTACCAATTAAATAATATTTAATTGAAATTGAATTGATATTGATTTTTGGGTTTATCGTGGACAATGTTTTAAATAACACTCGTTCTTTAACCCGATAATTAATGGAATGTGGTTTTGGGTTTATCGTGAACCGTGTTTTAAATGACACTAATTCTTTAACCCAGTGAACGATTAAAACTAAGTGGAGTTTTAATGAATCTTTAATTAGATTGAAATGATCGAGAATGGAGTATCACCAGTTTTGCTCCAGGCGATAGTTAAATCTTTAATTAGATTTGAACGTGAAATGGTAATTGAATTTACCGATAACACCGTGGTGTTAGATATGAAGTATTACCAGTTTTACTTCATGGGATGAATAGGTTGGGATTGGGAAATTAAAATAACTGATTACTTCGGTAAGGTTCGTTAATCCCGACTAGTTGAATCGAAATTCAAAAGAAGATTAAAGAATAAATTCAAGGAATTTATCTTTGATAAAATTAATGGGAACCTTTCCCTATGAATGTGAAATTCAGAAACTAACTGTTGGTTAGCTAAGCAGAATGGTTTTCTGGATATTGATCTGATGTTGGTTTCGACCTTCGGGGTTAATATTTGGGGAATTATTCTCTTGATTAATTTACGGTTAGTGACTGATGAATTGGAATGAGGCGTATGTTGTGTTTGTGTAACACTTATTTAAAATATACGCGAGTTATTCGGAAAGACCGGGTTTATCCCATTCTGAATAACTGATACGACGATAAGTCGAAGATGAAGACGGTGGTTGAAGACCGGAAGTCTTCACATCGTTTGGGTGATTACTGATGATCTTGATTGGGCTGTACACCCAAGAAGATGGAAACAGTTGGTGATCGTCCAGACGTACTTGGAGATCGATGGATATGCGGGGTACTAGGTGCCTCCGGTTTCGTTCAGACCGAGAACGGACTTGTAAATGGACTGTGTGTCCGACATTGGATTTTAGTCCGTGTGATTGATCTCTATTAAATATATATCTGTTTGGCGGCGGAGAATTTATTCTCTTGCTTAACGCCCTTCTCTGAGACGTACGAGCTCAGGGGTTATATATGGATGGATATCAATCGCATGGAGTGAATTGCCTGTGTGGCATGCCTAAGTGGCAAATGATCGAGGCTTCTGTTGAAAAGCAAAGTCTTGTGGTGATGATCAAAGCACAGCCTGTGTGGCACAGCTTTGTGTAACGTGAATTCGCGAGCCTCGCACCCCGGTTGTGAACCAAAAACGGGAGAGGACCTCAGGGAGGACATGCGTCTCTTTCTAGCTAGGGTGGTGTCAGTGACCTACCAGCCCTGACATTTATATACTTTTCACCTGTGTGGTTGTTGCTGTTGCGAGGCGCCTCGGTTAGATCGGACGATCCGGGTCCGATGGAGTCATTCGTTGGCTCATTTACGCCCCAAAGGGCGGAGAGACGTATTGTTCAGGCATAATAATCCACATCGGTGGACCGGCCCTGACGATCCAAGGCCCACCTGAGTCTGGGTCCTGGGACATGGGCTAGATTGTCTCGAATCGGTTGAGGACGATCCCTAGCCTCGGTTCATAGACGGAAATCCAATTTCCAAATACGTGACATTTGCGGTTTTAATTGTAGAACTAGTATGGCGACATGATATATGGTACCCATGCCGCCTATGATTGATACTTATGATTCGAAGATTGTTTTATACACTATACACTGATAATAGTATCAAATGATTTGTTTTTCAACGTATCAAGCATTCTTGGCTATTATAAGGTAAAAACCCTATCCTCCGGCTTGCGTTGCATTGTGTGATGGGAACTGGGTCTTATAATAGCTTCATTTTTCCTTATTTAGCATTGCGCTGTTTGTTTTATGCACTGGTGTTCTTGGGAGGAAACCCGTTCCGTGTTATACGGCGTGGTCCCTTGATTTACCTAACTTTAAAATAAAGATTAATAACTGTTTTAGTTCTCACACCAGTCACATGACTGATCTGGAGTTTATTGTTTTAACCTAAACTCTGGGTGCCCCTATTTTGGCACGGGCAGCTAGTAGTTTTGGTTTTGCAGATTTATATTCACAGGATCCTGGTTTACAGCTGGAACGATATCCGGAAAGCTTTGTATCCATATATCTCCTTTTAGTTGTGTATTGTATTATTTTCCGCTGCTATGTATTTAAATGTAATTTAAATCTCTGATATTTCTGTGTAATATTCTTTTATACTCTGTATATTCTTGTATTCTGGTGCATTGTTGTAAAATACAATGAAATGTTCTTCCGTCTGCGTTCTATTTTGTCCTGTTCTCAAAACAATTCGTTCTTTCTCTTCGGAGACCGGGGAAGTTCGGGTCGTTTCAGTTGGTATCAGAGCTTTGGTTTACAAAGCAGAGAACATGACACATTAGAACCATACGAAAGAATTCATCAGATATTGGATTAGTAATATCCAATTAGAATGACTCGTTAGAGATAGGATCAGTAGTATCCTAGAACGAGTGTGAAGAGTATATTTTTAAAATGAAAACGAATTTTGTTTTGAAAATTTAAATCAACTATTCGTATTTTATTATTTATTTTAAATTGATTTGGACAGTCCAGTATATAAAGATTTTTCATATATGCCTTGCAAACGTGTATTTGAAGTTTTAATATACTGGATAGATATAGAATTACACTCGAATCGCCCGGAGATGATTTTGATGATGGAGCTCCATCATTAGAATTCATGTTCGAGTGACGAAAGTGGACTTTCTATATATTTCCTATTGACTGGTGTGAGAACCAAAATTAGATAGGGCCTATTGTTGTGATTTGGCATCAAAAATCTGATTTTTGACTATGTATCAAAATTATGAACTTGAAACTCTAATTCACTAATTGATTGATGTTTGTGTTGTTTGTTTATTTGTTTGCTAATTTTTAGCCATTTAGCCTAATTGAATCACATATTGAATTATATTGAAAATTGGTCGCATTTGCTTGCATATACTTGTACTTACATTGAACAGGTCATAGCAAGGAGGCTAGAGCAGAGAATAAAATTTGTTTGCCTGACAAATAGGTACATGTTTACTATATAATTTACTGTTTTGTTTGGGTGATGATGATTTTATGAGCCTATTGGCTAGCCGCTTGGCTTTTTCTTTTTCCTTTTGAGATCAGAAGGCCTATATGGCAATTTCGGGATTTTCCCGTGGCTCCCGGTGCAGGGGAGGTTATGGCGAAATTTTTCGAAAATTTAGGGTGTTAGCCAAATTTTTGAGAATTTGAAAATTCTCAAAAACTGAAAAGTTGGAGAATGGAAGCCAGATCGAGCGTAGAGTTGATTAAGCAAACCACTTTCGACTTTGTTCCTTTTCGGGGACGAAAAGTTTTAAGTGGGGGAGATTGTAACAACCCGAAAATCTGGGCCAGTTTAAAATTTTTATTTCGGCAATTTTAGCGAATTTTAATTATTTAAAATGAATTATTTTGAATAATAACGACGAGAAATTTATTTTGAATAGAATTCGAACGTATATATTGTATACGCCGCCGTTAGAATATAAATATTTATATATAATTATAAAAGGAATTGAAAATGGCGCGGTAGTTCGATAATTCGATTTCAATCTTCAATTGAATGTACCGGGTGCAAAACAATCCAGATTTTAGTGAAACCAAAAACATTAGGATCTAATTGATAATATCTTTCCAATGAATCCAACAAATCAAGATTTCAAAGCGGGTATCAAAAGATATGTCCAGTTGAAAATTCTGAATAGTCACTATGGAATTCAGGCCCTTAAAAATGGACATTTTGCAAATGACCTCGGATTTCGATGAAACCACTTTTGTTGGGTCCGTGATGTCAAATTATTGATAGGTTTCAAATTTCATAATTTTTCAAATCAATATGTGAGCGTGGCAAAGGAAAACGCATTTGACCAGTTTTAGTTGAATTTAATCGACTGGAAATTGGCCATTTTTCAAACGGTCTTAGAATTCGACGAAATTAGTTTTGTTAGGACCGTATCGTCAATGCGAAGCTAGAAAATATTTTTATGGAATTTTTAGAGTTGTTATGTGACCCCGGTAATTTGAAATGTACGTTTAAAATTCAATATAGAGATTTAAATGTAAATTTAACGGAAACTGATTGTAACAGCCGAATCAGCTTACGATGCATATCCCATTGTGTTCGGAATGGGGGTGAAACGCTATGGACGACAGGCGGTGGGCCTCGTTTAGAGGTCGTATGTAAAAGTCAACTTTTAGAAATTAAATAATATAAAATAAAATAAAAATATCCCTTCTCCCCTTTTATTCGTTCTGCCCCCTCCCCTCATTCTCAATTCAGAACAGAAATAAAAAAAAGGAAAAAAAAACCCAAAAACGAGATCGAACCCGCTCCCCCTACGCCCTTGTCCACCGTGCCCTGGCGATCCGCCGCTGCTTCGTTCCCCATCGCCAGACCTTCCTCCACTATCCTCCGTCTCCCTTGTGCTCGAGGCCCCCCAAATCGAGCCCAGACCTCGTCGAAGCCCCCCCAGAACCGACGCAGCCACCCCCCATTCCGCAGCTCCACCCCCCTGCGCACCCACCTCCACCGCTGACCAGACTCCGGCGCCGGCGAGAGCAGCAACCGCTACCAACCGAGCTCAAGCGCAGGTGGAAAATGGTGAAGCCCTAGGTTGAGAGCGCTGTGCGATGGCGAGTCCAAGCAGTTCGACGAAGAACAGTGAGTTTTATGGTTTATTTAAGTAAGAAAAAAAAACTGAAAATATATGTTTATAAAATCTGAAAATATATGATCTTTGCTTGGATAAAAATACGACTTTTAGTGAGGTAAAAATACGATTTTTATATATTCATTTGTGAAGAAAAAAATATGATTTTTCTATATATAAATTTGAAATAAAAATTCGATTTTTACATATACGAAGTAGTTATAAAAATATGATTTTTATATATGAAGTAGCATCATAAAAATATCATCTTTATGTGACATGTAGCGTTATAAAAATCTGATTTTTATATATATAGCATCGTGTTAAAAATATGATTTTTAAATTGAAAATGATCAAATAAAAATGTGATTTTTATTTTTAAAGATAGCAGTTTAAAAATATGATTTTTACATAGTAGAAACTATAAAAATGTAATCTTTATAAGATAGAAAAGATTTGACTTTTAAAATGCAAAAGATTAGATTTTTAAAATGCAAAAGATTGGATTTTGAAAAGGCGACATCTATATTTTTGAAAAGGCGAAAACTTCATATTTGAAAAGGCGAAATCTTTTTATATAACAGCGATGTAAAAATTCGATTTTTATATATTGAATAGCAAATAAAAATTCGATTTTTATATATTGAATAGCAAATAAAAATTTGATTTTTATATATTGAATAGCAAATAAAAATTCGATTTTTATATATTGAATAACGAAGTAGAAATTCGATTTTTACATATGTAGTGGCTACGGGCAACGAAGATGACAAAGATGCGATAACGATGGAGATTTCTACTTAAGAAGTGTCGTGAAGTTGGATAGCTATCGGTGAGAACTTCTCACTCAAAATTCTTTTTCTAGTTATATATATATATACTAGGATGCAGACGGTGTTTAGTAGCACCCGACACCCGTCATCCACAGACCATGGATGGCTTGTTTGTTAAATTGTTTGGTTGTGTAGTTGGTTAGATTATTTGGTTGGAACTGAATTATTTGGTTTGAATTGATTTGATTGATGTGTGAATGGCGTGGGCCTTCACTAGACCGGGGATAAGGCTAGGCCTTGTCCCGTTTCTAGTATCGTGCCGTTATGCCGCCGAAATTTTCTAAAAATAAGTTAGAAAAATAAAGATAACATTTTATTTAATAAATGAACCGAATAGAAAATTCATAGGTTGAATAAAATAGTTTGATCGTTAAAAATATAATTTTTAACGTGAATGTGAATAAATAAATATTCATTTACAAACCGGACGGTTTGTTTATGTACACCTATTTGAAGGACATTGATTGGGACGATAAATTTTACACATCGCCCAACTGAACAAATAAAAATCTGTGTTTGATTGTTTGAAACCCCACACGGGTATTGGGATGATATTTGACGTACACTAATCCCGATTGTTTAGTTGTATGTCGATCGATTGATTGACAGGCTGTCATAAGCGTTGAATATTTATATTTGATGCTTATACAGTGTAGAATGCACTTTGGATGATGGTTGATTATTCATCGTTGTTGATATATACATGTGTTGTGGAAAATCCATATAATTAACATTATATGGTAATTGATTGGGCCTCATTCCAGTTTTAAAATAGAAATATTTGAAAAAGAAATATTTGAAATAGAATATTTGAAAATAGGAATATATGAAGCCGTGTTGATTAGATTGACGCCATTTTGACGTGAACGATAGTTATATCGATTTTATTCATTTTATAACGAATATCGAAAGTGATTTCAAAATCTGAAATTTTGAAAAGAATTGAAATTCAAAATTGAAATTGAATATAAATGAATTCGAATTGGAATTAAATATAAATGAATTCGAATTGAAATTGAATAGAAATGAATTCGAATTTAAATTGAATATAAATGAATTCGAATTGAAATTGAATATAAATGAATTCGAATTGAAATTGAATATAAAGGAATTCGAATTGAAATTGAATTGAATTGAATTGGAACTGAAATTGAATTAGAAATCAATTTGAATTGAAATCGATTTGAAATGAATTTAAAACGAATTTATATTGGAATATTCAATTTTGATTTGAAATTGAACATGAAGTTGAAACCGTTTTGAAAATGAATTTAAAACGATTTATAAAGCACGTTTTGAATTGAAATCGACGAAGTATATATTATATATATAATATAATGGCCTGAATAGAACGCGCCGTGCCGTGGGAGTTCGCGAATTTCGACCATTTATTTCAAACGAATATTACGGGAGATCCGACCGTCGGATTCTCCTAAAACCAGAACCGTTGGGTTCGTATCGAAAAAAGCTTTCTAACGAATATTAGAAATTAGAAATCTAACGGTTGGATTTGGAATTATGTCCAAATCAAATTTGAAAAAGGTCGCTGTAAGTGCAGTTCGATGGCCGTTGATGGAAATCGGTTGTACGGGCCTTGATAAAATTATTAAAAATAGTAATAATTTGTGTAAAATCATAAGAAATGATTTAGAAAGAATTGGGATGAAAAACTCCATATTTGAAAAGATAAAAATAGATTTTTATCGAAATGAACTAGTTTTGAACTAGAATTATAATTCTATTTATTTTTAAAAAAATAAATTGAATTTGAAATGGTTTTGAAAATAACCAGAATTTCCAATGATTGCATTGGAATGGATTTGAATCGAAATTGTCTTCGGAATATTTCGATGTTGGATTTCGTGATTATACAGATGTTATGGAAATTAGAAAGATATAGATATATATATCGTTATTTCCAATACGATATCTGTTGGTCGTAGAATTTGATATTGAATATAAGCCGATATATTTTCTATTCAGAGCCTTGTATTTAATATCAAATGTGATTTGGGTTTGTCGTGAATGGTGTCTTGACTAACACTGTTCTTGAACCCAGTTGAGAAAAGATTAAATCTTTTTATTTAGATTTAATGAAGTGTACCAATTAAATAATATTTAATTGAAATTGAATTGATATTGATTTTTGGGTTTATCGTGGACAATGTTTTAAATAACACTCGTTCTTTAACCCGATAATTAATGGAATGTGGTTTTGGGTTTATCGTGAACCGTGTTTTAAATGACACTAATTCTTTAACCCAGTGAACGATTAAAACTAAGTGGAGTTTTAATGAATCTTTAATTAGATTGAAATGACCGAGAATGGAGTATCACCAGTTTTGCTCCAGGCGATAGTTAAATCTTTAATTAGATTTGAACGTGAAATGGTAATTGAATTTACCGATAACACCGTGGTGTTAGATATGAAGTATTACCAGTTTTACTTCATGGGATGAATAGGTTGGGATTGGGAAATTAAAATAACTGATTACTTCGGTAAGGTTCGTTAATCCCGACTAGTTGAATCGAAATTCAAAAGAAGATTAAAGAATAAATTCAAGGAATTTATCTTTGATAAAATTAATGGGAACCTTTCCCTATGAATGTGAAATTCAGAAACTAACTGTTGGTTAGCTAAGCAGAATGGTTTTCTGGATATTGATCTGATGTTGGTTTCGACCTTCGGGGTTAATATTTGGGGAATTATTCTCTTGATTAATTTACGGTTAGTGACTGATGAATTGGAATGAGGCGTATGTTGTGTTTGTGTAACACTTATTTAAAATATACGCGAGTTATTCGGAAAGACCGGGTTTATCCCATTCTGAATAACTGATACGACGATAAGTCGAAGATGAAGACGGTGGTTGAAGACCGGAAGTCTTCACATCGTTTGGGTGATTACTGATGATCTTGATTGGGCTGTACACCCAAGAAGATGGAAACAGTTGGTGATCGTCCAGACGTACTTGGAGATCGATGGATATGCGGGGTACTAGGTGCCTCCGGTTTCGTTCAGACCGGGAACGGACTTGTAAATGGACTGTGTGTCCGACATTGGATTTTAGTCCGTGTGATTGATCTCTATTAAATATATATCTATTTGGCGGCGGAGAATTTATTCTCTTGCTTAACGCCCTTCTCTGAGACGTACGAGCTCAGGGGTTATATATGGATGGATATCAATCGCATGGAGTGAATTGCCTGTGTGGCATGCCTAAGTGGCAAATGATCGAGGCTTCTGTTGAAAAGCAAAGTCTTGTGGTGATGATCAAAGCACAGCCTGTGTGGCACAGCTTTGTGTAACGTGAATTCGCGAGCCTCGCACCCCGGTTGTGAACCAAAAACGGGAGAGGACCTCCGGGAGGACATGCGTCTCTTTCTAGCTAGGGTGGTGTCAGTGACCTACCAGCCTGACATTTATATACTTTTCACCTGTGTGGTTGTTGCTGTTGCGAGGCGCCTCGGTTAGATCGGACGATCCGGGTCCGATGGAGTCATTCGTTGGCTCATTTACGCCCCAAAGGGCGGAGAGACGTATTGTTCAGGCATAATAATCCACATCGGTGGACCGGCCCTGACGATCCAAGGCCCACCTGAGTCTGGGTCCTGGGACATGGGCTAGATTGTCTCGAATCGGTTGAGGACGATCCCTAGCCTCGGTTCATAGACGGAAATCCAATTTCCAAATACGTGACATTTGCGGTTTTAATTGTAGAACTAGTATGGCGACATGATATATGGTACCCATGCCGCCTATGATTGATACTTATGATTCGAAGATTGTTTTATACACTATACACTGATAATAGTATCAAATGATTTGTTTTTCAACGTATCAAGCATTCTTGGCTATTATAAGGTAAAAACCCTATCCTCCGGCTTGCGTTGCATTGTGTGATGGGAACTGGGTCTTATAATAGCTTCATTTTTCCTTATTTAGCATTGCGCTGTTTGTTTTATGCACTGGTGTTCTTGGGAGGAAACCCGTTCCGTGTTATACGGCGTGGTCCCTTGATTTACCTAACTTTAAAATAAAGATTAATAACTGTTTTAGTTCTCACACCAGTCACATGACTGATCTGGAGTTTATTGTTTTAACCTAAACTCTGGGTGCCCCTATTTTGGCACGGGCAGCTAGTAGTTTTGGTTTTGCAGATTTATATTCACAGGATCCTGGTTTACAGCTGGAACGATATCCGGAAAGCTTTGTATCCGTATATCTCCTTCTAGTTGTGTATTGTATTATTTTCCGCTGCTATGTATTTAAATGTAATTTAAATCTCTGATATTTCTGTGTAATATTCTTTTATACTCTGTATATTCTTGTATTCTGGTGCATTGTTGTAAAATACAATGAAATGTTCTTCCGTCTGCGTTCTATTTTGTCCTGTTCTCAAAACAATTCGTTCTTTCTCTTCTCTTCAGAGACCGGGGAAGTTCGGGTCGTTTCATTCATTCATTTGAAAAGATTTACTTTCAATAACGGTTCTTCACTTTACAAATGATTTCCTTTTAATAGCGTTTTCCTTTTTATAACGGTTTCCTTTTTATATCCTTTTTATAACATCCTATTCTGTTATAAACAAATTTCCTTTTTATATCCATTCTATTTATTTTCTAAAATAATCCCTTTTATACTTCTATTTATTTCTTGAATAAATATTCCATGTTAAATTCTATTTATTTAACAAATAAATAATTCTCTTATCTTTTATATTTATTCTATTTGCAAATGGTTTGCAAATATTTCCTTTATACTCTAGTTGCAAATGGTTTGCAAATAATTCCTTTAGCGTTTTATTTCTAAGTATTTCCTATTTATAAATAATCCATTTATAAATAAATTTCTATTTATAAATAATCCATTTATAAATAAATTTCTATTTATAAATATTCCATTTATAAATAATTCCTTTTATAAAATCTTCTTTGATTTTATAAATATTATCTCTTTTATAAAATCCTTTGATTTTATAAATAATCTATTATCAATATTCATTTTGAAAATTTCCTTTTTCCACATTCCGGTATGTTATGGTATTCAACATATCAAATCACGATGATCAATATCGTTCAAACACATATAATCGACAACAAATTAAATATCACATCATATATCACAATATATATATGAAAAATAGAAAAATAAATGTTGAGGAATCCAGTTGGATTCCTCCAACCTGGTTCCCTGCATCACAGATGTTAAACAATATAATTAACATCGATTTCATTTTAATATGAAATATTCTGCTCGACAGAATCAATATTTGATTAACGATATATATCTATATATCGTTATCTATAATTTCAACCAATACACAAGCAATTCAACCAAACAGTTAATACACAACAATCAACAGATGATTAACAGTTCAAAAAAATAAGTTATAAAAATATAACTTTTCAGAGTTGGTGAGTTTTACTCACATTGGACGATCAACGTTAATAACGATAACCATCGCTTGATTCAGACGGACAATTTATTTCGCTATAAATTGTGACGTGCTCCAATTGACTCGCGGTCAGTTCAATTGCGTAGTGTCCGTCCATATGATCCCAACGCAACTTACGGTTCGTCTGATATCGTATGATCAAGTTACACATTTTTAAAGTTTTGAATATAATTTAAATAGGACTTAAGTTTTTAGAATAAAGCATATGGGCCTTTACCCTTTTAAATCACCGGCCCACATGCTGAACAAAGCCCAAAACCCGCCTGGTTCCTTCTTCTACCTGATTCCGTGAGCTCTTCTGGAAAACACCGCCACATTTCGATGGCTTCCTCCATCAAAAACTCCCCCATCTCCTCTTTTAAATTAGAATAAAAATCACCAAAATTCTCCTTGCTCAAATCTCTATACCACCATACCCGTTTTGCCTCACTCGCACCCCACACCCCATCTCGTCGATCAGCTCCTCCCCTGAAGACATTTATGTCTTTTATTCCAGTTTCAACCCAAACTTACCAAACAACCTCGGTTTTACACCGTAAACACAAATCCATTGTTAATTCGAGCCAAACCCCTTTGTATTAAGATCAAACACCAACCCTAGTTCACGCACGAACTAAAATAGCAAACTAGTGATGATCGAAGGTGCTCAAACTCGTACAGGACGAAGAAAATCTTCTTCCGAACTTATAGATATTGTTTGAGGATTTATAGAATTTGTTTGCAATTTTTTTTTTCAATGAGGGATGTTTACTGTAAAATGTTTGTGGCAACTACAGATTTTGTTCTCATGGTTTATAAACTTGCGGTGGTTGAGGTTGGTGGTTGAGAAAGGATGGGTGGCCTTGTTTAGGTCCACACAAAATGCTAGGATATTTTACTAATTTTTATTTTCATTTTATTTTGTTAAATAGGTATTTAAAAATTTCTGTGATCATTTATGATACCCAAAAATCACCGAACTGGACATACTGCTACAGTCTGACACTACGGACCCACCAAAACTGGTTTCGTCGAATTCCGACTCCGTTTGCTCACACAGCGTATTTTTAACTATCGAAATACTGATTGTTTTTCACTCTAAAAATTCGTACGGCCACATAGTGACTCTAAAAATCACGAAACTTGGAATCTAATAATAACTGGATGTTGCGGATCCAACAAAATTAGTTTCGTCGAATTCCGACTTCGTTTGCAAAACTGGCTATTTTTAAAGCTCTAAATAACCCATTTAAATATATAAATATATTTAAATATAATTAAATTAAATATTAATAATTTAATATTTTCGTATATATCCACATAGAATATACCACAACTCCTAAATATTCATATATGGGTTTATAGCTTGGTATTTCAAATCCATATTATATCGATATTCAATTTATATTGAAATTCCTTTTATAAATCGTTATAAATTATAAAGGAATTCCGTAGCGACTATTTTAAATTTTGATTTAGACATAAATCAAAATCTAGACGACGAAATCCCGATTTTTCTGTTCCATTAGAAAAATATACTTCACCAGCTCCATACGTTTCTTGTTTCACAAAAATCCAATTTAAAATGGACCCTGTATATCCCGTTGAAGTTCAAATCGCCAAATAGCGAACTGCAGCGTTGTTACGCGCTTGTTTATAATTATATTATAAACTATACGTTATAGCATCGTTGATTCAATATATTCATTAATATATTTCGAATCGAAACTCAACCAAATCTCGTATACTATTCAATTCACACACTATTGTGAATTCTACTATTTCAGACTATTTCGATATTTATAATTTATTATTCATTATAAATATAAATCAAATATTCAATATTATTTAATTTTGGTTCTCGATATCGCTAAATCGATATTTAATAACTAAATAAATTAATTATTCAATAGTAAAAATGCGGGTCATTACACCGTTGCTCAGTCAAAATAAGATAAAAAACGCGATTCCCAAATTCCCATCGCCCCTTCCGATTGGCCACTGTCGCCTCCCTCCGCCTGCGCTGATCATCGCTGCCCTCCATCT
The DNA here is from genome assembly GCA_030737875.1 of Allium sativum. Classification (NCBI taxonomy): domain Eukaryota; kingdom Viridiplantae; phylum Streptophyta; class Magnoliopsida; order Asparagales; family Amaryllidaceae; genus Allium; species Allium sativum. The sequence goes on from CM060919.1 coordinate 798,358,694, forward strand.
CCGACCCCCTCCTCTCAGCCGCTGACACCGCCCTCCCTCTTCTCTCCTCCTTCTTAACCCCAAATCAAACCAAAACCCTAGCCGCAGACGCTACCATCGCCACTTCCAGTCGAAGCCACCCCTCCCCCACTACCTACCGACTTCGGCGCCCCCTCAGTCCCATCTCCGAATAGTGAGTCTTTATTTAATTACTTTTATTTAATGTAATTAGTTTAAAAAAATCAGTTTTTTTATATGAATGGCATGTTAAAAAAATCAGTTTTTTTATATGAATGGCATGTTAAAAAAATCAGTTTTTTATATGAATGTCATGTTAAAAAAATCAGTTAATTTGTATGAATGGCATGTTAAAAAAAATCAGTTTTTTTATATGAATGGCATGTTAAAAAAAATCAGTTTTTTTATATGAATGGCATGTTAAAAAATCAGTTTTTTTATATGAATGGCATGTTAAAAAAATCAGATTTTTTATATGAATGGCATGTTAAAAAAAATCAGTTTTTTTTATATGAATGGCATGTTAAAAATATGATTTTTATATATGAAAATATAGGATAAAAATATGATTTTTATATATACAATAGCGATATAAAAATGTGATTTTATATGTTATCATTAGAATAAAAATGTTATCTTTATATGTTATCATTAAAATAAAAATGTGATCTTTATTTAAATAACCTTGTTATAAAAATATGATTTTTATATATGGAATAGCGTAGTAAAAATATGATTTTTATTATATGAATAACATAATAAAAATATGATTTTTATTTATTTAGTAGCGTTGTAAAAATATGATTTTTATCGATATGAAGTGGTATAAAAATATGATTTTTATCTATATGAAGTAGCGATAAAAATATGATTTTTATCTATATAAAGTGGTAGAAAAATATGATTTTTATCTACATGAAGTAGCATTAAAAATATGATTTTTTATTATATATATAGCGATAATCTTATATATATAAATAGCGATTGTTAAATATATAAACATCATATTAAAAATGTGATTTTTACTATGAACAGCGTGGAAAAGATTGCGTTGGAATTTCGAGGAAATCTAAACGGTTCAGAAATTCAGAAATAAAACTAGAGGAGTGGATCCCAAAGGTGAGAACTTCTCACTCTAATTTATTTTCTAGTTAATATATATATATATATACTAGGATGCAGACGGTGCTTAGTAGCACCCGACACCTTTGTTTGAAACCATGTTTGTTTGGTTATTTGGTTGATTGGATTACTTGGTTGAAATTTGATTCGGGATGAAAAATGAATTGATTAGAATTGGTATGTATATGGCGCGAGCCATTAGTAGGCGAAGGATAAGGCTAGACCTTATTCCGGTTCTAGTATCGCGCCGTTATGCTGCCGAAATTTTCTAAAAATGTTAGAATAATAAAAATATCATTTTTATTGTATAAGTGAATTGTATAAAATATTCATGAGTTGAAATAAATATTTTATAGTTAAAAATATAATTTTTAACGTGTACATGAATAAAATAAATATTCATTTACAAATCAAATGATTTATTTATGTACACACATTTGACTGATATGGATTGGGATGATACATTTTACACATCGCCCAACAGCACAAATAATAATCAGTGTTGGTTGTTTGAAAACCCCACACGGGTATTAGGATGATATTGGACATACACTAATCCCAATATTTAGTTGTATGTCAATCGATTGGTTGACAGACTGTTGTAAGCGTTAATTATTTCTATTCAACGCTTATGCAGTTGTGTAATGCACTCTGGATGATGGTTGACTGTGTTTGATTATTGTTGTGTACATGTGTGCATGAAATCCATGTAAATAAAAATATATGATAATTGACTATGTCTGATTCCAATTCGGAAATAACGAATATTTTAAATTAAAGAATATTTTAAAATGATGAGTGATGAATATTTTAAAATAACTAATATTTTAAAATAATATTCAGCAATGGATCAAAATATGATTTTGATGTCCGATTTGTGAAGGACATGAAAATATTTAAAAATATGAAGCCGTGTTAATTAGATTAATGCCATTTTGACGTGAATGATATTTATATCGATTTTACTCAATTTTATAATGAATATCGAAAAGGAAGAGATTTCAAAATCTAATGTTTTGAAAATATTATCATTTATATATTAATGATATGGAATATTCAATTTTGATTTGAAATTGAATATGAAGTTGAAATCGTTTTGAAAAATGAATTTAAAACGATTTATAAAATACGTTTTAAATGGAGATCGACGAAATATATATACTATATATATTTAATGGCCTAAATAGAACGCGCCGTGCCATGGCAGTTCACGAATTTCGACCATTAACTTCGAATTGGCATTACGGGAGATCCGACCATCGAATTCGACTAAAACCAGAACCGTTGGGTTCGTATCGAAAAGAGCATTCAACGAATATAAGGAATTTGAAATCTAATGGTTAGATTTGGAATTATGTCCAAATCAAATTTGGAAAAGGTCGTTGTAAGTGCAGTTCGATGACCATTTATGGAAATCGAGTGTATGGGCCTGGATAAAATTATTAAAAATATCAATAATTTGTGTAAAATCATAATAAATGTTTTGGAAAGAATTTGGATGAAAAATTCCAATTTTGTAAAGATAAAAATATATTTTTATCAGAATGAACTAGTTATGAACTAGAATTATAATCCAATATTTTTAAATAAATAAATTGAATTTGGATTGGTTTTAAATATCCAAAATTTCCAATATATAGATTGGAATGGTTTTGAATCGAAATTATCTTCGGAATATTTCGATATTGGATTCCGTGATTATACGGATATTGTGGAGGAATTTGGATGATATATATCGTTATTCCCAATACGATATTTGTTGATTTCAGGATTTATATTGAATATAAGTCGATATAATATCTATTCAGAGCCTTGTATTTAATATTGAATTGGATTTTGGGTTTGTCGTGAATGGTGTCTTCACTAACACTATTCTTAAACCCAGTTGAGAAAAGAATAAATCCTTTAATTAAGATTTAGTGAAGTTTTCCAATTAGTTAACATTTAACTGGAATAGAATAAAAGAATTGGATTTTGGGTTTGCGGTGAATGGTGTCTTCAATAACACTATTCTTAAACCCCGTGTGAAAAGAATAAATCTTTTAATTAAGATTATTAGTGTTTCCAGTTAATTAACATTTAATTAGAATAAAATGAAATGTGAATTGGGTTTATCATGAACTGTGTTTTAACGACATTCATTCTTTAATCCGATTTACAGTGAAATGTGATTTGGAATCTATAAATCTTTTTATTAAGATTTAACGGAAATTTTCCAAAGTAAAGTTTTCCAATTTAATACATTAAATTGGAATGGAATGGAATTCGATTTGACAATAATCGTAGTGAGTTTCTATGGAGGAAGATTGTTAATACATATGGAATTTAAAAGGCTTTGTCGTTATTCCATTTATATTATTAGTCGGATACTGAAATTGATATCGATTATATATAGATCTGTTTTTCGTGAAGATTCCATAATTAATGGAATGTGATTTGGGTTTATCGTGAACTGTGTTTTAAATGACATTAGTTCTTTAACCCGGTTAAAAGCAGGATTACATGTCTAACATTGTATTTTGAAATGTATGGTTGATCTCTGCTAAATATATATCTCTTTGGTGGTGGAGGATTTATTCTCTTGCTTAACACCCTTCTCTAAGACGTACGAGCTTAGAGGTTATATGTCGGTAGATATCAATAATACGGGGTAGATTGTCGATGCGGCATGTTTGTGTTTCCAAAGTTAAATAATCATTAATACTGATTTTTGGGAAGATTAAAACTAAGTGGAGTTTTAATGAATCTTTAATTAGATTGAAATATTAATTGATAATTTAAATTATCAAATTTGGGAAATGATCGAGAATGGAGTATCACCAGTTTTGCTCCTAGCGATAGTTAAATCTTTAATCAGATTTGAACGTGAAATGGTAATTAAATTTACCGATAACACCATGGTGTTAGATATGGAGTATTACCAGTTTTGCTCCATGGGATGAATAGGTTGGGATTGGGAAATTAAACAAATGATTTCTTCGGTAAGATGCGTTAATCCCGACTAGTTTGGAAAACCTTAATATGGTTTGAATTGATATCCAAAGGAAGATTAAAGAATAAATTTAAAGAATTTATCTTTGATAAAATTAATGGGAACTTTTCCCAAAGCATATGAATATTTAAATAAAAGAATATTCAGAATTGGAATGAGGCGTATGTTGTGTTTTTATAGCACTCGTTTATTGTATACGCGAGTTATTCGGAAAGGCCGGGTATATACCCATTCTGAATAATTGATTCGACGATAAGTCGAAGATGAAGACAGTAGTTAAAGACCGGAGGTCTTCACATCGTTTGGATGATTACTGATGTCTTGATTGGGATGTACACCCAAGACAAGGTAATAAGTGGTGATCGTCCAGACGTACTTGGAGATCGACCGGATATGCGAGGACCACTCCCTGTATTGGACGCGGGACGAGGAATAAGGTGCCTCCAGTTTCGTTCAGACCCAGAACGAACTATTAAATGGATGTGTGTCTGAGATTGGATTTTATTCTGTGCTGATTGATCTCTATTAAACATATATTTGTTTGGTGGTGGAGGATTTATTCTCTTGCTTAACACACTTCTCTGAGACGTACGAGCTCAGAGGTTACATATCAATAGACATCAGTTGCATGACGTGAATTGTCAGTGTGGCATGCTGAGATGCAAATGATCAAGGCTTCTGTTGAAAAGCAGAGTCTTGTGGTTGATGATCAAAGCACGACTTTAATATAGTATAGCTTTGTGTATAGTGTTAATTCGCGAGCCTCACACCTCGGTATGAGTCAAAAACGGGATCGTACCGTTGGGAGAATATGACGTTTCTTTCTAGCTAGGAGTGGTGTCATGGTATGGAGCTCAAACATTTTTACTTATGTGGTTGTTGGATTGCGAGGCGCCTCAGATATATCAGTTACTACGGAGCCAATGGATATTGAGTCATCTGGCTCAATTACACCCTAAAGGGCGGGGAAACATGTGTTCAAGAATTGCCAATCCTCAAACGTAAGAGAGGACCGACCCAACCGATCCAGGGTTCTCTGGGGGAGTCCTGAGACATTTGCTAGAGTGCCTTAAAGCGGTGAGGAGCGATCCCTGGCCTCGACTCATAGATGGAATCCAATTTCCAATACGTGACATTTCAGTTTTGATTGTAGAGCCTAGTATTGGCGACATAGTAGCATGTGATACTATGCTGTCTATGATTGATACTTTTATATTTGAAGCTGTTTTAACACTATACACTTATAATAGTATAAAATGATTTGTTTTAAACGTACCAAGCATGTTTGGCTATTATAAGGTAAGACTCTATCCTCCAGCTTGCGGTGCATTGTGTGATGGGACCTGAGTCTTATAATAGCTTCATTTTTCCAAAAAGCATTGCACTATTTATTCTATGCGCTGGTATTCTTGTGTATTCTTGGGAGGAAACCCGTCCGTGTTATATGGCGTGGTCCCTTGATTTACTTTATTTTTAAAGTAAAGATTTAGTAACTGTTTTAGTTCTCACACCAGTCACACGACTGGCCTGGAGTTTATTATTTTAACCTAAACTCTGGGTGCCCCTATTTTCCACACGAGCAGCTAGTAGTTTTGGTTTTGCAGATTTATATTCATTGGATCTTGGTTTACAGCTGGAACAATCAGAAAGCTCTGTATCCGTTTATCTCTTTAGTTGTGTTTTGTATTATTTTCCACTGCGTTATAATTTGTAAATCTCTGTAATTTATCAAATGTTTATTATTTGTTCATACTCTATATATTCTTGTACTCTGATGTAAATTGTTGTAATAAATAATGAAATGTTCATCTGTTTGTGTTCTGATTTGTCGTGTTCTCAGATAATCCGTTCTTTCTCTTCTCTTCGGAGACTGAGGAAGTTCAGGTCGTCACAGTGTGTGACCTAACAATTCAATCCATATGAACACTAGCCCATCCATAACATTGAAAATTTTAAACAACCATCAAATTTATGCGCAAGCGTCACATTACATAAAACTTAGTGTTTTAGTGTTTCTATTACACAACATCCACTCAAATCACCACAACAACATCAACCATCAAAATGAACTTGATAATCATTAACTAATCAATTACTAGCAAATTTTATCATTTCTACTTATTAAAATAAATTTAAGTAAATGTTCTCACCTAAATTTGCTTTCCACAAAAGGTTTTCTCAAGCTCCGTTTCGCATCGTCATCTCTGCTACAACAATCGCCCTTACTTCGTACGAATCTGGTCTTCTCTTCTCCTTCTTCTCAACATATGTATACAACTTCACGTCAACGCATGTACAAACACCCTACCTATCTCGCATGCAAGCATCATTGAACAATACTCAACTCATGGCACCTCAATCGAAGCATGCAACATTCTTCCAACAACGAAGTTTTGGTCGTCATTTCCCTCTTTATAAATAAAAAAGATGTATGTTCTCAAAGCGGGAAGTGGCCAAGCCTGGGTTCATGATCAAAGGGAAGTTCTGGTCGATGGTGTGGACTAGAGAAGAGAGAAAAGATGGTAGAAGAGAAATTTCATGCAGTTTACAAGAGGAGGCTGAAGTCACTGCATGCGGCATTGGTGATGTTGGACGAGGCACTAGAGGCGAGTGAGAAGAGTTTGTGCATGGTTTAAAAGGAGCTCAGCAGCTTTTAGGATGGAAGGAGGAAGAAGTGGCAACGTGAGGAGGGGAGGAGCGGGTCCGAGGTAATGGAGCTGGGTGTAGGCGAGGTTCAGGTGGGCCAGTGACCGTCTAAAGTAGTGTCAGAGATGGGATGTGTGGTCAAGCATGGCGGTGGAGGTGGAAGGCCGAAGTAATAAGGGCGTTGCTTGTTGGGAGGAGAGAAGTAAATGAGGGAAGTGGATCAGCTTTTAAGGAAATAAGAGAGGTGAGGACGTGAGTATGAGGAGATGTGATGTTTAAAAAGGGAAGAACAATTTGTGTTTTATGGGAAGGGAAGAGGGTCAATGTCTGTGAGAGAGGAAAGTCAGCTAACAGCGGCTTCCAGTGATCAACTACAGTGGTGAAAATGGTGCGTTAAAACTGGGCGATAGGGTGGTGGTGTAATGGTCTGACAAGGCAGGAATGAGGGCGATGTAGGAGATAAAATGATAGGAGTAAATAACTAAGAGGGTTAGAGTTGTTTTTGCAGAATGAAGGCAGAGAAGTAGACTGTTTTATAGTGAAGCAAAGGGAACAAGGACAGACCAAAGAATAACACATAGGAAAGGATTCTTGTTGTTCAAATATTTAATTGTGTACAGTATTGCTTCCTCTGTACATGAACAGTTCTAAAATCCTTGGGCACTGTTACCAAATATTTGCAACCGACAGAACAAGATTTCAGGTAGATTTTTTTTAATTATTATCGGGGTAAACATTGGGCTGAAGTGGCAAAGTGGTATGAGCGAAGTGCACAATCTTGTTGCTTACATTTATATTTCAGCCTTAAGTATTTTTTTAAGCTAACGTTTGGGTTGAACGGAGGAACACATTGAATGCATGGTATATGACTGAAAATAACAGTAGTATTTGCGCATTGTGCTTACGTTATAAATTTAACAATTTTACTAACGATAAATTAAATTGTAAATCCACATTTCAACATTTTAAATAAGTTAAATTCCCTTTTTAAATTAAAAACATGATTTACATACCTCAAACATTGTCAACCAAATTATCAATCCTTAAGCTGAAATACGACGTTAATGAAGTATACAAACAATATTGGTTTAGATTTCGACCATTTTTAATTAACCGATAAATGAATTTAACTTGAGTACCGTTATACATAAATTTGTTACACAAATCCACTTCCTCAACCGTACATGTATTTCATTCCACAATTATTCCATTGTTTAGATGTGTTGAACGCTTCTCAGCTAATTGAATTCTTAATTTAACGCTTTATTATGCAATTTATATTTAACAGTTTGATTTGAAATAAGTTAATTTTAACGAAATTTTATTATGCAAACAAATTCTTCGTTATCCATTAATCAATTGTTTCTTACTTAAGTTATAAGATTTATTTTAAGTTGGTTATGTTTTCACCGTTTTGTTCCAACACACAATTTGTAATAAAGTAAATTTCGACAAATGAAATTATATTTACAAAAGCATTACCATTTCTAAAGTGAATAACGTTCAAAATAAAAGTCCAATTCGAATTATTATTTTTTCAAATATAAGGATATACTTTCTTCTTGACCAAATTACAAAATAATTCATTTCTTAATTAAGTTATAAAGTAACAACAGTAATAACTCTTGTTTTCCCATAACGCTCGTATTAAAACGAGGAACTCCGGTTAGAACTGTAAATCTCATTTAAAATGTTTGTAACTCCATGGAAATGGTTCATTTAAATATCGTTCAAAATAGACGAAATTCCCAATATAAATATTTATTTTATGTGAAATCTTAATTTTAAATTATTTTAAATCTCAAAATTTCTAGGTCGTAACATCTTCTTCTCATGATGTATACAGGTATTTATTTAATTTATTACTAAGAGTATGATGAAAAATCCTTTATGTTTACACCTAAGTCACAATAGAAATGACCTAGAGAAATTTAGACACTCACCATGCAGGATGCAACTTAGGATTAGAAAACACAGCTACCGTGACCTAGAAATGACCAACAAAGAGCTGTTGAGGCAGTCGCATGCACAACCCAATTGTAACAAAAAACAAAACACCATAAAGCTCAAACTCCACTCACTTAGCTCAGTTGTACAACAGTCACCAATATTCACCTATCAAACAACAAGAAGATAAAGCAAAGCCACGTATTTCACACTAACTCACGCACAATCAATTATCAAGCAAAAATACAAGCAAAATATCTAGGAATAATCACAAACATCAAAAAGGCTTTCCATATCCTTCACCCAAAAAGGCACAACCACTAATTAGATATAGCATTGTCAGTGGAGACACCCACAACACAAACCTCCTACAAAGCCATAATACCAACATATGCACAAATCAAGTCGAACTACCCCAGCGCACAACGCTCGACCAAACCAAGCAAAGAGAGTAAATTCAGCAGCAAACGAATCATAGTCGCAATACAATAAAAAGCAACACTCACTGGCACGTCGTCGTAGCAATCTACAACCCATAGGTTTACCTTTCAGTGAACTATAACAGATCAGGAACTGCAAAGGGAAAGTAGAAGGGGGTCGCGATACCATTCAAAGATTTTGCCTGCGAAAACTGGAATTGATCAAGATGGACACCATGATTTGGAACGTGGTTGACAGTGGAAAAACAGAGTGATTAAGGCAGAGGTGGACCATGAAAAACAGGCGGGAAGAGAAGGACGGATTTGATAGGAAGGTTTGGTGTTAAATGGAAAAATAATCAATGGTTATGAAAGCTTACCGGTGAAAGGAGAGAAGGGAAGACATAGGCGATGGGTTTTGTAGTTAGAAGTGATAGCTAGTAGAAAAAGATACAGAAAGAAGCCAGAGTAGAAGGGAAAGCCTCTAGTCACCAGTCGTCACTAGTGACTATTTCCCCATGTTTCTTCAAATTTCTTGTACTTTTTTTTGGGCAAGGCTGAATGGTTTTTATAGTGATCCGTTACACTTTATTATTAAAAAATGAAAAAGATATAATGCACACAGGTGATATACCAAGCGTATGTCATCTATGAATACATATTCCCACGTAGGGGAATCCACAAATTCATTGCTACCATACATCCCGTTACATGATTACATATTAATATTATCTACATTGTGCCTAAAAATGCACATAAATCACCAAAGAGCTTTTGACCGTCGTCAAAAAGAGTATGGCCCCCAACTCGCATCTTGCTGCAAGTGATAGGAGATTTTCCTGCACTAGTACTTACTCCATCAGCATTCAAGGTAGTAGTACTAGCAACAAAGATGTTGGGAGGTCTCGGTTTATTACCTGGTGGCGGTGGAATGTTAGCATAAGGATTAGCAACTTGCTTCTTACCAGATTCATTCGCAGCTTTGCGTTTTTGTAAGGCATGGTAGTTTTTGGACATAAGCTTCCTCTTTTCATTACATATGAAATTCTCAAGATGACCACTGTCAATTTCATCTCCCAAACTGGCGATGGTTTCAAGGATACTTTTATCAATGTTTAGCTTCTGTTTCACTTTTTTCGTAGGTTGTTTGGCTCTGGCTTCATTAGAACCTGACATTAAGTCGAAGTTGTCATGTAGAAAGCTATTAAGGTTTCCAATTGTTTATTGCGTAGCATTGACCAAATCAGATTGTTTTTCTGTGCTCACTGCATCACCAGATTGCCCTGTCAATGAGTTTAGCATTGTATTACCTTTTAGTTGCCTGTCGAGGGGAGGAGAAACTTGTAGAAAACCTGGCTTGAAGCCAAATTCTTTGTTTAACTGTACAACATAGCCAGTTAAGGGAGATTCATAACCGGCTAAGTTCATTGTGTGTTCAAATTTTGTTACATCATTAAAGATAATTTGTATGGCATCCTTGCTGCCTGACCCTACATAATGTTCACCAACTTTAACATTGGGACAGGAAGACTTTCCTAATTCACTACACTGATTTGTTACATTCTCAACATCAGTTTCCATAATTGACTGTTCATCATCTCCACCATTGATTGTGATGATATTGAAACCATCTACATTTTTCTCCAACCTGTTAACCACATTCGTATCCATCACACATTCTTCCAAAGCATCAACTATCTCACCCTCTTCAGGAATGTATAATTTATAGTGTACCCGCCATTGTTAGTTGTTTCATTTAGTACTCCATATTTGTTGGTAGTAGGGAGAGGAACGCTAGAACGTTGGCTAGTTGTGCGATCTTTTCCATTTATGTTGATTACCTGTGGGGTTAATACTCACTTTGGAACTACTTCTGGAAGGAATTCTTTCACTTGCCGCTTCAAAGCTGCTTTGTTGCCATCACCAACCTTTACTTCATTAGCATCTACCAGAGTCCTTTGATCACCAACATCAGCACCTGCTTTTCTACTGCATACATTCTTTTCCAATGTTTCATTGCATTTTCTAGCAGGGCATTTAGTACTCAAATGTCCAAAGACTTTACACGTACAACAGATGTCTAGCTTCCAAATGTAGCCAAGGCTAACATCATGTTCAGTTCCGTTAGGAAGAAGAACAGTGATCTTGTTTGGCAGCTCTATATTTCGATTTATCTTGACTAGACATTTTGCATACCCTAACTAGTCCAAACTCTCGGTAGCCTGATCCATACATAGGAACTTGCCAATGTGAGAAGCTAACCAACATATACCTATCTTCGACCATGCCACCAACAGTAGGTTGGTCATTTTGACTCAAACAGGCACATTGTTGATACCTTTCCCTAATAGCCCTATATAAACGTCCCATTTTTTAATTATAAACACTTTGTTTCTTATCACAATAGGATCAACCTCCAAAATGTGTTTCCTATCCTCCTTATCAGCAAACAGAAAAAAATTAGAACCATTCGATTTAACCTTAATCGAGCCCCTAGGTTTCCAGTGTTTGAATAGTTGAGTGACAACTGTAGTGTACGACAGAGGAGAATCTAGGAAAAATCCCGCTAGATACTCATGCCATTCATCTACGCTAGCGTCGACAACGTCTGCGGTTGGGATAAGATGATTCCCATTGTACTTGAGTGTTATTGGCGGAGGGACAAAGGCGCCAGCGTTGCGTGGTTTAGTAGCAAAAACCAACGTCCATCTAACCTTAGGAAGAGGATGGTTATGAGGTGGATTAGGTGGTGGTGGCTGCGGAGGCGGTGAAGGAGGTGAAGGATTGATATGGGGAGGTGGATCAGGTAAGGGAGGGATCGGATCTGGTGGCTGGTCTGGAGTGGGAAGGTTGCGGGTAGCTGGCGGCAACAAAGGGGTTGCAGGAATTACGGAGGAAATTTGGGTCACCATTTTTAGGATCTATACTTTTTTATGACAGGCTTGTATTTTGTTTTAAATTTGTTCTATATATTATGTATGCATCATATTTAACGTTTTACATCAAATATTTCAAGAATTATTTTGTTAAGTTTAATTATGACTAAAATATGTATAAAATATATTTAAATGATTTTACAAAGTTTCAAATCATTTTATAAAGAAATATATTTTTAAAGTGATTTAAATAAATTAAATTTCGAAAATTAAAGAGATATGTTGACATATCCTATGACTGTATGTCGATATACTCGGCAGACATTCAAAAATAAAACTCCGAAAGAAGTGTTTACTCATTCCAATCTTTCTTGAATAGACATGTCTATTAATTTATTATAAATAACAAAGTTTTTGAATGAACTTTGAAGTCATCTTCTTCATTCTAAAGCTCTCTTTTTTCCCTTTCATTTTCTAAGAAAATCTTGGCTATAGTCTATCAAATTTCAACAAGAATCAAACCTATCTTATCTCTAATTTTATTCTCTACTAATTTCTCATCAATCTCCCAAGATCGAAGTGCAGTTCAGAGTTATATGATAATCAAATATCAAAAGATTATAGTATTTAAACTCTTTCACACTAAGAACTACTATTTATAAGGGTGTGATTGTTGCTCATAAATCAATTGGATGTGATGCTAGTCTAAGAAATCCATTGGGTATGGTTGAGTGACACGACCCGAACTTCCCCAGTCTCCAAAGAGAAGAGAAAGAACGGATTGCTTTGAGGACAAGACGAATCAGAACACAAACAGAAGAACATTTCGTTGCTTATTTCAACAATTTACATTAGAGCACAAGAATATACAGAGTGTGAATAAATATTATACATCAGAAAAATATCAGAGATTTCAAATTACAATGCAGCGGAAAATAACACAAAACACAACTGAAAGAGATACACAGATACAGAGCTTTCCGAATATCATTCTGGCTGTAAACCAGGATCCGGTGAATGTAAATCTGCAAAACAAAACTACTAGTTGCCCATGTGGAAAATAGGGACACCAAGAGTTTAGGTTAAAACAATAAACTCCAGGTCAGTCATGTGACTGGTGTGAGAACTAAAACAGTTATTTAAAACTTTACTTTAAAAGAGAGTAATTCAAGGGACCACGTCGTATAATACGGAACGGGTTTCCTCCCATAAATACTAGTGCATAGGATAAACAGCGCAATACTTTTTGGAAAAATGAAGATATTATAAGACCTAGGTCCCATCACACAATGCAACGCAAGACGGAGGATAGGGTTTTCCCTTACAATAGCCAACCATGCTTGGTACATTTAAAACAAATCATTTGATACTATTATAAGTGTATAGTGTCCAAACAACTTCAAATATAAATGTATCAATCATAGGCGGCATGGGTACCATCTATCATGTCGCCAATACTAGGCTCTACAATCAAAACTGAAATGCCACGTATTGGAAATTGGTTTTCCGTCATGATTCAAGGCAAGGGATGTACTCCTAGCCCACTTCGAGACACTTTAGCAAATTTCTCGGGACTACACACTCTGGGTAACCACTGGATCCTGCAGTGCCAGTCCTCTCAAAGTGCAAAAGTGGATTGGTTATACCTGAACACACGTTTCTCGATCCTATAAGACCCATCCATCGGCTCCGTAGTAACCGATATATCTGAGGCGCCTCGCATTCCAACAACCACATAGGTAAAAATATATAAATGCCAGGGCGTGTAATACCCCGACATCACCCGTAACTTGACAGAAACGTCATGCACTCACTACGTTCCCTTATCCCGTTTTTGACTCATACCGAGGTGTGAGGCTCGCGAATTAACGCTATACCCAAAGCGGTGCTATATTAAAGCTGTGCTTTGATCATCAGCCACAAGACTCTGTTTTTCAACAAAAGCCTTGGTCACTGTATCTCAGCATGCCACATAGGCAATTCATACCATGCGACTGATATCTATCGATATATAACCTCTGAGCTCGTACGTCTCAGAGAAGGGCGTTAAGCAAGAGAATAAATTCTCTGCCGCCAAACATATATATATTTAATAGAAATCAATCAACACAGAATAAAATTCACTGTTAGACACACAATCCATTTACAAGTTTGTTCTGCATCTGAACGAAACCGGTGGCACCTTATTCCTCGTCCCATATGTCTAATACAGAAGAGAGGCCCTCGCATATTCGTCGATCTCCAAGTATGTCTGGACGATCACCACTTATTACCTCGTCTTGGGTGTACAACCCAATCAAGACATCAATAATCATCCAAACGATGTGACGACCTCCGGTCTTCAACCACCATCTTCATCGTCGACTTATCATCGAGTCAGTTATTCGGAATGGGTATGAACCCGGCCTTTCGGAATAGCTTGCGTATATAATAAACAAGTGTTATAATAACACAACATATGCCTCATTCCAATCTAGAATATTCTTTATTCAAATTTTCACATTCTTAGGGAAAGGTTCCCATTAATTTAATCAAAGATAAATTCTTTAATCTTCCTTTGAATATCATTTCAAACCATATTAAGGTTTTCCAAACTAGTCGGGATTAGCGCACCTTACCGAAGTAATCATTGATTTCATTTCCCAATCCCAACCTATTCATCCCAAGGAGCAAAACTGGTAATACTCCATATCTAACACCACGGTCTTATCGGTAAAATTAATTACCATTTCCCATTCAAATATAATTAAAGATTTAACTATCACTAGGAGCAAAACTGGCGATACTCCATTCTCGATCGTTTCCCAAATTTGATTTTTTAAATTATCACATTCCCTTTTTCAATCTATTTAAAGATTCATTAAAACTCCTCTTAGTTTTAATCTTCCTAAAAATCAATATTAATGATTATTTAACTTTGGAAACAAAAACATGTCGCATCGACAATCTACATCATACTATTGATTTCTGTCGATATATAACCTCTAAGCTCGTACGTCTCAGAGAAGGGTGTTAAGCAAGAGAATAAATTCTCCACCATGAAACAAATATATATTTAGCATAAATCAACCATACAGTTCGAAATAAAATGACATACATGTAATCCAGCCTTTAACTGGGTTAAAGAACTAATGTCATTTAAAACAAAGTTCATGATAAACTCAAATCACATTCCATTAATTATGGAATCTTCACGGCAAAACAAATCAATATATAATCGAGATCAATTTTGGTATCTGACTAATAACATATTTGGAATAACAGCAAAGCCTTTTTAATTCCATATGTATTGACAGTCTTCCTCCATAGAAGTTCACTTCGATTATTATCAATCGAATTCCATTCAATTCCAATTTAATATATTAAATTGGAAAACTGTAACGAATAGGAAAAAATTCGATGCTCGAATTTTCGACATAAACACATCTTGTATCCAAACTCCAGTATCGAAAATCCAGAACATTATTAGAAAGAAGTTAGAAGGTGAGAAAAGAAAGGAAGAAAGTTAGAATAGAAGAAGAAGAAGAACCAACACAACACAGGGTCTCACATCGCAGCAGAACAAAATTTAATATTTAAATAACTTTATTGAAACTTGAAATAATACTTACAATCAGAGTA
Organism: Allium sativum; assembly: GCA_030737875.1. Classification (NCBI taxonomy): domain Eukaryota; kingdom Viridiplantae; phylum Streptophyta; class Magnoliopsida; order Asparagales; family Amaryllidaceae; genus Allium; species Allium sativum. Next base: position 798,374,314 of record CM060919.1, read on the forward strand.
CATCTGTCAAGACAATCTGGACGGTTATAATAATATGTCCTTGATACAATACACAGCGGAATAAATACTAATACGTCTGAACTCTTCCAGCACGTCTTCTGAACTTCGTAGTGTCCAATAACCTGAACCTGTACAACCCGGTCTAATCCGAGCATTACAAATACCGGGTCAGTTTGGTGAACCAAAGTGAGAAAACTCGCACAGTTTAAGGGGGATCATCCAACTTGATTTTAAAGTTCAAAATCCTTTCGAAAGAAAAGAATAATCGTAAGACCAAATCCACACATAAATACGGATGGTTTTTACCTTACGATAACCCAAAACGTTTTTGAAAACGATATTTTTCTGATATTATAATAATGTCTAAATACAAATAAATATCAATCTAGCAGAACGCTTGCATCTCACGCTCCACATATATAGTATACAATCAAAACCGCAGGCTCTTATTGGAAATTGGATTCCGACTATTACAAGGTATGGAACCACCTGCTGATAGTGTATCTCTAGAGCGGAATACACTGGGTTCAACAAGAAAGTCTTGCAACCTGGCCCACACATTGCCGACCACTCATTTCTCTTGAGTTTATCGAATATATTGTCACCTCACAGCTGTGGAGCTACCGTTTTCCCGGGTTATACAGAAATGATAAGAAATAACAAATATGAAGATTCTCTAGATGGTGACAATACACCCTAATGGGTGCGACCCACATAGCCATGCTGCCTGCCTGATTTTTGTCATTTCCCGGTTGATGAGGCTTGAGGTTATAATCTTCTTTTGTAACATCTGGTCATCCTTCACTGTGAACGCCACCTCGTCAGATCTTCCCATACATGTTGTCCTGGGACTGGACGAACTGAAGGTACCCTCCTACCACATCCTAGGAATCACCCTTTAGATTGGTAGCGAGTGGTCCTTGCAATCCATAGACTCCAACCAAGATAGAATCACAGTTTATCTTTCGTTGCAAGTCAGAGAATTTTAGTAATTCTTTCGCTTAAGAAGATCCACATTCTTTAGTGCTCCGATTCGATCATCATCTTGATATCTTCAATATTCAGGAATTTGTTGGCCGGAATGGTTTTCGAATATAAATTTGATCATGGTCTTTCCGTACCAACAACCGTATGGGTCCGATTTTGATAGTCGGTTATTTAACTATCAAAATAAACAATCATTCAACCATGAAATAAAACAAGTTCCCTGGTTCAGTACTTAGAATCACTTGGCCCTTTTTAATGTTACCATTTGTTTATCAAAACCTTTAAACTTCCAATATTTGAAATGAAAACTTTTTATATCTTATTTAAAAATACTATTATATTCAAAATCATCTTATTCGACTTAAAACATTTAAATCTTATTTTATAATACCATTTATCGAAATTCTAACTTTATTTCTCTCGACCACTCTTGTTTCTAAACCAATATCATTCTTGGATAATTGTGAAGTCGTTCAAGTTGGGGTATCTTATTTACCTCCCAGACCTTGAGTAACAATATTTTTATCTCCAGAATAAATAGAAGTTTATCAACGAAATCTCATTTCACTAATATTCCACATATTCCATTTACACTTCGATTTAAAACATAGTTTTAATATCACACTTCCTTTTGGAAATCCCATTTCAATCATAACGCATTTACTTAATTTTAAGTAAACTATTATTAACCTCCTCTATTAACTTCATAGTCTTTGAAACATTATACACACATCTTAATTCTATTATAATTAGAATTCCTTCATAAACTTCTGATAAGTTTATCTCAAACCCACTTGTTTATACCTCGATAAAAAATTCACTCCTTATTTAATATCACGAATTTAGATCGCATCTTAATAAATTAACATGCCTCATCACTTTAATTCAACTTGGGTTTCCGATTCAATTTTCATTTCATACCTTTATCAGTTCCTAACCGTAAATTAGTAATAAAATGATTCTCTAAATATCAACCCCGAAGGCCGAAACCAACAGCAGATCAATATTCAAAAGATCATTTAATTCAACCGATCTCCTGTTAGTTCCAATTCTTTACTTTCACATCTTGGGTCTTTATTACATTCATAAACCATTCCAAATACTTGTTCTAATCATATCTTAAATAAAACTTGGGATTTATAACAACTTCGTTCAACTTGAGATTTAAAAAATCCGATTAATTAGAATTTCAATTTGAATTTAATTAAAACTTGAATTTAAACTGTATTACTATTAATAACATTTTCTTTTAGACTTCATTTAATTATAAATATGACTTATATTTTCATAAATCTCCATTACAATTTAAATCCCAAGATTTACTATTTAGATTATTATAAAGTAAATAATAATCACATATCAACATTCATTAAAAATAAATGTGGTTTACTTCTCCATTAACATCTCCATTAAATTTGTAAACTAATTTAATATTCACTTTTGTTAACTTTGTTGACTTAGTCAATTCAAACATGATTAATCTGTTAATCAAATTCAATTTGTCTTTCCCTTTAAATTAATTAAAAATATAATTAATTTAACTAAATCTCATTTACTTTGATTATTATAATCACTTTCAATATATTTCCATTTGATTATAAAACTTATTTCATTATAAAATATTTAATATTTACTTTAAAACTCAGACGATAAATAGTAACCATTTATTCCCTTTTTAAGATTTCCTTTCGAAACAATATATTTCGAAATCTATTTCCTCGGTTATAAATGAAATTTATAACTTCACTTTTATCAGTTCTCTTGACGGAAAATCAATTCTTATAAAAACTGTGTATATTTGGGCCACCTGCTTTTAATTCCTCAATCAATATTACCCATTGGTTAATAACAGACAAATGTTGAATTTAAATTCAACATATAACAAATCAATTCAATTTTTCAATCATATTCACCAATCAGTTCGTGTGATGATAATATAATAATAAACAATAAATTCGATGATAGCATGAATAATCACTTCAACTGGTAGACTACTAATAATAATTCAAGCTGCTAATTAAATATTATACGTTTATATTATAATAAACGTAACCAAAAAGGTAAGTTACCTCTAATGGAAATAATCGTTAAAAATAACGATTGGTTTTGATTAAATTAAACGAACGTTTAATTTAAATTGGTTAAAAATATCAGCATATATCCAAATGATCAATAAATCAATCAACAACTAGCATCCATAGCACACAAACAATAAACCCGACTTATAATAAATATAAGTGGGATAACTGAGTGAGTTAAACTCACCTTGGGTTTCCATTTGTTGCCGCAATGGTTCGGTTTAATTAAATTAAACTAGCGTTTAATTTAATTAAAAGTCCCAATTGCTTCCATCGTCATCCATTTTCGCTCCTGGATGTTATATCCGCCAATATGGTTCCAACGTTGTTCGTGTGTTCCATTCTGGTTTGTAAATTACAAGTTATAATTAAAATTTAACATCATAAGCCCTTCTTTTCATTTTCTTTTCTTTCGTAAATTAGTTAAGTCGCTGACCCTAGATGGGAATTTAAAGTATGTACCCTCTTTTTAAACAAATACTATTTTACTCCTGCTACAAGATGAACCTATGCAGACTGCTTGACATGCAAGATCAGTTGGATTTAAATATAAAGAGTTTATTTACGGGTTATAATCCCTAATATTTTAATTTAAACTAAAATTCAATAATATAAATTAATGGACCTACCAATGAATATTCGGCCCATGCCATCTCGTTCCATACGCAACAGATATTACCACTTCAGTATGCATTGGAACTTCTGCTTTCCCTTACGTTTGCTTTACCCTTCCACGCGTCGGTACCTTGATTCCTTTTTTCAGGAATTTCCGCCAATTTCTTTTTTCTTCTTTATTTAGTTAATGCCCCCGAAGCCCATAAATTCCTCGGCCCACCCGCACTTAATTTCCTTCTTCTTCTTTGTATTAATCTGCTACTTGTCTTCCCTCCTCTAAGCAAATTCCTTGTTTCGCTTATATTATTCTTTTATTTGTTTACTGCATGTAAATACCCCACTTTTTTTATCGTCGTCTTCGCCCCTACTTCTTTTATCCCCTTACCGCACTGACCTGCCAATGGAACCACTTCCATCCCATTGCATCAGAGAACCCCTCCAAAACCGTACGTCCAACTCCAACCACCAACTCCCATCTTCATCCTATACCCAAAACCTTAATTGCAAATCCTCTTGAACCCCCAACAGCTTGCATCACTGCTCAAAATCTGTGCTACGTCATTGAAAACTGCACATATAACTTCCATCACAAATTCATTGCTGACTGCACTCAGCATTTTCGCGACATACACACCAGATGCATCACCCTCGCATCATATTCCACTATTCACGCAACTGAGACCTCCGACGATCACTCCGTTTCCTCCTTTCCATCGTACACACCATTATGACGAAGCTCAGCACTTCCCTTCAAGTTGTGTAACCACCCGAATTTTAACAATGTGTTAAGACAAGAATCAAGGCAGAATTAAATTATAAAATCTGAATCAGGATAAACGGGCTGTGCCATTGCGTTTGTCTCGGAAAAATACGCGAAATAGAGTCCGAAATTTCGTAAATCGGAGTCCGTATGACCCAGTTAAGGCCCAACGAAGTTTCACAAAAATTCAAATCCGAAAACAGATTTGAAATTCAGCCCAGAAAGAGGAGGCGGGAAAATTCCCGCCAAACACACAGGGTGTCGACCCCTGGGTCGACCCCCCCTCCAAGGGGTCGACATGGGTGTCGACCCCTGGGTCGACCCCCCCCCCCCTGTAGAACCCCGACCTGGTGCACCTGCTTCTGGTTTTGGCTCCTGGGTCTTGTTATGGAGGCTTGTGACGATTTTTGAGGGTTCAGATCTATCCTAGGGTTTATCCTACGGCCTAAACTACTCCTAATCTCTATAAAAAGACCCCTAAGCCTACCCTAAACCCTCACAAATCACTCATGCCACGAAGTGCTGCCCAAATGCCAAGTGATCATGGCCTCCATCTCCAACTCCAAGAGACTATGCATGCAAATCGGATCCGAATCGAAAGGTGCAAGCTTGCTACACCAAATCGAGGCCCGATCAACGTTGCTACGGCGGTTTCATGACGGTTCTTCTTCAAAGGAGCCACCTTTCTTCGTCAAGACGATTCATGCTAATTCGCTAAGCTACGCTATGTAAGTTCTAGCTACTTGTAGATTTAAACGATGATTTTGATGTGACATGGGATAAAATGCGAAGTAACATGAGTATGTTAACCTAGTTTGCCCCTTTATCATGAACATATGACTTTGGGTTATGTTTTAGCGACTAAACCATGCTATTCATGTTGCATTGGACTTAGTTTGCCATGCAAGATTGGACCTTTACTTGTAGTATGATAGCATGAACACTTAGAGCCACTTTGACTTGTGAAATAGTTGCATAAATTGGACTTTGGGGCTTATGCATGTAAATGAAACCAACCCCCTTGTGATATCATGTTTATGTAAGGTCAAATCCCGTTATGACAACATGCATGTTTGTGGCCAAATTTCCTATGATGATATGCAAGTTTGTGGCCAAATCCTTTATGACATTATGCATGCTTGTGGCCAATCCCCTTTTATGTTATGCATGCTTATGGCCAATCCCTATATGACACTATCGTTCATGTTTTAAGGCCAAACCCCCTTATGATACCATGCATGTTTGGAGCCAATCCCTTTTGTGGCATCGTGCATGTTTTGGGGTCTACATGTAGCCATAGTATACCTACTATGTTGACTCGCTTTTACTCAAGTGAAAACATGATTTGGGGTAGGATAGACAAACATGAGAATGACGCGAAAAACTTGACTTGAGGTTACACGTGAACACGACATGTAAGTTGAACCAAAATGGGGACATGACACGTAGGGTAAACATGGGTCTTGAAACTAGACACGTATGGGTTGTAGGTGTGATATGACACTAGACCAAACATGAAAGTGGCCAACTCGAGGTTGGGTTGAGTTTGTAGCATAAATCTACCCGGACCCGCCCAGCTTAACTAGTGGCTACAAACAATAGGACCCAATGTGAGTAGTTGGTCATATGGCACTCAAAACCCGAGGTTAGACTAGGTTGTGGTGTAAATCTACCCGGACCCGCCCGGCTTAACTAGTAACCACAACAAAGTCTAATGTGAGAGGTTGGGGTGCATTAATCTAATTAATGCCACATGATAAGGTTAAGTAAATTTGACTAATGACACTTAACCGATATGACATGAATGGGTAGGTTAAGTTAAACCGGACTTGATTTCTTAATGACACTTAACCATATAAGACAATTAGGGGATGGGGTTAAGTAATTTACACTTAACTAATCTAAACACGGTAATTAGATGGGGTTGAGTAACCTACACTTAACTAATCTAAACACGGTAATTCGATGGGGTTAAGTTAAACACTTAACAAATCTAAACTTGGTTAATTTAATGAGGTTAAGTAACTTATACTTAATCAATTATACATAATGATTGGATGAGGTTAAGCAACCATACTTAACCAATCTAATATGAGAACTTGATAGGGTTAAGTCACAAGACCATTTAAATATACTTAACCATTCTAATACGATTAGTGGATGGGGTTGAGTTAACCTATACTTAACGAATCCGACTCGATAATCCGATGAGGTTAAGATAATCTATGCTTAACCAATCTAACACGATAATCTGATAGGGTTAAGATAAACAAATACTTAACCAATTTGACTTGATGATTGTGTAGGGTTAGGTCATGAGCTTCTTGATATACTTAACCAACTTGTAGGGCTAGGTCTTGGACTTGAATACTTAGCCGAATCTTGATATGATTCGTAGGCAAGCTAAGTCATGAACTTAAATGACAATACTTAACCCATTAGATAAAACCCTAGTTCAAGGGACTAGGTGGAAAACCGGGATTAACAAGGATAACGGGAAAGGAGACTAAGTGGTAAACCTTAGTTTAGGGAACTAAGTAATAATTCTTAGTCAAGAATTTGGACCAGTTCACAGATAGATGAGTAACCCGATACGGTAGGTCATCGCTTAAACACACGAGGAGGAGCAATATCTGATTTAGATGAAGGCTCCAACGAACTGGGTGACGAAGCGGTAGCTTCGAGGAAACGTGAGGATACTCTTGGTATCCCTCTGTGAGGTTGCGGGTGGTCCATGAAACCAGGGCCCACAGAGGTTAAGGTCTGCGGTAGGAGAACCAAGGGTATGCCTTGGTTGTTGTGCGAGCAACCTAAAGACTGGGGTGGATTAGCGTGGGGTCGGCGATATTTTCACGGTAGCCCTAGATAGCACATTCGTCGGCCACCTACCATCTTTAGTCAATCGTGTGCGTACGGAAAGGCAGAGAACACCCAACAGACCATACTTGCTATCTAGGTATGGGTGAGGTTGGCCGTCCGGAAAGAGGGCATCGATGGCCTTAGTGTAGTTCTCATACATGACTTTTCTTGTTTTGCCTTTCAGTAGTTGAGGGAGGGGTCACGTGGGACCATAGCCCCGGGTACAAAAACAGACCTTGATATCTGCATCAGCAGACGACTTAAAGCTCCCGACCGAGTTACGTATTTCTTGATTTGCCCTGGCACGGAACTCGGATGGCACATTGAGGAACATGTGCGTCTAGACATGGAAAACGATTCACGATACATACACGGGATAAAAGGCGCGGTTGACGGGTGGCATAATCCCTAGTGGTCCTAGGTGGCTTGAACCTAAACCGAGACACGGAAACGTTCATTAGGTAGCATAATCCCTAGTGGTCCTAGGTGGCGTAAATCCTAAGTGAACACGCGATAGTTCATGGTAAGAAAACATAACCAGATCAAGGGTAGCAGTCCAAAACAACTTCAAGGATAAAATGGTACTACGTTGAGGTGGTATAGATTTACATGGGAAAGCCCGTACGGCCTACGGCAAAGGACTGAACTTATACATGGAAAGAAACATACAAGTTGGGAAAACCTACATACGTTATATATTAGGTTGACATGGACCATTACATGACATTGGGCAAGGGACATTCCTAGTTAACACATGACGCGGGTTGGGATACTAGTACGAGAGGTGCTGAGTGAATATACGTGACAAATACCGTGGGATGTTATACATGACAGATACCTTGTGATAGTATACTTGATAGAAACCTGACGATGGGATACCTTGATTCTTGACACCGTAGTTTATCATGATACTTTAGTTTACCTTGCTACAGTAGTTCATCCAGTTATCTTGGTTTAGCTTATCTATCTTGTTGTCATCCTTATGTTTACTTTCAGTTTATGCATGTCATGTTACCTTTACCTGTTTTTATACTGGAAGTAGATAGGACTTACCAGTCTTTATGACTGACCCCGTTTTCTTTCGCCTCTTTGTCTTCCGTTTCCCCCCAGGTTTCAGGGAGGAAATGATGTTGGTTAGTTTGGACCTCTTATGCTTGAAGGTCATCATGTATAGCTTGGTCTTCTTTTGGCTATGGCTGCTTCACCGCTATGTTTTGGGGAATAATTTATGAAAGGGTTTTATGCTTCTTTACTATTGCAAGATAGGTTTTTTTGATGTATTCTGATGTAAAAGGCTTTAGACCTTATTTTATAAGGTAATGAAATTTGTTTTACTTCCGCTGTTTTATATATGTTCTGTCTTGTAATATTTCTGTGCCTGTTTACCTCGATAATGCTTCACCAAACCTAGTGCATTCCCTTTGTGAGTGACCCTAGCGGAGGTGGGGTGTTACATTTGGTATCAGAGCAGAAGGTTACCAGAATGGGCAAAGTTTTTAAAACCTTCTGAAAATTATTTGAAAAACCGTTTACATAGAAGCATTTTTCAAGAAAAGTTTTTAAAGGCTATTCCCCAAAAGCCATTAGCACTATCCTTTGATTCCTTGATTTAATCTCTTTTCCTTTCTTTTCCTCCATCTGTAGTCACAGTAGTTTTAACTGCGACTAATCCTTGTCTAGCTACGAAGTGTTTTCCCGTGCGATGGAGAAGTTCTCGAGAGACCTGTTACCGAAGTTATAAGAAGGGATAATAAGAGCAAGGATAAAGGACGCGAGCTTAAGGATAAGCAACTTGTTGGTATGGCTTGATCCACAAAGGAAGATAAGGACAAGATCAGCGAGAGGGCAATTGTATGCTCTCATTTCTAGCGTACCTAAGAGAAATGGTACCGTTTCTGTTAAAGGCTTAGCCTTTCTTTTCTATCATTCCGTCCAGACTTTGTATTGATCATCGCATCATTTAAGTATACCTCGATAGTTAAGTCTCTGCACCTTAGTACTAGCATGGTGGAAGATCCCAGTTTTTGTCCCAAAAATCTGGTTGGAGAGTTGGTCCATTTCTTCATGACTTGTCTGGATTTGAGAATGACATGTCTCGGCTACGGATGGATTCTAGGGGTAAAGTGGTTATCCAGTAAGGGATACCATTCTCGGTTTTGGAAAGAGGGTAGTTAGACTCTCGACTCACCTTGGTGATACCCTCGAAGTCTCGTGTAACCTTTTGGGTTCTGTCATGGTTAGTTACCTAGAATCTCGGGATGCAGTTGTTGGTAATCCGTTCGAATAGAATTCGCCGCTAAGGCGGATGGTTCGTTTCGCTTATGCATAAGTTATGGGAATCACCCTAGTAAGTACTCTTGGCAACATGGATTGGAATCGGCAAACGAGATCCAGAATTCCCTAGTGAATTTTGAGCTTGCATGAGTAAGTGGATACGTTTGAGCCAAGTACACTAGGGAAAGGATAAGTGAAAGTGGAATAAGAGGCGACAATGAAATGAGTTCTAACTCATATCTTGGAAATAGGAATCAAGGAACTACGAAATCATGGAGTTAAAAAGATGGTCAAGGCACCGAGGAATTAAGCTCAAGGAAACACGACTTAGAAGACGTAAGGTTAGACACGTGCATCGTACCTCTTTTTAAAGAGTGTATCCTTGATCCCTGGTTTTTCCTGTAGAGCTTGCTCGCATGTTATCTTTTGGTGAATATCCTCTCGGTCCTGTTTCTGTTACAAACCCCGTAAGGAGTTTGTCTTGTTTATCTTCTTGATCCTATCGTGAGAACCTTAGGTAGAATCCTATGGATGTAAACATGTGTTTGAAACATGTTATGGTTGATATGGTTGCAAATGGTTGTAAGTGGTTGCTCGTGGATGCGCGAATACACATTAGATACTAGATCGACACACTCACATTTCATATTGCATATGCACGAGTATTTATACTTGTTTATGGATGTAATCGAATGTGTTGACATGTGGATGTTGCATGTGGATGAATGTTTGTGCACGCATGTAATAACCCGGAAAATCTGGGCCAGTTTAAAATTTTTATTTTGGCAATTTTAGCGGATTCTGAATATTTAAAATAGATTATTTTAAATAATATCGACGGAAAATTTATTTTCAATATAATTCGAACGTATATATTATACGCGTCGTCGTTAGAATATAAATATTTATATATAATTATAAATAGAATTGAAAATGGCGCGGTAGTTCGATAATTCGATTTCAAACTTCAATTGAATGTACCGGGTGCAAAACAATCCGGATTTTAGTGAAACCAAAAATAATGGGATCTAATTGATAATACCTTTCCAACGAATCCGACAAATCAAAATTTCGTAGCGGGAATCAAAAGATATGTCCAGTTGAAAATTCTGAATAGTCGCTATGGAATTCAGGCCCTTAAAAATGGACATTTTGCAAATGACCTCGGATTTCGACGAAACCAGTTTTGTTGGATCCGTGATGTCGAGTTATTGCTAGATTCCAAATTTCATAATTTTCCGAATCAATATGTGAGCATGGCAAAGGAAAACGCGTTTTGACCATTTCAGTTGATTTTAATCGACTGGAAAATGGCCATTTTTCTAACGGTCTCAGAATTCGACGAAACTAGTTTTGTTAGGACCGTATCGTCAATACGAAGCTAGAAAATATTTTTCAGGAATTTTTCTAGTTAGTATGTGACCCCTATAATTTGAAATGTACGTTTAAAATTCAATATAGTGATTTAAATGTAAATTCAACGAAAACGGATCGAAACAGTCGAATTGGCCAGCAGAACATATCCCAGAGTGTTTGGAGGGGGGGTATTTAGCTAGGGGCTACAGTCTTTGGGCCTTGTTTGGAGTTTGTTTGGAGTTGAGGGCAATAAATCAGTAAAATAGATAAAAATAGAATTTAAATAATAATATAATTAAATATAAATACCCTTCCCCCTTTTGTTTTCTTCCCAGAACCCTAACCCCCCTTTAAAGAAAAATCGCGCCTCCTTTTCATCTGAAAACCCAACCCCGATCCTCCTTCGTTCGACGCCTCCCTCCCCCGAACTCCTCCACCGACGATCTGTCATCTCCTCCGCCCTCGTCTCTCTTCCCCTTCCTCCCGAATACCGCCAGTTCCCCTCAAACCCAACACGTTCGAGCTCCGTTTCTGGCGACGAGAGGCATGCGAGTGGGGCCCTCTCCCTGGCGTAGGTGCGGTTCATGGTGGCGCTGCACGGGATGGCGTCGGATGGTGGTTTTGACCACCGTGGTGGCGATGGTGATGTGCCCTAGGGGCGGAGCAGCTTTAAACGCGATCTGAAGGTTTTAACAGAGAAGGTAATTGTTTTATCTATTTTTTTTAAATACAACATTGTTTCTGTTTTTTTTTAAAGTAAAGCTGATTTTACAATTCTTAAAAACTGAATTTTTATAATGATTTAAAAACTGTTTTTTTATATAGGATAAAGAAAAAAGAAAAAAAAACTGATTTGTTAGAACTTTAAAATTGGATTTTTTAAAAGAGTTTTAAAAAAACTGTTTTTAAAAGAAATTGAAAACTGAATTTTATATAAAGTGAAAACTAAATTTTATATAAAGTGAAAATTCGATTTTTATATATTGAATAGCGAAATAAAAATTCGATTTTTATATATTGAACTTTGAAATAAAAATTCGATTTTTATATATTGAATAGCGAAGTAAAAATGGGATTTTTTGTATATGTAGAGAATACGGACGACGAAGCTGACGAAGATGCGAAAACAATGAAGATTTCTATCAAAGAAGAGTCAAGATGTTTGGATAGCTATAAGTGAGAACTTCTCACCTTTCAATTTAATTTTTCTAGTTATATATATATACTAGGATGCAGACGGTGTTTAGTAGCACCCGACACCCGTCCACATACCATGGACTTGTTTGTTTGGTTGTGTAGTTGGTTAGATTATTTGATTTGGATTAGATTGATTGGTTGAATTGGAAATTGATTAGAATTGATATGTGAATGGCGTGGGCCTTCACTAGACCGGGGATAAGGCTAGGCCTCGTCCCGTTTCTAGTATCGTGCCGTTATGCCGCCGAAATTTTCTAAAATATGTTAGAAAAATAAAAATAATCATTTATTGAATAAATGAACTGAATGGATATTCATATGTTAAGATAAATTGTTTTATCGTTAAAAATATAATTTTTAACGTGAATGTGAATAAATAAATATTCATTTACAAACCGAACGGTTTGTTTATGTACACCTATTTGACTGATATTGATTGGGTCGATAAATTTTTACACATCGCCCAGCTGCACGAATAAAATCTGTGTTTGATTGTTTGAAACCCCACACGGGTGTTGGGATGAAACTTGAAGTTCACTCATCCTGATTGATTAAATATGTCGATCGATTGATTGACAGGCTGTTATGAGCGTTAAATATCTATATTTGATGCTTATACAGTGTAGTGCACTTTGGTTGATGGTTGATTATTTTTCAATGCTATTATATACATGTGTTGTATGAAAATCCATATAGTTAACTTTATATGGTAATTGATTGGGCCTCATTCCAATTTGAAAAATAAAGATTAATATAAAATAACGGTTCATGTGTTGACTATATTCATCCGTTGATATTAGTCATGTGTTGAACGAAATATTTTCATAATAAAATTTATATTTTTATTAATATAAAATAACGGTTCATGTGTTGACTATATTCATCCGTTGATATTAGTCATGTGTTGAACGAAATATTTTAACAAAAATAGTCACACACGGACGGTACTCATTCGTTGAGATTAGTCGTGTGTTGACAAAAAGAAATATTTGAAATAGAATATATAAAGCCGTGTTGAATAGTGATGCGCCATTTTGACGCGAACGATATATAACGATTTCGAAATGAATTGAATATATAACGATTTCGAAATGAATTGAATATATAACGATTTCGAAATGAATTGAATATATAACGATTTCGAAATGAATTGAATATATAACGATTTCGAAATGAATTGAATATATAACGATTTCGAAATGAATTGAATATATAACGATTTCGAAATGAATTGAATATAAAACGATTTCGAAATGAATTGAATATAAAACGATTTTAAATTTGAATGAAATAGAAAACCAATTTGATTTCAATTGAATATTTAACGGATTTGATTTCGATTGAATATATAATGAACTTGATTCAAATAGAAAACGAAACGAATTTAATTTGAATAGAAAATGAATTTGAATCGAATAGAAAACCAATTTGAATTGAATTGAATTGAAAACGAATTCAAATTGAATCGAAAGCGAATTGAAATGAATTCAAATTGAATTGAAATTTGAATTGAATAGAAATGAAATTTAAAACGAATTTATAAAGAAGAATTCAATTTTGATTTGAATTGAAATGAAAGTTGAAATGATTTTTGAAACGAATTCAAAACTATTTATAAAATTCGTTTTAAATAGAAATCGTCGAAATATATATTATATATATTATATATATAATATAATGGCCTGAATAGAACGCGCCGCGCCGCGGCAGTTCGTGAATTTCGACCATTTATTTCAAACGGACATTACGGGAGATCCGACCGTCGGATTCTCCTAAAACCGGAACCGTTGGGTTCGTATCGAAAAGAGCTTTCTAACGAATATTAGAAATCTGAAATCTAACGGTTGGATTTGGAGATACGTCCAAATCAAATTCGAAAAAGGTCGCTGTAAGTGCAGTTCGATGGCCATTGTTGGAAATCGACTGTACGGGCCCTAATAAAATCATTAAAAATATCAATAATTTGTGTAAAATCATAAGAAATGATTTGGGAAAAATTGGGGTGAAAAACTCCATATTTGAAAGGATAAAAATAGATTTTTATCGAAATGAACTAGTTTTGAACTAAATTTAAAACCCAATTGTTTTTAAATAAATAAATTAGATTTAAAAAGGGGTTTTAAATAATCAGAATTTCCAATATATTTGATGGAATTTGAAATGGGTTTATCGTGAACAGTGTTTTAAATAACACTGGTTCTTTAACCTGATAACAAATAGAATGTGATTTGGGTTTGTCGTGAACTGTGTTTTAAATAACACCTAGTTCTTTAACCCAGTAAAAGGAGTTTTAATGAATCTGCAATTAGATTAAAATTCGAATTGATAATCTAAATTTCCAAATTTAGAAATGAGCGAGAATGGAGTATCGCCAGTTTTGCTCCAGAGCGATAGTTAAATCTTTAATTAGATTTGAACGTGAAATGGTAATTCATTTTACCGATAACACCACGGTGTTAGATATGGAGTATTACCAGTTTTGCTTCATGGGATGAATAGGTTGGGATTGGGAAATAAAATAAATAATTACTTCGTTACGGTTCGCTAATCTCGACTAGTTGGAAAAACCATAATTTGGTTTTAAATGACATCCAAAGGAAGATTACAGGATAAATTTTAAAGAATTTATCTGGGATAAAATTAATGGGAACTTTTCCCTAAGAATGTGGAATTTAGAAACTAGCTGTAGGTTGGCTAAGAAGAGTGGTTTCCTGGGTATTGATCTGATGTTGGTTTCGGCCTTCGGGGTTAATGTTTGGGAAATTGTTCTCTTGCTAATTTGCAGTTAGTGACTAATGAATTGGAATGAGGCGTATGTTGTGTTTGTGTAACATTTGTTTTCAATATACGCGGGTTGTTCGGAAAGTCCGGGTTTATACCCATTCTGAATAACCGATTCGACGATAAGTCGAAGATGAAGACGGTGGTCGAAGACCGGAAGTTTTCACATCGTTTGGGTAATTACTGACGATCCTGATTGGGCTGTACACCCAAGAGGATGGAAATAGTTGGTGGTCGTCCAGACGTACTTGGAGATGGATGGATATGCGAGGAAAGTGCCTCCGGTTTCGTTCAGACCCAGAACGGACTTGTAAATGGATTGTGTGCCTGACATTGGATTTTATTCTGTGTTGATTGATTTCTATTAAATATATATCTGCTTGGCGGCGGAGAATTTATTCTCTTGCTTAACGCCCTTCTCTGAGACGTACGAGCTTAGAGGTTATATATCGATAGATATCAATCGCATGGCATGAATTGCCTGTGTGGCATGCTGAGTTGCATGGATCAAGGCTTCTGTTGAAAAGCAAAGTCTTGTGGTTGATGATCAAAGCACGCCTACGTGGCAGCTTTGTGTATAGCGTGTATTCGCGAGCCTCACACCTCGGTATGAGTTAAAAACGGGATACGGACCGCTGGGAGAGCGCACGTTTCTTTCTAGCTTTGGTGGTGTCAGTGACTTACCAGCCCTGACATATATATACTTTTCACCTTTGTGGTTGTTGGAATGAGGCGCCTCGATTATAGGTCTGTAAGGACCGGGAAACGTGTGTTCAGGCATAATTAATCCTCTAACGTAAGTGAGGACCGGCCCAGCCGCATCCAAGGGTTACCCAGTGTGCGTAGTCCTGAGCATTTGCTAGAGTGTCTCGAACGCGGAGAGGAGCTTGCCCCTTGCCTCGACTCATGACGGAATCCAATTTCCAATACGAGATATTTCGGCTTCATTTGTAGAGCCTAGTATGGCGACATAGTAGCATGGGATACTATGCCGTCTATGATTTATATTTATGATTGAAATGTTTTGACACTATACACTTATTATAGTATCAAATGATTTGTTTTACACGTACCAAGCATGTTTGGCTATTATAAGGGAAAACCCTATCCCCTGGCTTGCGTTGCATTGTATGATGGGACCTGGGTCTTATAATAGCTTCATTTTTCGAAAAAGCATTGCGTTGTTTATTCTATGCACTGGTATTCTTGGGAAGAAACCCGTTCCGTGTTATACGGCGTGGTCCCTTGAATTACTCTCTTTTAAAGTAAAGTTTTAAATAACTGTTTTAGTTCTCACACCAGTCACATGACTGACCTGGAGTTTATTGTTTTAACCTAAACTCTGGGTGCCCCTATTTTCCGCACGGGCAGCTAGTAGTTTGGTTTTGCAGATTTATATTCACAGGATCCTGGTTTACAGCTGGAATGATATCCGGAAAGCTCTGTATCCGTATATCACCTTCAGTTGTTCTTTATATTATTTTTCCGCTGCTATGTAATTTATTGTAATCTCTGATATTTCTGTGTAATATTTATTCATTTATACTCTGTATATTCTTGTAATCTGATGCATTGTTGTAATATACAAATGAAATGTTCTTCTGTTTGTGTTCTGATTTGTCATGTTCTCAACAGTCAGGGGTTTCGAACGGTCTAGATCGGTTTAACGACTGATTCAGATCGAGCGAAATTCCAGGCCGTCACATTTGGTATCAGAGCTTTGGTTTACAGAGCTTGAGAACAAGACACATTAGAACCATACGAAAGAATTCATCAGATATTGGATTAGCGACATCCAATTAGAATGACTCGTTAGAGATAGGATCAGTAGTATCCTAGAACGAGTGTGAAGAGTATATTTTTCAAATGAAAACAATTTTGTTTTGAAAATTTAAACCATTTTATGCGTATTTGAATATTTATTTATTTTGAATGTGGACAATCTAGTATATAAAGGTTTTGCATATACGCGTCATGAACGTATATTCGAAGTTTTAATATATTAGATAGATATAGAGTCACACTCTAGGCACCCGGACATGGTCCTGATGATGAAGTATACCATCACCAGTATTTATTTTCGAGTGACGAAGGCGTGATTTTCTATATATTTCCATTAGGCTGGTGTGAGAACCAAAACTTATATAGTTAGAACACATTATTGTGAATTGGCATCAAAAACATGATTTTTTGTATATATATCAAATTTTATGGATTTGAAACTCTAATTCACTAATTGATTGATGTTTGTGTTGTTTGTTTATTTGTTTGCTAATTATTAACCATTTATGCCTAATTGTATCAAATATTGAATTGTATTGATAATTGGTCGCATTTGCTTGCATATACATATACTTACATTGAACAGGTCATAGCAAGGAGGCTAGAGCAGAGAATAAAATTTGTTTGCCCGACAAATAGGTACATGTTTACTACATAATTTCCTGTTTTGTTTGGGTGATGATGATTTTGTGAGCCTATTGGCTAGCCGCTTGGCTTTTTCTTTTTCTTTTTGAGATCAGAAGGCCTGTATGGCAATTTCGGGATTTTCCCGTGGCTCCCGGTGCAGGGGAGGTTATGGCGAAATTTTTCAAAAATTTAGGGTGTTAGCCAAATTTTTGAAATTTTGAAA
Organism: Allium sativum; assembly: GCA_030737875.1. Lineage (NCBI taxonomy): Eukaryota > Viridiplantae > Streptophyta > Magnoliopsida > Asparagales > Amaryllidaceae > Allium > Allium sativum. The sequence continues at coordinate 798,391,853 of CM060919.1, forward strand.
ATTCTCAGAAACTGAAAGGTTAGAGAATGGAAGCCAGAATGTATGTAGAGTTGAATAATCAAACCACTTTCGACTTTGTTCCTTTTCGGGGACGAAAAGTTTTAAGTGGGGGAGATTGTAATAACCCGGAAAATCTGGGCCAGTTTAAAATTTTTATTTTGGCAATTTTAGCGGATTCTGAATATTTAAAATAGATTATTTTAAATAATATCGACGGAAAATTTATTTTCAATATAATTCGAACGTATATATTATACGCGTCGTCGTTAGAATATAAATATTTATATATAATTATAAATAGAATTGAAAATGGCGCGGTAGTTCGATAATTCGATTTCAAACTTCAATTGAATGTACCGGGTGCAAAACAATCCGGATTTTAGTGAAACCAAAAATAATGGGATCTAATTGATAATACCTTTCCAACGAATCCGACAAATCAAAATTTCGTAGCGGGAATCAAAAGATATGTCCAGTTGAAAATTCTGAATAGTCGCTATGGAATTCAGGCCCTTAAAAATGGACATTTTGCAAATGACCTCGGATTTCGACGAAACCAGTTTTGTTGGATCCGTGATGTCGAGTAATTGCTAGATTCCAAATTTCATAATTTTCCGAATCAATATGTGAGCATGGCAAAGGAAAACGCGTTTTGACCATTTCAGTTGATTTTAATCGACTGGAAAATGGCCATTTTTCTAACGGTCTCAGAATTCGACGAAACTAGTTTTGTTAGGACCGTATCGTCAATACGAAGCTAGAAAATATTTTTCAGGAATTTTTCTAGTTAGTATGTGACCCCTATAATTTGAAATGTACGTTTAAAATTCAATATAGTGATTTAAATGTAAATTCAACGAAAACGGATCGAAACAGTCGAATTGGCCAGCAGAACATATCCCAGAGTGTTTGGAGGGGGGTATTTAGCTAGGGGCTACAGTCTTTGGGCCTTGTTTGGAGTTTGTTTGGAGTTGAGGGCAATAAATCAGTAAAATAGATAAAAATAGAATTTAAATAATAATATAATTAAATATAAATACCCTTCCCCCTTTTGTTTTCTTCCCAGAACCCTAACCCCCCTTTAAAGAAAAATCGCGCCTCCTTTTCATCTGAAAACCCAACCCCGATCCTCCTTCGTTCGACGCCTCCCTCCCCCGAACTCCTCCACCGACGATCTGTCATCTCCTCCGCCCTCGTCTCTCTTCCCCTTCCTCCCGAATACCGCCAGTTCCCCTCAAACCCAACACGTTCGAGCTCCGTTTCTGGCGACGAGAGGCATGCGAGTGGGGCCCTCTCCCTGGCGTAGGTGCGGTTCATGGTGGCGCTGCACGGGATGGCGTCGGATGGTGGTTTTGACCACCGTGGTGGCGATGGTGATGTGCCCTAGGGGCGGAGCAGCTTTAAACGCGATCTGAAGGTTTTAACAGAGAAGGTAATTGTTTTATCTATTTTTTTTAAATACAACATTGTTTCTGTTTTTTTTTAAAGTAAAGCTGATTTTACAATTCTTAAAAACTGAATTTTTATAATGATTTAAAAACTGTTTTTTTATATAGGATAAAGAAAAAAGAAAAAAAAACTGATTTGTTAGAACTTTAAAATTGGATTTTTTAAAAGAGTTTTAAAAAAACTGTTTTTAAAAGAAATTGAAAACTGAATTTTATATAAAGTGAAAACTAAATTTTATATAAAGTGAAAATTCGATTTTTATATATTGAATAGCGAAATAAAAATTCGATTTTTATATATTGAACTTTGAAATAAAAATTCGATTTTTATATATTGAATAGCGAAGTAAAAATGGGATTTTTTGTATATGTAGAGAATACGGACGACGAAGCTGACGAAGATGCGAAAACAATGAAGATTTCTATCAAAGAAGAGTCAAGATGTTTGGATAGCTATAAGTGAGAACTTCTCACCTTTCAATTTAATTTTTCTAGTTATATATATATACTAGGATGCAGACGGTGTTTAGTAGCACCCGACACCCGTCCACATACCATGGACTTGTTTGTTTGGTTGTGTAGTTGGTTAGATTATTTGATTTGGATTAGATTGATTGGTTGAATTGGAAATTGATTAGAATTGATATGTGAATGGCGTGGGCCTTCACTAGACCGGGGATAAGGCTAGGCCTCGTCCCGTTTCTAGTATCGTGCCGTTATGCCGCCGAAATTTTCTAAAATATGTTAGAAAAATAAAAATAATCATTTATTGAATAAATGAACTGAATGGATATTCATATGTTAAGATAAATTGTTTTATCGTTAAAAATATAATTTTTAACGTGAATGTGAATAAATAAATATTCATTTACAAACCGAACGGTTTGTTTATGTACACCTATTTGACTGATATTGATTGGGTCGATAAATTTTTACACATCGCCCAGCTGCACGAATAAAATCTGTGTTTGATTGTTTGAAACCCCACACGGGTGTTGGGATGAAACTTGAAGTTCACTCATCCTGATTGATTAAATATGTCGATCGATTGATTGACAGGCTGTTATGAGCGTTAAATATCTATATTTGATGCTTATACAGTGTAGTGCACTTTGGTTGATGGTTGATTATTTTTCAATGCTATTATATACATGTGTTGTATGAAAATCCATATAGTTAACTTTATATGGTAATTGATTGGGCCTCATTCCAATTTGAAAAATAAAGATTAATATAAAATAACGGTTCATGTGTTGACTATATTCATCCGTTGATATTAGTCATGTGTTGAACGAAATATTTTCATAATAAAATTTATATTTTTATTAATATAAAATAACGGTTCATGTGTTGACTATATTCATCCGTTGATATTAGTCATGTGTTGAACGAAATATTTTAACAAAAATAGTCACACACGGACGGTACTCATTCGTTGAGATTAGTCGTGTGTTGACAAAAAGAAATATTTGAAATAGAATATATAAAGCCGTGTTGAATAGTGATGCGCCATTTTGACGCGAACGATATATAACGATTTCGAAATGAATTGAATATATAACGATTTCGAAATGAATTGAATATATAACGATTTCGAAATGAATTGAATATATAACGATTTCGAAATGAATTGAATATATAACGATTTCGAAATGAATTGAATATATAACGATTTCGAAATGAATTGAATATATAACGATTTCGAAATGAATTGAATATAAAACGATTTCGAAATGAATTGAATATAAAACGATTTTAAATTTGAATGAAATAGAAAACCAATTTGATTTCAATTGAATATTTAACGGATTTGATTTCGATTGAATATATAATGAACTTGATTCAAATAGAAAACGAAACGAATTTAATTTGAATAGAAAATGAATTTGAATCGAATAGAAAACCAATTTGAATTGAATTGAATTGAAAACGAATTCAAATTGAATCGAAAGCGAATTGAAATGAATTCAAATTGAATTGAAATTTGAATTGAATAGAAATGAAATTTAAAACGAATTTATAAAGAAGAATTCAATTTTGATTTGAATTGAAATGAAAGTTGAAATGATTTTTGAAACGAATTCAAAACTATTTATAAAATTCGTTTTAAATAGAAATCGTCGAAATATATATTATATATATTATATATATAATATAATGGCCTGAATAGAACGCGCCGCGCCGCGGCAGTTCGTGAATTTCGACCATTTATTTCAAACGGACATTACGGGAGATCCGACCGTCGGATTCTCCTAAAACCGGAACCGTTGGGTTCGTATCGAAAAGAGCTTTCTAACGAATATTAGAAATCTGAAATCTAACGGTTGGATTTGGAGATACGTCCAAATCAAATTCGAAAAAGGTCGCTGTAAGTGCAGTTCGATGGCCATTGTTGGAAATCGACTGTACGGGCCCTAATAAAATCATTAAAAATATCAATAATTTGTGTAAAATCATAAGAAATGATTTGGGAAAAATTGGGGTGAAAAACTCCATATTTGAAAGGATAAAAATAGATTTTTATCGAAATGAACTAGTTTTGAACTAAATTTAAAACCCAATTGTTTTTAAATAAATAAATTAGATTTAAAAAGGGGTTTTAAATAATCAGAATTTCCAATATATTTGATGGAATTTGAAATGGGTTTATCGTGAACAGTGTTTTAAATAACACTGGTTCTTTAACCTGATAACAAATAGAATGTGATTTGGGTTTGTCGTGAACTGTGTTTTAAATAACACCTAGTTCTTTAACCCAGTAAAAGGAGTTTTAATGAATCTGCAATTAGATTAAAATTCGAATTGATAATCTAAATTTCCAAATTTAGAAATGAGCGAGAATGGAGTATCGCCAGTTTTGCTCCAGAGCGATAGTTAAATCTTTAATTAGATTTGAACGTGAAATGGTAATTCATTTTACCGATAACACCACGGTGTTAGATATGGAGTATTACCAGTTTTGCTTCATGGGATGAATAGGTTGGGATTGGGAAATAAAATAAATAATTACTTCGTTACGGTTCGCTAATCTCGACTAGTTGGAAAAACCATAATTTGGTTTTAAATGACATCCAAAGGAAGATTACAGGATAAATTTTAAAGAATTTATCTGGGATAAAATTAATGGGAACTTTTCCCTAAGAATGTGGAATTTAGAAACTAGCTGTAGGTTGGCTAAGAAGAGTGGTTTCCTGGGTATTGATCTGATGTTGGTTTCGGCCTTCGGGGTTAATGTTTGGGAAATTGTTCTCTTGCTAATTTGCAGTTAGTGACTAATGAATTGGAATGAGGCGTATGTTGTGTTTGTGTAACATTTGTTTTCAATATACGCGGGTTGTTCGGAAAGTCCGGGTTTATACCCATTCTGAATAACCGATTCGACGATAAGTCGAAGATGAAGACGGTGGTCGAAGACCGGAAGTTTTCACATCGTTTGGGTAATTACTGACGATCCTGATTGGGCTGTACACCCAAGAGGATGGAAATAGTTGGTGGTCGTCCAGACGTACTTGGAGATGGATGGATATGCGAGGAAAGTGCCTCCGGTTTCGTTCAGACCCAGAACGGACTTGTAAATGGATTGTGTGCCTGACATTGGATTTTATTCTGTGTTGATTGATTTCTATTAAATATATATCTGCTTGGCGGCGGAGAATTTATTCTCTTGCTTAACGCCCTTCTCTGAGACGTACGAGCTTAGAGGTTATATATCGATAGATATCAATCGCATGGCATGAATTGCCTGTGTGGCATGCTGAGTTGCATGGATCAAGGCTTCTGTTGAAAAGCAAAGTCTTGTGGTTGATGATCAAAGCACGCCTACGTGGCAGCTTTGTGTATAGCGTGTATTCGCGAGCCTCACACCTCGGTATGAGTTAAAAACGGGATACGGACCGCTGGGAGAGCGCACGTTTCTTTCTAGCTTTGGTGGTGTCAGTGACTTACCAGCCCTGACATATATATACTTTTCACCTTTGTGGTTGTTGGAATGAGGCGCCTCGATTATAGGTCTGTAAGGACCGGGAAACGTGTGTTCAGGCATAATTAATCCTCTAACGTAAGTGAGGACCGGCCCAGCCGCATCCAAGGGTTACCCAGTGTGCGTAGTCCTGAGCATTTGCTAGAGTGTCTCGAACGCGGAGAGGAGCTTGCCCCTTGCCTCGACTCATGACGGAATCCAATTTCCAATACGAGATATTTCGGCTTCATTTGTAGAGCCTAGTATGGCGACATAGTAGCATGGGATACTATGCCGTCTATGATTTATATTTATGATTGAAATGTTTTGACACTATACACTTATTATAGTATCAAATGATTTGTTTTACACGTACCAAGCATGTTTGGCTATTATAAGGGAAAACCCTATCCCCCGGCTTGCGTTGCATTGTATGATGGGACCTGGGTCTTATAATAGCTTCATTTTTCGAAAAAGCATTGCGTTGTTTATTCTATGCACTGGTATTCTTGGGAAGAAACCCGTTCCGTGTTATACGGCGTGGTCCCTTGAATTACTCTCTTTTAAAGTAAAGTTTTAAATAACTGTTTTAGTTCTCACACCAGTCACATGACTGACCTGGAGTTTATTGTTTTAACCTAAACTCTGGGTGCCCCTATTTTCCGCACGGGCAGCTAGTAGTTTGGTTTTGCAGATTTATATTCACAGGATCCTGGTTTACAGCTGGAATGATATCCGGAAAGCTCTGTATCCGTATATCACCTTCAGTTGTTCTTTATATTATTTTTCCGCTGCTATGTAATTTATTGTAATCTCTGATATTTCTGTGTAATATTTATTCATTTATACTCTGTATATTCTTGTAATCTGATGCATTGTTGTAATATACAAATGAAATGTTCTTCTGTTTGTGTTCTGATTTGTCATGTTCTCAACAGTCAGGGGTTTCGAACGGTCTAGATCGGTTTAACGACTGATTCAGATCGAGCGAAATTCCAGGCCGTCACAACGCATATAGTACTTATATGACTAGGACTATTTGCATACATGTTGGATTCATGGCACTAAACATATTTTGCATTAGAAGATCATTCAGGCCTGATCATTAGCATTAGCTAAGAAACATATACACACACTTTCTTGCATATGTTCATATGGCATTAGAAATCATCTAAGGACCATGGTTGCCTGTGGATGATGTTTTGAGTAGATGGATGATGGATGGTAGGATACGTTCTTCCTAACTTGGAGATTTCGGGGACGAAATCCTTTAAGTTGGGGAGAATGTAACAACCCGAATTTTAACAACGTGTTAAGACAAGAATCAAGGCAGAATTAAATTATAAAATCTAAATCAGGATAAACGGGCTGAGCCATTGCGTTCGTCTCGGAAAAATACGCGAAATAGAGTCCGAAATTTCGTAAATCGGAGTCCGTATGACCCAGTTAAGGCCCAACGAAGTTTCACGAAAATTCAAATCCGAAAACAGATTTGAAATTCAGCCCAGAAAGAGGAGGCGGGAAAATTCCAGCCAGACACACAGGGTGTCGACCCCTGGGTCGACCCCCCCTCCAGGGGGTCGACATGGGTGTCGACCCTAGGGTCGACCCCCCTCCAGAGGGTTGACATGGGTGTCGACCCCTGGGTCGACCCCCCCCCCTGTAGAACCCCGACCTGGTGCACCTGCTTCTGGTTTTGGCTCCTGGGTCTTGTTTTGGAGGCTTGTGACGATTTTTGAGGGTTCAGATCTATCCTAGGGTTTATCCTACGGCCTAAACTACTCCTAATCTTTATAAAAAGACCCCTAAGCCTACCCTAAACCCTCACAAATCACTCATGCCACGAAGTGCTGCCCAAATGCCAAGTGATCATGGCCTCCATCTCCAACTCCAAGAGACTATGCATGCAAATCGGATCCGAATCGAAAGGTGCAAGCTTGCTACACCAAATCGAGGCTCGATCAACGTTGCTATGGCGGTTTCATGACGGTTCTTCTCAAAAGGAGCCACCTTTCTTCGTCAAGACGATTCATGCTAATTCGCTAAGCTACGCTATGTAAGTTCTAGCTACTTGTAGATTTAAACGATGATTTTGATGTGACATGGAATAAAATGCGAAGTAACATGAGTATGTTAACCTATGTAAACCTAGTTTGCCCCTTTATCATGAACATATGACTTTGGGTTATGTTTTAGCGACTAAACCATGCTATTCATGTTGCATTGGACTTAGTTTGCCATGCAAGATTGGACCTTTACTTGTAGTATGATAACATGAACACTTAGAGCCACTTTGACTTGTGAAATAGTTGCATAAATTGGACTTTGGGGCTTATGCATGTAAATGAAACCAACCCCCTTATGATATCATGTTTATGTAAGGTCAAATCCCGTTATGACAACATGCATGTTTGTGGCCAAATTTCCTATGATGATATGCAAGTTTGTGGCCAAATCCTTTATGACATTATGCATGCTTGTGGCCAATCCCCTTTTATGTTATGCATGCTTATGGCCAATCCCTATATGACACTATCGTTCATGTTTTAAGGCCAAACCCCCTTATGATACCATGCATGTTTGGAGCTAATCCCTTTTGTGGCATCGTGCATGTTTTGGGGTCTACATGTAGCCATAGTATACCTACTATGTTGACTCGCTTTTACTCAAGTGAAAACACGATTTGGGGTAGGATAGACAAACATGAGAATGACGCGAAAAACTTGACTTGAGGTTACACGTGAACACGACATGTAAGTTGAACCAAAATGGGGACATGACACGTAGGGTAAACATGGGACTTGAAACTAGACACGTATGGGTTGTAGGTGTGATATGACACTAGACCAAACATGAAAGTGGCCAACTCGAGGTTGGGTTGAGTTTGTAGCATAAATCTACCCGGACCCGCCCGGCTTAACTAGTGGCTACAAACAATAGGACCCAATGTGAGTAGTTGGTCATATGGCACTCAAAACCCGAGGTTAGACTAGGTTGTGGTGTAAATCTACCCGGACCCGCCCGGCTTAACTAGTAACCACAACAAAGTCTAATGTGAGAGGTTGGGGTGCATTAATCTAATTAATGCCACATGATAAGGTTAAGTAAATTTGACTAATGACACTTAACCGATATGACATGAATGGGTAGGTTAAGTTAAACCGGACTTGATTTCTTAATGACACTTAACCATATAAGACAATTAGGGGATGGGGTTAAGTAATTTACACTTAACTAATCTAAACACGGTAATTAGATGGGGTTGAGTAACCTACACTTAACTAATCTAAACACGGTAATTCGATGGGGTTAAGTTAAACACTTAACAAATCTAAACTTGGTTAATTTAATGAGGTTAAGTAACTTATACTTAATCAATTATACATGATGATTGGATGAGGTTAAGCAACCATACTTAACCAATCTAATATGAGAACTTGATAGGGTTAAGTCATAAGACCATTTAAATATACTTAACCATTCTAATACGATTAGTGGATGGGGTTGAGTTAACCTATACTTAACCAATCCGACTCGATAATCCGATGAGGTTAAGACAATCTATGCTTAACCAATCTAACACGATAATCTGATAGGGTTAAGATAAAAAAATACTTAACCAATTTGACTTGATGATTGTGTAGGGTTAGGTCATGAGCTTCTTGATATACTTAACCAACTGTAGGGCTAGGTCTTGGACTTGAATACTTAGCCGAATCTTGAAATGATTCGTAGGCAAGCTAAGTCATGAACTTAAATGACAATACTTAACCCATTAGATAAAACCCTAGTTCAAGGGACTAGGTGGAAAACCGGGATTAACAAGGATAACGGGAAAGGAGACTAAGTGGTAAACCTTAGTTTAGGGAACTAAGTAATAATTCTTAGTCAAGGATTTGGACCAGTTCACAGATAGATGAGTAACCCGATACGGTAGGTCATCGCTTAAACACACGAGGAGGAGCAATATCTGATTTAGATGAAGGATCCAACGAACTGGGTGATGAAGCGGTAGCTTCGAGGAAACGTGAGGATACTCTTGGTATCCCTCTGTGAGGTTGCGGGTGGTCCATGAAACCAGGGCCCACAGAGGTTAAGGTATGCGGTAGGAGAACCAAGGGTATACCTTGGTTGCTGTGCGAGCAACCTAAAGAATGGGGTGGATTAGCGTAGGGTCGGCGATATTTTCACGGTAGCCCTAGATAGCACATTCGTCGGCCACCTACCATCTTTAGTCAATCGTGTGCGTACGGAAAGGCAGAGAACACCCAACAGACCATACTTGCTATCTAGGTATGGGTGAGGTTGGCCGTCCGGAAAGAGGGCACCGATGGCCTTAGTGTAGTTCTCATACATGACTTTTCTTGTTTTGCCTTTCAGTAGTTAAGGGAGGGGTCACGTGGGACCATAGCCACGGGTACAAAAACAGACCTTGATATCTGCATCAGCAGACGACTTAAAGCTCCCGATCGAGTTACGTATTTCTTGATTTGCCCTGGCACGGAACTCGGATAGCACATTGAGGAACATGTGCGTCTAGACATGGAAAACGATTCACGATACATACGCGGGATAAAGGGCGCGGTTGATGGGTGGCATAATCCCTAGTGGTCCTTAGTGGCTTGAACCCAAACTGAGACACGGAAACGTTCATTAGGTAGCATAATCCCTAGTGGTCCTAGGTGGCGTAAATCCTAAGTGAACACGCGATAGTTCATGGTAAGAAAACATAACCAGATCAAGGGTAGCAGTCCAAAACAACTTCAAGGATAAAATGGTACTACGTTGAGGTGGTATAGATTTACATGGGAAAGCCCGTACGGCCTATGGCAAAGGACTGAACTTATACATGGAAAGAAACATACAAGTTGGGAAAACCTACATACGTTATATATTAGGTTGACATGGACCATTACATGACATTAGGCAAGGGACATTCCTAGTTAACACATGACGCGGGTTGGGATACTAGTACGAGAGGTGCAGAGTGAATATACGTGACAATTACCGTGGGATGTTATACATGACAGATACCTTGTGATAGTATACTTGATAGAAACCTGACGATGGGATACCTTGATTCTTGACACCGTAGTTTATCATGATACTTTAGTTTACCTTGCTACAGTAGTTCATCCAGTTATCTTGGTTTAGCTTATCTATCTTGTTGTCATCCTTATGTTTACTTTCAGTTTATGCATGTCATGTTACCTTTACCTGTTTTTATACTGGAAGTAGATAGGACTTACCAGTTTTTATGACTGACCCCGTTTTCTTTCGCCTCTTTGTCTTCCGTTTCCCCCCAGGTTTCAGGGAGGAAATGATGTTGGTTAGTTTGGACCTCTTATGCTTGAAGGTCATCATGTATAGCTTGGTCTTCTTTTGGCTATGGCTGCTTCACCGCTATGTTTTGGGGAATAATTTATGAAAGGGTTTTATGCTTCTTTACTATTGAAAGATAGGTTTTTTGATGTATTCTGATGTAAAAGGCTTTAGACCTTATTTTATAAGGTAATGAAATTTGTTTTACTTCCGCTGTTTTATATATGTTCTGTCTTGTAATATTTCTGAGCCTGTTTACCTCGATAATGCTTCACCAAACCTAGTGCATTCCCTTTGTGAGTGAACCTAGCGGAGGTGGGGTGTTAAATTTGGTATCAGAGCAGAAGGTTACCAGACTGGGCAAAAGTTTTTAAAACCTTCTGAAAATTATTTGAAAAACCGTTTACAAAGAAGCATTTTTCAAGAAAAGTTTTTAAAGGCTATTCCCCAAAAGCCATTAGCACTATCCTTTGATTCCTTGATTGAATCTCTTTTCCTTTCTTTTCCTCCATCTGTAGTCACAGTAGTTTTAACTGCGACTAATCCTTGTCTAGCTACGAAGTGGTTTCCCGTGCGATGGAGGAAGTTCTCGAGAGACCTGTTACCGAAGTTATAAGAAGGGATAATAAGAGCAAGGATAAAGGACACGAGCTTAAGGATAAGCAACTTGTTGGTATGGCTTGATCCACAAAGGAAGATAAGGACAAGATCAGCGAGAGGGCAATTGTATGCTCTCATTTCTAGCGTACCTAAGAGAAATGGTACCGTTTCTGTTAAAGGCTTAGCCTTTCTTTTCTATCATCCCGTCCAGACTTTGTATTGATCATCGCATCATTTAAGTCTGCCTCGATAGTTAAGTCTCTGCACCTTAGTACTAGCATGGTAGAAGATCCCAGTTTTTGTCCCAAAAATCTGGTTGGAGAGTTGGTCCATTTCTTCATGACTTGTTTGGATTTGAGAATGACATGTCTCGGCTACGGATGGATTCTAGGGGTAAAGTGGTTATCCAGTAAGGGATACCATTCTCGGTTTTGGAAAGAGGGTAGTTAGACTCTCGACTCACCTTGGTGATACCCTCGAAGTCTCGTGTAACCTTTTGGGTTCTGTCATGGTTAGTTACCTAGAATCTCAGGATGCAGTTGTTGGTAATCCGTTCGAATAGAATTCGCCGCTAAGGCGGATGGTTCGTTTCGCTTATGCATGAGTTATGGGAATCACCCTAGTAAGTACTCTTGGCAACATGGATTGGCATCGGCAAACGAGATCCGGAATTCCCTAGTGAATTTTGAGCTTGCATGAGTAAGTGGATACGTTTGAGCCAAGTATACTAGGGAAAGGATAAGTGAAAGTGGAATAAGAGGCGACAATGAAATGAGTTCTAACTCATATCTTGGAAATAGGAATCAAGGAACTACGAAATCATGGAGTTAAAAAGATGGTCAAGGCACCGAGGAATTAAGCTCAAGGAAACGCGACTTAGAAGACGTAAGGTTAGACACGTGCATCGTACCTCTTTTTAAAGAGTGTATCCTTGATCCCTGGTTTTTCCTGTAGAGCTTGCTCGCATGTTATCTTTTGGTGAATATCCTCTCGGTCCTGTTTCTGTTGCAAACCCCGTAAGGAGTTTGTCTTGTTTATCTTCTCGTTCCTATCGTGAGAACCTTAGGTAGAATCCTATGGATGTAAACATGTGTTTGAATCATGTTATGGTTGATATGGTTGCAAATGGTTGTAAGTGGTTGCTCGTGGATGCGCGAATACACATTAGATACTAGATCGACACACTCACATTTCATATTGCATATGCACGAGTATTTATACTTGTTTATGGATGAAATCGAATGTGTTGACATGTGGATGTTGCATGTGGATGAATGTTTGTGCACGCATATAGTACTTATATGACTAGGACTATTTGCATACATGTTGGATTCATGGCACTAAACATATTTTGCATTAGAAGATCATTCAGGCCTGATCATTAGCATTAGCTAAGAAACATATACATACACTTTCTTGCATATGTTCATATGGCATTAGAAATCATCTAAGGACCATGGTTGCCTGTGGATGATGTTTTGAGTAGATGGATGATGGATGGTAGGATACGTTCTTCCTAACTTGGAGATTTCGGGGACGAAATCCTTTAAGTTGGGGGAGAATGTAACAACCCGAATTTTAACAACGTGTTAAGACAAGAATCAAGGCAGAATTAAATTATAAATTCTGAATCAGGATAAACGGGCTGTGCCATTGCGTTCGTCTAGGAAAAATACGCGAAATAGAGTCCGAAATTTTGTAAATCGGAGTCCGTATGACCCAGTTAAGGCCCAACGAAGTTTCACGAAAATTCAAATCCGAAAACAGATTTGAAATTCAGCCCAGAAAGAGGAGGCGGGAAATTTCCAGCCAGACACACAGGGTGTCGACCCCTGGGTCGACCCCCCCTCCACGGGGTCGACATGGGTGTCGACCCTAGGGTCGACCCCCCTCCAGAGGGTCGACATGGGTGTCGACCCCTGGGTCGACCCCCCCCCCCCCCCCGTAGAACCCCGACCTGGTGCACCTGCTTCTGGTTTTGGCTCCTGGGTCTTGTTTTGGAGGCTTGTGACGATTTTTGAGGGTTCAGATCTATCCTAGGGTTTATCCTACGGCCTAAACTACTCCTAATCTTTATAAAAAGACCCCTAAGCCTACCCTAAACCCTCACAAATCACTCATGCCACGATGTGCTGCCCAAATGCCAAGTGATCATGGCCTCCATCTCCAACTCCAAGAGACTATGCATGCAAATCGGATCTGAATCGAAAGGTGCAAGCTTGCTACACCAAATCGAGGCTCGATCAACGTTGCTACGGCGGTTTCATGACGGTTCTTCTTCAAAGGAGCCACCTTTCTTCGTCAAGACGATTCATGCTAATTCGCTAAGCTACGCTATGTAAGTTCTAGCTACTTGTAGATTTAAACGATGATTTTGATGTGACATGGAATAAAATGCGAAGTAACATGAGTATGTTAACCTATGTAAACCTAGTTTGCCCCTTTATCATGAACATATGACTTTGGGTTATGTTTTAGCGACTAAACCATGCTATTCATGTTGCATTGGACTTAGTTTGCCATGCAAGATTGGACCTTTACTTGTAGTATGATAGCATGAACACTTAGAGCCACTTTGACTTGTGAAATAGTTGCATAAATTGGACTTTGGGGCTTATGCATGTAAATGAAACGAACCCCCTTATGATATCATGTTTATGTAAGGTCAAATCCCGTTATGACAACATGCATGTTTGTGGCCAAATTTCCTATGATGATATGCAAGTTTGTGGCCAAATCCTTTATGACATTATGCATGCTTGTGGCCAATCCCCTTTTATGTTATGCATGCTTATGGCCAATCCCTATATGACACTATCGTTCATGTTTTAAGGCCAAACCCCCTTATGATACCATGCATGTTTGGAGCCAATCCCTTTTGTGGCATCGTACATGTTTTGGGGTCTACATGTAGCCATAGTATACCTACTATGTTGACTCGCTTTTACTCAAGTGAAAACACGATTTGGGGTAGGATAGACAAACATGAGAATGACGCGAAAAACTTGACTTGAGGTTACACGTGAACACGACATGTAAGTTGAATCAAAATGGGGACATGACACGTAGGTTAAACATGGGACTTGAAACTAGACACGTATGGGTTGTAGGTGTGATATGACACTAGACCAAACATGAAAGTGGCCAACTCGAGGTTGGGTTGAGTTTGTAGCATAAATCTACCCGGACCCGCCCGGCTTAACTAGTGGCTACAAACAATAGGACCCAATGTGAGTAGTTGGTCATATGGCACTCAAAACCCGAGGTTAGACTAGGTTGTGGTGTAAATCTACCCGGACCCGCCCGGCTTAACTAGTAACCACAACAAAGTCTAATGTGAGAGGTTGGGGTGCATTAATCTAATTAATGCCACATGCTAAGGTTAAGTAAATTTGTCTAATGACACTTAACCGATATGACATGAATGGGTAGGTTAAGTTAAACCGGACTTGATTTCTTAATGACACTTAACCATATAAGACAATTAGGGGATGGGGTTAAGTAATTTACACTTAACTAATCTAAACACGGTAATTAGATGGGGTTGAGTAACCTACACTTAACTAATCTAAACACGGTAATTCGATGGGGTTAAGTTAAACACTTAACAAATCTAAACTTGGTTAATTTAATGAGGTTAAGTAACTTATACTTAATCAATTATACATGATGATTGGATGAGGTTAAGCAACCATACTTAACCAATCTAATATGAGAACTTGATAGGGTTAAGTCACAAGACCATTTAAATATAATTAACCATTCTAATACGATTAGTGGATGGGGTTGAGTTAACCTATACTTAACCAATCCGACTCGATAATCCGATGAGGTTAAGATAATCTATGCTTAACCAATCTAACACGATAATCTGATAGGGTTAAGATAAAAAAATACTTAACCAATTTGACTTGATGATTGTGTAGGGTTAGGTGATGAGCTTCTTGATATACTTAACCAATTGTAGGGCTAGGTCTTGGACTTGAATACTTAGCCGAATCTTGATATGATTCGTAGGCAAGCTAAGTCATGAACTTAAATGACAATACTTAACCCATTAGATAAAACCCTTGTTCAAGGGACTAGGTGGAAAACCGGGATTAACAAGGATAACGGGAAAGGAGACTAAGTGGTAAACCTTAGTTTAGGGAACTAAGTAATAATTCTTAGTCAAGGATTTGGACCAGTTCACAGATAGATGAGTAACCCGATACGGTCGGTCATCGCTTAAACACACGAGGAGGAGCAATATCTGATTTAGATGAAGGATCCAACGAACTGGGTGACGAAGCGATAGCTTCGAGGAAACGTGAGGATACTCTTGGTATCCCTCTGTGAGGTTGCGGGTGGTCCATGAAACCAGGGCCCACAGAGGTTAAGGTCTGCGGTAGGAGAACCAAGGGTATGCCTTGGTTGCTGTGCGAGCAACCTAAAGACTGGGGTGGATTAGCGTGGGGTCGGCGATATTTTCACGGTAGCCCTAGATAGCACATTCGTCGGCCACCTACCATCTTTAGTCAATCGTGTGCGTACAGAAAGGCAGAGAACACCCAACATACCATACTTGCTATCTAGGTATGGGTGAGGTTGGCCGTCCGGAAAGAGGGCACCGATGGCCTTAGTGTAGTTCTCATACATGACTTTTCTTGTTTTGCCTTTCAGTAGTTAAGGGAGGGGTCACGTGGGACCATAGCCACGGGTACAAAAACAGACCTTGATATCTGCATCAGCAGACGACTTAAAGCTCCCGATCGAGTTACGTATTTCTTGATTTGCCGTGGCACGGAACTCGGATTGCACATTGAGGAACATGTGCGTCTAGACATGGAAAACGATTCACGATACATACGCGGGATAAAGGGCGCGGTTGATGGGTGGCATAATCCCTAGTGGTCCTAGGTGGCTTGAACCCAAACCGAGACACGGAAACGTTCATTAGGTAGCATAATCCCTAGTGGTCCTAGGTGGCGTAAATCCTAAGTGAACACGCAATAGTTCATGGTAAGAAAACATAACCAGATCAAGGGTAGCAGTCCAAAACAACTTCAAGGATAAAATGGTACTACGTTGAGGTGGTATAGATATACATGGGAAAGCCCGTACGGCCTACGGCAAAGGACTGAACTTATACATGGAAAGAAACATACAAGTTGGGAAAACCTACATACGTTATATATTAGGTTGACATGGACCATTACATGACATTGGGCAAGGGACATTCCTAGTTAACACATGACGCGGGTTGGGATACTAGTACGAGAGGTGCAGAGCGAATATACGTGACAAATACCGTGGGATGTTATACATGACAGATACCTTGAGATAGTATACTTGATAGAAACCTGACGATGGGATACCTTGATTCTTGACACCGTAGTTTATCATGATACTTTAGTTTACCTTGCTACAGTAGTTCATCCAGTTATCTTGGTTTAGCTTATCTATCTTGTTGTCATCCTTATGTTTACTTTCAGTTTATGCATGTCATGTTACCTTTACCTGTTTTTATACTGGAAGTAGATAGGACTTACCAGTCTTTATGACTGACCCCGTTTTCTTTCGCCTCTTTGTCTTCCGTTTCCCCCCCAGGTTTCAGGGAGGAAATGATGTTGGTTAGTTTGGACCTCTTATGCTTGAAGGTCATCATGTATAGCTTGGTCTTCTTTTGGCTATGGCTGCTTCACCGCTATGTTTTGGGGAATAATTTATGAAAGGGTTTTATGCTTCTTTACTATTGCAAGATAGGTTTTTTTAATGTATTCTGATGTAAAAGGCTTTAGACCTTATTTTATAAGGTAATGAAATTTGTTTTACTTCCGCTGTTTTATATATGTTATGTCTTGTAATATTTCTGTGCCTGTTTACCTCGATAATGCTTCACCAAACCTAGTGCATTCCCTTTGTGAGTGACCCTAGCGGAGGTGGGGTGTTACAAGTTGCGACGCCGTGCACTAGTCTGTAGCGTCGCACCATTTGTTGTCACAGTGTTTTCCATGCCATCGCTCGATGCTCGAGCTTCCTTCATGACCAACCATGGAGACCATGACCCGCCTCGTTACTCCGCTTGGGCACTGGCTCACTTCAAATATCAGCTTGCCAGAAAAGTTTCCACTTTAGCTTCACGAGCTGCAGTAGTTATTGGTGGATAAGGGTTGGTATTTCGTTTTTTTACGAAGCAAAAAAAGAGAAACAGGCGAAATTGTTTATAGCAGAGGAGAGCAAGTTTTATTTTATTTCTGTGGAGAGACTTGAAAACAAATGAATGGAGTTGCTGCTTTTATATAGGAAGAACGACGTGGGTATCACGCTTTAGAATATAGGTATGCTATAGGTGTAGGTGTAGGATAGCTGTATGGTGAGTGGGGAATTCAAGAAAACCCTTGGGGATCACGGTATTGAAAATGACTCGCACGCAAGGAAAAGTAGAAGTGTGGGATGCAAGGAATGCATAGTGGAATGAAAGAATAAGTTATCTACAAGAATGTACATTATAATAAACTGGCATTTGATCTGTCTAAATTCAATTTTCTATTCACCCTTGAAGAACTACTGTTACAAAAGAATAAGTTATCTGGAAGCATGCCTAAACAGATAAGAAAACGGAAAGACATGAAGTCCTTTTATGCGTATAGCAACAAATTGTATGGAACGATACCTCCAGGTCCTTACCTAAAAAACTTGGTTAGCCCAATGCTGAGTTTGCTAATAACAAATGCTTATGCGGAGCCCTTCTTGGACCATGTAGATTCGTTAATTTTATGTGCTTTAGTTGCTATGTAAGTTGGTGATTGGCTAATAATAAAGATCTTTACTTATCTAATAGCAGTGTGCTTCAGTTGTGATATAATATATGTTGCTTATGAAATCTCAGTGTTCATCATCACTAGAATCTACTAACCCGAACGCACGCACACACATTGTATATATATGAAAATGATGTATAAAACATATACGTTTGTATGTACATATTCCGGCATGTATCTACAGTGTTCAATCAATACATTCTCTATAGACTCTGCTTTCTTTACTTGTAAGTTCATTGAAATACGGACTCCAAATGCCCATTGTATATTCATGCTCTTTAAAATGCATAATTAGACCTACTATTGCATTCAATAACTCACGGTTCGGCTATACTGGTTCATTTTGAGACCAAATGCATAATTAGACCTACAGACATGACAGTACTAATAATGATTACAAAGACGTGCCAATGCTAGCTGGAGTTTGGGTCTTTGAATTGTCAATATAAGCAAGAAAAAGAAACTAGGAAGCAAGAAATCGGTGGCATACAAGAAAGATGGAAAAGAGTTAAGACGCAAGGAAGGTTTGAGGCACAAGTTACTAAGAAAAATTTGGAGCGCAAGTGACCGACAAAGGAAAAACAGTGCGCAAGATTTTAGTTTAAATATATAATATTATACCCCATTTTCTACTGATTAACGTTTTAAATTAAATATAAATTTAATGTCCAAACTTCGTTTAATAGTAAATTCCATATATAAATTCAATTATAATTCCAGTATAATATTCAAAACAGATATAAATATTCAAATCAAATAACTGGAAAAGTCGGGATGTTACTTTCTTCCCCCCTTAAATGAATTTCGTCCCCGAAATTACTAAATAAGAAGAATGCTCCAAACCGAAATATATCTTTAAAATAAGAATTTAAAATATTGTCAAAATAAATTTATTTTTAAATATTTGCGAAAAATTCGCTAGCATCTCCTTTGAACGGCTCGATATAAACAACTACAATTTGCCACTCCGGGGCTCACATCGACCAAATGAAAATAAAAACCAAATTGCTATCCAAATCAGAGGTATAAATCAACCGTCCAGTCAATAATATCAAGGCGTACCTATTTGTCGGGCATCATACTCCAATAATCAAGCAAAGCCACAACCAGCTCTTCTAATCTGTTCTTAACTCCATTTTTAACACAATAACAAATATATACTCTTATCATTATTTTTCATTTCATAATTGATTTTGTTCAAACTCATTATAATTAGAATTCAGTTTCTCAGTTTCTAATTCGTTTAGCTCCTTTAACTATTGATGAATTTTGTTTCAACGAATCTAGCATCCAAACAACAAGCAATACACATTTATCAGCTAAGTTTAATTTCAATTCCCTATTCAATTTATTAACTAATTGATATTTCAATAATTTCAACCCATAATGCATTTTAATTCTAATATCCATTAATTTCACTTAACAAAGTTAAGCACTAATTCCATATTGATGTTCTAATTAGTTTAGTTTGATTTATTATCCCGATTCTAACTCATTTCCAAAAGCTATCATTCTAATTCATCTGTTTTAATTTTTCTTAAGTTAAATCCTGATTTTCAATTTCATTTTAAAATTCTCATTCACAACAATATATGTGAAATCTTTTGGTTATATTAACCATTCAAATTCAAGTTTCCATTTGAATTATATTCAAATAAACCAATCAAACCATGATATCTCAATGATTTAAATAAAATTATTGCTTTTCTATACAAAAATATAATTTGGGTAAAATTATTTCATTTACCCTATTTATAAACCAATATCGCATTCATTGTCAATTCAAAATTGAATCGAACAAATAACACAATACAAAACATTCATATATAAAATCTACAAATACGCTCCCTCGTATATATATATATATATATATATATATACACACTCCAACTCAATCTAGGGTATTACTAATCCCATCTCTATCAAGTTAGACCATAGAGCCAAGGTTATTACTAAACCAATAGCTCTGATACCACTGTAACGAACCGAAAAAAATTCGATGCTCGAATTTTCGACACAAACACATCTTGTGTCCAAACTCCAGTATCGAAAATCCAGAATGTTATTAGAAAGAAGTTAGAAGGTGAGAAAAGAAAGGAAGAAAGTTAGAATAGAAGAAGAAGAAGAAGAACCAACACAACACAAGGTCTCACATCGCAGCGGAACAAAATATAATATATAAATAACTTTATTGAAACTTGAAATAATACTTACAATCAGAGTACATTTGTCAAGACAATCTAGACGGTTATTGTAACGACCCAGAAAATCTGAACCAATTTAAAATTTTTAAATTGGCTAAAATAATGGATTTTAAATATTTAAAATAAATATTTTAAGTAATGGCGATGAAAACTGAGTTGAATCGACATTTGAAAACGAATATAATTAATTCTAGTTATATATAGAATTGAAAATGGCGCGGTAGTTCGATAATTCGATTTCAAACTTCAATTGAATATACCGGGTGCAAAGCAATCCGGATGTTAGTGAAACCAAAAACATTAGAGTCTAATTGGTAATATCTTTCTAACGAATCCGACCAATCGAAATTTGATAGCGGGAATCAAAAGGTATGTCCAATTGAAAATTCTGAATAGTCGCTATGGAATTCAGGCCCTTAAAAATGGACATTTTGCAAATGACCTCGGATTTTGACGAAACCACTTTTGTTAGATCCGTAGTGTCAAGATATTGTTAGGTTTCAAATTTCATAATTTTTCGAATCAATATGTGAGCGTGGCAAAAGAAAACGCGTTTGATCAGTTTCAGTTGATTTTAATCGACTGGAAATTGGCCATTTTTCAAACGGTCTCAGAATTCGACGAAACTAGTTTTGTTAGGACCGTATCGCCAATACGAAGCTAGAAAATATTTTCTGGAATTTTTCGAGTTCGTATGTGGCCCCACTAATTTGAAATGTGCGTTTAAAATTCAATGTAATGATTTAAATGAAAATTCAAAAGGAAACTGATTGTAACGATCAAATCAGCTTGCGATACATATCCCATTGTGTTCGGAATGGGGGTGAAACGCTATGGGCGACAGGCGGTGGGCCTCGTTTCGAGGTCGTGGGTAAAAGTCAACTTTTTGCATAATTAAATAATAATAATAATAAAAAAAAAATATATCTTTTAATTCCCTTTCCCCCCTTTTTCTTTTCACTGGCCCCCCCCCCCCCCCCCCCCGTTTCAGTTATCAGAAAACAGAATAAAAAAAAAAAAAAAGCAAAAAACCCTAAAAGCCAAATCGATCGAGCGCCGCCCCTCGAGACATCACCGACGAAGAACTCCGAGCCGCCAGACCCCGAAGCAGCCGCCAGACCTCGAGCCCCCCCGTCGAATCCCATCGCGACGCCACCCAACCTCGCGACGCCACCCAACCTCGCGACGCCACCCAACCTCGAGCGCCACCCTCGAGAAGAGCACCGCCGACGTCGTCTCCTTCCCCCCCCCGCTCCTCTGTAAGCCTTTAATTGTATTTTATTTTTATTTATTTTATTTTGATTTATAAAAAGTATAAAAACTGATTTAAAGATTTTATAAAACTGATTTTAAAAAGTATTTTAAACTGATTTTAAAAAAGTATTTTAAACTGAATTTTTATAAAGTTAAAAGCTGAATTTTTATAAAATAAAAACTGATTTATTTATAAATAAAAACTGATTTATTTATAAGTTAAAACTGATTTATTTTATAAAGTATAAAACCTGTTTTGTTATAAAAGATTTTTAAAACTGTTTTGTTATAAAAGCATTATAAAAACTGTTTTGTTATAAAAGATCTTAAAAACTGTTTTTTCTTAGAAAAAAAAAAAAAACTGCATTTTTATAAAAGAGAAAAAAAACTGGTTTCTTTAAAAAAAAAAAAAGTAAAAATCATATTTTTATATGTTGAAAGCAAGGGTAAAAATCATATTTTTATATGTTGAAAAAAAAAAGTAAAAAGTAAAAATCATATTTTTATATATTGAATAGCATAGTAAAAATTCTATTTTTACATATGCAGAGAATACGGGTGAAAGTGAAAAATAGGCGAAGATTTCTATTAAGAAGAGTCTTGAAGTTGGATAGCTATTGGTGAGGATTTCTCACTCTTCAATCTCTTTTTATAATTTTATATATGAGTTGAAAGTGGAAGTGAATTGCTATATATAAATACCTATATATATATACGCCCCTCGTCCACAAACCATGGACGATATTTATTGGTTGAAATTGTTGTGAAAATTGATTGAGATCCCGAAGTGAAATCTACTTTGATATAGAAAGTTAGATATGTATTTCAAATGATTTGAAATAAGAAATCGGGAATAAAATCCAAAGGAATAATTTCTGTAAATTGAATTGGATTTGGAAAATCTAAGTGTTGTGATTAATCTAAGTGGGTATATTGGGATATTGCATGTTGTGTGATGCATAGTAGATCCATATATCTATATTGATTGTTGCTTATACACTGGCTTTCATGGGGGTAAACCCGTTCCGCGAAAGTGGCGTGGTCCCGTGATTTGCCTTATTTTTAAACAAGTTTAACAACTGTTTTTGAGTTCTCACACCAGTCCCATGACTGACCTGTAGTTTGCTTTTCCCTTGCGAACTCGGGTGCCCCTATTTTCCACACGGGCAGTCGAGTAGTTTTATTTTGCAGATGTATTGAGCAGGATTCTGGATTGAAGCTTTAAGCTGTGTCCAGGCATTTACAGTCTTCCGCTGTGTAGTTTATATTTCCGCTGTGCACTGTTTTACATTTATGTAAATTTATCTTCCGCTGTGTATTATATTTCGATATACTCTGATATTCTGTACTCTGATGTAACATTATTATGATGTTTATTGAAGTCTTCTGTTATTTGTTCTGATGTGTTGTATACCCAAAGAGACATTTCTTTATATGTCAGCCGATGCCCTACTTGCCAGCTAGTCAAGAGCGACCAACAGAAATTGGCTGGATTATTACAACCGCTAGAAGTTCCGGGCTGGAAGTGGGAGCATATTTCTATGGATTTCATAGATGGTTTGCCCAGAACAAGAAAAGGAAATGACAGTATTTGGGTGATCGTAGATCGCTTCACGAAGACCGCCCATTTCATACCTGTCAGATCAAACAGAACTGCTCAGAGTCTGGCACAGATATACTTCAGGGAAATAGTTAGACTGCATGGAGTGCCGCTCAGTATAGTAAGTGATAGAGATACAATATTCACTAGCAAATTCTGGGAAGCATTTCAAGTCGAGCTGGGAACAAAGCTAAACTTGAGCACCGCCTATCATCCTCAGACAGACGGACAGACTGAGAGGGTGAATCGCATTCTAGAAGATCTATTGCGGGCTTGTATTCTAGATTTCGGTGGATCATGGGAAGACCATCTGCATTTGGCTGAATTCTCTTATAACAACAGCTACCAGGCGAGTCTGACAATGTCGCCATTCGAAGCATTGTATGGTAGACCGTGCCGATCTCCTGCTTGTTGGGTCGAGCCTGGAAATAGACTTGTGTTGGGTCCTGATATAATTCGAGAAGCGGCCGACAAAGTCGATTTTATTAAGAAACGATTGCTCGCCGCTCAAAGCCGACAAAAGAGCTATGCCGATAAAAGAAGAAGAGATATATCCTTTGAAGTTGGCGACTATGTATATTTGAAAGTATCGCCGATGAGAGGAGTAATCCGGTTCGGTAAAACTGGAAAGTTAGCGCCTAAATTTATTGGTCCGTTTCCTATTCTGGAACGGATTGGAACTCTCGCATATAAAGTCAAACTGCCTGACTGGTTGCCTGGTGTGCATGATGTATTTCATATATCTCAACTTCGAAAGCACGTTCATGATCCAGACTTGATCGTGGAAGAAGCAGCTCAGCAGGATATTGAAATTACTCCAGAATTAGCTGTGAGGCGAGAGCCGCTAAAGATTATCGGCAAAGAAACCAAAGAGCTGAGGAACAAGAAGGTTCACTTAGTCAAGGTGCAATGGAGTGGAGATCCACGCGATTGTACTTGGGAAACTGAGGAGAGCATTCAGAAAGCTTATCCTAGATGCCGAGTAGATATCTCTGATTGACCCGGGTGCAAGGTACATTTACCATACTTTGCATTACCATTTAATTCTCTATTCTGTTGCTATTTTCTTCCCAGGGATGTGCATTGTTTATTCTATACTCTGAATATTAAAAAAACAAATTGGTTGTTGTATTGTGGGATTGTAGATTTATCAAACCACTTTCGACTTTATTCCTTTTCGGGGACGAAAAGTTTTAAGTGGGGGAGATTGTAACGACCCAGAAAATCTGAACCAATTTAAAATTTTTAAATTGGCTAAAATAATGGATTTTAAATATTTAAAATAAATATTTTAAGTAATGGCGATGAAAACTGAGTTGAATCGACATTTGAAAACGAATATAATTAATTCTAGTTATATATAGAATTGAAAATGGCGCGGTAGTTCGATAATTCGATTTCAAACTTCAATTGAATATACCGGGTGCAAAGCAATCCGGATGTTAGTGAAACCAAAAACATTAGAGTCTAATTGGTAATATCTTTCTAACGAATCCGACCAATCGAAATTTGATAGCGGGAATCAAAAGGTATGTCCAATTGAAAATTCTGAATAGTCGCTATGGAATTCAGGCCCTTAAAAATGGACATTTTGCAAATGACCTCGGATTTTGACGAAACCACTTTTGTTAGATCCGTAATGTCAAGATATTGTTAGGTTTCAAATTTCATAATTTTTCGAATCAATATGTGAGCGTGGCAAAAGAAAACGCGTTTGACCAGTTTCAGTTGATTTTAATCGACTGGAAATTGGCCATTTTTCAAACGGT
This sequence comes from Allium sativum, assembly GCA_030737875.1. Classification (NCBI taxonomy): domain Eukaryota; kingdom Viridiplantae; phylum Streptophyta; class Magnoliopsida; order Asparagales; family Amaryllidaceae; genus Allium; species Allium sativum. Next base: position 798,416,811 of record CM060919.1, read on the forward strand.
CTCAGAATTCGACGAAACTAGTTTTGTTAGGACCGTATCGCCAATACGAAGCTAGAAAATATTTTCTGGAATTTTTCGAGTTCGTATGTGGCCCCACTAATTTGAAATGTGCGTTTAAAATTCAATGTAATGATTTAAATGAAAATTCAAAAGGAAACTGATTGTAACGATCAAATCAGCTTGCGATACATATCCCATTGTGTTCGGAATGGGGGTGAAACGCTATGGGCGACAGGCGGTGGGCCTCGTTTCGAGGTCGTGGGTAAAAGTCAACTTTTTGCATAATTAAATAATAATAATAAAAAAAAAAAAAATATATCTTTTAATTCCCTTTCCCCCCTTTTTCTTTTCACTGCCCCCCCCCCCCCGTTTCAGTTATCAGAAAACAGAATAAAAAAAAAAAAAGCAAAAAACCCTAAAAGCCAAATCGATCGAGCGCCGCCCCTCGAGACATCACCGACGAAGAACTCCGAGCCGCCAGACCCCGAAGCAGCCGCCAGACCTCGAGCCCCCCCGTCGAATCCCATCGCGACGCCACCCAACCTCGCGACGCCACCCAACCTCGCGACGCCACCCAACCTCGAGCGCCACCCTCGAGAAGAGCACCGCCGACGTCGTCTCCTTCCCCCCCCGCTCCTCTGTAAGCCTTTAATTGTATTTTATTTTTATTTATTTTATTTTGATTTATAAAAAGTATAAAAACTGATTTAAAGATTTTATAAAACTGATTTTAAAAAGTATTTTAAACTGATTTTAAAAAAGTATTTTAAACTGAATTTTTATAAAGTTAAAAGCTGAATTTTTATAAAATAAAAACTGATTTATTTATAAATAAAAACTGATTTATTTATAAGTTAAAACTGATTTATTTTATAAAGTATAAAACCTGTTTTGTTATAAAAGATTTTTAAAACTGTTTTGTTATAAAAGCATTATAAAAACTGTTTTGTTATAAAAGATCTTAAAAACTGTTTTTTCTTAGAAAAAAAAAAAAAAAAACTGCATTTTTATAAAAGAGAAAAAAAACTGGTTTCTTTAAAAAAAAAAAAAAGTAAAAATCATATTTTTATATGTTGAAAGCAAGGGTAAAAATCATATTTTTATATGTTGAAAAAAAAAAGTAAAAAGTAAAAATCATATTTTTATATATTGAATAGCATAGTAAAAATTCTATTTTTACATATGCAGAGAATACGGGTGAAAGTGAAAAATAGGCGAAGATTTCTATTAAGAAGAGTCTTGAAGTTGGATAGCTATTGGTGAGATTTCTGATTTAAAATTTATATATATACGTGTGAAATGAAAGTGAATAGCTATATATAAATTGCTATATATAAATATATATATATATATATATACGCCCCCTCGTCCACAAACCATGGACGATATTTATTGGTTGAAATTGTTGTGAAAATTGAATGATTGTTTGGGATTGTTTGTGATGGATATTGGTTGATTGTGGTTGAAAAATACCCGTTTGTGGTTGAAAAATACCCGTTTGTGGTTGTGAAATGTTTGGTTGAAACCACTTAGGATTAGTTTGTGGAAATGAAATAAATATATACATGCCGCCTGCGTGCGAACTAGATGCATGAACCCCATTGTCAAAAACCGCGAGGTTTTAAGGTAGAGCGAGGAGCCGTACTAGGGACGGTGCCGGTGTAACTACCCTGCCGTTATGCTACCGAAATTTTGAATAATATTTGTGTGTTTGAATTATTTTCATATGATTAAACTATTGAAAACATTCATGTGTTGAATTGATATTCATTCGTTGTTTAGAAATTCATGTGTTGAATGGTATTCATATTTTGAAATAAATAGTTCGATAATAAAAATCACATTTTTATCGATAAATAAAAACTATTGAAAACATTCATGTGTTGAATTGATATTCATTCGTTGTTTAGAAATTCATGTGTTGAATGGTATTCATATTTTGAAATAAATAGTTCGATAATAAAAATCACATTTTTATCGATAAATAAAAACTATAGAAACATTCATGTGTTGAATTGATATTCATTCGTTGTTTAGAAATTCATGTGTTGAATGGTATTCATATTTTGAAATAAATAGTTCGATAATAAAAATCACATTTTTATCGATATCTAAAAACTATTGAAAACATTCATGTGTTGAATTGATATTCATTCGTTGTTTAGAAATTCATGTGTTGAATGGTATTCATATTTTGAAATAAATTGTTCGATAATAAAAATCACATTTTTATCGATAAATAAAAACTATAGAAACATTCATGTGTTGAATTGATATTCATTCGTTGTTTAGAAATTCATGTGTTGAATGGTATTCATATTTTGAAATAAATCGTTTGATAATAAAAATCACCTTTTATAGACTATATGAACTATATAGAAAAGTAGTGTTTTGAAATGAATTGTTTTACAATAAAAATCACATTTTTATTGTATGCATAAATCGTTGAAATGTGAAATGTTAAAAATAGCCACTTGTTCAAAATAAACATATATGAGTTAAAATATTCATTAATTAGTTAATGAAATGATTTGCACCTATTTATGTAACATTGGAATGAATGGAGTTTTTAAACCAAATAGAAATCAAATATGAAGTTGAATAGAAAATGAAAAATGATATGAACTGTATATATGTGTACATGTATATTCATTGAACAGGTTATAGCAAAGGGGCTAGAGAAGAGGAATAAAATTTTGTGCCCGACAAATAGGTACACATTTACTGATTTGTTTGGGTGATGATTTTGAGCCTGATTGGCTAGCCGCTTGGCTTTTTCTTTTTCTTTTTGAGATTAGAAGGACCGGGACGCTATTTGCGATTTCCCGACGCTCCCGGTGCAGGGGAGGTTATGGCGAAATTTTTCCAAAATTTAAGGAGTTAGAAAATTTTTTGAAGTGAAAACGATATAGAAATCATTGAATGAACTATATTTATATAACTATATAAATATAAATAAAATTAAAACGAAACGAGGCCGTGCAGTTCGTATTTTGAAACCGTGATTTCAAACGACTAGTACGGGAAATCCGACCATTGGATTTTCCCGAAACCTCAACCGTCGGGTTCGCCTTGGAATAATCTTTCCAACGGCACCAACCTTGTAAAAATCCAACGGTTGGATTGTCCGGAATGTTTAATTCAAATCTGAAGAAAAACAGCGCCAGAAACGATTATATTTATTTATATATATAAATAAAATTATATTTAATCGAATAACGACGCTGCAGTTCGTATTTTGAAATCGAAAATTCAAACGATTGTACCGGGAGATCCGACCGTCGGATTTTCCCGAAACTGGAACCGTTGGATTCGTTCTGAAAAGACCTTTCTAATGATGTAAATTTTGTGAAGATCCAACGGTTAGATTTTCAGATATGTGTAAATCAAATCTGAAGAAAAACAGCGCCACGGCCGCCTTATGGCCCGAAGCGTCGTTTTGAATAAAATGGCTATTTTAAAATAAATAAAAATAGCGATAAATAGTTATAAAATATCATAAGCAATATGGAATGGAAATAAACTGAATTTGCTTGATTTATGTGATGTTTGATGGTTGAATGTGTTTGGTGTGAAAATTATATAAAGAACACAATTGGTGTTGTCGAATAATTTAACCATTGAAATAAATCGATTTGAAATTCTAAATATACGTGAATTATTTGAAAAGGCCGAGTTAATTCTCATTTCGAATAATCGACCGGCGATTGAAATTCGAAGATGAAGACGATGGTCGAAGACCGGAGATCTTCACCTCGTTTGGATGGTAACCGAGGTCCTGATTGGGAGGCATCCCGAAATATGGATAATGAGTGGTGATCGTTCAGACGTACGTGTTGATCGAAGGGTTTGCGAGGTATTTAGTGCCTCCGGTTTCGTTCAGACCCAGAACGGACTTGTAAATGGACTGTGTGTCCGACATTGGAATTTGTTCTGTGTGATTGATAGCCATCAGTTGCACGGTGTGAATTGCCTGTGTGGCATGCTAAGATGCAGTGATCAGGACTTCTGTTGAAAAGCAAAGTCTTGTGGTGATGATCAAAGCACCGCCTGTGTGGCGTAGCTTTGTGTATAACGTGAATTCGCGAGCCTCACACCCCGGTATGAACCAGAAACGGGAGGAAGGACATCAGGGAGGGCTTGCGTTTCTTTCTAGCTAGGGTGGTGTCAGTGACCTACCAGCCCTGACATTTATATACTTTTCACCTATGTGGTTGTTGCTGTTGCGAGGCGCCTCGGTTTGATCGGACGATCCGGGTCCGATGGAGTCATTCGTTGGCTCGTTTGCGCCCCAAAGGGCGGGGAAACGTATTGCTCAGGCATTTTAATCCACATCGGTGGACCGGCCCTGACGATCCAAGGGTCACTCGAGCTCTGATCCTGAGACATGGTAGGCTAGATTGTCTCGAATTCGGTAAGGACTATCTTTTGCCTTGGTTCATGACGGAAATCCAATTTCCAAATACGTGATCGTGCGGTTTTGATTGTATATATATATGGCGACATGATATATGGTACCCATGCCGTCTATGATTGATAGTTATGATTTGAAATTGTTTTCAAAGCATATAAACACTAGCAATAATATCAAAGGCCTTTGTTTTATTCGTATCAATCATATTTTGGCCATTATAAGGTAAAACTCTATCCTCCGGTTTGCGTTGCATTGTGTGATGGGAACTGAGTCTTATAATGGCTTCATTTTTATAAAAAGCATAGCGATGTTTAAAAGAAAGATTCGTTTTAAAGCACCGGCAATCCAATGGAGTAAACCCGTTCCACGAAAGTGGCGTGGTCCTGTGATTAGCCAATTATATATATGTTGAGTGGATTTCTCATACCAGTCCCATGACTGACTCGTAGTTTGTTTCACTCTCAAACTCGGGTGCCCCTTTTTCTACACGGGCAGCCTTGTATTCAGGTTTAGCTGGTTCTTTCTGGATAGCTGGAGCTGAGGATGGATTCTATCATTTATTTCTTTTTATGCTGTTCAGCTCCTATTGTACATATTTTGTTTATTTCCGCTGTAGACATTTATGTATAGCTGAACTGTATTTGTACTAAGTAAGATCCTGTATACTGTGTAACTCTGATGATTACTTTTATCCAGTATATTTTGTTGTTCATTCTGGTGTATTTATTTAATTCTGTTCTGCTATATTATGTTTCTGTGTTATATTCCAAAAGATAACCTTGTTTCCGTGAGAACGGGAAATCGGGTCGTCTCAGTTATAATAATCTGTCCTTGATACAATACATAGCGGAATAAATACTAATACGTCTGAACTCTTCCAGCACGTCTTCTGAACTTCATAGTGTCCAATAACCTGAACCTATACAACCCGGTTTAACCCGAGCATTACAAATACCGGGTCAGTCTGGTGAACCAGAGTGAGAAAACTCGCACAGTTAAAGGGGGATCATCCAACTTGATTTTAAAGTTCAAAATCCTTTCGAAAGAAAAGGATAATTGTAAGACCAAATCCACACATAAATACAGACGGTTTTTACCTTACGATAACCCAAAATGTTTTTGAAAATGATATTTTTCTGATATTATAATAATGTCTAAATACAAATAAATATCAATCTAGCAGAACGCTTGCATCTCATGCTCCACATATATAGTATATAATCAAAACTGCGGGCTCTTATTGAAAATTGGATTCCGACTATGACAAGGTATGGAACCACCTGCCGATAGTGTATTTCTAGAGTGGAATACACAGGGTTCAACAAGAACGTCTTGCAACCCGGCCCACACATGGCCGACCACTCATTTCTCTTGAGTTTATCGAATATATTGTCACCTCACGGCTGCGCAGCTACCGTTTTCCCGGGAGATACAGAAATGATAAGAAGTAACAAATATGAATATTCTCTAGATGGTGATATAATGGGTGCGACCCACAAAGCCATGCTGCCTGCCCGATTTTTGTCATTTCCCGGTTGATGAGGCTTGAGGTTATAATCTTCTTTTGGAACATCTGGTCATCCTTCACTTTGAATGCCACCTCATCAAATCTGCCCATACATGTTGTCCTGGGACTGGACAAACCGAAGGTACCCTCCTACCACATCCTAGGAATCACCCTATAGATCGGTAGCGAGTGGTCCTTGCAATCCATAGACTCCAACCACCACAGAATCACAGTTTATCTCTAGTTGCAAGTCAGAGAATTTTAGTAATTCTACCGCTTATGAAGATCCACGGTCTTCAGTGCTCCGATTCAATCATCATCTTGATATCTTCAATATTCACGTATTTGTTAGCCGGAATGGTTTTCGAATATAAATTCGGTCCTGGTCTTTCCGTACCAACAACCGTATGGGTCAGATTTTGATAGTCGGTTATTTAACTATCAAAATAAACAATCATTCAACCATTAAATAAAACAAGTTCCCTGGTTCAGTACTTAGCATCACTTGGCCCTTTTTAGTGTTTCCATTTGTTTATCAAAACCTTTAAACTTCCAATGTTTGAAATGAAAACTTTTTATATCTTATTCAAAAATACTATTATATTCAAAATCATCTTATTCAACTTAAAACATTTAAATCTTATTTTATAATACCACTCATCAAAATTCTAACTTTATTTCTCTCGACCACTCTCGTTTGTAAACCAATGTCAGTCTTGGATAATCGTGAAGTCATTCAAGTAGGGGTATTTTATTTACCTCTCAGACCTTGAGTAATAACATTTTTATCTCCAGAATAAATAGAAGTTTATCAACGAAATCTCATTTCACTAATATTCCACATATTCCATTTACCCTTCAATTTAAAACATAGTTTTAATATCACACTTCCTTTCAGAAATCCCATTTCAATCTTAACGCATTTACTTAATTTTAAGTAAACTATTATTAACCTCCTCTATTAACTTCATAGTCTTTGAAACAATATACACACATCTTAATTCTATTATACTTAGAATTCCTTCATAAACTTCTGATAAGTTTATCTCAAACCCACTTGTTTATATCTCGATAAAAAATTCACTCCTTACTTAATATCGCGAATTTAGATCGCATCTTAATAAATTAACTTGCCTCATCACTTTAATTCAACTTGGGTTTCCGATTCGATTTCCATTTCATACCTTTATCAGTTCCTAACCGTAAATCAGTAATAAAATGATTCTCTAAATATCAACCCCGAAGGCCGAAACCAACATCAGATCGATATTCAAAAGATCATTTAATTCAACCAATCTTCTATTAGTTCCAATTCTTTACGTTCACATCTTGGGTTTTTATTATATTCATAAACCATTCCAAATACTTGTTCTAATCATATCTTAAATAAAACTTGGGATTTATAACAACTTCATTCAACTTGAGATTTACAAAATCTGATTAATTAGAATTTCAATAAGAATTCAATTAAAACTTGAATTTAAACTGTATTACTATTAATAAAAATTTCCTTTAGACTTCATTTAATTATAAATATGACTTATATTTTCATAAATCTCCATTACAATTTAAATCCCAAGATTTACTATTTAGATTATTATAAAGTAAATAATAATCAAATATCAACATTCATTAAAAATAAATGTGGTTTACTTCTCCATTAACATCTCCATTAAATTTGTAAACTAATTTAATATTCACTTTTGTTGACTTTGTTGACTTAGTCAATTCAAACATGATTAATCTGTTAATCAAATTCAATTTGTCTTTCCCTTTAAATTAATTAAAAATATAATTAATTTAACTAAATCTCATTTACTTTGATTATTATAATCACTTTCAATATATTTCCATTTGATTATAAAACTTATTTCGTTATAAAATATTTAATATTTACTTTAAAACTCAGACGATAAATAGTAACTATTTATTCCCTTTTTAAGATTTCCTTTCAAAACAATATATTTCGAAATTTATTTCCTCGGTTATAAATGAAATTTATAACTTCACTTTTATCAGTTCTCCTAACGGAAAATCAATTCTTATAAAAACAGTGTATATTTGGGCCACCTGCTTTTAATTCCTCAACCAATATTACCTATTGGTTAATAACAGACAAATGTTGAATTTAAATTCAACATATCACACATCAATTCAATAATTCAATCATATTCACCAATCAGTTCGTGTGATGATAATATAACAATAAACAATAAATTCGATGATAACATGAATAATCACTTCAACTGGTAGACTATTAATAATAATTTAAGCAGCTAATTAAATATTATACGTTTATATTATAATAAACGTAACCAATAAGGTATCGTTAAACATAACGACTGGTTTTGATTAAATTAAACGAAAGTTTAATTTAAATTGGTTAAAAATATCAGCATATATCCAAATGATCAATAAATCAATCAACAACTAGCATCCATAGCACACAAACAATAAACCCGACTTATAATAAATATAAGTGGGATAACTGAGTGAGTTGAACTCACCTTGGGTTTCCATTTGTTTCTGCAATGGTTCGGTTTAATTAAATTAAACTAGCGTTTAGTTTAATTAAAAGTCCCAATTGCTTCCATCGTTGTAACACCCCGTATTTTCTGTTAACGTTACAGTAACGAATCAAAGAATATTTAATTTCAAATGTGAGAATTAAGGGATACGGGTTACACCATTGCGTTCGTTTCGGAATTCTACTTGAGATAGAGTCTGAATACGCGTGAAACGGACACAGTATGAAGGAGATATGGACGAACGAAGTTAAACAGAAAACCAGAAGACAAGAAGAGAAAAAAATATGCACTGGCTCACTTGGGAAGTGTCCCAGTACAAAAGTTGCACTGGCGCACCTGCCAAGTGCGCCCAGCCCGAGCAGAAAGCCTGCATAGCTTTCTGGTGTGATCTGATTCATACTGCGACTCATTGCTGAGTCCTTTCTGACTCCTTGCTGAGTCATTAGGGCTGAGGTGTCACCCTATCCTGACTGAATGGTTATGATTAACCATAAGATCATCCGACAGCTCAAATTAAATTGAAATTCTATATAAACAACCCAATGCTCAAACCTAAAAATCACATAAAAATAATCCTGGAACTATCATGCCGTCAGTAGAGAACTTGGAGTAGCCGTCACCAATTCAAAGATAAGATAATAACCTGAATCAAAATCAAATTAAAGAAATCAAATTCAATGATCTACATCAAAGGCGAGCTTCCCAATTTCAGAATTCAGATTTCAGAAATCAAGAATTCCTTTGAAATTGTAAGTTGGTTATTACGTAGATTTAAACGTTCTTTTAATCGAAATCATGACATGTTGTAATTCGAATATAGAATGAAGCCTATGTATAAGATAAGAAAAGTTTGATTCTCAAAATACCATTGTGATTGATCATGCCTATATGTTTGTGATGATGAACATACCCTGTTGTATGTTATTTGAATCTATTATGATTGGGTGTTGGATTTATTATGCCAACTAAATGGTGAAACATGTCATGTTATAATTTGGTGGTTACTTGCAAGTTCATGATCTAAAACACATGCTTATATGTTAAATCAACACTCATGTATATTTAGATCCATGTTAAGTCGAATCTATTTATGTTGCAAGATTTGATTTGTAGCTCTCTTATGTTTAACACACATAAGCTATCATGCTAAATTGTGATTCGAATATCTTTATGTTTAACACACATAAGTTAATATGCTAAGTTGTGATTCGAGTATGTTTATAATAGCCCTTATATGTTTAACATACATAAGTCATCACGCTAAGTTATGATTCGAATATGTTTATAATAGTTCTCTTATGTTTAACGCACATAAGTTAATATGCTAAGTTGTGATTTAAATATGTTTATAGTAGCTTTCTTATGTTTTGGCATACATAAGTTAATATGCTAAGTTGTGGTTTAAAATTGTGTTTATATGTTAAACCTCCATGCTAGACCTTTACCAAGTTCACATGACAATTAGACCCAACTTAGTCACAAGTTCACCTTTACCCCTTTTAATTAAGTTAATGATACTTCTATGCCAAGTTACACATGATAAGTTAAATGTATGCTATTTTATGTTTGTTTCATGTCCCTTGTTTATTACCCCTTTTTTTTATGGGTTTGGGCAAATTTACTAGCCCAACATTTTATGTGATTCATGCGTACGTTCCACGGGGGTAGCGATGGGAAAATATGAAAATTCATGGCATAGATTTGTTCATAAAATGGTATATTTGATATACCATTTATTGTGAGCATAATCAAAGGATAATTATGGAACGATTATAATTAAAATTAATTTACATAAAGAAATTAGACATATATAGAAAATATGTGAATTTAGAAAAGACGAATATGCCTAACCCGAGGTTAGACTGAGTTGTGGTGTAAATCTGCCCGGAACCGACCGACATATCCAGTGACCACAACAAGACATGTCTAATGTGGGTGGTTAGTGCATCAAGCCAAAAAAGAACCCGAGGTTAGACTGAGTTGTGGTGTAAATCTTCCCGGAACCGACCGGCATATCCAGTGACCACAACAAGACCTGTCTAATGTGAGTGGTTAGTGCTTTAATGAATAAATTAAAGCTAAGTCAGGATTGGTAGGGTCAAGTCAGTTAGGGAAACACTTAACCGATTCAACATGTTAACTAAACAAATGGGTGGGGTTAGGTAAACTTGGACACTTAACCAAATAAACATGTTGATTAGAAAACCCTAGTAACGGGGACCCATTTCAGCAGTAACCCACATAGATGTATCATGGTACCATGAAATTAGGCAGGGTGGGGCACGATTACTGGGATGATTATAAGCGGTCAAATCGTCGACGGTTGGTGGGCCAGTGTAGGTTCCGACGGAGTATGGGCGTGCACGTACTCCGGAGTGGAAAAAAGTAGGCACTAGGCATTAGTAGTATACACTATGCATCTTGAATCGTGTCGGGTTGCCACCAGAGGGACTGATACACCCCATGGTGTGACCAGCACAGGTATCTACAGTCAAGCGGGGCCGAATGACACAGGATATGAATGCATGCGAGTAGGAGCCGATCATTAAGGGGATCGTTTGTTATGAACACATGGGGCTGGTTAAATCAATAGTTGGTAGGTGCACACTACAACAAAATGCTGCTTTTGTAGCACCTTCCGCACATCACCTTTGGCACGCTACGCAAATTAGGGTTTAGAACGCTATTTAATTTTGATACAACGCTATTCAATGAAAAGTCTGGAGGGAAACCAAATTTTTGCGGGAATTAAAAAAACGTTTATTTTTTCGTCACTTCCTCCTCCAGAGATATTCGTTCCTTTATTCTACCACCTCCAGAAAAGAGTAATTGTTGTTATCATCACCTTCAAAATCCCGATTACGTAACCTGGCCCCCATTATAAACTTAAAGAGGCATCGATGTTGTAATCTCTCTCAAGCGGTCACCCCAATCCCTAAACCTAGAGAGGCATCTTTGATTTGAACTCCCCTGAGAGGAATTATTGTATATTTTTCATATAATTTTAGTTATCGTATGGTGTGAACAACTCGTTTTCTTCCAATTGTTGTAAGTTTGTCTATGCTTTGGCATTAATTGTTCTACCATTGTTTATCCATGTTTCACTACATGATATGTACATGAGTCGTAATAATACCCATTGGGTAAAGGAATATTATATATGAGAAGAAGAAGTATGTGCTGTGAACTTTTTTGTTTGACATTTTTTGAAGTGGCTGGGTTCATTACTTTAAGCTAAACATGATGTAGTGTGAGCAATCATGCATTGTTTTATGCTTGCAATGATTATTATAGATTTATTTCAGAAATATGAATAACAACCTCAGTAAGGCATGTCATGTTTTATGATATGGGAACAAGTAGCATCTACACCTTTTTTCCAAAGTTAATTGCAAAGGAATTCAGCAAAACAATCTTTGCTTCCCGGTTTCAGTTGAAGGATATAGGATAGAATAATGAACTTGGTTGTTAGAAGTTAAAATCGGCTTTGGTACAGTATTTGGGTGGTGAATTTTATAAGAAATTTGGTGGTTTGAGGTAAATTCCTCTTAGCAGCTTACCAGTGCATTGGATTCCCCTAAAGTATGCTAAAACAAAAAATGAATAAATATGCAAGTCAAGGAGAATCGTTAAATGAAACAAAATATCTTACATGAAGTTATTCTATTTGAAATAAAAAGAAGGAAATATAATCGTACGTAGTCATTTAATTTGAAAATAAAAATGGTTTGAATAACTTAACAACATAAAATGTTCAGTCTTTATGTTATAATAATAAGTGTGGTTATATGGTTAGAAAATTGTTCCGTAGCTACTGTGGCGTTGGGGAAGTAATAAGCGCTGCATAAAATATGAAATGAATTAGGTACTTCCCACAAATTTCTTCTCATTCCATTTGTGAATTTTGATATCATCTACCTCATTCTTCTCCTGTTCACATTTGTACCTCAAACTTCTTTTTGAGTATTTTCTACAATAAATATATGAGAGTGCAACAGCATAACATATAAAGGTAACTATTAGAATATACCTGAGTACATCCATATTTGATTTTAGGAAAATTTGTAAATCTTACTATTTTGTATGTTATAGGATTATGCTAGTGGTGTTCTATTTTTTGTCAGACAGATAAAGAGGCAACTAATTCACAAACGTAGATACAGTGATGCATTTCAGATTGTATTGCATCGTGGTTGGGTAGCATGCATTTTGGTAAAAATGTACTACACCGCTGTAATTTCATGGTCATTTCAGATTGTACAAACTCCCCATTAGCGTATATCACTCAATTGGTTTGCATTTCAGTCACCATAAAATTCATTTCATTGCACTTCGCAAGCATACTTCTCGCTCTGTTTGGAGTTGGGATATAATTTCAACTTAGTGTTAATCCATTTAACTTAGGATTTTATTCATTCTGATAGTCGTTATTTATTGATTTGCATCACTATGGTGTTATTTCAGTTTGGGCAGCATTTGCTGATTTTCTTTTTGGTAATTGTCATCTTATCCATTTAGTAGAAATGGTGTTAACTCATATATTTGTTTCATACGGTAAATCTTTGAGTGTTTTTCACAAAAATAAAAATAAAACACAATGCATTTTTCATTTGTTCACATTTAGTGCAATTTGTAAAGAATTTTTCTATCTGAGACTCCGAGTATTATAATTTTGTGTTTCCAAAATTGATTTTATATCATTATCATACCATTTTTTTCATATTCCCATTTTGACTTCTCATTATGTTTGACATATTTTATTTTTGAAAGTTTCTGATGATTCACAAATTTCTTGATTCTTAAACATAGATGACTTAAGGTATCACAAAAGAAAAACATTCTCTAAGAAATCTACGTGCATATGCACATAGAAGAAGCTCTTTTATAATATAAAACATATTATGTGTTTTGATTTATTAAAGTGATGTCTCTGATATAAGTTAGATAGACATGCAAGGCCATTTGAGGTTTGTTGTCCGTTCTTTGTCAATATATATTTACTTAGCAATGGAATATTATCTTGGACTATTAATTATTTACTGCGATGGGCACTCTAATTTTCCAAACGTAAATGAGTAATTGTTATGAATAATAAACATATGGTTCCTTATTAAATCTGTCTATATACCTATGAATTTATCTTGGAACAGATGATCTATGCCATGCACAAGTTGTTGCATATACTGGTGGTGCTGATCAGCCAAATGCAAATCAAGGAAGTGATCAACAGAGGTTGGTTTTCTTTTTTGATAAAAAAAATGTTTCTGCAGCAATCCATTTACGACTTATCTAGCTAACCATCAAATTCCTAGCAGCTTTTTTCTAATGGTAATCTCCAAAAAAAAAAATTAGGTAACTCAGCAGCTTTATTTACTTCTTTTTTAGGTCCTTGTTAGGTGTAAATACCCCAGAAATGCTGGAACCCAAGGCAACTACACATGTTAGTGTTATGCTATCAATCATCTTATGAACACCTTGGTTACAGGCATCAAGTAACTTAGCAGTTTTTTTAACGTGAGATTGCGTTTCTGCAGTCAATATAATAGGATATCTAGGCTTAGCTTTTAAGCAAGTGAATAGGCACACATTTTAATTTCCTGATAAACGGTTGGGCTAGAATGTTGTCGTTCAGTCAGTTATTCTATTTAAATTATTTTATAGTCATTTAACAATTGACTGGTCACCTTTGCACAGTGATTGAGTTATACAATCCAAACATCTTTTAGGTCGTTCATTGTAACACATATTTAATGGGTTTGCGCACTAAAATTGTACCATCATGCATACTGAATTTTGGTTTAATTTGGATTCTGGTTTGGTAAATTTGAGATGGTGGAATGTGGCAATGTAACTCTATCGTTTAGAAATACTGAGAGATTTTGGCACTTAGGGGGATTCCACTTTGTGTACCGTCATTATATAGGTAAAGAGATCACAAAGAATAAAACCATTCGCACACTAAGGGAGTTACAAAAGGAGGCCATAGAATCATAGGAAATAGCGAGTTGTATGTGTCGTTTTAAAGAATTTCTAAGCAACATGATTTGTCACCAAATCCAACTTGTGTTATGATTTTTCTCAATTAGCCAAAAATCCTTGTCTGGGATATAATGCTTATTACACCAGGTAGAACAAATTTTAAATCTGTTACTGAAAGGTTGTCAAGATGAGCTGAAAATGCTGTAGTGTTCCATTTGTCAAGATTAATAATGCCTAATCCTCCTAGTTTGCGAGGCTATTATAACTTCGAGAAACTAACTGGGATAGGCTTCTTGGAGCTAGGGTTACCACACTACTGAAAATGACAACCTGTATGGCCTGATTTAGATGTACATCTTTTTTTTTTACGTCAGCCAGTTCTAATTTTCTATATCTCAGCCACCACTCATCTTTATCAGATTGCAGTGTATGTCAACCTTAACCAGAACCCAATATAGCTCTCCCTTACCATAGAGATATACACCAACACGGCATATAATCATCTTTGCAATATATATCATCTAACTTGTTAGAGCAATATTTGTATAAATTTCTTTATATAGACCTCTAGCTACAGGCATATTCTATAAATGGTAATCTGACTTATATGCAAGATATAACCAGTCTAGGCAAATTAAAGAGTTAAAAAGTTGCAAACATCAAATGGGACCTTTACTACACCAAAATATAGTATCCGAGTGTGTAGTATATGGCTCTCACATACTAGAGTATATGTGCTTCTGATTGAAACATAAATTCCATCTATCTCTTTCTATTTTGGACGACCCATCATTTTATCCTTTATATACAATTGGGGGTCACATTTCTGCAACACTCTTCCCAACTCTTCTCATAGCTAGGAAAATCTTCTTCAGCATTGGGGAGCCTATCGCAATTCATTGAAGACCAACCGATTCAAAGATTTTCGTTGTCGTAAATGACTATCATTCCCTGCAATGTTGTATAACTAATGATGTTGAGATCCTTCAGTCCAATTTCAGCGTCATCACGAATTCCCAAGCATGCATTACCATATTTAGCAATAACAAGATAATTCTCAGGCAATATTTCCAAATGCATTGCTTTTCTTCCGCTACCAAAATACAGAATCGGACTTTTAAATAATTTCTTAACATCAACTAAAGATTGAACGGCTTCACTCCTTTCCAGCAGATTGGAAGTGATTGATTCTCAGCTGCTCGTTCCAGTGGTTTTTTATTTAGCTCATTCTCCAACTCTGAGAGAAACTTGTTGTATGATTGATTTGTGAAGTAAGCGTACGAACTCCAACTGAAAAACTACAAGGATATTTTTTTAATGATTAGAGACTGTTTGCCTAGATAGAAGGTTGGCTTTTCTGGAGAATAATATTTTGGGGACGTGATAAATGACATAGGTGCCCAAGTAACGCCATGAGAGGGAACTAAATCATTACCAAAAAAGAGATAGTTGCCCTTTTTTCTACTCAGGCAATGGCCAAAAATATTTCTAATGATCCCTTGATTTTTCAATTATGAGATAATACTTGCCTTTCCACTTCCAAGTCCAAGCACTCCGTCTATTGGTGGTGATGAGTTCGATTTTGAAATTTGCTGTTTGAGACGACCCGAACTTCCCCGTGAAGGAAAGCACGGATAGAATTGAGTACAAGACAAAATAGAACGCATACAGAAGAACATTTCATTGTTATTACAACAATTCCATCAGATACAAGAATATACAGAGTACAAATGAATAAATTACATTAAACAAATATCAGAGATTACAATAAATTACATAGCAGCGGAAAAATATACAAAACACAACTAGAAGTGATACACGGATACAGAGCTTTCCGAGCATCGTTCCAGCTGTAAATCAGGACCCTGTGAATATAAATCTGCAAAACCAAAACTACTAGCTGCCCGTGCGGAAAATAGGGGCACCCAGAGTTTAGGTTAAAACAATAAACTCCAGGTCAGTCATGGGACTGGTGTGAGAACTAAAAACAGTTATAATTCTTTATTTTAAAGTTAGGTAAATCAAGGGACCACGCCGTATAACACGGAACGGGCTTCCTCCCAAGGATTCCAGTGCATAGAACAAACAACGCAATGCTAAATAAAGAAAAATGAAGCTGTTATAAGACCCAGGTCCCATCATACAATGCAATGCAAGCCGGAGGATAGGGTTTTTACCTTATAACAGCCAAAGCATGCTTGATACGTTTAAAACACATTATTTTGATATTACTATAAGTGTATAGTGTCAAAACAATTTCACATCATAAATATCAATCATAGGCGGCATGAATGACCCATACCACTATGTCGCCATACTAGGTTCTACAAATAAAACCGCACTATCACGTATTGGAAATTGGATTTCCGTCATGAGCCGAGGCAAGGGGCAAGCTCCTCTCCGATTCGAGACACTCTAGCAAATGCCTCGGGACCGCACACAGCAATCCCCTGGATCCTCCAAGGCCGGTCCTCTCTTACTTTTGAGGATTGGCAATTCCTGAACACACGTTTCCCGGTCCTTACAGACCTATATCTGAGGCGCCTCGTATCCAACAACCACACAGGTGAAAAGTATATAAATGTCAGGGCTGGTAGGTCACTGACACCACCCTAGCTAGAAAGAAACGTCGTGCACTCCTTGGGTCCGTATCCCGTTTTTGACTCATACCGAGGTGTGAGGCTCGCGAATTCACGTTATACACAAAGCTATGCCACACAGGCCGTGCTTTGATCATCAACCACAAGACTTTGCTTTTCAACAGAAGCCTTGATCAATTGCCACTTACGCATGCCACATTGGCAATTCACTCCATGCGACTGATGTCCATCGATATACAACCTCTGAGCTCGTACGTCTCAGAGAAGGGCGTTAAGCAAGAGAATAAATTCTCCGCCGCCAAACAGATGTATATTTAATAGAGATCAATCAATCACAGAATAAAATCCAATGTCAGACACACAATCCATTTACAAGTTCGTTCTGGGTCTGAACGAAACCGGAGGCACTTTCCTCGCATATCCATCGATCTCCAAGTACGTCTGGACGATCACCAACTGATTCCCTCATCCTGGGTGTACAGCCCAATCAAGATCATCAGTAATCACCCAAACGATGTGAAGACTTCCGGTCTTCAACCACCGTCTTCATCTTCGACATCTCGTCGAATCGATTATTCAGAATGGGTATAAACCCGGCCTTTCTGAATAACCCACGTATATAATAAACGAATGTTACACAAACACAACAAACGCCTCATTCCAATTCAGAATATTCTTTTATTCACAAAAACACATTCTTAGGGAAATGTTCCCATTAATTTTATCCAAGATAAATTCTTCTAAATTTATTCTATAATCTTCCTTTGGATATCATTTCAAACTAGTCGGGATTAGCGAACCACACCGAAGTAATTATTTATTTTATTTCCCAATCCCAACCTATATATCCCATGGAGCAAAACTGGTGATACTCCATTCCTAACACCACGGTGTTATCGGTAAAATTAATTACCATTTCACGTTCAAATCTAATTAAAGATTTAACTATCGCTTTGGAGCAAAACTGGTGGTACTCCACTCTCGATCACTTTTCAGATTTGATAATTTAAATTATCAATTCACTTTTCAATCTAATTAAAGATTCATTAAAACTCTACTTAGTTTTAATCTTTTCAAAAATCAATATCCTACCTTTAACTGGGTTAAAGAACCAATGTCATCAAAAACAAGATTCACGACAAACCAAATCACATTTGATATTAAATACAAGGCTCTGAATAGAAAATATATCGGCTTATATTCAATATCAAATTCTGAAACCAACAAATATCGTATTGGAAATAACGATATATAATATATCTTTCAAATTCCCAAAACAATATCTGTATAGTCCCGAAATCCAACATCGAAATATTCCGAAGATAATTTCGATTCAACTCCACTTCCACTTCAGAATATTGGGAATATTGATTATTTTTAAAATCACTTTCAAATTCAATTTATTTATTTCAAAAATAAATTGATTTTAATTCTAGTTCAAAACTAGTTCATTTCGATAAAAATCTATTTTTATCTTTTCAAATGTGAAATTTTTCAACCCAATTTTTCCCAAATCATTTCTTATGATTTTACACAAATTATAGATATTTTTGATAATTTTATCAAGGCCCGTACAGTCGATTTCCAACAACGGCCATCGAACTGCACTTACAGCGACCTTTTTCGAATTTGATTTGGACATAATTCCAAATCCAACCGTTAGATTTCAAATTTCTCATATTCATTGGAAAGCTCTTTTCGATACGAACCCAACGGTTCCGGTTTTAGGAGAATCCGACGGTCGGATCTCCCGCAATGTCCGTTTGAAATAAATGGTCGAAATTCACGAACTGCCGCGGCGCGGCGCGTTCTATTCAGGCCATTAAATATATAATATATATATATATTATATATATCGTCGATTTCCTTTTAAAACGTATTTTATAAATCGTTTTAAATTCGTTTATAAACAATTTCAACTTCTATGTCCAATTTCAAATCGATTTGATTTTAATTCAATTCGAGTTCCTTTCAATTCAATTCAAATTCAAATTCGTTTCAATTCAATTCAATTCGAATTTACCTTCTATTTGATTCAATTCGAATTCGTTTCAAATTGATTTCAATTCAATTTCAGTTCGTTTTAAATTTCAATTTCAATCTAATTCAATTTGAATTCGTTTCTATTTTATTCGAATTCAAATTCGCTTCCTATTCAATTCGAATTTTAATCTAATTCAATTTGAATTTCATTTCAAAATATTAAATTTTGAAATCACTTTTCAATATTCATTATACAACGAATAAAATCGATATAAATATCGTTCGCGTCAAAATAACGCCTCTCTAATCAACACGGCTTTATATTTTCAAAACTTCTTTATTCTATCCAACCAATGAATATTTATCCCATTCAACACATGAATCTATATTTCTTTTAACATACGACTAATCTCAACACATGAGTACTGTCAACACATCACTATTTTTGTTATGTAAAATATTTTATAAAACTATGGTATCTATCGTTTGATTTTAATTAGACTTCTACTAGGAAGTAGTTCTAATTTTAAATATGATAAAGATGTAAATTTCATTGTATAAAATATTTCACTCAACACATGGACATCGTCAACACATGACTATCTTTATATTCAACACATGAATTTTCTTTTATAACATTCATTATTGTCCCGATTGGAATGAGGCCCAATCAATCACCATATAACGTTAATTATATGGATTCCATACAACCCATGTATATAATAGCATTGAAAAATAATCAACCATCAACCAAAGTGCACTACACTGTATAAGCATCAAATATAGATATCTAACGCTTATAACAGCCTGTCAATCAATCGATCGACATATTTAATCAATCAGGATGAGTGAACTTCAAATTTCATCCCAACACCCGTGTGGGGTTTCAAACAATCAAACACAGATTTTATTTGTGCAGTTGGGCGATGTGTAAAATTTATCGACCCAATCAATATCAGTCAAATCAGTGTATATAAACAAATCGGCCGATTTGTTTATAAATATTTATTTATTCACTTTCACGTTAAAAATTCTATTTTTAACGATAATAAATTCTATTTTAACACATGAATTTCTATTCATTTCATTTACACAATAAAAATGATATTTTTATTTTTCTAACATATTTTAGAAAATTTCGGCGGCATAACGGCACGATACTAGAAACGGAACAAGGCCTGGCCTTATCCCCGGTCTAGTGAAGGCCCACGCCATTCACACATCAATCAAATCAATTTCATTTCACCAAACAATTCAATTCAAACCAAATAATCTAACCAACTACACAACCAATCAAACAAGTCCATGGTCTGTGGACGATTGTGTCGGGTGCTACTAAGCACCGTCTGCATCCTAGTATATATAAATATAAACTAGAAAAAGAGAATTTAGAGTGAGAAGTTCTCACCAATAGCTATCCAACTTCACGACACTTCATTGATAGAAATCTTCTTCATTCTCGCCTTTTGTCGCTTTCGTTGCCCGTATTCACTACATATATAAAAATCACACATTTTTATATTTTGATGTCTTTAAAATAAAAATCACATTTTTATTTATTCACTTTTAATTTCAAAGTCATATTTTTATAATCACTTCATATATTAAAAATCGGATTTTTACTATGCTATTCAATATATAAAAATCGAATTTTTACTATGATGTTCAATATATAAAAATCATATTTTTACTTCGCTATTTTCTATATAAAGATTTCGCCTTTATAACTATAAAGACTTCACCCTTACAAAAATATAGATTTCCTCGTTATGAAAATCACTACTTTATTTCAACGTATATAAAATAAAAATCAGATTTTTATTTCGCTACATATACAAAGATGATATTTTTATATTCTCTATCCTATAAAGATTATATTTTTAAAACTTTAAAAATATAAAAATCATATTTTTAATATTTCTATATAGTAAAGATTATATTTTTAATACTTTAAAAATATAAAAATCATATTTTTACTTCCACAATATAAAAGGTTACATTTTTATAACTTTACAACATAAATAAAAACCAGTTTTTAAGGTAAATAAAAATCAGTTTTTAAGGTAAATAAAATTCACTAATACTCACCGCATCAATTGGAGAAAGGAGGGGCTTCAGGTGGTCGGAGAGCGGCGCTGCGCCTTCAGGTGGTGGCGGCGGCTTGCTGGGCGGAGGCGCGGTGGTTGCGAAGCTCGGATGTGGATCAGGGGCAGGCGGCGGCGGTCTTGAATCTGGGGGGGGGGTCTCGTCGTCGCCGAAGTGGGAGTGTGGGTTTCGAGGTTTGTAGCTCGCGATGGAGGAGGAAGGAGGAAGAAGGGGCGGATGCGAGAGAGGGGAAGAAGAGGAAGAGGCGGCGGCGACAGCACCAGGGGGAGGCGGCGAAGGCGATTTCGATCTGCTTCTTCTTTTTTTTTTTTTGTTTCTGAAAATCGATTATGAACGGGGGGGGCTGAGATTAAAAGTAAAGGGTTATATATTTTTTTTTTTATTTATTTAATTTTCACCGAAAAGCAACTTTTATTTTCGACCTCAAAACGAGGCCCAACGCCTGTCGTCCTTAGCGTATTACCCCCATTCCGAACACAATGGGATATGTATCGTTGGCTGAATCGATCGTTTGAATCAGTTTCCGTTGAATTTACATTTAAATCACTTTATTGAATTTTAAACGTGCATTTCAAATTACCGGGGTCACATACTAACTAGAAAAATTCCAGAAAAATATTTTCTAGCTTCGTATTGACGATACGGTCCTAACAAAACTAGTTTCGTCGAATTCTGAGACCGTTAGAAAAATGGCCATTTTCCAGTCGATTAAAATCAACTGAAACTGGTCAAACGCGTTTTCCTTTGCCACGCTCACCTATTGATTCGAAAAATTATGAAATTTGAAACCTAGCAATAATATGACATTGCGGATCCAACAAAAGTGGTTTCGTCGAAATCCGAGGTCGTTTGCAAAATGTCTATTTTTAAGGGCCTGAATTCCATAGCGACTATTCAGAATTTTCAACTGGACATATCTTTTGATTCCCGTTATGAAATCTTGATTTTTCGGATTCGTTGGAAAGATATTATCAATTATATCCTAATGTTTTTGGTTTCACTAAAATCCGGATTGTTTTGCACCTGGTACATTCAATTGAAGTTTGAAATCGAATTATCGAACTACCGCGCTATTTTCAATTCTATTTATAATTATATATAAATATTTATATTCCAACGACGACGTATATAAAATATACGTCGAATTCTATTCAAAATAAATTTCTTGTCGATTTTATTTAAAATAATCTATTTTAAATGTTCAAAATTCGCTAAAATTGCCAAAATAAAAATTTTAAACTGGCCCAGATTTTCGGGTTATTACACTGTTGGTCATACCCACACCCAAAGGCAGGCTTTAGCTCAGTTCTGGTTGCTATTTAGTTTCGTCTGCCAGTGATGGGCAGTAAATTGAATGAAATAAATTGAGATGCGATAAACAACTACTTATTTGTTTAGCTATGTGTGAAAGAATATATGGAAAGAATATTGTATTTTTTGTGTATAATTCAAACGAAATTTATTTTATTAATAGTAAACACAGGTGTACTTTTATTTAGTTTCTGTACATTAAAACAAATAGTAGAAAATTTTAGTAGACGGCGCAAACTTAACTTTATTACATGAAGAATAAATGCATTAGGCCAGAATATGATAACAGTTTCACAAACTATTTTGAAATTAATAATTGGAATTAGCTTCATAAATTGCGACAAGTCATTATCTCCTATTTTGCGGATCAAATGCTTATATTGCATTACTTCGTTACAAATGTTTATTTATCATTTGCGTTTAATGGCTTTTGGGATTAATGGCTTTTGGGAAATATGGAATCGGTATTATTTATGTAAGAAATAAACCATTGTGGCGTTAACATTACTATGTGACAATGTTATTTTGATATGATTTTATGGTTCTATCTCTGCCTATGCCGATATATTTGTTACCAAGTGAAACAATGCTAATAAGGCCATGGTGTGTTATATGTTTGGTAAGTTATCGATTGCTTGGCTTGGTTAATTTTCATAAGATAACGTGTTGGAGATGTGGCAAAGTTGTAAAATGGCGATCTCATTTATCTTTCACTGCTAAAGACGTGCATATTAAAGAAATGTTATATAGAATTGTGAGATGTTAAGATAATATACATACAATTATGAGCTACAGGGAAACTTATCGGAAAATTACTCAAAATTAAAAGGTTCAAATTATTGTTGTTATATTTTCTTCATGGCTACCAACAAGATTATGTTTAACAGGTTTGTCATTCAAACAAAAATTCAAACAAATATCCAACACAATCCTTTTCTTATTTTTTTTGGTGCTCCACCATCCTAAAATAACCTAGGAAAACCATATATGACTTGTCGGAATTTAATATAATTGTGTTACTCAATGAGTTTGGTGGATTGTTACTATCCAACACAATCCTTTTTTGATTATTTTTTGGCGCTCCACCATCCTAAAATAACCTAGGAAAATGACAACTAATGCCCTCTAATATGTAATTTACCGTTTCCAAAGAAGTGTTTACTTAAAGGTGGAGTTAAATGGAGTCGATAGAGTTAACTGAGGTCAGTGGTTAATTTGAGATTTATACTGAGTCTTTTAATTTTGTTAATTGTTTGCTTATTTTTTTGTTTTGTAGAGTCTTTTAATGTTGATATTATATATCATTATATGGTTTTGTTATTTGGTGCGTGTTTCTTTCAGAAATATCAAAAGTGGGTTGCTATAATAACCTTGACCATGCAGGTGGATGCACAAATTGTGGCATACTCATCTTTGCAAATTCATTATTGGCTGATAAAAAAGAAAGCTGTTGTGGAAATTGGATTGCGTTGTTTGTATCTAGGCTTGTCTGTTCTTGCAGCAGAA
Source organism: Allium sativum (assembly GCA_030737875.1). Classification (NCBI taxonomy): domain Eukaryota; kingdom Viridiplantae; phylum Streptophyta; class Magnoliopsida; order Asparagales; family Amaryllidaceae; genus Allium; species Allium sativum. The sequence continues at coordinate 798,440,745 of CM060919.1, forward strand.
GTTGGAGTTGCTTTCACGGTATGGATTATTATTGTGTTGATGAAAAAGAGTGATGGATATCAATTTCTGCTAATGGGGATGAAAGATAAGAGGATAAAGGCAAAATATGAGAGTCAAGTTTCAGGTTTTTATAATCGTTCTTCATTCTTGGTTCTATTTTACTACTACTGTTATGAAATAGAATGAAAATGGGTTGCTAAGATCACATGATAAACAGAAATTTAAGCAAAATAACTAATTGTCAGATAACATTTACATGCATAGGGTTTAAAGAAGAATGCATAAAAAGGAAAAAGAAAAAAGTACCAGCTGCATTCTAAGAAATACCATATGATAAAAAGAAGGAACCAGTTGTACAACCATATGATTGTATATTCATGAACAAGTCAACTCTGGTTATTTACAAAACCATTTCTAAATTATCCATGAGCATGTTTATGCAAAGTACATTATCCCACATATGACTATATAATTTTGTTTTGACTTCATGCGCCATTATCCTTGTCCTTTGAATCAGTTCACACCTTCTTTTTGTTGTCTTGGTTTATCTACATGTTAAAGGACACAAGTGTATCACTTTGCTTGGTTGCATCTAACGTGGGACACATTGTTCAAATATTCATTGTGAGAAAGTCAGCATGTTCAGTAATTCTTTATAGGCTTACGGTTTATATGCATGTTTACATTATATGTAGGCTGTCAACCTTTGCTTTATTGTTCAAAACCACCTTCATTATTATTTTATTTCATCTCAAGTAGCATGTCCCTTATGTTTCACTGTTAGAGTTACCTACTTTTGCTTCAATTGCCCTGTTTTGCCTTGCTGCTCTTTCGTCTTTTGTGCGAATGATTTATTTCCTTTATTTCCTGAGAATCTTAGCTGAGCTTAGAATGAATATACTAAACGCATATGGATCTCCAACTGCAAAAGTTACACATATAAAAAATGGTTTATATGTATTGGAAAAGTGGTTTATAGACTATAAAGACTGAATCTAAAAGAGTGTATAAATTATAAATTAGTAATTAAATAAATGCATATATGGTCATATTGAGTTAGGTAATTATTTACTTTGACATGGGCAAGATAGTATAGTAATTTCATGAATGTATAAAACTCTCTTGTTTTTGGATAGTTATGTATATGTTTGTAAATCCCATTTCAGATCAGATTTTTCATTTTAGTTCACCAAATGATAAAACTTCTGTTTCACATACATGTACATATATCCTAATATCTTAACAGGTATATTATGCTATGGAATTCAAATGAGAACTTTGCATAAACATGTTCATGGGTACTTTAGAAATGGTTTTGTAAATAACCAGAGTCAACTTGTTCATGAATATACAGTCATATGGTTATACAACTGGTGCCTTCTTCTTTTTATTTGCATAAGCATTTTACCTTTTCAAAAAAAAGTATATAGTCATATATTGAATAATATGACAATATAATTATTGACATAGTGAATTAATTTGGATTTTAATTTAAAATGAAAATTGGTGCGTTATACGTAAATTGCATACCTATATAATAAAAATTAATTCAATAAGAATCTCCCCTGGTTTATCAAACTGTAAATATCATACATTACTTTTTTTTGTCCGTAAATGAAGATGGAGCTATGTGTCCGTAAACAATGACGAAGAAAAAACTGAAAACATGCATCATAATTTTATGCTTAGTCCATGCCTATAAAAATTGTGTGTGCATCAAACAATATTAAATATTCCATACCTTCAAGTTTGTAACAATGTAGACGAAGGTTTTGGATAACTGACGACCCCAACATGGCCCTAGCCTCCATTCTATTAGTAAACAGGCTGCCACCTACCTTACAACCACAAATGTCCCAAAAACTTTTGTTTGTTGCTGATGCCTATCACCTTACCTTGTGGCTAGAACATTCTTAATCAGAACTTCACTTAGAATCAACGTATAAAATTATTTTCCTACCATTACATCTATCGCCTACATTTCTATTGCGTTAGTGCACTATTGAATTAATAATATAGAATAAACAATTTACCATGAGCTTTCCAGATTCTATATATCTTGCTGATTGTGGCATTCTCGACTTAAGAACACCAAGCATTACATGGTAGCAACAACCTAATAGTTAACCTTCCTTCTGTCTAATAAATCCATGCCTCAAATCTGAAACATGTATTCATCGGTTATTATTCTTCTATATCATAAGATAAAAAAGCATATTTTATCATGATGAAAATAGGAGAGGAAGCATATGTTTTAGGAGAGATGCTAGATGAAATGCTGCTAAACACAATAATTGGAGGAACGATTGTTACATGTGGCATGATTTCTCAGTACATCCTCGATGAACTAGTCTTTGTTTGCAACTTAATGAATATCATGTGGAAGGGCATTAGGATAGAAGGGTTCTTAGTGATGCATTACATGCCCATATATCCTAGATTTTTTTAAGGACGTGAAATTGTATACAAAAGAAGTAAAGATTACTTATGTTAAGGATTTTGCTGAGAGGATTCAAAATGCACCAAAGGCATAGGGTTTGTCCTCAGTGAATGACAAGAGGCATATACCGGTTATTTTAGCAAAAAAATGGTTTAAAGAAGAATGCATTAGTATACTGTGAGCGGAGAATCTGAGTGGACTATTTAAAATGTACATTTAAAATAAGTTTAATTTATATTTTTTGTTCTGGTTGCATTTTTTCTTGTTTTTTTTTTACTTTGTCAATATATGATATAACAATTACTAACATCTTGACTGTTTATTTGATATTAACAGGGTTATTATTGTTGATGTTGAGGAGAAAATATCAGAAGCAAAGCAAGAATAAATCTATTGTTTGTCTGGTTTGTAAGTAATTTGTTGATACAAAAATGTATGACATATTATGTGGATATAGAAAAATTGATAAAACGATATTTATGAAATATTAAGTTGTTTGAATGACATACACGAAATATTATGCAGTAATTTATATAATTGTTTGTGAAATATTGTTTTGTGTATATGCAGATGACTAATGTTTATGCGTACATGTACATGAGAAAAGTTGGAACAATTGTAAATAAAATATATAAAATAATAATACAGGCAATAGCGTTTCAAAAACACTATAAAAACAACACATAAACGTTATAGAAATATCATGGTAAACGCTATAAAAGCAGCACACAAATGCATAGAAATATGATGGTAAACGCTATAGAAACTTATATGGAAACGCTATAGAAAGTAAGTTTTTGAAAGTGTATTCTATAGCGTTTTCGTTTCATAGCAAATAGAAACGCTATACAAAGTTTGTTTTTCATAGCGTTTTTGTGTATGCTATTTAAACTAGAAGGTCTAACATAGCATGTCGTTACATGGCGTTCTCTGAAACGCTATATTAGGATATAATAGCGTTTTTCAAACGCTATTAAAGTCCCATTTTGTTGTAGTGGCAGAGACTATAGTAATGGGTGCGATCACATGTTCCTCTTATCTTATATTAAGGTATTGTCCTATGTTCTGTTATTACTGTCATGATCCCTTTCCTTGTTTAAATACTAGTAATCACTGAACTTACCAGACTTATTGTCTGACCCGTTTTCTTTCGTCCTCTTTTCTTCTGTTTCCCCCCGCCCCCCCAGGTCCATTGGGAGGGAATACTCCAGCTTAGTCAGACTCTTTGCAAGCTTCAAGAAAGTAGATGTATGATTGGGACTCTCTTACCATGGCTATGGCTTTTGGATACTACATTTGGGGATTTATGCAGATTTATTTATGGTTTATGCTTCTTTGTTAAATAATCAAGACAGAAGTTATGGTGTAATGTTTTGAAGTTATTTTGAGACAATTTGATGTAACGCTTTTGTATTGAACTACGTATGCAATAAATATTTTAATTTCGCTGCTTAAATTTATCTATCTTGTAAAATTTTCTGTGTCTTGTACTTATAACCCTCCACCAAAGTCAAGGCATTCCCCTTGTGAGTGACCTTAATGGAGGTGGGGTGTTTCACTTGGTATCAGATCAAAGGTTTTCCTGATCAGATAAGAGTTTTTGAAAACCATTTTCAAAAAAAATATAAAGAAGCATTTTACAAGAAAAAGCGTTGTTTTAAAAAAAGGCTTAATCCCCAAAGCCATATGCACTATCTTTCTATCCTTCGTTTTGAATCTTTTCTTTCTCGTTTCAGCATGTCTGGGAATCTTAACCTTCCAGAGGGTGTACTGATACCTGGCTGGTTCAGGAGGTACTTAGAGGCTAGGGCCAACGACGCAGGCCCACCAGATATTTCTCCGCCTCCAGCTGCAGTGGTTCCTCCTCCTCATACAAATGCTTTCTCAAAGATTTGTAGAGACTTTAGGGCCATGGGTGGAAAGGATTTCAAGGGAAATGAATCATTTGTAGAAGCAAGGAACTGGCTCAAAGAAACTGAGGATCGGTTCGTTATCTTCGAGGTGGACGATAGGCAGAAGATACAATTGGCTGTATGGTTGCTCAAAGACGAAGCATCCTATTGGTGGGAAGTCACTAACGCTGAAAGACCAGTTGAAACATGGATGGATTTTAGAATAAGGTTTGAGATGAAATTCCTCTCACAAGTTGAACGAAGTTTACAACTGGAAAAGTTCTTATCTCTTAAGCAAAGAAGTATGACGGTCAAGGAGTACGTCAACCAATTCAATCAGCTGGCCCGATTTGGACTGGATTTAGTGAATACTCCTCATAAGAAGGCTCTCCGTTTTGTCAAGGGATTGAATGAACCACTTCACAACTTGGCTATGACCCATATACCTATGGGGGCTACTTACGAGAGGTTAGTAGATATGGCACTCTTACATGTGGAAGACAAGGGCAAGAAAGAGGCAAAAGCGGAAGTGCCTCAAGATAAGAAGGAAGATTCAAAGAAAGGCGGGAAGAACAACAAACCCCGTGACAAAAGAAAGTGTAATTTCTGTGGCATTCCTGGACATCTAATCAAAGACTGCAACAAGACGAAAAAGAAGATGGGTGGCTGTTTCCACTGTGGTGAGACAGGACACATGGCTAGGGCCTGCCCAAGGAAGCAAGGGCAGTGAGCTGGACCTTCTTCTGGAGGACAAGTTCACGCTCTCACGGCACCTCCGCAAGAACTAGGTAGAAATATTTCTGTCGAAAGTTTAGTCTATCTTTTTGATCATCTTGTTCGTACACTATTTGTTTCTGGCGCATCACACTCTTTTATATCTACTACTTTAGTGGAATCTCTGCAACTAGACACCAGTATAGTAGAGGATCCCTTGGTTGTTTCAAATCCAATTGGGGGCTCAGCTTATTTGTCAATGGTTTGTTTGGATTTGAAAATGTCTATACTAAGCGTTGGGTTTAGATGTGATGCCTTTGTTTTGGGCTTCACGGGCTATGGGTTGATTCTAGGCATGGACTGGCTATCCAGTAATAGGGCCGTCCTTGATTGTGTAAAGAGAGTGGTTAGACTCATGACTCGCCTCGGTAACACTCTCGAAATTTCTTGTAATCCCATGAACTCCGTCATGCTTAGTTATCTAGAATCTCTTAATGTGTCTGTTGAGAACTTGCAGTCTATAAGAATAGTCCGCGAATACTCGGATATGTTTGAAGAGGTAAAGGGCTTACCTCCAAAGCAGGAGATAGACTTCCGCATATACCTTGTTGATAATGCAAAGCCCGTTGCCTTACCCGTTAGGCACATAGCCCCAAGGGAGAGAAAGGAGCTCAGCAAGCAAATCAAAGAGCTGCTTTAAAAGGGGTTCATAAGACGGAGTATTTCTGAATGGGGTGCTCCGGTAGTGTTCGCGACCAAAGATGACGGTTCGCTTCGCCTGTGCGTTGATTATAGGGAGCTAAACAAGATGACCAAGAAGAATAGACACCCACTCCTAAGAATAGATGATTTGTTCGATTAGCTTGTAGGTGCATCGGTTTTCTCCCAATTAGATTTAGCTACCGGGTTTCATCAGCTAAGAGTGGCTGAAGACAGCATTGATAAGACCGCGTTCATAACTCCCGATGGTTTCTTCGAGTGGCTTGTCATGCCTTTCGGCTTGACAAACGCACCCGCTTACTTCATTGATTTAATGAGCAGGGTGTTCTGAGAGTTCCTCAATAAGTTTGTGGTGGTCTTCGAGGACGATATTTTGATCTTCTCACAGAATGAGGAAGAGCATGCTCAGCGTCTAAAAGAAGTCATGGATACTCTCCGTGCACATCAGTTGAAGGCAAAATTCTCCAAATGCCATTTCTGGAGAGAAGAAGTTAGGTTCCTTGGACACGTGGTGTCCAAAGAGGGGATAGCTGTGGACCCCACGAAAGTGGCTGCAGTGCAAGATTGGAAGGTTCCTCGAAATGCAACCGAAGTCCGAAGCTTTCTCAGGCTAGCGGGCTTTTATCAAAAGTTTATCAAAGTTTTTGCAAAAATCTCAGCTCCACTTACAAGGTTGACAAATAAGAACCTAGCTTTCAATTGGGATTTGGATTGCGATATTGCTTTCCAACGTTTAAAAAGGGCTCTGACAACAGCCCCAGTTCTGACATTGCCTGATGGAAGCAAGATGTTTACAGTATACACAGATGCATGCGGAACGGGACTAGGCTCTATTCTGATGCAAGAAGGGAAGGTAGTGGCTTATGGTGGAAGGCAGTTGAAAGTACATGAGAAAAACTACCCAACCCACGACCTAGAGTTGGCAGCCATCGTTTTTGCGCTTAAGTCTTGGCGCCATTATCTCCTAGGTGAGAAATTTGAATTGTATACTGACCATAAATCATTGATATACCTATTCTCGCAGAAAGATCTCAACTAGAGGCTACAAAGATGGATGGAGTTTCTTGCCTCGTACGATTTTGAGATTTCCTACACTCCTGGCTAGGGCAATGCAGTAGCAGACGCCTTGAGTAGAAAGAAACCGACCTTAAGCCCTCTCTTTGTGGAAAGGCAAAGCTTGGAGTTCATAGAAAGCTTTAAATTCAGACCCTCCATTGACTTTGTAACTGGTTTGCTAGCAACGTTAGAAGTGCAGCCAACTCTATTAGACTCAATCGGAGCCGCGCCAAGAGAAGACCCTCAGCTAGCCGATGTGGTGGACAAGTTAATTAGGGGTGAGACTTCTAGTCACCTCAATAGATACTCCATTGATGCCAAGGGCTGGTTGAGACGAGATGGAAGACTATGTGTCCCATAAGAAAGGGGCTTGGTAAAGGCGGTTCTAGAAGAGGCACACCATTCTAAACTGACCATACACCCAGGCGGAGACAAAATGTATAAAGACATCAAAAGAGTTTTCTTTTGGAATGGCATGAAGCAAGATGTAGCTGAATTTGTTTCTAAGTGTTTAATATGCCAATAAGTCAAGGTGGAGAAGAAGAAGCCTGGTGGTCTGCTCCATCCTCTAGAGGTCCCACAGTGGAAATGGGATAACATCTCGATGGACTTTATAGATGGGTTGCCTTGGTCAAGAAGGGGCAATACGAGCATTTGGGTAATAGTGGACAGGCTCACAAAAAGCGCACACTTTATACCCGTCAAGAGTAGAAGAACTGCCTCATCTCTAGCATCCATATATCTTAAGGAGATAGTTCGACTCCAAGGGATACCCTCCAGCATAGTGAGTGATCGAGACCCTATCTTCACGAGCGAGTTTTGGAAGAGTTTACAAGAGGCTGTAGACACACAGTTATGCTTAAGCACAGACTATCACCCTCAAACCGATGGCCAAACGGAAAGAGTCAACAGAGTATTAGAAGACCTCTTGAGATTATACATTATTGACTTTGGAGGTACATGGGAGGATCATCTACCTTTGGTGGATTTCGCTTACAACAATAGCTACCAAGACACCATAGGCATGGCGCCTTTCGAAGCTTTATATGGAAGACCGTGCAGGTCGCCAACTTGCTGGTAGAAGTCCACAGACAAGCTCATACTTGGACTAGACATGATTAGGGAAACTTCAAAGAAAGTAGACTTGATACGAAGAAGAATGAAGACTGCCCAAGATAGACAGAAGTCCTACGCAGACAAAAGAAGAACTGACCTTGAGTTCGAAGTTGGAGACAAGGTATTCCTTAAAGTATCTCCTTTGAGGAACGTCATTCGCTTTGGATCCACAGGAAAGTTAGCACCAAGATTTGTAGGGTCGTTCCCTATCATTGAGAAGATTGGGAAGATGGCTTATAGGGTACAACTGCCCGAAAGATTGGCCGGGGTTCATAATGTCTTTCATGTCTCTCACCCGCGGAAGTGCTTACACGAGTCTGTGGAAGTGGTGGAACCAAGCATGCTAGAGGAAGTAGAAGTTGAGCGAGAAGCAACTGTGAGAAGAGTTCCAACCCGTATCTTGGGAACAGAAGTCAAAAAGCTACGCAACCTAGAAGTTAAGATCGTCAAAGTTCAATGGAGCGACACCGAAGAACACGCGACTTGGGAAACTGAGGACAGAATACACGCAGCCTACCCTTTTCTTTTTGAGGGTACATCCTTGATCTCTTTTTCCTTAAGTTTATGCTCGTATCTATCTTTTTAGGTATATCTCCTCGATTCTATCCTTTATCCTTAGGTAGAAACCCATTTGGATGAAAACATGTAATTGAAACATGTTATGGTTGATGGTTGCAAGTGGTTGCTCGTGGGTGCATATACACACACATTAGCTATTAGATCGGCTCAGTCACTTCCATATTGCATATGCATATATGCACTTGTATATGGATTGAAACTTGATGTGTTATCATATGGATGTTGCATTTGTATGAATGATTGTGCACTCATGTAGGAATTTTTGAGTGGGAAATTTTTTTGCATTCATAATGGACTCATGGCACTGACATAATTTGCATTAAGGAGGTCAACTGAATCAGTAGACTGCCTGATTTTTCATTAGATAAAGACATGTACACACACTATGCATATGATCATAAAGCATTAGAAATCTTTTAAGGACAATGGATGCCTGTGTTTGATGGTTGAGTAGATGGGTGATTAGATCGTAGAATATAAGTTCTTCTCGACTTGAAGATTTCGGGGACGAAAACCTAAAAGGAGGGGAGAATGTAACACCCCGTATTTTCTGCTAATGTTATATTAACGAATCAAAGAATATTTAATTTCAAATGTGAGAATTAAGGGATACGGGTTACGCCATTGCGTTCGTCACGGAATTTTGCTTGAGATAGGGTCCGAGTTTGCGTGAAACGGACACAGTATGAAGGAGATATGGACGAACGAAGTTAAACAGAAAACTAGAAGACAAGAAGAGAAAAAATATGCACTGGCGCACTTGGGAAGTGCGCCAGTACAAAAGTTGCACTAGCGCACCTGCCAAGTGCGCCCAGGCCGAGCAGAAAGCCTGTACAGCTTTCTGGCGTGATCTGATCCATACTATGACTCATTGCTGAGTCCTTTCTGAGGCTGAGTCATAGGGCTGAGGTGTCACCCTCTCCTGACTGAATGGTTATGATTAACCGTAAGATCATCCGACGGCTCAAATTAAATTGAAATTCTATATAAACAACCCAATGCTCAAACCTAAAAATCACACAAAAATAATCCTGGAACTATCATGCCGTCAATAGAGAACTTGGAGTAGCCGTCACCAATTCAAAGACAAGATAATAACCTGAATCAAAATCAAATTAAAGAAATCAAATTCAACGATCTACATCAAAGGCAAGCTTACCAATTTCAGAATTCAGTTTTTAGAAATCAAGAATTCCTTTGAGATTGTAAGTTGGTTATTACGTAGATTTAAACGTTCTTTTAATCGAAATCATGACATGTTGTAATTCAAATATAGAATGAAGCCTATGTATAAGATAAGAAAAGTTTGATTCTCAAACTACCATTGCGATCGATCATGCCTATATTTTTTTTTATGATGAACATACCCTATTGTATGTTATTTGAATCTATTGTGATTGGGTGTTGGATTTATTATGCCAATTAAATGGTGAAACATGTCATGTTATAATTTGGTGGTTACTTGCAAGTTCATGATCTAAAACACATGCTTATATGTTAGATCAACACACATGTGTATTTAGATCCATGTTAAGTTGAATCTATTTATGTTGCAAGATTTGATTTGTAGCTCTCTAATGTTTAACACGCATAAGCTATCATGCTAAGTTGTGATTCGAATATCTTTATGTTTAACACACATAAGTTAATATGCTAAGTTGTGATTCGAGTATGTTTATAATAGCCCTCCTATGTTTAACACACATAAGTCATCATGTTAAGTTATGATTCGAATATGTTTATAATAGTTCTCTTATTTTTAACACACATAAGTTAATATGCTAAGTTGTGATTTAAATATGTTTATAGTAGCTTTCTTATGTTTTGGCATACATAAGTTAATATGCTAAGTTGTGGTTTAAAATTGTGTTTATATGTTAAACCTCCATGCTAGACCTTTATCAAGTTCACATGACAATTAGACCCAACTTAGTCACAAGTTCACCTTTACCCATTTAATTAAGTTAATGATACTTCTATGCCAAGTTACACATGATAAGTTAAATGTATGCTATTTTATGTTTGTTTCATGCCCCTTGTTTATTACCCCTTTTTGTTTATGGGTTTGGGCTAATTTACTAGCACAACATTTTATGTGATTCATGCGTACGTTCCAAGGGGGTAGCAATGGGAAAATATGAAAATTCATGGCATAGATTTATTCATAAAATGGTATTTTTGATATACCATTTATTTTGAGCATAATCAAAGGATAATTATGGCATGATTGTAATTAAAATTAATTTACATAAAGAAATTAGACATATATAGAAAATATGTAAATTTAGAAAAGACGAATATGCCTAACCCGAGGTTAGACTGAGTTGTGGTGTAAATCTGCCCGGAACCGACCGGCATATCCAATGACCACAACAAGACCTGTCTAATGAGGGTTGTTAGTGCATCAAGCCCAAAAAGAACCAAGGTTAGACTGAGTTGTGGTGTAAATCTGCCCGGAACCGACCGACATATCCAGTGACCACAACAAGACTTGTCTAATGTGAGTGGTTAGTGCTTTAATGAATAAATTAAAGCTAAGTCAGGATTGGTAGGGTTAAGTTAGTTAGGGAAACACTTAACCGATTCGACATGTTAACTAAACAGATGGGTGGGGTTAGGTAAACTTAGACACTTAACCAAATAAACATGTTGATTAGAAAACCCTAGTAACGGGGACCCATTTCAGCAGTAACCCACATAGATCTATCATGGTACCCTGAAATTAGGCAGGGTGGGGCACGATTACTGGGCTGAATATAAGCGGTCAAAACGTCGGCGGTTGGTGAGCCAGTGTAGGTTCCGACGGAGTATGGGCGTGCACGTACTCCGGAGTGGAAAAAAGTAGGCATTGGGCATCAGTAGTATACACTGTGCATCCTGAATCATGTCGGGTTGCCACCAGAGGGACTGATACACCCCATGGTGGGACTAGCACAGGTATCTACAGTCAAACGGGGCCGAATGACACAGGATATTAATGCATGCGAGTAGGAGCCGATCATTAAGGGGATTGTTTGTTATGAACACGTGGGGCTGGTTAAACCAATAGTTGGTAGGTGCAAAGACTATAGTAATGGATGCGATCACATGTTCCTCTTATCTTATATTAGCGTATTGTCTTATGTTCTGTTATTACTGTCATGATCCCTTTCCTTGTTTAAATACTAGTAATCACTGAACTTACCAGACTTATTGTCTGACCCGTTTTCTTTCGTCCTCTTTTCTTCCGTTCCCCCCCCACCCCCAGGTCCACAGGGAGGGAATACTCCAGCTTAGTCAGACTCTTTGCAAGCTTCAAGAAAGTAGATGTATGATTGTGTAATGACCCGCATTGGCAGAGGTATTATAATTAATTAATTTAATTATATAAATAGTGATATAGTGAATTAAATCGTTGTTTAATTAAATAATATGGAATATTTAATTAAATTAAATATTAGAATAATATATTTAATTCAGAAATAATCAAAAATATTGGAAATCACAATATTCTGTGAACTAGGTCATCCCTAGGATTTAATTCAGCTTAGAGTTGAATTATATTGACGAATATATTCAATGGACGTCAGTTTGAACGTAGAATTATAATATAATTAAAATAGAGCTCGAAATGGCGCGGCAGTTCGCTATTTGGCGATTTGAACTTCAACTGGATATACAGGGTTCGTTTTAAACCGGATTTCTGTGAAACAAGAAAACATGTGGAGCTGGTGGAGTATATCTTTCTAGTGAAAGAGAAATATCATGATTTCGTCGCATAGATTTTGAGTTATGTCCAAATCAAATTCTCAGAAATGCAGCGCCCTGACCATAACGATTTAATTATATTTCATATAAGGATTTAAATAGAAATCGAACATCGATATAACTCTGACGATGTGATATTGAGTTGTAAATCCATATAGGGATATTCCGAAGTTGTACGGTATTCCATGTGAATATAGACGTTAATATTTATTTTTTTAATATTAAATTTAATTATATTTAAATATATTTATATATTTAAATAGGCTATTTAGAGCTTTAAAAATAGCCACTTTTGCAAACGAAGTCGGAATTCGATGAAACTAATTTTGTTGGATCCGAAATGTCAAATAGTTGTTAGATTTCCAGTTTCGTGATTTTTAGAGTCACTGTGTGGTCGCACGGATTTTTAGAGTGAGAAACAGTCAGTATTTTGACGGTTAAAAATACGCTGTGTGAGCATACGAAGTCGAAATTCGACGAAACCAGTTTCGTTGGGACCGTAATGTCGAACTGTAGCTGCATGTCCAGTTTCGTGATTTTTGAATATCGTATGTGATCACGAAATTTTAGAAGATAAATATAAACAATGGTTGGTTATAAATGAATAAAATAATCAAAAATAAAATATCTAGATATTTTTCCTATAAATATATAACCCTTACCATCCCTTAAGACCTAATTTTTTCACTTCCTTGGTCAACAGAAATTTCGCATCCACCAGAAACATTCATACAGTAAAAATCCAAAGTTTTAAAATCCAGAATAAATCAAGTAAAATCCCTTAAATCCTGAAACCATCGTCTTTCAACTCGGGGTGCGATTTCCTTCAATTCGATATAGGGATTGCGAAGTTCGATGTCATCTCCGACGAAGTCGGGTTTCACAGTAAAACCTAGGGCTACGAGTTTTGATGAATTGAGGGATTTGTTTGCTAAATGGAGTATGGATTTGCATTCGAGTGGTGGAGGAGCAGCTTCTGTGATTCTTTGGTCGGATTCCGAACTGGAAAGTTTCGGTGCCTGGGAGAGATGCTATAGCGACGCAACTCCGGGGGGTTTGTCGAAGTGAATAAAAATGGTAGGAGATTGAAGAGGATTCGATGGAGATGGATTTAGTGATGTTTGTTTTGATTTTCATTGAAGATGGAGGATGCGGGGTTTGTTGAAATGGACGGAGGAGTTAACTGAAGCGTGGAAGAAATGGTAAACGGGGAAGAAGGGGTTTTAAAGGGCTGCGGGTTTGGGCTGGAAACATGTGGGCCGTGTTCTTCAAAGTGGAGGTCGGCCGAAGTGGTTTGGTAAAGCCCATGTATTAAAATCTAAGTTTTGTTTAAATTAAAATAGTACACTAACTTATAAATGTGATATCTCATCCATACGAGGTCGGAATCGAGAACTGTAAGTCACGGTAGGGTCGTATGGACGGACACTACCCAATGGAGCTGACGGGAAGTGGAGTGGAGCTCGTATAAATTTATGGCGAAATAAATTGTTTGATTCAAATCAAATAACAGTTTATCGTTCTTTAACGATGAACTGCAAATGTGAGTAAATCTCACCAACTCTAAACAGTTTATAATTTCATGTTGTATTTTTAGAACTGCTAGAAATTGTCTGATTTACTGTGTGTTGACTGTTTGATTGAACTACTAGTCAGTTAGTTGAATTTCTACATTTGATTCTGTTTAACAGAATATATCGTATGGACTGAAAGTGATGTTATCTATATTGTTTAACATCTGTGATGCAGGGAAACAAGTTGGAGGAATCCAACTGGATTCCTCAACATTTATTTTACTGTGATTTATATATTGTGATATATAATGTGATATATAATCTGACGTTGATTATGTGTGTTGGACGATATTTATCGTTGTTATATGGGGTGTTAAATACCATAAGAAATACCAGAATGTGGAAAAGGGATTTTCAAAGTATATTTTGAAAATAATTTATTTATATAAAATCAATGGATTTTATATTATAATAGAAAAAGGATTTTGAATAAAGGAATTATATTTGTTAATCAAATATAAAGGAATTTTATTTGTTAAACAAATATAGAGGAAAATATTTGTAAAAAAATATATATAAAGGAAAATATTTGTCAAACAAATAGAAAGAGAAATATTTGTAGAACATTTACAAATTGATTAAAAGGGATTATTTATTTATTTAGGAAATAAATAGAATTAGAATAAAGGGATATTTATTTGAGAAAATAAATAGAATAAAGGAAATATTATTTAGAAAATAAATACGATATTATAAAAGGAGTTAATCGAATATAATTTATTCGAATAGAGTTAGAGGAGTTAATCGAATATAGTTTATTTGAAAGGAGTTAAACAGTTAGAGTTAACCAGATAGAGGTAATTAAATAGAGTTAATCGATTAGAGTTAAAAACGAACTAGAGATAATCAAATAAAGTTAAAGATACAGAGTTAAGCAAAATTAGAAAATGACTAGAGATTAATAAATTGAATGGTTTCCTGAGTATCGATCTGATGTTGGTTTCTGCCTTCGGGGTTTATACTTGGGAAGTTGTTCTCTTATTAGTTTACAGTTAGAGTCTGATAGTTATGGAATGGTAGAGATTGATGATTGATTGATAGAATTTCCTTCTGGAAATAATATCGTTGTTTGTACACATATTTTCCTTCGATAGTTAAATCACATACTATCGAAGTTTTTGACCATTTTAACGTTGTTAATATGGAGAGAGTGGTTGGATTATTATCCAAAGAACCACTCTGTATTGACATAAGCGTTGCGAATCATTTATGCCAAAGATAATTGAAGGCGGAGTAAAGTGCAAGGGCTATTGTATAAGTCTTAGATAACAGTGCCTAAGATGGATATACTGAATAGTGCCTTCGGTTTGTCCAGTCCCAGGACAACTTGTATGGACGAAGGTCTGACAGAGTATATATGGTAGATCACGTAAGTTGATCGTTTCAAACGTATTTACGTTGTTGGCGGAGGAATTCGTTTCTCTTAGCTTATACCCGTGGTATTTTTGGGGAAATCAATTTGTTATTTGGCGGGTATGACGATGTGACATTCTAAGTGAATGAAGATGTGGTATGTGAAAAGATAAGCGTAGCTTCTAGCCTCACATCCGGTAAATGACAAAAATCGGGCAGGCAACATGGCTAAGTCAGTCGCACCGAAGTAGGGTGTATAATCACCTATCTAGAGAATATTCATTTGCTTCATTAATCAATCAATGCTATCCCATATATATATATACGGGAACGGTTGCTGATCCCAACCGTTGGTGATGTACATTCGATACACTCAAGCGAAATGAGTGGTCGGTCATGTGTGGCTGAGTTGCAAGATGTTTTTGTTGAACTCCAGTGTATCATTCCTAGAGTACACTGGTCGGAAGGTGGTTCCATACCTTGTCATAGTTGGAAAACCATTACCCAATACGTGCTTGTGGTTTTGATTGTATACTATATATGTAGAACGTGAGATGAAAGCGTTTCTGCTAGATGATTATTATATTGTGGTTGATAGACATTATTATAATATCAAAAGGTTTTTTGATATAAAGATATTTTGGATTCTCATAAGGGAAAAACCCGTTCTGTTATACGGCGTGGTCTTATGAGATATCGTTTAATGGCTCAATCTGTTTTAAACTGTTTTACTCATACCAGTCCCATGACTGACCCGGAGTTTATTTGTTTGTTTCCCTAAACTCTTGGGTGCCTAAATTTGTACGGGCAGTCAAGTAGTCGGGATTTTACAGATACACTTAAAGAGCTGGAGCAGGAGGCTTCAGGATCATATAGCTATAGTTTATTTCCGCTGTGTTGTAAGTGCTGTATTTTGATAATGATGTATATTCAAATACAGATGTATATTTCAAGTTATGTTATATATATATTATATGTTATTCGTTCCGCTGTGAGGTTCCTGTTACTCTGATGATGTTCTTCTTCTTCCTCTATTCTATTAGTTCTACCTTATCTTTCGTCACCCTCTATCTTCTTTCTATTAATTTCTTGAATTTCCAGTGCAAATTGGGGTTGGACTTGTGTTATTTGGTCAGCTCAAATTGGTCCGGATTTTCGGGTCATTACAGATTGGGACTCTCTTACCTTGGCTATGGCTTTTGGATACTACATTTGGGGATTTATGCAGTTTTATTTATGGTTTATGCTTCTTTATTAAATAATCAAGACAGAAGTTATGGTGTAATGTTTTGAAGTTATTTTGAGACAATTTGATGTAACGCTTTTGTATTGAACTACGTATGCAATAATTATTTTAATTTCGCTGCTTAAATTTATCTGTCTTGTAAAATTTTCTGTGTCTTGTACCTATAACCCTCCACCAAAGTTAAGGCATTCCTTTTGTGAGTGACCTTAAAGGAGATGGGGTGTTTCAATCGTCATCCATTCCCGCTCTTGGATGTTATATCCGCCAATATGGTTCCAACGTTGTTCGTTTGTTCCATTCTGGTAATGTACGGAAGAGTTTTGTAAATTACAAGTTATAATTAAAATTTAACATCATTCTTTTCATTTTCTTTTCTTTCGTAAATTATTTAAGCCGCTGACCCTAGATGGGAATTTAAAGTATGTACCCTCTTTTTAACCAAATACTGTTTTACTCCTGCTACAAGATGAACCTATGCAAACTGCTTGACATGCTTGATCAGTTGGATTTAAATATAAAGAGTTTATTTACGGGTTATACTCCCTAATATTTTAATTTAAACTAAAATTCAATAATATAAAATAATGGACCTACCAATGAATATTCGGCCCATGCCATCTCGTTCCATACGCAACAGATATTACCACTTCAGTATGCATTGGAACTTCTGCTTTCCCTTACTTTTTCTTTACCCTTCCACGCGTTGGTACCTTGATTCCTTTTTTTAGGAATTTCTTCCAATTTCTTTTTTCTCTTCTTTATTTAGTTAATTCCCCCAAAGCCCATAAATTCCTCGGCCCACCCGCACTTAATTTCCT
Organism: Allium sativum; assembly: GCA_030737875.1. Lineage (NCBI taxonomy): Eukaryota > Viridiplantae > Streptophyta > Magnoliopsida > Asparagales > Amaryllidaceae > Allium > Allium sativum. Next base: position 798,458,000 of record CM060919.1, read on the forward strand.
TCTTCTTCCTTGAATTAATCTGCTACTTGTCTTCCCTCCCCTAAGAAAATTCCTTGCTTCGCTCATATTATTCTTTTATTTATTTACTGCATGTAAATACCCTTTACCAGACCCGTACGTCTTCTCCCTCACTTCTTTTATCCCCCTACCGCATTGGCCTGCCAATGGAACCACTTCCATCCCATTGCATCAGAGAACCCCTCCAAAACCGTACGTCCAACTCCAACCACCAACTCCAATCTTCATACTATACCCAAAACCTTAAGTGCAAATCCTCTTGAACCCCCAACAGCTCGCATCACTGCTCAAAATCCGCGCTATGTCATTGAAAACTGCACATATAACTTCCATCACAAATTCATTACTGACTGCACTCACCATTTTCGCGACATACACACTAGATGCATCACCCTCTCATCATATTCCACTACTCACGCAACCGAGACCTCCGACGATCACTCTGTTTCCTCCTTTCCATCATACACGCCATTATAACGAAGCTCAGCACTTCGCTTCAAGTTGCGACGCCGTGCACTAGTCTGTAGAATCGCACCATTTGTTGTCACAGCGTTTTCCATGCCACCGCTCGATGCTCGAGCTTCCTTCGTGACCAACCATGGAGACCATGACCCGCCTCGTTACTCCTCTTGGGCACTGGCTTACTTCAAATATCAGCTTGCCAGAAAAGTTTCCACATTAGCTTCATGAGCTACAGTAGTTATTGGTGAATAAGGGTTGGTGTTTCGTTTTTTTGCGAAGCAATAAAAGAGAATCAGGCGAAATTGTTTATAGCAGAGGAGAGCAAGTTTTATTTTATTTCTGCGGAGAGACTTGAAAACAAATGAATGGAGTTGCTGCTTTTATATAGGAAGAATGACGTGGGTATCACGCTTTAGAATATAGGTATGCTATAGGTATGGGTTTAGGATAGCTGTATGGTGAGTGGGGAATTCAAAAAAAACCCTTAGGGATCACGGTATTGAAAATGATTCGCACGCAAGGAAAAGCAGAAGTGTGGGATGCAAGGAATGCACAGTGGAATGAAAGAATAAGTTATCTACAAGAAATGTACATTACAATAAACTGGCATTTGATCTGTCCAAAGTCAGGTTTGCATTCACCCTTGAAGAACTACTGTTACAAAAGAATAAGTTATCTGGAAGCATCCCTAAACAGATAAGAAAACGGAAAGACATGAAGTCCTTTTATGCATATAGAAACAAATTGTGCAGAACGATACCTCCAGGTCCTTACCTAAAGAACTTGGTTAGCCCAATGCTGAGTTTGCTAATAACAAATGCTTATGCGGAGCCCCACTTGGACTATGTAGATTCGTTAATTATGTGCGCTTTAGTTGCTATGTAAGTCGGTGATTGGTTAATAATAAAGATCTTTACTTATCTGACATCAAAGTGCTTCAGTTGTGATATAATATATGTTGCTTATGAAATATCAGTGTTCGTTCGTCATCACTAGAATCTACTAACCCGAATGCGCGCACACACATTGTATATATATGAAAATGATGTATAAAACATATACGTTTGTATGTACATATTCCGGCATGTATCTACAGTGTTCAATCGATAAATGCTCTATGGGTTCTGCTTTCTTTATTTGTAAGTTCATTGAAATACGGACTCCAAACGCCCGTTGTATATTCATGCTCTTTAAAATGCATAATTAGACCTACAACTGCTTCGCTTTGCTGCCTTCGAAAGAGTGGTTTCAGCTCGCGGTCCCGGCACACCAGAGTAGGCCTGAACCCTTGGAACCACTTCCAGATCCTAACACCAGATAGGTAGTGAATGATACGGAACAATGCAATCTATTCTCAATCGGCGAAGCCTCACATCTGGTACCACGCATTCAATAACTCACGGTTCGGCTATACTGGTTCATGTTGAGACCAAATGCATAATTAGACCTACAGACATGACAGTACTAATAATGATTACAAAGACGTGCCAATGCTAGCTGGAGTTTGAGTCTTTGAATTGTCAATATAAGCAAGAAAAAGAAACTAGGAAGCAAGAAATCAGTGGCACACAAGAAAGATGGAAAAGAGTTAAGACGCAAGGAAGTGGGATGGTTTGAGACACAAGTAACTGAGAAAAATTTGGAGCGCAAGTGACCGATAAAGGAAAAACAGTGCGCAAGATTTTGGTTTAAAATTATACCCCATTTTCTACTGACTAACGTTTTAAATTAAATATAAATTTAACGTCCAAACTTCGTTTAATAGTAAATTCCATATATAAATTCAATTATATTTCCAATATAATATTTAAAATAGATATAAATATTCAAATCAAATAACTGGAAAAGCCGGGATGTTACAAAAACGTTACTTTGGAAAATTCCCTTTAAATCTAAATAAAAAGATTTATAAATTCCAAATCACATTTCACTGTAAATTGGGTTAAAGAACGAATGTCGTTAAAAACACAGTTCACAATAAACCTAATTCACATTCCATATTCAGGTCCAATTAATTGTTAATTAATTGGTAATTCTTCTTTTAATCTTAATTAAAAGATTTATTCTTTTCACACTGGGTTTAAGAATAGTGTCATTTAAAACACAGTTCACGACAAATCCAAATCACATTAGTCTCTAACCATAAATTAGTAAGAGAACAATTCCCTAAGTATTAATCCCGAAGGCTGAAACCAACATCAGATCAATACTCAGGAAACCATTCAACTTAGCTAATCTCCAGTCAGTTTCTAATTTTCTTAACTCCATTGGGTTTAAGAACAGTATTATTAAAGATACCATTCATGACAAAACCAAAATCCAATTTGGTATTAAATACAAGGCTCTGAATAGAAAATATATCGGCTTATATTCAATATCAAATTCTAAAACCAACAAATATCGTATTGGAATAACGATATATATATATATATATCTTCCAAATTCCTCCATAATATCCGTATAATCACGGAATCTAATACCGAAATATTCCGAAGATAATTTCGATTCAAGTACATTCCAGTTCATCTATTGGAAATTCCGGTTATTTTTAAAACCATTTCAAATCCAATTTAATTATTTAAAAATATTGGATTATAATTCTAGTTCATAACTAGTTCATTTCGATAAAATATATCATGTATGGATTATGAGTAGATGATATGGGGGGGAAGTCACATCATGATATGGGGGGAAGTCGACATGGCATATACGGCATGGCATAGGCAGTTCATAACTAGTTTATATTTCACATATCTACCCATATCTTTCCAAATATATTTTTATAATTCACATATTCCAATTCCCCCCCCCATATCTACTCATAATCCATTCATGATAACATATACGACAATTCACATATACGACAATTCACATCATCACCACATATCATGTATGTTATTAATCCTATGCTATGTGGTGATGATATCCTATATGTTGTAAATCATGCTATGATGATGTTATGTATGTTGAAAGTTTCTAGGCTAAGTTGTGATGAATCATACATGTTAAAAAGCCATCTATGCTAGTTAGTTCATATTAATTAAATCATCATGTTTGGGCTATGTTGATCTATATGACAAGTTACATATGCAAGTTAGATTGATTAGAAAAGTTATGAATATATGCCATGACATCTATTATGACATCTAGGATTATGCTATTACATATGTGATACCCTATGCTAGTTCACACCATCATTATGTTGCCTAAAAACCCCATATGCAAGTTTATGTATAGATTTGGACTATGATCATATCATGTAAATTGTGACATTTAACAAGTTGACACCTTTTGGTCCTTAACATGCATAGTTTATGCAAGTTTCACCCCTATTATGATTAGATTTATTTTAATTGTCTATATGTTGTGATAATTTATCTTTGTGCTATGTGTTAGACTATTCAAGTCTAGCCTATATTATGCGTTGAATAAGCGAACGTATAAACGTGGGGTAGGGGTAATATTAAGGATTTAATAATAAGATGTTGGGGTGCAATTGATATGATTTTGCATACCATGAGTGGATGACCATAATTGAGTCAATTATGGACATCAATAAAAGTGGACTTAATTAATAATTTGGATAGGGAATTATTAAAACTGGGGTAAAAGATTATAAGTGATAATCAATGCTTAGGACACGAGGTTGGACTCGTTTGTGACGTAAACCTGCCCGGACCCGCCCGGCAAATCCAGTGGTCACAAATGTCAGCCCAATGTGAGAGGTCCTAGGCCTAAACTAAAGCATAACAGTTGTAAAGACACGAGGTTAGACTCTTTTATGGTGTAAGACTGCACGGACCCGCCCGGTAAATCCAGCTGCCATAAATGCCAGTCTAATGTGAGAGGTCCTTACGAGGTTATGGCCTGAATGAATTAAGAAATACTTAACCAGATAAACATGTAAGGTGGGACATGGGGGTTAAGTAGGTGCCTTGAGTGGCATGAGGAATCTAGTGGGTGCCCTTAGTGGCATGTGAAATACGATTAGTAAGACTTAACCAAACACACATGTAAATGAACATGACTAAGAGGGTTAAGTGGGATATACTATTGTTGACAAGCTTAGGTGGGTAGCTTGTGGGGGCCCATTTCAACCAGTAACCCAAACGTGTCTTTGTGGGCTCGACCCAAGTCGAGGACGGGACACACATACTGGGCTTGACTATAAGAGGCCAAAACGGGGAGCGGTGGCAACGCAAGTCTAACGGGTTTCATATGCGTGTGTGGACCCGGGCTGGTAGGTAAGACGTTGTTGCATCGTGTAGGTACAAGCCGTGCATTCTCAGTTGTATCGGGTTGCCACTTTTGGGGAGTGGTACACCCCCACTGTGGGGCCAGCACGGGTATCTACGAGTAGGGAGCCGATCGAAAGTGGGTAGTGGGGTACACCTATTGGAGATAGGGGCAGACGACACCTATGTAGTCAGCTAGGGGTACGTAAGGCTATTTATTTGTTTCGGTGTGAAGCAAGTGGGATCAACCTTTAGGGTGACTGGTGCGGTGCAGTGTAGTAATTATTCTATAGTAATTAGGTATGCCTTTAACGTTATCCTTCACGTTATCTTTATCTGTTCATTCCATACCTAATAGTTCATAGACATTTACTTGTATTCCAGCTTATGCCTTAGTCTAGTTATTTTGATAATGGTATTGTTAGAATTGTCATACTCGCCAGACTTTATGTCTGACCCCCTCCATTTCTATCCTTTTTCCCCCTCCAGGTCCTCAGGTTGGGCCCAGTTCTAGTGGAGTTTGATTGGATTGCTTTATCTCTCTTGGAAAGCTTGGACCGTTGAAGTAAAGTCCAGCTTGTTATCTTCTTTAATGGCTATTTGTGTAATGGGATTATGTATTTTGTTTTTATGAAGATGGATAATGTACTTGACTCTGATTAATGGTTTTGTGATGTAATAAACACGTTTAATTTCCGCTGCAATAAAATGAAGTTTTAGATTTCCAAGTACTACTTATTATCTGTCTTGTTGTAATTTTCTGTTCTATATTCACTTAAAACCTCCATGGAAGTTAATGCATTCCCTTTGTGAGTGACATTAATGGACGTGGGGTGTTACACGTGATATCAGAGTGAGGTTTGGTTTGGACTTAGTGAACACGCCGGAGAAGAAGGCTCTAAGGTTCGTGAATGGCTTGAATGAACCGTTGCAAGGGTTGGCCATGACCTACATCCCTATGGGGGCCACCTTTGAGAAGCTAGTAGAAATGGCGCTCATGCACGAGGAGAAAAGTGCTAAAGCTGATAAGGCACTCGAGAAGAAAGGGGATCAGAAGAAAACCCAATAGCAAAACAAGAAGGGTGGTAAAGATAATAATGGCAAGGGAAAGAAGAAATGCTTTAACTGTGGGACCCCAGGCCATCTCAGCAAGGACTGCCGAAAGAAAAAGAAGATTGGCTGTTTTCATTGTGGCGATGCGGGACATTTACTGAAGGACTGCCCAAGGAAGGGGCAGAGGGCAGGGGCTACCTCGGGAGGATAGGTGCAGGCTCTTATAGCACCAGGGCAGGCAAGGGGACAAGTTCAAGCTCTCGCGTCCCACCGCTGCAAGAACGAGGTAGAACCATTTCTGTTGAAAGCTTAGTTTTTCTGTTTGATCATCCTGTCCGTACCTTATTTGATTCGGGCGCATCGCATTCGTTTATCTCTACATCATTAGTTGAATCACTGCACTTAAACCCCAGTTTAGTAGAGGATCCCTTAGTTGTTTCAAATCCAATTGGGGGCTCAGCTCATTTTTCCATGATGTGTTTGGATATGAAAATTTCTATACTTAGCGTTGAGTTTCGATGTGATGCTTATGTGTTGGGCTCCACGGGCTATGGGCTAATTTTAGGAATGGATTGGTTATCCAGAAATGGGGCCGTTCTTGATTGTGAAAGGAGAGTAGTTAGGCTCGTGACTCGCCTTGGCATCACTCTCGAAATCTTTTGTAATCCCATAAATTCCGTTATGCTAAGTTATTTAGAATCGCTTGACGCGTCTGAGGAAAATCTACGATCTGTTAGAGTGGTCCGAGAGTATTCGGATGTGTTTGAGGAGGTGAAGGGCTTACCTCCGAAGCGGGAGATAGATTTTCGAATATATCTTGTGGATAATGCGAAACCAGTATCTTTGCCAGTACGCCACATGGCTCCTCGTGAAAGGAGGGAACTCGATAAGCAAGTGGAGGAGTTGCTTGAGAAGGGGTTCATAAGACGAAGTATATCGGAGTGGGGTGCCCCAGTAGTATTTGCCACGAAGGCGGATGGGTCCCTTAGACTTTGTGTGGACTATAGAGAACTTAATAAACTTACTAAGAAGAACAGACACCCACTGTCGAGGATTGACGATCTCTTCGATCAGTTAGTTGGCGCCTCAGTGTTTTCGCAGTTGGACTTAGCCACTGGTTTCCATCAGTTGAGAGTGGCTGAGGATAGCATAGACAAGACTGCCTTTAGGACTCCGGACGGTTTCAATGAATGGCTAGTGATGCCCTTCGGTTTGACAAATGCCCCCGCATACTTTGTTGATCTAATGAGTAGCGTGTTTAGGGAGTACCTTAACAAGTTCGTGGTAGTCTTTGTAGATGACATCTTGATCTTTTCTAAGGATGAAGAAGAGCATGCCCTACATCTTAGGGAAGTGTTGGAGACTCTAAGAGCGCACAGCATCAAAGAAAAATTTTCTAAGTGTCACTTCTGGAGGAAGGAAGTACGATTCTTAGGCCACGTGGTTTCCAAGGAAGGGATAGCTGTGGATCCCGCGAAGGTGGTGGCCATCCAAGATTGGAAGGTCCCTAAAAATGCTACCGAAGTGAGAAGTTTCTTGGGGTTGGCTGGCTACTATAGGAAGTTTATCAAAGACTTCGCAAAGATATCAGCTCCATTAACACGCTTGACGAAGAAGAACCTAGTTTTCACATGGGACGTAGATTGCGATGATGCATTCCAACGTTTGAAGAGAGCTTTGACTTCATCCCCAGTTTTAGTATTGCCAGACGGGGGTAAGCCATTTACTGTTTATACCGATGCTTGTGGGACAGGACTAGGCGCAGTCTTAATGCAAGAGGGTAGGGTAATAGCCTATGGTGGAAGGCAGTTGAGAGCACATGAGAAAATTTATCCTATACATGACCTAGAGTTGGCCGCTATTGTTTTCGCGCTTAAGTCTTGGCATCATTATCTTCTTGGCGAGAAATTCGAATTATTCACTGACCACAAGTCTTTAAAATACTTATTCTCTCAGAAGGACTTGAACTTAAGGCAGCAAAGGTGGATGGAGTTCTTAACATCCTACGACTTCGAGATAGCATATACCCCTGGCAAGGGTAATGTAGTGGCCGATGCCTTAAGTAGAAAAAGGTTATCCTTAAGCCCTTTGTTTGTTGAGCGGCGAAGCTTAGAATTCATTTCGATGTTTGACTTTAGACATTCCGTTGACTTTGTACCCGGTCTGCTAGCATCCTTGGAGGTCAGACCTACGCTTTTGGGACGGATTGGCGAGGCACAGCGAGACGACCCACAGTTAGTTGAGTTAGTAGAAAAGCTCAAAGGAGGGGAGTCATCAAGCCATCTCCATAGGTATACCCTAGATGATAAGGGTTGGTTACGTAGGGACGGTAGACTTTGTGTACCAAAAGACGATGACCTAAGGAAGACTATTCTTGACGATGCACATCGTTTGAAGATGACCATTCATCCCGGCGGGGACAAGATGTACAAAGACATGAAGCGAGTTTTCTTTTGGGCCGGTATGAAGAGGGACGTGGCCGAGTATGTCGCTAGATGCTTGGTGTGCCAACAAGTAAAAGCGGAGCAAAAGAAACCCGGTGGGTTACTTCACCCATTGGAGGTTCCACTATGGAAGTGGGAAAGCATCTCGATGGACTTTATTGACGGATTACCGAGATCGAGGAAGGGTAATACGGGGATTTGGGTTATAGTAGATAGGCTTACTAAGAGCGCCCATTTCATTCCCGTGAAGTGTAAGAGGATTGCTCCATGGTTAGCTTTTGTATACGTCCGAGAGATAGTTCGTTTGCACGGTGTTCCTTCTAGCATAGTGAGCGACCGCGATCCTATTTTCACTAGCGAATTTTGGAGAAGCTTACAAGAGGCGGTAGGGACTCAGTTATGTTTGAGCACCGCATATCATCCTCAGACAGACGGCCAGACCGAGAGGGTGAATCGTATTCTAGAGGATCTATTGAGGCTATGTATCCTAGACTTTGGGGGTACATGGGAAGAGCATCTTCCGTTAATGGAGTTCACATATAATAACAGCTTTCGGTCTAGCATTGGCATGGCACCTTTCGAAGCTCTTTATGGACGACCTTGTCGTTCACCTACATGTTGGTGGGAATCTACGGATAAGATCTTACTTGGGCCCGATATGATTAGAGAGACTTCAGAGAAGATCGACTTGATTCGAAGGAGGATGAAAGCAGCGCAAGATAGGCAGAAATCATATGCAGATAAGAGGAGGACGGATCTTGAATTTGAGGCTGGGGACATGGTCTTTATCAAAGTGTCTCCATTACGGAACGTTGTTCGCTTTGGGTCCATTGGGAAGTTAGCACCAAGGTTTGTAGGGCCGTTTCCTATTAAGGAGAAGATTGGACAGATGGCGTATAGAGTGGAGTTGCCAGAGAGACTTAGTGGTGTACACGACGTATTCCATGTATCACATTTGAGGAAGTGCTTGCACGAGACCGCGGAGGTGGTAGAGCCGAGTTTGCTTAGAAAGGTGGAGATAGAGCGTGATGCGACGATTCGACGAGCTCCTACATGCATTCTTGGGTCAGAGATTAAGAAGCTGAGAAATCGAGAGGTCAGACTAGTCAAAGTGCAATGGGGAGATGATGAGAGCAACGCTACTTGGGAGACAGAAGAGAAGATGCGTTCACGATACCCTTTTCTTTTTGAGGGTATGTCTTTTAATTTCTCCTTTATCGCTTAGCTTGTACTTATCTTATCTTTAGTATATCCTCTCGCTAGTATCTTTGACCTTTAGTTAGGATCATCCTATGGTTGAAACATGTGTTTGAGACATGTTATGTATGATGGATGCAAAGTGGATGCAAGTGGTTGCTAGTGGTTGCTCGTGGATGCATATACACACACTATTAGGCACTAGATCGGCTCAGTCACTTCATATCGCATATTGCATATAAATGTGTGCAAATATTTAAGTAATGGATGTATAATGGTTGTACCATCATATGGATGTTGCATTTTGGTGAATGGTTGTGCACGCATGTAGAATTAATATGTATCATTAGGGATCTTTTGCATACATAATGGATGCATGGCACTATCATGGTTTGCATTAAGGAGGTCAACTGAATCAGTGGACCGCCTGATTTTGCATTAGATAGGGACATATACACACACCGTGCATTTAAACATGAAAGCATTAGAAGTCTATAAGGACAATGGATGCCTGTGTTTGATGGTTGAGTAGATGGTTGTTTGGATGTTAGGATATACATTCTTCTTGACTTGAAGATTTCGGGGACGAAATCCTTTAAGGAGGGGTGAATGTAACACCCCGTAATTCTGTTAATATTAATAATCACAAATTAAAGAATAACTAATCTCATACGTGAGAATTGTGGGAAACGGGTTGCGCCATTGTGTTCGTCTCGGAATTCTGGTTGAAATAGAGTCCGAGTTTGCGTGAATTGAACTTCGTATGAAGAAGTTATGGCCATTGGAAGTTTCAGAAAATTCAAAACAACTCGCAAAAAATTTAAAATTCAAACAGAAAGTGCAGAAGCGGGCTGGGCGGGAAAATTCCCGCCCAGGCAGGTCGACTGGGGAGTCGACACTAGTGCCGACCTCTCCCCCCCCCCAGTCGACTGCCATGTCGACTTCCCCCCAGGTCGACTGTAGTGTCGACCTGGTCTGGCGGCTAGGGTTTGGGCAGAGCCCAATCCTGAGCTGCTGATGTGTCTTTAGGGCTGTGTTGGCAAATTTAACGGTTCAGTTTAGTTCTGAGTTGATCTGACGGTCTAAAATAAATCCTAACTCTATAAATATCTAGGTAGTCTCTCACCCTAATTCATAAGAAAAATAGAATAGTTACCGTCATACCGTCGCCATGGAAATCAATGGAGCCGCCGCCAACTAAGAAGGAAGAAAAGCTAATTCAATTCTAATTCTCTCAACCCTAAAGCAAAGCAAAACTCTCTTTTCTTCTCTAAATTGTGAGTATGATAGTCTTAACAAGATTATTATCATTTTAATTAGGTTAAGCCATGAATGGATTATGAGTAGATGATGTGAATTGTCGTATATGTTATCATGTATGTTATTAATCCTATGCTATGTGGTGATGATATCCTATATGTTGTAAATCATGCTATGATGATGTTATGTATGTTGAAAGTTTCTAGGCTAAGTTGTGATGAATCATACATGTTAAAAAGCCATCTATGCTAGTTAGTTCATATTAATTAAATCATCATGTTTGGGCTATGTTGATCTATATGACAAGTTACATATGCAAGTTAGATTGATTAGAAAAGTTATGAATATATGCCATGACATCTATTATGACATCTAGGATTATGCTATTACATATGTGATACCCTATGCTAGTTCACACCATCATTATGTTGCCTAAAAACCCCATATGCAAGTTTATGTATAGATTTGGACTATGATCATATCATGTAAATTGTGACATTTAACAAGTTGACACCTTTTGGTCCTTAACATGCGTAGTTTATGCAAGTTTCACCCCTATTATGATTAGATTTATTTTAATTGTCTATATGTTGTGATAATTTATCTTTGTGCTATGTGTTAGACTATTCAAGTCTAGCCTATATTATGCGTTGAATAAGCGAACGTATAAACGTGGGGTAGGGGTAATATTAAGGATTTAATAATAAGATGTTGGGGTGCAATTGATATGATTTTGCATACAATGAGTGGATGACCATAATTGAGTCAATTATGGACATCAATAAAAGTGGACTTAATTAATAATTTGGATAGGGAATTATTAAAACTGGGGTAAAAGAATATAAGTGATAATCAATGCTTAGGACACGAGGTTGGACTCGATTGTGACGTAAACCTGCCCGGAACCGCCCGGCAAATCCAGTGGTCACAAATGTCAGCCCAATGTGAGAGGTCCTAGGCCTAAACTAAAGCATAACAGTTGTAAAGACACGAGGTTAGACTCTTTTATGGTGTAAGACTGCCCGGACCCGTCCGGCAAATCCAGCTGCCATAAATGCCAGTCTAATGTGAGAGGTCCTTACGAGGTTATGGCCTGAATGAATTAAGAAATACTTAACCAGATAAACATGTAAGGTGGGACATGGGGGTTAAGTAGGTGCCTTGGGTGGCATGAGGAATCTAGTGGGTGCCCTTAGTGGCATGCGAAACACGATTAGTAAGACTTAACCAAACACACATGTAAATGAACATGACTAAGAGGGTTAAGTGGGATATACTATTGTTGACAAGCTTAGGTGGGTAGCTTGTGGGGGCCCATTTCAACCAGTAACCCAAACGTATCTTTGTGGGCTCGACCCAAGTCGAGGATGGGACACGCATACTGGACTTGACTATAAGAGGCCAAAACGGGGAGCTGTGGCAACGCAAGTCCAACGGGTTTCATATGCATGTGTGGACCCGGGCTGGTAGGTAAGACGTTGTTGCATCGTGTAGGTATAAGCCGTGCATTCTCAGTTGTATCGGGTTGCCACTTTAGGGGAGTGATATACCCCACTGTGGGGCCAGCACGGGTATCTATGAGTAGGGAGCCGATCGAAAGTGGGTAGTGGGGTACACCTAGTGGAGATAGGGGCAGACGACACCTCTGTAGTCAGCTAGGGGTACGTAATGCTATTTATATGTTTCTTTGTGAAGCAAGTGGGATCAACCTTTAGGGTGACTGGTGCAGTGCAGTGTAGTAATTATTCGATAGTAATTAGGTATGCCTTTAACGTTATCCTTCACGTTATCTTTATCTGTTCATTCCATACCTAATAGTTCATAGACATTTACTTGTCTTCCAGCTTATGCCTTAGTCTAGTTATTTTGATAATAATATTGTTAGAATTGTCATACTCGCCAGACTTTATGTCTAACCCCCTCCATTTCTATCCTTTTTTCCCTCCAGGTCCTCAGGTTGGGCCCAGTTCTAGTGGAGTTTGATTGGATTGCTTTATCTCTCTTGGAAAGCTTGGACCGTTGAAGTAAAGTCCATCTTGTTATCTTCTTTAATGGCTATTTGTGTAATGGGATTATGTATTTTGTTTTTATGAAGATGGATAATGTACTTGACTCTGATTAATGGTTTTGTGATGTAATAAACACGTTTAATTTCCGCTGCAATAAAATGAAGTTTTAGATTTCCAAGTACTACTTATTATCTGTCTTGTTGTAATTTTCTATTCTATATTCACTTAAAACCTCCATGGAAGTTAATGCATTCCCTTTGTGAGTGACATTAATGGACGTGGGGTGTTACAATGAATATTTATTTATTCATATACACATCAAAAATTATATTTTTAACGATAAAATATTTTCTTCTATACATGAATATTTTATTCAGTTCATTTCACATCACAAACAATTTTCACAACACAATCAAACAAAAAAGTCGTCCATGGTCTGTGGACGACGGGTGTCGGGTGCTTATAAGCACCGTCTGCATTCTAGTATATATTTTAACTAGAAAATATATTTAAAGTGAGAAGTTCTCACCTTTGGTTTCCACTCCTCCATTTTTATTTCTGAATTTCAGAACAGTCCTGACTTGCCTGAAATTCCAACGCAATCTTCGTCACGCTATTCATAGTAAAAATCACATTTTTATTTCAATTCTAAAAATTATATTTTTACTTCGCTAAAAATTATATTTCTAATACTCTACATATATAAAAATCATATTTTTAATGTCGCTACATGTACATAAAAATCATATTTTTATAACGCTACTACATAGGTAAAAATCAAAATTTTAACACAATGTTTACATTATAAAAATCACATTTTTATATCGCTACTACATATATGAATATCGGATTTTTAGCCAACTAATAATTATTTCTTTGTATGACCATTTTATAAATAACATATATAATCTAAAATTCATATTTTTATCTTTCTAAAAACATTTCCATGCCATACACTAGTTAAAAATCATATTTTTAATCTTGCCAAAAATATTTTCTTCCTACGATAAAAATCCTATTTTTATTTTGAAATCATACATAAAAACCATATTTTTATTTAGATATATTATAAAAGAAAAAAAAACTGATTTTTCAAAATTGATTTCATAAAAAAATAAAATAAAAATTTACAGTCACTCGGAGGAGGAGGGGGTTTAGGGCACACAGGCGGTCGGGGTCAGGCCAATGTCGGCGGAGGCGGCGGTTGCGTCGAGTTCCTAGGGGTTTGGGGGGTTCTGGTCTCGTGGCTTCATAGGAGAACGGGGGAGGAGAGAGAGGCAAAGGGGGAATCAGTGGGGGAGGGCACCGTAGATGGGGGTGGTGCACGACAACTTCGTCGATGATCTGGAGGTGGGCTGGAGCGACGAGATCCATCATGGTTTTGTTTTCTTTTTTTATTTCAAAGTGAATGCTGAAGTGAGAGAATGAAGGGTTGGGGGGCCTTTATATAAAAATATATATATTTAATTTCTAATTTTAAACCCAAAAGGTTATCTTTCCATTCGAACTCTGATTCAAACCCAACGACTGTCGCCCTAGCTAATTACCCCTATTTCGAACACAATGGAATATGTTTCGTATCCCAATTCCACTATTTCGATAGGTTTTCATTCAAATTAAAATATGAATCAGTATATATTCAATTTGAATGCACATTTTAATTTACCGCGGCCACATACTGATTCTAAAAATTCTAGAAAAATTATTTCTAGCTTCATATTGACGATACGGTCCTAACAAAATTAATTTTGTCAAATTTGAAGATCATTTGAAAAAAGGCCATTTTCTGGTTGATCCAACTTGACTAAAATTGACAAAACATGTTTTCCTTAGCCACGCTCACAAATTAATCCCAAAAATTATGAATTTTGGAATCTAGCAATAATTTGACATCCCGGATCCAACAAAAGTGGTTTCGTCAAAAACGGAGGTCGTTCGCAAAATGGCTATTTTAAGGACTTTATTTCCATAGCGACTATTCTGAATTTTTGACTGAACATAACTTTTTATTCCCACTATGAAATTTGGATTTTTCGGATTCATTAGAAAGATATTTTCAAATAGATTCTAATATTTTTAGTTTCACTTAAATCCGGTTTATTTTGAATTCTATACATTCATTTGAAATTTGAAATCAAATTTTCAAACTACCATGCCATTTCCAATTCTTTTTATAATTAAAATAAATATTTATATTCTGATTTCAATTTAAATAAATATATATGTTCTAATTCTATTCAAAATATATTTCTCGTCGTTATTATTTAAAACAAATAATTTTAAATATTCAAAATTCAATAAAATTACCAAAATAAAATTTTTAAATTGGTTCTGATTTTCCGGGTTGTTACAATCTCCCCCACTTAAAATCTTTTCGTCCTCGAAAAGGAACGGTGCTAAAAATTGTTTAACTAATCAACTCAACTTTCAGTTTGGCTTTCATTCTTCAACTTTTCAGTTTCTAAGAATTTCTAATTTTTCAAAAATTTGGCTAACACCCTAAATTTTCGAAAAATTTCGCCATAACCTCCTTTGTACGGGGAGCACTGGGAAAATCCCCAAACCGCCACATAGGCCCTCTCATCTCAAAAAGAAAAAGAAAAAGCCAATCGGCTCATAAAATCATCCAAACCCAATGAATTAGTAAACATGTATCTATTTGCCGGGCATACAATTTTATTCCTCTTCTCTAGCCTCCTTGCTGTGACATGTTCAATGTATGTACATGTGTATGCATGAAATCTCAAACAATTTTCAATTCAGTTCAAAATTTGATACAATTTGGCCCAAATTTATCGTACATCTATATGTTGGTTTAAATGAATAATCACACAACACAATCATCAATCAATTAGTTGATTATCATTTCAAACACATATCTTTAATATACATATTTAAAAATCATATTTTTGATACCAAATCACAACAATAAGCCCTATCTAGTTTTGGTCTCACACTAGTCAATTGGAAATATATAGAAATCCCACTTTCGAAACCCGAACATAAATGTTGATGATGCTCGAGCGATCATTAGAATCATCTCTGAGCAACTAGAGTGTGATTCTATATCTATCCAGTATATTAAAACTTCGAATATACGTTTGCAAGGCGTATATGATCTTTATATATTGGATTGTCCAAATCAATTTAAAATAAACATTCAAATACATATAAAATGGTTTAAATTTTCAAAAAAAAAAATTGTTTTCACTTTTATTTTAAAAATAATACTCTTCACACTCGTTTTAGGATACTACTGATCCCATCTCTAACAAGTCATTCTCATTGGATATTACTAATCCAATCTTTGATGAATTCTTTCGTTTGGTTCTAATGTGCCTTGTTCTCGAGCTCTGTAAACCAAAGCTCTGATACCAAACTGACACGACCCGAACTTCCCCAATCTCCGAAGAGAAGAGAAAGAACAGATTGCTTTGAGGACAAGACGAATCAGAACACAAACAGATGAACATTTCATTGCTTATTACAATAATTTACATCAGAGTACAAGAATATACAGAGTATGAATAAATATTATACATCAGAAAAATATCAGAGATTACAAATTACAATGCAGCGGAAAATAACACAAAACACAACTAAAAGTAATAAACGGATACAGAGCTTTCCGAATATCATTCCGGCTATAAACCAGGATCCTGTGAATATAAATCTGCAAAACCAAAACTACTAGCTGCCTTTGTGAAAATAGCGGCACCCGGAGTTTAGGTTAAAACAATAAACTCTAGGTCAGTCATGTGACTGGTGTGAGAACTAAAACAGTTATTTAAAACTTTACTTTAAAAGAGAGTAATTCAAGGGACCATGCCGTATAACACAGAACGGGTTTTCTCCTAAGAATACTAGTGCATAGGATAAACAACGCAATGCTTTTTGAAAAAATGAAGCTATTATAAGACCCAGGTCCCATCACACAATGCAACACAAGCCAGAGGATAGGATTTTCCCTTATAATAGCCAAACATGCTTGGTACATTTAAAACAAATCATTTGATACTATTATAAGTGTATAGTGTCCAAACAACTTCAAATATAAATGAATCAATCATAAGCGGCATGGGTACTATCTATCATGTCTCCAATACTAGGCTCTACAATCAAAACCGAAATGTCACGTATTGGAAATTGGTTTTCCGTCATGAGTCAAGGCAAGGGATGTACTCCTAGCCCGCTTCGAGACACTCTAGCAAATGTCTCGGGACTACACACTTTGGGTAACCCTTGGATCCTGCAGTGCCGGTCCACTCAAAGTGCAAAAGTGGATTGGTTATACCTGAACACAAGTTTCTCAGCCCTAAAGGACCCATCCATTGGCTCTATAGTAACTGATATATCTGAGGCGCCTCACATTCCAACAACCACATAGGTAAAAATATATAAATGCCAAGGTGTGTAAAACCCGACACCACCCATAACTAAACAGAAACGTCATGCACTCACTGCGTTCCCTTATCCCGTTTTTGACTCATACCGAGGTGTGAGGCTCATGAATTAACGCTATACACAAAGCGGTGCTATATTAAAGTTGTGCTTTGATCATTAACCACAAGATTATGCTTTTCAACAAAAGCCTTGATCACTGCATCTCAACATGCCACATAGGCAATTCATGCCATGCGACTGATATCTATCGATATATAACCTCTGAGCTCGTACGTCTCAGAGAAGGGCATTAAGCAAGAGAATAAATTCTCCACCGCCAAATACATATATATCTAATAGAAATCAATCAACTCAGAATAAAATTCAATGTCATACACACAATCCATTTACAAGTCCATTCCACGTTTGAACGAAACCGGAGGCACCTTATTCCTCGTCCCATATGTCCAATACAGGAGAGAGGCCCTCGCATATCCGTCGATCTCCAAGTACGTCTGGACGATCACCACTTATTACCTCGTCTTGGGTGTCTAGTCCAATCAAGACATCAGTAATCATCCAAACGATGTGAAGACCTCTAGTCTTCAACCACCGTCTTCATCGTCGACTTATCGTCGAATCAGTTATTCAGAATGGGTATAAACTCGGCCTTTCCGAATAACTCGCGTATATAATAAACAAGTGTTATAATAACACAACATACGCCTCATTCCAATCCAGAATATTCTTTATTCAAATATTCACAATCTTAGGGAAAGGTTCCCATTAATTTTATCAAAGATAAATTCTTTAAAATTTATTCTTTAATCTTCCTTTGAATATCATTTCAAACCATATTAAGGTTTTCCAAACTAGTCGGGATTAGCGCACCATACCGCAGTAATTATTGATTTCATTTCCTAATCCCAACCTATTCATCCTAAGGAGCAAAACTGGTAATACTCCATATCTAACACCACGGTCTTGTCGGTAAAATTAATTACCATTTCCCATTCAAATCTAATTAAAGATTTAACTATCACTAGGAGCAAAACTGGCGATACTCCATTCTCGATCATTTCCCAAATTTGATAACTTAAATTATGACATTCCCTTTTTCAATCTATTTAAAAATTCATTAAAACTCCACTTAGTTTTAATCTTCCCAAAAATCAATATTAATGATTATTTAACTTTGGTAACACAAACATGTCGCATCGACAATCTACACCGAACTATTGATTTCTGCCGATATATAACCTCTAAGCTCGTATGTCTCAGAAAAGGGTGTTAAGCAAGAGAATAAATTCTCCGCCACCAAATGTTGAATTAAGCAATTCATGGCATTTTTATTAATGACAAGGAGAAGTTTCAAGATCGATAAAAAGAAGAGATTCAATGGTATTAAAAGTTAGAGGTTGATTATTTAGTAATTTAGTTGTGTTAAAAATGTTAAAATCTATCCTCAAATAGTCATATACCTCAGTGGTTTGAATATATATATATGTGTGTGTGTGTATATATATATATATATGAATGCACATTCATTGTGCATAATGCCAGAAACCGGTCGACCGGATTCAATACGTGCGGTCGACCGTTTCTGGGCAGAAATGCACAATAAACGTGCACGCATGTATATAACGTATATATATTCAAATACCAGTCTACCGGTAATTTTTTACCTGTCGACTGGTCTTCGAACTGAAAGCAACTCTTCGTACAGACATCTTCATTCATCAATGGTTGCTTCCTTTTTCTTTCATCAAAAATCATTTCTATTCAATACTTCTCTTCACCAATGTTTGCAACTCTTTATCCTCTATAAATACAACATGAAATCATCAATTCCAATAACTAATTTTTTCTATCTATTGCTGATTTCATTCTTGATCATTCAAAGCATTCAAAAGCTCATAATCTTCCTATATCGCTGTTGAATCCTAGAATCTACATACTATTCTTTTGATTCAAACACGATATCATCTTCCAAATCTTCACGAATTCAAATTCTATTTGAGGATAAGATTTTAGAAAGGTTGTACAAGAATTGACAAATTCGTGTTATTAAGAGCACACATTGTCAAATTACAAGTATACACATCTTCTGTGAAGTCCTCCATGTTGTGAGAGGCAAAGTTGTGAAGTCCTCGTGTTGTAAGAGGCGTGAAATCCCGTTCGGCTGCTCGGTTATTGTGAACTTGTTCCTCCGGGTGAAGCGAGGTAGTTGATTAGTGAAAATCCAGAGAGAGGTCTTGGACTGGACGTATGACGGTGCTCCAAACCAGTATAAAAATCCCTGGTGTGATTTTCCTTTTACTGCATTTACATATCTGTGATACTGTTTTTGTGAGATCTTTCTATTTCATATTTATTTGCATAACTATTGTATTAGACAAATAGTTGTGTGTTATTCCATATTACACGATCCGAGTGTACTATTACCTGACAAGTACACGTACACATTTTCAATTGGTGTCAGAGCACGGTCATCTTAAAACCGTAACACAGTTATTTGATGTATTTTAGTAATATGGAAAATAACCCAAGTAGTAGCACTAACACCACTTACACTGAAGGTCAGTCGACACAAAGACTTCCTTTCTTCAATGGTCTTAACTATAGATATTGGGCAACACGTATGGATTTTTACATGCAATCAACTAGCTATGATGCTTGGAATTCTACTCAGAAAGAAATAGTGAATCCAACAACTGAGTATTCAGAATGGACACCTGCTGAGAAAACAACAGCAGTTGTAAATGCAAAAGCAATAAATATGTTGTTTTGTGCATTCGATCAAAATGAATATAACCGTGTTAGTATCTGTACCACTGCATATCAAATTTGGAAAATGCTAAAAACTACTCATGAAGGTACTAACAAGGTTAAACAAGCAAAAATAGCATTGTTGAAAAGTCAATTTCAAAATGAAGCCAAATGAAACAATCAATGAGATGTATTTGCGGTTTCAAACCATTCATCATGCACTTATCGGATTAGGGCAAAAATATTCTGATTTTGATGTAGTTTCAACAGTCCTACATTCTCTGACTAATGAATGGGAAGGAAAAGTATTAGCAATAGAAGAAGCTAATGATCTTTCCACCATGAAGCCAGATGAATTGATAGGAAATCTTATGTCCTATGAAGCTAACTTGCAGGCTAGAAAAGAACAAAAAGAAGAAAAGAAAAAGGTAGATTTTCATGCTGAAAAAGTTGAAGACATCTCAGATTCCGAAGATGAAGATCTAGTGTTCATTGCAAAAGGATTCAAGAAATTCTTAAAGCAACGAAAACTAGTTGATACAACAAAAAGAAGTTCAGTTCAAACAAACCATCATCATCAAATATAGAATGCTTTAACTGTCACGAAAAGGGACATATGCAAAAGGATTGTCCAGAGCAAAAGAAGAAGTCAGAAAATGAAAAATTCAAAAACAAGAAGGACAAGTCAAAGAAACGAGCATTCTCAGTGACATGGGATGATTCAGACTAATCTTCTTCTAATAGTGAAAGTGAATCAGGCAATGAACAAGCCAATGTATGTTTCGTGGCGACATAAGATGAGGTACAATTCCTTGTTTTGAAGAAGTTCTTGATATAATTGCTGAATTAATATTTAAATTTAAAGATATGAAACGACAATGCAAGCAAGATCAAGCAGATTTAAGTAGAGCAGAATTTGAACGAGATATGTTAAAAGACGAGAAGAAAATATTAGAAGAGGAACTTGAAAAAATTCAAGAATCATCAGCTAATATTGATTCTCAATTATCTCTTTTAAGTCAAGAAATTGAAACTCAAAAAGAGAAAAATGATGCTCTTACTACTGAAAATCATGAGCTTAAGGCGAAAGTCAAAATTCTAGACCTAGAAAAAGCTAGTTTACAAACTAAGTTAGACAACATCACTCAAAATGTTTCTAACTTCAATAGAGGTCGAGAAAATTTGATAAAAATTATTGAAAGTTCATAATCTGCTACGAATAAACAAGGTTTGGGCTATAAGAAACAAGATATCAAGAAACATCTTGGCAATAAAAGAAAAAGAAAAAAGAAAAAAGTACAAGAAACTGAAGCTAAGAAAAATCTTAGTTTATTATATTCCAAACCAAAACCGGTTGTGAAATTTCAAAAGAAAAATGTAAAGACTATCAAAATATGGGTTCCTAAAACAAATAACAATTTGATTAGGAACAAATACATTCAGAATTCTTTGAAATACTGTGCATCATAATTCCAATTATTTATATAAAGGGGATCGTATGGGTTTGGACTCCTAAGACCTAACTTTAGGACCTTATGAAAAGGTGGGTACCATGAACTTAATTTTATTTTTTGCAGGTCCCACTTGAGAAAAGAGGAAAGTGGATACTGGACAGTGGTTGCTCGAAGCATATGATTGGCTTATTGACAAATATCACTTATTCAGATGGTGGCTCCATCACTTTTGGAGATAATTCAAAAGGCTATATCATCGGCAAAGGCGATGTGAGAAATTGCGGTACATCTAACTTACCTCTTATTACAAATGTCATGCTAGTTAAAAATTTAAAACACAATTTACTTAGTATCAGTCAACTATGCGACAAAGGTTTTATCATTTCTTTTTCGGATAACAAATGTAGTATTTTAGATAAAGATCGTAATTTAGTTTTCGAAGGTTATAGAGATAGAAATATTTATATTCTAAATATGAATATTAATCATAATTCAGATATGTGTCTTGTAGCAAATGATAATGATCCATGGCTATGGCACAAATGTTTCTGTCATATAAACTTCAGAACTATCGACAAGTTAGCCAAAAATGATCTAGTTAGAGGACTACCCAAAATGAGTTTTACGATTGATAATATTTGTGATGCATGTCAATTAGGAAATTATCGTCATTCAAATCCAAGAAAGTCATATCAACATTACAACCGCTTGAGCTATTACATATGGATTTATTCGGACCAACACAGGTTCCGTCAATAAATCATAGTCGATATGTGTTTGTAATTGTTGATGATTATTCTCATTATACATGGGTGATTTTCTTGAAAAACCAAAGTGACACTTTTAATCATTTCAAATCCTTCGTCAATAGAATTTAAAAATCAAAAGAGCTTAAGGTTAAGAATATAAGAAGTGATCACGGCGGAGAGTTCGAAAATAATGAATTTGAACATTTTTGTACAAAGAAAGGTATAAATCATAATTTTTCGTTTCCTAGAACTCCACAACAAAACGGAGTTGTAGAACGGAAAAATCGGACATTACAAGAATGTGCAAGAACATTATTAAATGGATCCACCTTACCAAAACATTTTTGGGCAGAAGCTGTTGCAACTGCGTGTTATGTTTTGAATCGTGTATCCATTCGACCTCTTACCAAGAATACACCTTATGAGTTATTTAATCAAAGAAAGCCAAATATCTCATACTTCAAAGTTTTTGGTTCTAAATGCTTTATTTTAAATATGAAAGACCATCTTGGAAAATTTGATCCAAAATCTGATGAAGGTATATTTGTCGGATGTTCAGAATGAAGCAAGGCCTATCGTATATTTAATAAGAGAACTAAAACTAATGAAGAATCACTTCATGTCTCTTTTGATGAATTCTATAAACCGTCTCATAATGTATCAGATGACGAAGAAACTATAGTCACTGATAATCCTATCATCACAAATAATGACTCTGACTCAGAAATTGTTGAGGATATTCCTCAGCCTGTTGTGATACCTTCTCCACCAAGATTTCGATCTCCTCCGTGAATTCAAAGAGATCATCTGGTTCAAAATGTTATTGGAGAAGTAACATCAAAAATAAGAACGAGGGGTCAGCTCAATCAAATGGGTCATGTCGCGTTTCTTTCAAATATCGAACCTAAGAATCCGAAAGAAGCTGCTACTGATGATTACTGGATCATTTCCATGCAGGAAGAACTTAATCAGTTCGAGCGCAATGATGTCTGGGAACTTGTTCCAAGACCAACTGATCAGTCAGTTATTGGTACGAAATGGGTCTATAAATATAAGGCCGATGAACAAGGAAATATAACCAGAAATAAAGCAAGATTAGTAGCACAAGGATACAATCAGGAAGAAGGTATCGATTACGAAGAAACTTTTGCACCCATTGCACGACTAGAAGCTATTAGAATCTTATTGTCCTTTGCTTGTCATCATAATTTCAAACTTTATCAAATGGATGTCAAAAGTGCTTTTCTAAATGGGTTTATCAAAGAGAATGTATATGTCGAACAACCTCCCTTGTTCGTATATGAGAAACATCCAGATCACGTATATAAACTTAAGAAAGCTTTATACGGACTAAAACAAGCACCTCATGCTTGGTATGAATGTTTAAGAAGTTATCTTACTGATTCTGGATTTCAAATTGGTAAAGTCGATCAGACTTTATTCATCAAACATTCTCAAAAAGATATATTAGTTATCTAAATATATGTAGACGATATTATCTTTGGCTCAACAAACGATAAACTCTGCAAAGAGTTTGCAAATATTATGACCAAAGAATTTGAAATGTCTCATATGGGAGAACTATCGTATTTTTTTGGTCTTCAAATTAAACAGCATTCTAACGATATTTTTATTAATCAAGAAAAATACTGTGGAAATCTTATCAAACGCTTCGGTTTAGAAAATACATATGGTAAACCGACTCCTATGAGTACGACTACACATCTTGAAAAAGATGAACATGGTAATAATGTTGACCAGAAGTTATATCGAAGCATGATTGGTTCTCTTCTTTATCTTACCGCAAGTCGTCCTGATATAATGATGAGTGTTTGTTTGTGTGCAAGGTTTCAAGCAAATCCTAAAGAATCACATTTACGAGCTGTAAAACGTATAATACGGTAACTTAATAAAACCAAAGACTTTGGTCTTTTCTACCCAAAAGATTGTCCATTCAAATTAGTGTCCTATGCTGATGCTGATTTCGGCGGCTCTCGTACGGATAGAAAGAGTACAAGTGGTACTTGCCATTTTATTGGAAAATCACTTGTCTCTTGGTTTAGTAAGAAACAAAATTGCGTTTCACTCTCGACATGTGAAGCTGAGTATATATCAGCAGCTTTAGCTTGTACTCAAGTACTATAATTACAACAAACACTTCGTGATTTTGATATTCATTTATCAAACTCCATCATATACTGTGATAACACAAGTGCGATCAACTTATCGAAAAACCCAGTCAATCATTCTCGAACAAAGCACATTGATATTCGACATCATTTCTTAAGAGATAATATTGAAAAAGGAACAATATGTCTCGAATATGTCCAGACTGAACATCAGCTAGCGGACATTTTTACTAAGCCTCTACTTGAATCAAGTTTTATTTCTTTGCGTAGAGAGCTTGGATTGATTTCTAGAACCGAACTTGATGTTTAACATATAAACGTACATAAACATTGATAAGTTCTTTTCTAAACGGTACTTTCATTTCTATATATCTTAGCTATTAAGTAGCTTTTACTATTATTAGTAAAAAATTATGAGCTTTAAATTTTTATGGTTTATATGATCTGAATGTTTTTAACCATTACTCTTTATTTAGAAAATCCTATATATATATATATATGTGTTCTTTCCTTCTCTTTTCTGCAACTACTACCTTTGAGTCCATTTTATTATTCGTAAACGAGTTTAATTATATCCAAAATGGCACACATCTGCGATGAATGTGCTCAGAGATCACATATCACTAGTTCTGAATCGAAGGAATACTACTCTCTGGAGACACCTAAAAGTGGACCAGAATGTTCGCATACCCCCAGATATACACCAAAGTCCAAACGTGCTAAGAAAGCATTATTTCCCCCCCCCCCACGGACTAGAGAGAAGATAAGTGAGATTCACCACTACCAGAAACATCAGATGGATCTCCAGCGTTAACTTCATTACGAACAAAAACTTACGTCCGACTGTTTAACTCTCTTAGAACGCATGGCGTCATTTTTCTGTAGCACGGATAATTCACTTCCTTTTTATCTCTCTCATACTCTCAAACCCTTTGAAAACAAAAAAAATCCCCAAATTTCTTTCTCCTACAAAATCAATGGCTCCACCACAAAAGAGATTAAAGAAATCAAGTTCTACTCAACTCTAACCTATTGATTCCAATAACAAACAATGGCTAATGGATCCAATAGCAGTGAGAAGATGGAATGCTATGAAAGATTATACGATTCACGAAGGTCATTTCATCAATTTCTCTGATTTTATTCTCTACGATGTTAAAGAATTAGCGAAACAAGCCCGTATTCAAAATCTCCTAGACCATGATAAGAACAAAGTGGAAATCAATCATATCATGATCAAGTTGTTCTATGCTAATCTTAACTTAGACAAGTTTAAACCAGAGAATGTTGCTCATTGTCTATGGTCCGTTGTATGTGGTGAGCACATTTTTATTTCAAAGGAACGAATGGCCACAGTTCTCGGTTCGCCTAATAATGGAAGAGAATTCTCTACCGATTTTTGTACTGTTCATACTCGAGACAAGGTCAGTCATCTTTTTATCGAAGATCATAAAATTAGTACAAAAGCAATTAACCTACGAGCTACTGCTAGAATTTTAGATCAAACTATCACACACTCTTTATTGCCGAGAGTTGGTAATTTTGATGCCATATATAAAGAGAATTTTAAGGCTTTGTATGCGATATATGGAGGTATAGAAATTAACTGGATAAGCATGATCTTTGATGAGATTCTGCTTGTGAATAATCGTACAAGACCACACTTATTCTACAATGAATATATCATGTGACTTCTACTTGATTGTAGTCTCAAGTCTCCCCAATCTAAAATCTCCAAACCAAATTATATCAACAAAGCAACAAGAAAGAGAATGAAGCTTCCTGAACCTTGTTTGAATATCATACCCTTTAAACAATATCAACAACAAGGTCCCCAAGAAAGCACTTCATCAAAAGCCTCCAAACCTAAACCAGAAGAGGTTAAACTCCTTCAACCATTCTCATGGACTAAAGATTCACTTGAACAAATTGCACGGAATCAATTCCTTCTCGAAGCAAGACTTAAGCGTACCGACAACAAAATTGAACGTTTAGATACAAAGCTTGACAAGCGCTTCTCAAAATTTAAGTCTTTCTTTAGTACTCTTTGGGATGCAATTTCATATGCATCGTCATCCTCCTCTACGCACATACCAGACCCAGGCAAACGTCCAATGCCTCCTACTTTTACATGGTCATCTTCAGAGGAAGGCACAAGTTCTGGAGCAACTGTTGGACGTGGTCGTGGGGAAACCGAGACTGAGGAAGAAGATGTTCAAGGCGAAGGAGACAAGGAAGAAGGAAACAAAGAAATCGATTGGGATACAACTGAATCTGATTCTCCACCTTAGTAGTTCTTTTCAACCACGTCTTTTGGTATTATATTTTACTTAATCAAGACTTAACTCAGCACTTGTACATAAATAGTGCTACATTTCATTTTGGGTTTGTATGTATTAACTCTTAGATACATAATTTGTTTGACTATGTCTGGTGTGTATTGTATGCTACAATCCTTGTGCATTTCATGCTTAAGTTATGGTATTTGTATGATATCTACTCCTTTTTGTCGACGACAAAGGGGGAGAAAAATGTTACTAACAATATGTTTTGCAGATTTGTTTAATATATATTTCAGGAGGAGTACATATTCAGGAGGAGTTAGAAACACTTTCAGAGCATGTTGTCATCAATCAAAAAGGGGGAGAGTGTTGAATCAAGGAATTCATGGCATTTTGATTAATGACAAGGAGAAGTTTCAAGATCGATAAAAAGAAGAGATTCAATGGTATTGAAAGTTAGAGGTTGATTATTTAGTAATTTAGTTGTGTTAAAAATGTTAAAATCTATCCTCAAATAATCATATACCTCAGTGGTTTGAATATATACATATATGTATGTATATATATATATATATGAATGCACATTCATTGTGCATAATGCCAGAAACAGGTCGACCGGTTTCAATACGTGCGGTCGACCGTTTCTGGGCACACATGTATATAACGTATATATATTCAAATACTAGTCTACTGGTAATTTTTTACCTGTCAACTGGTCTTCGAACTGAAAGAAACTCTTCATACGGACATCTTCATTCATAAATGGTTGCTTTCTTTTCCTTTCATCAAAAATCATTTCTATTCAATACTTCTCTTCACCAATGTTTGCAACTCTTTATCCTCTATAAATACAACATGAAATCATCAATTCCAATAACTAATTTTTTCTATCTATTCTATCTATTGCTGATTTCATTCTTGATCATTCAAAGCATTCAAAAGCTCATAATCTTCTTATATCGTTGTTGAATCCTAGAATCTACATACTATTCTTTTGATTCAAAAATGATATCATCTTCCAAATCTTCACGAATTCAAATTCTATTTGAGTATAAGATTATAGGAAGGTTGTACAAGAATTGACAAATTCGTGTTATTAAGAACACACATTGTCAAATTACAAGTCTACTCATCTTGTGTGAAGTCCTCCGTGTTGTGAGAGGCAAAGTTGTGAAGTCCTCGAGTTGTAAGAGGCTTGAAATCCTGATCGGCTGCTCGGGTATTGTGAACCTCTTCCTCCGGGTAAAGCGAGGTAGTTGATTAGTGAAAATCCAGAGAGAGGTCAGGGACTGGACGTAGGACGGTGCTCCGAACCAATACAAAAATCCCTGGTGTGATTTTCCTTTTACTGCATTTACATATCTGTGACACTGTTTCTGTGAGATCTTTCTATTTCATATTTATTTGCATAACTATTGTATTAGACAAATAGTTGTGTGTTATTCCACATTACACGATCCGAGTGTACTATTACCTGACAAGTACACGCATACATTTTCACCAAACAGATATATATTTAGCAGAGATCAACCATACAGTTCGAAATACAATGACAGACATGTAATCCTTCCTTTAACTGGGTTAAAGAACTAATGTCATTTAAAACACAGTTCACGATATACCCAAATCACATTCCATTAATTATGGAATCTTCACGGAAAAACAAATCAATATATAATAGATATCGATTTCTGTATCTGACTAATAATATAAATGGAATAATGAAAAAGCCTTTGTAAATTCCATATGTATTGACAGTCTTCCTCCACAGAAGTTCACTTTGATTATTATCAATCGAATTCCATTCAATTCCAATTTAATATATTAAATTGGAAAACGTTACTTTGGAAAATTCCCGTTAAATCTTAATAAAAAGATTTATATATTCCAAAACACATTTCACTGTAAATCGGGTTAAAGAACGAATGTCGTTAAAAACACAGTTCATAATAAATCCAATTCACATTCCATTTTCAGGTCCAATTAAATGTTAATTAATTGGTAATTCTTCTTTAAATCTTAATTAAAAGATTTATTCTTTTCACACTGGGTTTAAGAATAGTGTCATGTAAAACACAATTCACGACAAACCCAAAATCCCATCAGTCTCTAACCATAAATTAGTAAGAGAACAATTCCCTAAGTATTAATCCTGAAGGCCGAAACCAACATCAGATCAATACCCAGGAAACCATTCAACTTAGCTAATCTCCTGTCAGTTTCTAATTTTCTTAACTCCATTGGGTTTAAGAACAGTGTTATTAAAGATACCATTCGCAACAAACCCAAACAATTTGATATTAAATACAAGGCTCTGAATAGAAAATATATCGGTTTATATTCAATATCAAATTCTGAAACCAACAAATATCGTATTGGAATAATGATATATATATCTTCCAAATTCCTCCACAATATCTGTATAATCACGGAATCCAATACCGAAATATTCCAAAGATAATTTCGATTCAAATCCATTCCAATTCATGTATTGGAAATTCCGATTATTTTACAACCATTTCAAATCCAATTTGGTTATTTAAAAATATCGGATTATAATTCTGGTTCATAACTAGTTCATTTCGATAAAATATATTTTTATCTTTTCAAATATGGAATTTTTCATCCTAATTCTTTCCAAATCATTTATTATGATTTCAGACAAATTATTAATATTTTTAATAATTTTATCAAGGCCCGTACAGTCAATTTCCATAAACGGTCATCGAACTGCACTTACAGCGACCTTTTTCAAATTTGATTTGGACATGATTCCAAATCCAACCATTAGATTTCAAATCTCTTGTATTAGTTGGAAATCTCTTTTCGATACCAACCCAACGGCT
Source organism: Allium sativum (assembly GCA_030737875.1). NCBI lineage: Eukaryota > Viridiplantae > Streptophyta > Magnoliopsida > Asparagales > Amaryllidaceae > Allium > Allium sativum. The sequence goes on from CM060919.1 coordinate 798,487,290, forward strand.
CCGGTTTTAAGAGAATTCGACGGTCGGATCTCCCGTAATGTCCGTTCGAAGTCAATGGTCGAAATTCGCGAGCTGCCGCAGCGCGGCGCGTTCTATTCAGGCCATTATATATATAATATATTTCGTCGATTTCCAAATAAAACGTATTTTATAAATCGTTACAAATTCGTTTTCAAAACGATTTCAACTTCATATTCAATTTCGAATCAAAATTGAATATTCCATATCATCGATATATAAATGATAGTATTTTCAAAACATTCGATTTTGAAATCACTTCCTTTTCGATATTCATTATAAAAATGAATAAAATCGATATAAATATCGCTCAGTCAAAATGGCGTTAATCTAATCAACACAACTTTATATATTTAAATATTTTCGTGTTCATCCCAAATCGGACATCAAAATCATATTTTGATCCTTTTCTGAATATTATTTTAGAATATTCGTTATTTTTAAAATAATCGTTACTTTTAGAATATTCATTCTGTCTGAACTGGAATCAGACACAGTCAATTAACATATAATTTGATTTATATGGATTTCATATAACACATGTATACAACAACCATGATAAACAATCAAGCATCATCCAAAGTGCATTCTACCCTGTATAAGCATTAAATATAAATATTTAACGCTTACAACAGTTTGTCAACCTATCGATTGACATACAACTAAACAGTTGGGATTAGTGTACGTCAAATATCATCCAACACCTGTGTGGGGTTTCAATCCACAAACATAGAATTTATTTGTGCAGTTGGGCAACATGTAAAATTTATCGTCCTAATCCATATCAGTCAAATGGGTGTACATAAACAAATCGTCCAATTTGTAAATGAATATTTATTTTATTCATATACACGTTAAAAATTATATTTTTAACGATAAAATATTTTCATCTACACATGAATATTTTATTCAGTTCATTTCATATCACAAACAATTTTCACAACACAATCAAACAAAAAAGTCGTACATGGTCCGTGGACGATGGGTGTCGGGTGCTGCTAAGCACCGTCTGCATCCTAATATATATTTTAACTAGAAAATATATTTAAAGTGAGAAGTTCTCACCTTTGGTTTCCACTCCGCCATTTTTATTTCTAAATTTCAGAACAGCCCTGACTTGCCTGAAATTCCAATGCAAACTTCTTCATGCTGTTCATAGTAAAAATCACATTTTTATTTCAATTCTAAAAATTATATTTTTACTTCGCTAAAAAATATATTTTTACTTCGCTAAAAATTATATTTTTTAATACTCTACATATATAAAAATCATATTTTTAATGTCGCTACATGCACATAAAAATCGTATTTTTTTAGCGCTACTACATAGGTAAAAATCATATTTTTAACACGATGTTTACATTATAAAAATCACATTTTTATATTGCTACTACATATATACAAATCGGATTTTTAGCTAACTAATAATTATTTCTTTGTATGACCATTTTATAAATAACATATATAATCTAAAAATCATATTTTTATCTTTCTAAAAACATTTCCATGCCATACACTAGTTAAAAATCATACTTTAATCTTGCCATAAATATTTCCTTCCTACGATAAAAATCCTATTTTTATTTTGAAATCATACATAAAAACCATATTTTTATTTTGCTATATTATAAAAGGAAAAAAAACTAATTTTTCAAAATTGATTTCATAAATAAAAAATAAATAAAAAACTTACAGTCACTCGGAGGAGGTGGGGTTTAGGGTGCGCAAGTGGTCGGGGTCAAGCCAATGTCGGCGGCGGCGGCGGTTGCGTCGAGTTCCTTGGGGTTTCTGGTCTCGCGACTTCATAGGAGAACGGGGAGGAGGGAGAGGCAGAGGGGGAATCGGAGGGGGAGGGCGCCGGAGATGGGGGTGGCGTGCGGCAGCTCCGTCGACGATCTGGAGGTGGGCTGGAGCGACGAGATCCATCATGGGTTTTGTTTTCTTTTCTTTTTATTTCAAAATGAACGCTGAAGGGAGAGAAAGAAGGGTTAGGTGGCCACTATATAAATATATATATATATATATATATATATTTTCTAATTTTAAACCCAAAAAGTTATCTTTCCATTCGAACTCTGATTCAAACCCAACGACTGTTGCCCCTACCTAAGTATCCCCATTCCGAACACAGTGGGATATGTTTCGTATCCCAATTCGACTATTTTGATAGGTTTTCAGTCAAATTAAAATATGAATCTGTGTATATTCAATTTGTATGCACATTTTAGTTTACTGGGGCCACATACTGATTTAAATATTTCAGAAAAATTATTTCTAGCTTCGTATTGATGATACGGTCCTAAAAAAATTAATTTCGTCAAATTTAAAAATCGTTTGAAAAATGGCCATTTTCTGGTCGATCCAACTTGACTGAAACTGACAAAACACGTTTTCCTTCGCCACGCTCACATATTAATCCCAAAAATTATGAATTGCGGAATATAGCAATAATTCGACATCCCAGATCCAACAAAAGTGGTTTCGTCGAAAACGGAGGTCGTTTGCAAAATGGCTATTTTTAAGGCCTTTATTTCCATAGCGACTATTCTGAGTTTTCAACTAGACATAACTTTTTATTCCCGCTATGAAGTTTGGATTTTTCGGATTCGTTGGAAAGATATTTTCAAATAGATTCTAATATTTTTAACTTTACTAAAATCCGATTTATTTTGAATCCTGTACATTCATTTGAAATTTGAAATCGAATTTTCAAACTACCGTGCCATTTCCAATTCCTTTTATAATTAAAATAAATATTTATATTCTAATTTCGATTTAAATAAATATATACATTCTAATTCTATTCAAAATAAATTTCTCGTGGTTATTATTTAAAATATCCAAAATTTATTAAAATTGCCAAAATAAAAATTTTAAATTCGTTCTGATTTTGCGGGTTGTTACATTGAGCCTGGAAATTAATTGGGTATGCTTAGTAACCCTTAAAAACTAAGTGACTCTATCAAAGGTTGAAATTTTGGAGGGTTTATATCATAGCCTTAAAATCGAGACTGTATTTGCGTATACTGGTGGAACAGAAATCCATAGAGGATATGCACAACACTTAATGTAAGGTAACTCTAAACCAATATAAGAATCCCGATGTGGCCTTTCCTGTACTGCATTTACTTTTATCTACATTTTTATTCTATGATTGTTTATGTTATTGTTAATAGCATCAATTTTAATATAACTCTGTTAATCGTTAAAAAAAATTCATATAATGAAATAAACACTATTCACCCACCCATTAGTGCTAATATTACCATTACTAAATTTCACAAACGATATTGTGATGTGCTTTTGATAATGAGAGTTGGTTTAAATAATTATCACTATCAAGGATCGCTTGAAATAATAAGCTAGATTACACCAAAACTATGTAAGAGATAAATTTTACCATAATATCGTATCACTTGCTAATGTGGTGTATGAACTTTAATATTCAGACTATTTGATAATAATCATTAACTAAATTTACACTTATAAGTCATATAACTGAAATGTTGAATACTCCAACTACTACTTATTAATTAAACTATAGTTATTACAACTATGGAATGACTCATGATAGTTTTCTATTGTTTAATATAACTAAGATTAAACATGAAATGTCGATGTGATTGATTTACGCGGTTCTTGAGAATACTATGAATTTTTAAAAGAAAAGCTCTGTTTTAATTATAACTAAATTATGGCATGATGTCCATAAAAAAAACTATGGTTGGGTCGAGTGGAAGTAAATTGCTATTCAAAAGAATATTCATCTCGTCGTTATAAGGAGTTAATATCATGGTAAACTCAGTAAACTCAAAGTCAAGTTTAGGCGTAAATCATTTTGGTTAGCAATAATTGTTGCTATTGTACCGAAGAATTGGACTATAATGTTGGATGTGGATGAAGTTGGAATTTTGATCATTACCGAATTCCATAAATCTTAGGGGACATAGTTTTGACGAAAGGTATTAAAGTAAATAAAAGTCATAATCGAGTTAAGCTTAATAATATAAAATTGAAATTTTACTTATTTTAAGTGATAATTTTGGCCAAAATGTCACACTATGTGCTAAGTGGCATGTGTTCGTTAACTTTCAAATAGTTTCCTATTAATCACTTACCAATTTTACATGCGAGAGCCATACAACCAAAATAATGAGTTTTCTTTAAAACAAATGATTTAATGACTTTATGACTATTATAAATAAATTAATATTTATGAAAAATTAATTATGAAGTTTGAGTATGATTTGAGGAATAAATAATATTGTATATTTATAATAGTTGTAAGTATATTAATCAATATGCGATGTCGATAAGTAGTTAAATTATGATTTAATTAATAATATTTATTTAGGGTTAAAATGGGATTAAAGCCGATGAAAGGACCTATAGTTTTAGCTAAAAAAGATGTAACGAGTGGCCAAAAGATGGACTAGAAGTTTTTTGGATGGGCGACTCAAGCTCGAGCGGAAATGGTATGAGATACGACACACCATTCTATTTATTTCTTTCATTATAAAAGAAAGGACTCCGAAATTTAATACATTCATAGCTTTTTGTATGCCTCCTCTATCATCCATGGTAAAAAAATTATTTTTTGTATACTCCATCAAATCTCAAATCAAATTGAAGGCTATTTAATAGCAAAGGGTCTACGATTCATGGAGGACTTGCAATGTAATGAATCGAAAAGTTTTCTAAGTAAGAAGAACTCATCAATGCAAGGTTGGATTAGGGCATTAATTTTAGGTAAGTATTTTTCTTATATACATAATGCATTACCTCCATAAAAACATGTATTGTACATGTATATTTATATATTGTTAATACTATGTTGTTAGTTATGTGAGATTCATATATGTACTATTGTTGTCAAATATTGATCGGTTATGTTTATGTAATTATAAAGAAAAATAAAGATAAATCTTTTTCCCCAAAGGATCTGATACACATGGTTGATATTACTATGTTTAATTATTTATATTTTATTAATATATACACACACACACACATACACACCTTGGCAGTTAAAGCACTCAGCGGATCCAATGCGGCGGAGGCGTAAAAAGTTGTAGCGGGTTAAAGCGAGGAAATAGCAGGATATAACAGATGAGTCTAAAATAGCATATAAACCTCATCTTTAATGCTTTTACAAAAATAGAAATGATAAATATATTGAAAATTATCATTCAATTAATTATCGTGAGTATTTTCTTAATTCTAAATAAAAGCATAAGCCAATATATGTAAATAAGTCCAAACTTTTATTTAGCTTGACTGAATTTAATTGAATATTAGTATTTTATATTCTAAAAAATATATGTTTAAAAAATGTTTAGAAAATAATTTTATTATGCATAAATGTCATTTTTGATTCATTTCTCTAGCAGAAGATAAAGCGGAAATAACGGAATATAGCTGAAATAATGGGATATATCGGGAACATCAAAATATAGCGGGATTAAAGCGGAAATGCTATTTCAGAGGCTATTTGGAAATTAGCGTTTGAAACCGGCAACACGATATAGCGAAGCATAAATTGCACATATACACACACATATAGACTAATATATTATCTGATTTATTTATATGACTTATATTAAATTTTATACCTACATCACACAAATAATTGGTCGAATATTTTTAAATTTACACTTATAGCAAACATAAATTTTAAAAACCAGAAATAATTTTCTTGTAATTATTTAATATTTTCGTTAATATTAATCATTATGGAAATAGATAAGTTAATATAAAACAAATTAGGGAAAGTCTATTTGGACATAAAATTTAAACACAAATGGTGACACAATTGATTTACACAAACGGATCACCCCATGAATTCCACCTCTCCATATAAAGACAAAAAGATCCAACATTGAGGCGTTGTATCTCTTTGTTTATGTCTAATTTTGTGGCCAAATGGACGCCCCTAATAAATTATATTTCCTATTTTATTTTTTATATTTACTATATATAATATCATATCCCATTAGCATTAATCAAGAAAATAGTTTTTTCACAACAATTTAATATCTTTAAAAATTATTTTAAATTCAATTAACTCATTTAATTAATAAAAAAAATATTTTAACTTATAATAATCCATACAAAAATCTCAGGCTATTTAATTGCATTATTGATTTTCTAAAATTTTAGAATTAGAAGTACATGTTATGTACACATATATTTCTATCTTTTATTTATTTATGTTTGACTAATTAATTCCGAATATATATATATTAATATAGTAAAAAAAATATTTAAAATTTGAATTTTTGTGTATCGATTCAAAATAAAAATAAATTTTTAACATTTTATAATCATATAGAATATTCTAAATCATATTTACATTTAATAATTATATTTATACTTATGGATGCACACAAACATGTATAAGTATATATAATTATGATACTTCAAGACATTTAGATATATGTATGAAGATTTATACAATATATATATACACACATATATACATATATGTTTATTTTTAATGTTAAGGTATGCATATTTATATAGTATTTTCTAATTATATATTTTACTTGAATACACAGACACACACAAATATATTGGAATTTTGGTGATACAATATTTCCAAAATTAATTAGATTTTGGAGATATTCAAGGTAATTTGATTACCTTTTTTGTGCAAGAAAGAAATGAAAAGAAATATTAAGAAAGATAGGGATATTGGAGATATTCAATTTATTTAGTTTTCATATTTCATGAAAGAAGAAACGGAAAGAAATTAAATTGGGAAAAGAATCGATTGATGGTGAAAAGAGAAAGTTATTAATCAATTATATGACAATAAAATTTATGGTAATATTAGTCTTCCATGAATTGATTTATTTACATAAATCAATTACTTCATCCCCAAGTAATTTTTCATCTATATAAAGAGAGGCATAGAGAATGTTACTATCATCAGATGATCTGTATTTCTTTATTTCTTTGCTCTACTGTAAAAATCTGTAATCTCTTGAATATTAATAAAATATCTTCCCCATTGAAGTGGACGTACACTAACTCGTGATAGTGGAACCACTATAAATACTGTGTGTTCTTTGTTGCCTTTATATTTTTTCCGTGATATGTGATTGATAACCATTTCAACCTATTTGTTCTATCACATCATTGATAAATCCTATTGAGGTTTTTCCGTTGAAAGAGATTGATCACCCCTTACAAGTGGTATCAGAGCTAGATTCGCAAAGAAGGTGTTTGGTAGAATGGTAGGAGGAGATGAAAATAGTACAAATAATACGTCAGTGCTAGTAGTTACTCCATACGTCAGAGGCATCTATGTGGCATCAGGATCACAATTGACGATATAGAAGTGGAATGGTAAAGGAGATTTTGAAAAGTGGTAGTGGATGATGAAAGCAGTTTTGAGAAGAAATCACATTCATCGAGTAGTATTTGATACAGAGGCATTACCTGCTGATATTTTATCAGTGGAATTAGAAGAGTTGGAAAAATGTGCCTTTACTACTCTTCAACTTGCTATGGGAAAGAATGTAATTTCTGAAATCAGTCAGGAAACAATAACTAAAGACATTTGGAAAAAGTTGGAGGGCCTCTACATGAAGAAATACCTAATTAACCGTCTGATCCTATTGAAGACCTTCTTCACCTATAAGATGAAGGTAGGTTCTTCAATTAAGATACACCTAAGTGTGTTTGAGGACCTGTTGACGAAGATGAAGTCTATTGAGTTGAAAATTGATGAAGAACAAAAAGCAATGGTTCTTTTGTGTTCGCTCCTAGAGCGATACACTGGTTTCTCTAACAGCTTTATCTATGGTAGATATACATTGTAATTAGATGATGTGAAGACAAGTTTGCTCAGTAAAGAGTTGAGAGATCAGATGACAGAGTTTGGTGTTAGTGATAGTAGTGGAGAAAGTAGCAGTTCAGGTTTATTGTAGAGAGAGGAAGAGCTGAGAAGAAAGTGAAGAATAATAGGGGGCGTTCCAATTCTAGGAAGCCTCATTCGTGGAGTAAGTCTAAAGATGGAAAGTGTTATAATTGTAAGAAACCAGGCCATTAGAGAAGGAACTGTCCAGATTCGGAGAAGAAGACTAATGATTCTTCATCTATTGTGATGGAGAAAGACGGTAGTAATTTATTGACAGCGGTTGTATCAGATGTTGCAGACCAGTGGGTTTTAGTTTCTGGAGCATCATTTCACATGACTCCTAATAAGGATTATTTTTCTTCTTGTTAGGGAATATGGAGTGGATCGTTAAGGCAAAACAAACACTAGAGGGAGGGGGTTAATAGTGTTTGTGATAATTTAAACAAAATCTAAAACTTGTGTGAACTATGGGATGAATCAAACACCATAAACACAATCACAGACACAGATTCAAACACATATACAAAATAAACAGAAATAAAGATGCGGAAAAGGAAATAACACACCTGATTTTACACTGGTTCAGATTACTCCTACGTCCATTCCCGCACAATGCTGTATTGCGCAGAATTTTATTACTATATCAATATTCAAGTACACCTTCCTTGATTTCACGGGTACAAGGGATACCACCGATTTCTACTTCCCTGATTTCTCGACTACAAGGAAACACCAATTACTACTTCCTTGATTTCTCGGCTACAAGGATATCACTGATTCCTCTTTTACTCAACCTAAACAATTACAAGCAGCCCTAGAACTCTTCAATAGCACTTGATTCAGAGAGTGATGAGAAGAGAGTGTAGAGACAAGAAGTTTGATCAAAACAGAATTGAATTCGGTAGAGTATAAATGTAGAAATCAAAAAAATGATTAAGAATGATTATATAATGAAAGAGGATGAAAGTGGAGAAGAAGATATGTTTAAAAATTCGGTTTTAACCACTTTTTATAGTGTGTGAAAGGCAGCAACGTTTCTGAATTATTTCAAATAGTGAAAAGATACTTCCTTTCAAAATTAAAAAAGTGACAGTTATATGTCGACATACCCTAGTGTATTTTTGAATTTTAAAACATTTTTTCAAATGTTTTGATATAAATATAATTTTGGAAATTCTTGAATCAAAAAATAGTATTGTAAATTAATATTATAAAGTAGAAAGTCATATGAAAACATAAATTTAAACTATATAAACATATTTATAAAATTATAAGGTTTTAAACTATATAAATGTAAAGTATAAGAATATAAATATATAAAATTTAAGTTTGAAAAATAAAGAAGAATAAGAAAGGAAAAAATAGAAAAGATAGAAAATATAATAGAGAGAATTGAGGATAGAATTAAAAATAAAAATTTGAAAATTAGAATTTGAATTTGAACCTGGAGTGCTATTTAGAGTCTTACACAATCTAGACTCTATAACTATATTAATCTTGAACTCTTGAATTCTTGAAATCTTGAATACTCATAAGTCTTGAAATTTCTCTGATCTTTGGATCTTTATCATCTTTAAAACTGTACAGTCTTCAGTAATATTTCCTGTATATAATTCCTGCATATGTGTGTGTGCGTATATATTCTATACAAAAATTGTTAGTATATATTTTATAATCAATGATAATTTAAATTAGGTTTTTGCCATCAAAACTCCATTCTCCAACAATATCCCCCTTTTTGATGATGCCAACCTTAGTTTATAAAATACCATACCTGTATATACCTGTTGATGATGATCCTTCCAGTACTCCCTCTGTCTGTAAGAATCCTATAAACTATTCCTAAATTTTATAATTCTCCCCATTTGTCATAATCAAAAATAAATTCTAAAGATACTACCCTATATTGTATAGCTTCCTGAATAGAACTTAAGTAACTATCCTAATAAAAATACTCCCCCTTAATATATTAACTACTTCTAAGTAGAATACTATAACGAACCGCAAATCCATAATATCAGAGTTGACTATATACATCACACGTCGAACCCAAATATCACGAAAATACGAATCATTTTTTTTAGAAGAAAAAGGTAGAAGAAGAATAGAAATAACAACACAGAATCTCACATCGCAGCGGAATAAAATATAATATATCATAACTTTTGAAATACAAAATTTTAACTGTATAACATATCATTATCAGATTACAACTTACAACACAGCGGAAATAACAATAACTAGATAACGCTGAAGCCTCCTGCTCTAAGCTCCTTTGGATAAATCTGTAAAATCCTGAACTACTTGACTGCCCATATAAAATTGGGCACCCAAGAGTTTAGGTTAAACAAAACAAAATAAACTCCGGGTCAGTCATGGGACTGGTATGAGTAAACAATTCAAAACAGTTCCAGAAACTAATTGATATCTCATAAGACCGCTGTGACGACCCTATTTCCCGTACTGAAGGAGACAAGGGTAATATTTGGAATATAACACAGAAACAGATAATAGCAGAACATAATTAAATAAATACACCAGATAATGTACAATAGAATACACTGGATAAACGTAATCATCAAAGTTACACAGTATACAGGATCATACTTAGTACAAATACAGTTCAGCTATACATAAATGTCTACAGCGGAAACAAACAAAATATGTACAATAGGAGCTGAACAGCATAAAAAGAGATAAATAATAGAATCCATCTTCAGCTCCAGCTATCCAGAGAAAGCCAGCTAAACCTGAATACAAGGCTGCCCGTGTAGAAAAAGGGGCACCCGAGTTTGAAAGTGAAACAAACTATGAGTCAGTCATGGGACTGGTATGAGAAATCTACTCAGCACGTTTATAATTTGTCTAATCATAGGACCACGCCACTTTCGTGGAATGGGTTTACTCCATTGGATCGCCAGTGCTTTAAAAACAAATCTTTCTTTTAAACATCGCAATGCTTTTTATAAAAATGAAGCCATTATAAGACTCAGTTCCCATCACACAATGCAACGCAAACCGGAGGATAGAGTTTTTACCTTATAATGGCCAAGATATGCTTGATACGAATAAAACAAAAGCATTTGATATTACTTCCAGTGTTTATATGTTTCAAAAACAATTTCCAATCATAACTATCAATCATAGACGACATGAGCGTGCCATGCCACTATGTCGCCAAATATATATACAATCAAAACTGCACGATGTCGTATTTGGAAATTGGATTTCCGTCCTGAACCAAGGCAAAAGGTAGTCCTTACCGAATTCGAGACTGCCTAGCCCGAGTGTAACAACCCGTAAAATACGAGCCAGTTTGAAATTTTTATTTTGGCAATTTTAGCGAATTTTGATTATTTAAAATGAATTATTTTAAATAATATCGACGTGAAATTTATTTTGAATATAATTCGATTGTATATATTATATACGTCGTCGTTAGAATATATAATAATTATATATAATTATAAAAGGAATAGAAAATGGCGCGGTAGTTCGATAATTCGATTTCAAACTTCAATTGAATGTACCGGGTGCAAAACAATCCGGATTTTATTGAAACCAAAAACATTAGGATCTAATTGATGATATCTTTCTAACGGATGTAAGAAACTGAGATTTCACTTTAAAAATTGAGAGATATGTCCAGTTGAAAATTCTGAATAGTCGCTATGGAATTCAGGCCCTTAGAAAATATTTTTATGGAATTTATAGAGTTGTTATGTGACCCCGATAATTTGAAATGTACGTTTAAAATTCAATATAGTGATTTAAATGAAAATTCAAAAGGAAACTGATTGTAACAATCGAATCAGCTTGCGATACATATCCCATTGTGTTCGGAATGGGGGTAAAACGCTATGGGCGACAGGCGGTGGGCCTCGTTTCGAGGTCGTATGTAAAAGTCAACCCCTTTTGCAAATTTAAATAATAAAATAATAATAAAAAAAAAAAAAACTCTTCCCTCCCTCCTTATCTCCTGCTTGGCCCCCCCCCCCTCATTCGATTATAACCAGAGAAAAAAAAAAAGAAAAAAAAAAACCCTAGCAAACGATTCGACGCCACCGCCCCCTCCCCCCCGACAGCCCACGACCGCCGAACCCCCCATCGCACGCCCTCCGATCTTCTTTCTTCCCCCCCCCTGAAGCGAAGCCGCCGCGCCTCCCTTGCCTTCACCGCCACGTCGCTGACGAGAACCCCCCCCCCTTTTTCCCTCTGCGAACAGCCGACGAGACCCCCCCCCACCAGATTCCGACGGCATCTTCTTCCCCCCCCCTTTCGCAGCAAATCAGTAAGTATTTTATTTATTTCTCTTTTAATATTTTATTTTATTTATTCTGTAAATACCGATTTTAGGAAGTAATTTAAAAACAGAAAAAAAGAGGATTAAATACTTTTCTTTTTTTGATTTAGAAAACTGATTTTATATAAAGTTTAAAACTGTTTTTTTATATATATAAAGAATTGAAAACTGATTTGAAAAGAGTTAAAACTGAGTTTTTTTAAAAAAGAATAAAACTGATTTATTTTATAAAGTATAAAACTGATTTCAAAAGAATTTAAAAACTGATCTATAAAGAAAATAAAAACTGATTTTTATAGGAAGTAAAACTGATTTTATTTTGAAAGGGAAAATGATTTTTAAACTGAATTTAAAATGATTTCTAAACTAGGAAGAGATTAGAAATTTAAAAGGAAAAAATCAGATTTCTATATATCGAAAGTTCGAAAGAAAAATATAGTTTTTATGTTTTGAACTTCGAAAGAAAAATATAGTTTTTATGTTTTGAAGTTCGAAAAAAAAAATATAGTTTTTATGTTTTGAACTTCGAAAAAAAATAGGATTTTTATATATTGAATAGCGAACTAAAAATTCGATTTTTATATATTGAATAGCGAACTAAAAATTCGATTTTTATATATTGAATAACATACTAAAAATTCGATTTTTATATATTGAATAACATAGTAAAAATTCGATTTTTATATATTGAATAGCGAACTAAAAATTCGATTTTTATATATTGAATAACATAGTAAAAATTCGATTTTTATATATTGAATAGCGAACTAAAAATTCGATTTTTATATATTGAATAACATAGTAAAAATTCGATTTTTATATATTGAATAGCGAACTAAAAATTCGATTTTTATATATTGAATAGCGAACTAAAAATTCGATTTTTATATATTGAATAGCGAACTAAAAATTCGATTTTTATATATTGAATAGCGAACTAAAAATTCGATTTTTATATATTGAATAGCGAACTAAAAATTCGATTTTTATATATTGAATAGCGAACTAAAAATTCGATTTTTATATATGGAATAGCGAAGTAAAAACTCGATTTTTACATGTGTAGTGAAAGCGGACAACGAAGGTGACAAAGAGGCGAAACGACGAAGACTTCTGCAAAGGAAGAGCCGTGGAGCTAGGATAGCTATGTGAGAATTTCTCACCTTTCAATTTATTTTTCTAGTTATATATATACTAGGATGCAGACGGTGCTTAGTAGCACCCGACACCCGTCCACAAACCATGGACTTGTTTGTTTGACTGTTTGGTGATTGGTTGCGATATTGGTTTGAATGTGATTTGTGGTGTGAAAAATCGAATAGATAAATTGGTTAGGATTAGACGTGCGCCGTTATAAGGCGAAGGAGTAAGGCTAGGTTAGACTCTTACTCCAAATTTTGTGGTTTGCATAATGAAATTGATTTGATTGATGAGTGAATGGCGTGGGCCTTCACTAGTCCGGGGATAAGGCTAGGCCTCGTCCCGTTTCTAGTATCGTGCCGTTATGCCGCCGAAATTTTCTAAAATATGTTAGAAAAATAAAAATATCATTTTATTGTGGAAATGAATTGAATAGAAATTCATAGGTTGAAATAAAATGTTTTATCGTTAAAAATATAATTTTTAACGTGAAGTGAATAAAATAAAATATTCATTTATAAACCGAACGGTTTGTTTATGTACACCTATTTGAATGACATTGATTGGGACGATAAATTTTACACATCGCCCAACTGCACAAATAAAATATGTGTTTGATTGTTTGAAACCCCACACGGGTGTTGGGATGAAATTTGAAGTTCACTCATCCTGATTGATTAAATATGTCGATCGATTGATTGACAGGCTGTTATAGGCGTTGAATATCTATATTTGATGCCTTTACAGTGTAGTGCACTTTGGTTGATGGTTGATTATTTTCAATGTTATTATATACATGTGTTGTATGAAAATCCATATAATTAACTTTATATGGTAATTGATTGGGCCTCATTCCAATCGTGAAAATAAAGAATATTTTTATAATAAGAAATATTTGAAATAGAAATATTCGAAATGGAATATTTGAAAATATCAATATATGAAGCCGTGTTGATTAGATTGACGCCATTTTGACGTGAACGATATTTATAACGATTTCGAAATGAATTGAATTGAAAACGATTTCGAAATGAATTGAATTGAAAACGATTTCGAAATGAATTGAATTGAAAACGATTTCGAAATGAATTGAATTGAAAACGATTTCGAAATGAATTGAATTGAAAACGATTTCGAAATGAATTGAATTGAAAACGATTTCGAAATGAATTGAATTGAAAACGATTTCGAAATGAATTGAATTGAAAACGATTTTGAAATGAATTGAATTTATAACGATTTCGAAATGAATTGAATTGAAAACGATTTCGAAATGAATTGAATTGAAAACGATTTCGAAATGAATTGAATTGAAAACGATTCGAAATGAATGGAATTGAAATGAATTCAAATTGAATTGAAATTCGAATTGAATAGAAATGAATTTTAAAACGAATTTATAAAGAAGAATTCAATTTTGATTTGAATTGAAAAGAAAGTTGAAATAGCTTTTGAAACGATTTTAAAACTATTTATATAATTCGTTTTAAATAGAAATCGACGAAATATATATTATATATATTATATATATAATATAATGGCCTGAATAGAACGCGCCGCGCCGCGGCAGTTCGTGAATTTCGACCATTTATTTCAAACGGACATTGCGGGAGATCCGACCGTCGGATTCTCCTAAAACCGGAACCGTTGGGTTCGTATCGAAAAGAGCTTTCTAATGAATGTTAGAAATTTGAAATCTAACGGTTGGATTTGGAGATACGTCCAAATCAAATTCGAAAAAGGTCGCTGTAAGTGCAGTTCGATGGCCATTGTTGGAAATCGACTGTACGGGCCTTGATAAAATTATTAAAAATAGTAATAATTTGTGTAAAATCATAAGAAATGATTTAGAAAGAATTGGGATGAAAAACTCCCTATTTGAAAAGATAAAAATAGATTTTTATCGAAATGAACTAGTTTTGAACTAGAATTATAATTCTATTTATTTTTATAAATAAATTGAATTTGAAAAGGGTTTTGAAAATAACCAAAGTTTCCAATGATTGCATTGGAGTGGATTTGAATCGAAATTGTCTTCGGAATATTTCGATGTTGGAATTTGTGATTATACGGATGTTGTTACGGAAATTTGAAAGATATATATGTATATCGTTATTTCCAATACGACATTTGTTAATCGTAGAATTTGATATTGAATATAAGCCGATATATTTTCTATTCAGAGCCTTATATTGAATATCAAATGTGATTTGGGTTTGTCGTGAATGGTGTCTTCACTAACACTGTTCTTGAACCCAAGTGAGAAAAGATTAAATCTTTTTATTCAGATTTAATGAAGTGTACCAATTAAATAATATTTAATTGGAATTGAATTGATATTGATTTTTGGGTTTATCGTGAACAGTGTTTTAAATAACACTTGTTCTTTAACCCGATAATTAATGAATGTGATTTGGGTTTGTCGTGAATGGTGTCTTCACTAACACTGTTCTTGAACCCAGTTGAGAAATGATTAAATCTTTTTATTTAGATTTAATGAAGTGTACCAATTAAATAATATTTAATTGGAATTGAATGGATATTGATTTTTGGGTTTATCGTGAACAGTGTTTTAAATAACACTTGTTCTTTAACCCGATAATTAATGAATGTGATTTGGGTTTGTCGTGAATGGTGTCTTCACTAACACTGTTCTTGAACCCAGCTGAGAAAAGATTAAATCTTTTGATTTAGATTTAATGAAGTGTACCAATTAAATAATATTTAATTGGAATTGAATGGATATTGATTTTTGGGTTTATCGTGAACAGTGTTTTAAATAACACTTGTTCTTTAACCCGATAATTAATGGGATGTGACTTTGGGTTTATCGTGAACCGTGTTTTAAATGACACTGATTCTTTAACCCAGTCACAGATTAAAACTAAGTGGAGTTTTAATGAATCTTTAATTAGATTGAAAAGATCGAGAATGGAGTATCACCAGTTTTGCTCCAGGCGATAGTTAAATCTTTAATTAGATTTGAACGTGAAATTTAGAAATTAACTGTCGGTTAGCTAAGTAGAATGGTTTTCTGGATATTGATCTGATGTTGGTTTCGGCCTTCGGGGTTAATATTTGGGGAATTATTCTCTTGATTAATTTACGGTTAATGACTAATGAGTTGGAATGAGGCGTATGTTGTGTTTGTGTAACACTTTTATAATATATACGCGAGTTATTCGGAAAGACCGGGTTTATCCCATTCTGAATAACTGATACGACGATAAGTCGAAGATGAAGACGATGGTCGAAGACCGGAAGTCTTCACGTCGTTTGGGTGATAACTGATGATCTTGATTGGGCTGTACACCCAAGAAGATGGAAACAGTTAGTGATCGTCCAGACGTACTTGGAGATCGATGGATATGCGGGGTACTAGGTGCCTCCGGTTTCGTTCAGACCCAGAACGGACTTGTAAATGGACTGTGTGTCTGACATTTGATTTCATTCTGTGTGACTGATATCGGTTGCATAGGATGGCTTGCCTGTGTGGCATGCTAAGATGCAAATGATCAAGGCTTCTGTTGAAAAGCAAAGTCTTGTGGTTGATGATCAAAGCACGGCCTTTGTGGCGTAGCTTTGTGTAACGTTTGATTCGCGAGTTTCACACCCGGTATGAATCAAAAACGGGAGACGGACCTCAGGGAGGGCATGCGTTTCTTTCTAGTTAGAAGTGGCGTCAGTGGTTTTACACGCCCTGACGAGTTTGACTTATGTGGTTGTTGCTGTTGCGAGGCGCCTCGGATTGATCGGTCGTTCTCGAACCGATGGAGTCATTCGTTGGCTCATTGACACCCCAAAGGGTGGGGAAACGCAGTGTTCAGGCATTTTAATCCACATCGGTGGACCGGCCCTGACGATCCAAGGGTCACTCGAGCTCTGATCCTGAGGGGCGGACTAGAGCGTCTCGAATCGGTTGAGGATCTTGCCCCTAGCCTCGGTTCATAGATGGAAATCCAATTTCCAAATACGTGACTTTGCGGTTTTATTTGTAATCCTATATATGGCGACATAGTGGGATGGGGCGCTTATGCCGCCTATGATTGATACTTATGATTTGAAGTTGTTTTATACACTATGCACTTATTATAGTATCAAATGATTTCTTTTAAACGTATCAAGCATCCTTTGGCTGTTATAAGGGAAAACCCTATCCTCGACTGCGTTGCATTGTGTGATGGGACCTGGGTCTTATAACAGCTTCATCTTTCTTTATTTAGCACTGCGCTGTTGTTTTATGCACTGGTGTTCTTGGGAGGAAACCCGTTCCGTGTTATACGGCGTGGTCCCTTGATTTACCTTTGAAAATAAAGATTAACTGTTTTAGTTCTCACACCAGTCACATGACTGACCTGGAGTTTATTGTTTTAACCTAAACTCTGGGTGCCCCTATTTTCGACACGGGCAGCTAGTAGTTTCGGTTTTGCAGATTTATATTCACAGGATCCTGGTTTACAGCTGGAACGATATCCGGAAAGCTTTGTATCCGTATATCTACTTCTAGTTGTGTATTGTATTATTTTCCGCTGCTATGTATTTAAATGTAATTTAAATCTCTGATATTTCTGTGTAATATTCATTCATACTCTGTATATTCTTGTAATCTGATGCATTGTTGTAATATACAATGAAATGTTCTCCTGTATGCGTTCTGTTGTGGTTTGTTCTCGAACTATCCGACGCTTCCCTTTACGGGGAAATTGCGGGTCTTTACCGTTGGTATCAGAGCTTTGGTTTACAAAGCTTAGAGAACAAGGCACATTAGAACCATACGAAAGAATTCATCAGATATTGGATTAGGAATATCCAATGGAATGACTCGTTAGAGATGGGATCAGTAGTATCCTAGAACGAGTGTGAAGAGTATATTTTTAAAGTGAAAACAAATTTTGTTTTGAAAATTTAAATCAATTATTCGTAGTTGATTATTTATTTATATTGATGTGGACAATCCAGTATATATAGATTTTGCGTATACGTCTGATCCGCGTGTATTCGAAATTTTAATATACTGGATAGATATAGAATCATACTCTAGTGGCCCGAAGATGATTCTGATGATTGACTAGTCGTCATTAGTATTCATGTTCGAGTATCGAAGGTGTGATATCTATATATTTCCTATTGACTGGTGTGAGAACCAAAATTAGATAGGGCCTATTGTTGTGATTTGGCACCAAAACATGATTTTTGTATATGTATCAAAATTATGAATTTGAAACTCTAATTCACTAATTGACTGATGTTTGTGTTGTTTGTTTATTTGTTTGCTAATTTTTAGCCATTTAGCCTAATTGCAACAAATATTGAACTGTATTGAAAATTGGTCGCATTTGCTTGCATATACTTGTACTTATCTTGAACAGGTCATAGCAAGGAGGCTAGAGCCGAAGAATAAAATTTGTTTGCCCGACAAATAGGTACATGTTTACTACATAATTTCCTGTTTTGTTTGGGTGATGATGATTTTGTGAGCCTATTGGCTAGCCGCTTGGCTTTTTCTTTTTCTTTTTGAGATCTGAAGGACCGGGGAAGCTATTTGAAATTCCCCGATGCTCCCGGTGCAGGGGAGGTTATGGCGAAATTTTTCAAAAATTTAGGGTGTTAGCCAAATTTTTGAAATTTTAGAAATTCTCAGAAACTGAAAAGTTGGAGAATGGAAGCCAGGTCGAGCGTAGAGTTGATTAATCAAACCACTTTCGACTTTGTTCCTTTTCGGGGACGAAAAGTTTTAAGTGGGGGAGATTGTAACAACCCGTAAAATACGAGCCAGTTTGAAATTTTTATTTTGGCAATTTTAGCGAATTTTGATTATTTAAAATGAATTATTTTAAATAATATCGACGTGAAATTTATTTTGAATATAATTCGAACGTATATATTATATACGTCGTCGTTAGAATATATAATAATTATATATAATTATAAAAGGAATAGAAAATGGCGCGGTAGTTCGATAATTCGATTTCAAACTTCAATTGAATGTACCGGGTGCAAAACAATCCGGATTTTATTGAAACCAAAAACATTAGGATCTAATTGATGATATCTTTCTAACGGATGTAAGAAACTGAGATTTCACTTTAAAAATTGAGAGATATGTCCAGTTGAAAATTCTGAATAGTCGCTATGGAATTCAGGCCCTTAAAAATGGACATTTTGCAAATGACCTCGGATTTCGACGAAACCAGTTTTGTTGGGTCCGTGATGTCGAATTATTGCTAGGTTTCAAATTTCATAATTTTCTGAATCAATATGTGAGCGTGGCAAAGGAAAACGTGTTTTGACCATTTCAGTTGATTTTAATCGACTGGAAATTGGCCATTTTTCCAACGGTCTCAGAATTCGACGAAACTAGTTTTGTTAGGACCGTATCGTCAATACGAAGCTAGAAAATATTTTTATGGAATTTATAGAGTTGTTATGTGACCCCGATAATTTGAAATGTACGTTTAAAATTCAATATAGTGATTTAAATGAAAATTCAAAAGGAAACTGATTGTAACAATCGAATCAGCTTGCGATACATATCCCATTGTGTTCGGAATGGGGGTAAAACGCTATGGGCGACAGGCGGTGGGCCTCGTTTCGAGGTCGTATGTAAAAGTCAACCCCTTTTGCAAATTTAAATAATAAAATAATAAAAAAAAAAAAAAAAAAAAACTCTTCCCTCCCTCCTTATCTCCTGCTTGGCCCCCCCCCCTCATTCGATTATAACCAGAGAAAAAAAAAAAGAAAAAAAAAACCCTAGCAAACGATTCGACGCCACCGCCCCCCCCCCCGACAGCCCACGACCGCCGAACCCCCCATCGCACGCCCTCCGATCTTCTTTCTTCCCCCCCCCCTGAAGCGAAGCCGCCGCGCCTCCCTTGCCTTCACCGCCACGTCGCTGACGAGAACCCCCCCCCCTTTTTCCCTCTGCGAACAGCCGACGAGACCCCCCCCCCCACCAGATTCCGACGGCATCTTCTTCCCCCCCCTTTCGCAGCAAATCAGTAAGTATTTTATTTATTTCTCTTTTAATATTTTATTTTATTTATTCTGTAAATACCGATTTTAGGAAGTAATTTAAAAACAGAAAAAAAGAGGATTAAATACTTTTCTTTTTTTGATTTAGAAAACTGATTTTATATAAAGTTTAAAACTGTTTTTTTTATATATATAAAGAATTGAAAACTGATTTGAAAAGAGTTAAAACTGAGTTTTTTTAAAAAAGAATAAAACTGATTTATTTTATAAAGTATAAAACTGATTTCAAAAGAATTTAAAAACTGATCTATAAAGAAAATAAAAACTGATTTTTATAGGAAGTAAAACTGATTTTATTTTGAAAGGGAAAATGATTTTTAAACTGAATTTAAAATGATTTCTAAACTAGGAAGAGATTAGAAATTTAAAAGGAAAAAATCAGATTTCTATATATCGAAAGTTCGAAAGAAAAATATAGTTTTTATGTTTTGAACTTCGAAAGAAAAATATAGTTTTTATGTTTTGAAGTTCGAAAAAAAAAATATAGTTTTTATGTTTTGAACTTCGAAAGAAAATAGGATTTTTATATATTGAATAGCGAACTAAAAATTCGATTTTTATATATTGAATAGCGAACTAAAAATTCGATTTTTATATATTGAATAACATACTAAAAATTCGATTTTTATATATTGAATAACATAGTAAAAATTCGATTTTTATATATTGAATAGCGAACTAAAAATTCGATTTTTATATATTGAATAACATAGTAAAAATTCGATTTTTATATATTGAATAGCGAACTAAAAATTCGATTTTTATATATTGAATAACATAGTAAAAATTCGATTTTTATATATTGAATAGCGAACTAAAAATTCGATTTTTATATATTGAATAGCGAACTAAAAATTCGATTTTTATATATTGAATAGCGAACTAAAAATTCGATTTTTATATATTGAATAGCGAACTAAAAATTCGATTTTTATATATTGAATAGCGAACTAAAAATTCGATTTTTATATATTGAATAGCGAACTAAAAATTCGATTTTTATATATTGAATAGCGAACTAAAAATTCGATTTTTATATATGGAATAGCGAAGTAAAAACTCGATTTTTACATGTGTAGTGAAAGCGGACAACGAAGGTGACAAAGAGGCGAAACGACGAAGACTTCTGCAAAGGAAGAGCCGTGGAGCTAGGATAGCTATGTGAGAATTTCTCACCTTTCAATTTATTTTTCTAGTTATATATATACTAGGATGCAGACGGTGCTTAGTAGCACCCGACACCCGTCCACAAACCATGGACTTGTTTGTTTGACTGTTTGGTGATTGGTTGCGATATTGGTTTGAATGTGATTTGTGGTGTGAAAAATCGAATAGATAAATTGGTTAGGATTAGACGTGCGCCGTTATAAGGCGAAGGAGTAAGGCTAGGTTAGACTCTTACTCCAAATTTTGTGGTTTGCATAATGAAATTGATTTGATTGATGAGTGAATGGCGTGGGCCTTCACTAGTCCGGGGATAAGGCTAGGCCTCGTCCCGTTTCTAGTATCGTGCCGTTATGCCGCCGAAATATTCTAAAATATGTTAGAAAAATAAAAATATCATTTTATTGTGGAAATGAATTGAATAGAAATTCATAGGTTGAAATAAAATGTTTTATCGTTAAAAATATAATTTTTAACGTGAAGTGAATAAAATAAAATATTCATTTATAAACCGAACGGTTTGTTTATGTACACCTATTTGAATGACATTGATTGGGACGATAAATTTTACACATCGCCCAACTGCACAAATAAAATATGTGTTTGATTGTTTGAAACCCCACACGGGTGTTGGGATGAAATTTGAAGTTCACTCATCCTGATTGATTAAATATGTCGATCGATTGATTGACAGGCTGTTATAGGCGTTGAATATCTATATTTGATGCCTTTACAGTGTAGTGCACTTTGGTTGATGGTTGATTATTTTCAATGTTATTATATACATGTGTTGTATGAAAATCCATATAATTAACTTTATATGGTAATTGATTGGGCCTCATTCCAATCGTGAAAATAAAGAATATTTTTATAATAAGAAATATTTGAAATAGAAATATTCGAAATGGAATATTTGAAAATATCAATATATGAAGCCGTGTTGATTAGATTGACGCCATTTTGACGTGAACGATATTTATAACGATTTCGAAATGAATTGAATTGAAAACGATTTCGAAATGAATTGAATTGAAAACGATTTCGAAATGAATTGAATTGAAAACGATTTCGAAATGAATTGAATTGAAAACGATTTCGAAATGAATTGAATTGAAAACGATTTCGAAATGAATTGAATTGAAAACGATTTCGAAATGAATTGAATTGAAAACGATTTCGAAATGAATTGAATTGAAAACGATTTTGAAATGAATTGAATTTATAACGATTTCGAAATGAATTGAATTGAAAACGATTTCGAAATGAATTGAATTGAAAACGATTTCGAAATGAATTGAATTGAAAACGATTCGAAATGAATGGAATTGAAATGAATTCAAATTGAATTGAAATTCGAATTGAATAGAAATGAATTTTAAAACGAATTTATAAAGAAGAATTCAATTTTGAATTGAAAAGAATGTTGAAATAGCTTTTGAAACGATTTTAAAACTATTTATATAATTCGTTTTAAATAGAAATCGACGAAATATATATTATATATATTATATATATAATATAATGGCCTGAATAGAACGCGCCGCGCCGCGGCAGTTCGTGAATTTCGACCATTTATTTCAAACGGACATTGCGGGAGATCCGACCGTCGGATTCTCCTAAAACCGGAACCGTTGGGTTCGTATCGAAAAGAGCTTTCTAATGAATGTTAGAAATTTGAAATCTAACGGTTGGATTTGGAGATACGTCCAAATCAAATTCGAAAAAGGTCGCTGTAAGTGCAGTTCGATGGCCATTGTTGGAAATCGACTGTACGGGCCTTGATAAAATTATTAAAAATAGTAATAATTTGTGTAAAATCATAAGAAATGATTTAGAAAGAATTGGGATGAAAAACTCCCTATTTGAAAAGATAAAAATAGATTTTTATCGAAATGAACTAGTTTTGAACTAGAATTATAATTCTATTTATTTTTATAAATAAATTGAATTTGAAAAGGGTTTTGAAAATAACCAAAGTTTCCAATGATTGCATTGGAGTGGATTTGAATCGAAATTGTCTTCGGAATATTTCGATGTTGGAATTTGTGATTATACGGATGTTGTTACGGAAATTTGAAAGATATATATGTATATCGTTATTTCCAATACGACATTTGTTAATCGTAGAATTTGATATTGAATATAAGCCGATATATTTTCTATTCAGAGCCTTATATTGAATATCAAATGTGATTTGGGTTTGTCGTGAATGGTGTCTTCACTAACACTGTTCTTGAACCCAAGTGAGAAAAGATTAAATCTTTTTATTCAGATTTAATGAAGTGTACCAATTAAATAATATTTAATTGGAATTGAATTGATATTGATTTTTGGGTTTATCGTGAACAGTGTTTTAAATAACACTTGTTCTTTAACCCGATAATTAATGAATGTGATTTGGGTTTGTCGTGAATGGTGTCTTCACTAACACTGTTCTTGAACCCAGTTGAGAAATGATTAAATCTTTTTATTTAGATTTAATGAAGTGTACCAATTAAATAATATTTAATTGGAATTGAATGGATATTGATTTTTGGGTTTATCGTGAACAGTGTTTTAAATAACACTTGTTCTTTAACCCGATAATTAATGAATGTGATTTGGGTTTGTCGTGAATGGTGTCTTCACTAACACTGTTCTTGAACCCAGCTGAGAAAAGATTAAATCTTTTGATTTAGATTTAATGAAGTGTACCAATTAAATAATATTTAATTGGAATTGAATGGATATTGATTTTTGGGTTTATCGTGAACAGTGTTTTAAATAACACTTGTTCTTTAACCCGATAATTAATGGGATGTGACTTTGGGTTTATCGTGAACCGTGTTTTAAATGACACTGATTCTTTAACCCAGTCACAGATTAAAACTAAGTGGAGTTTTAATGAATCTTTAATTAGATTGAAAAGATCGAGAATGGAGTATCACCAGTTTTGCTCCAGGCGATAGTTAAATCTTTAATTAGATTTGAACGTGAAATTTAGAAATTAACTGTCGGTTAGCTAAGTAGAATGGTTTTCTGGATATTGATCTGATGTTGGTTTCGGCCTTCGGGGTTAATATTTAGGGAATTATTCTCTTGATTAATTTACGGTTAATGACTAATGAGTTGGAATGAGGCGTATGTTGTGTTTGTGTAACACTTTTATAATATATACGCGAGTTATTCGGAAAGACCGGGTTTATCCCATTCTGAATAACTGATACGACGATAAGTCGAAGATGAAGACGATGGTCGAAGACCGGAAGTCTTCACGTCGTTTGGGTGATAACTGATGATCTTGATTGGGCTGTACACCCAAGAAGATGGAAACAGTTAGTGATCGTCCAGACGTACTTGGAGATCGATGGATATGCGGGGTACTAGGTGCCTCCGGTTTCGTTCAGACCCAGAACGGACTTGTAAATGGACTGTGTGTCTGACATTTGATTTCATTCTGTGTGACTGATATCGGTTGCATAGGATGGCTTGCCTGTGTGGCATGCTAAGATGCAAATGATCAAGGCTTCTGTTGAAAAGCAAAGTCTTGTGGTTGATGATCAAAGCACGGCCTTTGTGGCGTAGCTTTGTGTAACGTTTGATTCGCGAGTTTCACACCCGGTATGAATCAAAAACGGGAGACGGACCTCAGGGAGGGCATGCGTTTCTTTCTAGTTAGAAGTGGCGTCAGTGGTTTTACACGCCCTGACGAGTTTGACTTATGTGGTTGTTGCTGTTGCGAGGCGCCTCGGATTGATCGGTCGTTCTCGAACCGATGGAGTCATTCGTTGGCTCATTGACACCCCAAAGGGTGGGGAAACGCAGTGTTCAGGCATTTTAATCCACATCGGTGGACCGGCCCTGACGATCCAAGGGTCACTCGAGCTCTGATCCTGAGGGGCGGACTAGAGCGTCTCGAATCGGTTGAGGATCTTGCCCCTAGCCTCGGTTCATAGATGGAAATCCAATTTCCAAATACGTGACTTTGCGGTTTTATTTGTAATCCTATATATGGCGACATAGTGGGATGGGGCGCTTATGCCGCCTATGATTGATACTTATGATTTGAAGTTGTTTTATACACTATGCACTTATTATAGTATCAAATGATTTCTTTTAAACGTATCAAGCATCCTTTGGCTGTTATAAGGGAAAACCCTATCCTCGACTGCGTTGCATTGTGTGATGGGACCTGGGTCTTATAACAGCTTCATCTTTCTTTATTTAGCACTGCGCTGTTGTTTTATGCACTGGTGTTCTTGGGAGGAAACCCGTTCCGTGTTATACGGCGTGGTCCCTTGATTTACCTTTGAAAATAAAGATTAACTGTTTTAGTTCTCACACCAGTCACATGACTGACCTGGAGTTTATTGTTTTAACCTAAACTCTGGGTGCCCCTATTTTCGACACGGGCAGCTAGTAGTTTCGGTTTTGCAGATTTATATTCACAGGATCCTGGTTTACAGCTGGAACGATATCCGGAAAGCTTTGTATCCGTATATCTACTTCTAGTTGTGTATTGTATTATTTTCCGCTGCTATGTATTTAAATGTAATTTAAATCTCTGATATTTCTGTGTAATATTCATTCATACTCTGTATATTCTTGTAATCTGATGCATTGTTGTAATATACAATGAAATGTTCTCCTGTATGCGTTCTGTTGTGGTTTGTTCTCGAACTATCCGACGCTTCCCTTTACGGGGAAATTGCGGGTCTTTACACCGAGCCTCAGGAACAGCCGCAACTGCCCCTTGGAGTGACAGGGCCGGTCCACCGATGTGGATTAAAATTCCTGAACAATGCGTTTCCTCGCCCTATGGGGCGGAAACGAGCCAATGAATGGCTCCATCGGTCCCGGATCGACCGATATATCCGAGGCGCCTCGCTATCCATCATCCACATAAGTAAAATGTGAAACACCCCACCTCCGTTAGGGTCACTCTCAACGGGAATGCCCTAATTTTGGTGGAAGTTTATAAGTATAAGTCACAGATATACAAGACAGATATAAGAACACATATTTTTGAACAGCGGAAAACAACAGCAAATTTTTATTTCAAAAAAATACGTGTTACACAAACCATGTCATAATTTGTCTTACAACCCTTCCAAAAACATAACATCATCATAACTGTCTTGATTACATTATTTAAAGAAGCATAAAAGCATAAGTAAACTGCATAAGTCCCACAATTTCTGCCCAAAGCCATAGTCCAAAACGAAAAAGATCCAAGCAATACATTCTTTCTCTTCAAGCTGGATGTGAAAACTGGTCAAGCTGCGGTATTCCCTCCCTGTGGACCTGGGGGGGAAACAAAAGAAAAGTAGAGTCAGACATAAAGCCTAAGTAAGTCTAGGACTATTCAGTCTATGAATAAAGAATTGGGCATGATAATTATAAACTGGAAATGGGAAAACACTATAAACTAGGTTAAGTTATCTAGAGTTGAGTGTACTTATCATAACCCATATTAATCTCTGTACCCATATAAACTAGTTCCCAGCAGGCACCCCATAATCAGGGTGAAGTGATCCGTTTCTAATGATCGGCTCCTACTCGCATAGTTACATGTGTCTTACGGCCCCCGTTGTTGTAGTTACCTATGCTGGTCCTACCATGGGGTGTATCAAGTCCCATGGTGGCGGCCCGACACAATCCTAGAATGCACAGGTATGCTACTAGTGCCCAGTGCCTTATTTTTCTGCGCCGGAGTGTGTTCACGCCCGCACCCCGTTAGAACCTACACTGCTGCACCACCGCCGTCGATTTGACCTCTTACAGTCAGCCCAGTAATCGTGCCCCACCCTGCCTAGTTCAGGGTATCCTGATACACCTTGTAGGGTTACTGCTGAAAAGGGTCCCCCGCTACTAGGTTTTCTATTTCTAACCAACATGCTAAGTTGGTTAAGTGTTTCATAAACCTAACCCCCAATTAGTCTGTATAGTTTAGCATGTTCCATTTTAATTAAGTATTAATTTAATTTACTTAATCCTATCAATCCTGACTCAGCCTTAATTGTCTTATTAAAGCCTCGACCTCTCACATTAGACAGGTATTGTTGTGGCTGCCTGTTGCCGGTTGGGTCCGGGTAGTCTTACGCCACAACTCAGTCTAACCTCGGGTCTTTATTGGGCTCCGTGTTTAACCACCCACAATGGGTAGGTATTGTTGTGACTACTGGACAACCGGGCTGTTCCGGGTAGGTTTACATCTTAACTCAATCCAACCTCGGGTTAAACACATCGTATTTTCTAAATTTACATATTTTGCCTCTTTCCTTTTTATATGTAAATATTTGCGGCCCATTATTCAAATTCATCTTTATTGGGTAAAATTAATTTATACAACTTAATCATTTTTCTAGGTCGTTGGCATGCGTCAAACATGCCAACACACATGTTTTATATTTTAACCCAAACGTCATTACCCCCGTTTTACACGTTCGCTAAAACATAACATATGTTGGGTTTAACATTTAAACCCAACTTAGCCACATGAAAAAGGGGAGGCTTAGAACATGGTGTTTATATATTCTAAGTAACATAAAAAAGGGAGTATGTATGCATGAACTTGCAACATAGCGAACTAATTAACATGAATTAGGCACATGTGAATTTGCATTGTAATAGCATATAATCACGGCATAAACATACTTAAACATGAATCATTTTATTCATATAATCATGGCATAAACATACCTAAACATGAATCATTCTATTCATATAATCATGGCCTAAACATACCTAAACATGAATCATGGTTTTTAATTTATTCATGTAAACTTGCAATTGGAATGTAAATCAAACTTAATTATGTGTCATATATATCACCCTATGATTTTGATAACAACATAGGCCTAAAACATGTTTTCAACTAGGCATAACACCAAACATAGTTTAGTCATGTTCATAAAGATGTTTACTTTTGTCTCTAATTCAAAAGTATGGTTTTACACTTAAATCATGATGCCAATTCCAACATAAATTCATATACACCATAATACTTAGTTGAATCTAATTACACACTAAAAGTGATCATCATCATATTGGCATAATGGTGAATCATATACTTGCATGAAGCTCAAATAAACTACTACAACATATGGTCGTTAACATGAATCATATACTTGCATGAATCTAAATTAAACCACCACCAACATGTAGTTGTTAACTTCCAACATAAATCACATACTTGCTAATATCCAATCGTTATACCACAACAATTCCAAATCGTTTAGAATCAAAGCAACATACAAATATAGATTATTATCACCACAAATCGAATACAATTCTATTTCTCATTTTACACAAATCAAAACACAATTATTTATTCACATCGGAATAGCACTCTACTTACAACGTATGACGAATTTTCAATTCAGGAATCTGAATTCTGAATTTGGAGATGTTATCCTTTGTTGTAGGCGTTGTTTTGATTTAATTGACGTTGCTTTAAGCTTTCAAATTGTCTCTCAATTTATGACGGCTATTCCTAGTCCTTCCTCAGCAGCATGACGGTCTCATCTCCATTTTTGTTTGTGTGAATTAGGGTGAGTCCTAGGTCCTTTTTATAGAGTTTGTGAGTTGATTAGGACCGTCGATGGAGCTTGGTTCAATAATAGCCGTTCGTTTGAAGGAGAGACCAATCAGGAGCTGACACCTAGCCCTAGTGACAAGGCAAGGCTCGGAAAATCGACCAAGCACAGACCAGGCCAGCCAGGGGGGCTGGGTTCGACCTGGCTCAGGGGCCAGGTCGACCCCCCAGTCGACCCCCAGGTCGACTATGTAGTCGACCTGGGTGCCCCAGGTCGACTATGTAGTCGACCTACCCAGTCGACCTGGGTAGCCCAGGATGACTACCCAGTCGACCTGGGTGTCTTGGGCGGGAAAATTCCCGCCTTGGCCAATCCGGCCCGATTTTTGAATTTTAAATTTGTTTTCTAAGCTGTTTTGGTCTGTTTGAATTTTAAACTGATTTCTGAAACTTCCGGGGGCCATAACTCCCTCATACGGAGTCCGTTTTACGCAAACTCGGACTCTATTTCAGGCAGAATTCCGAGACGAACGCAATGGCGTATCCCGTTTCCCTTAATTCTTTGATTTGAAATTAGTTATAATTTAATTTGTGAATTTCACTGTTATGGAATACACGGGGTGTTACATTCTCCCCCACTTAAAAGGATTTCGTCCCCGAAATCTTCAAGTTCAGGAAGAATGTACGTCCTAAAATTCAAACATCTATCTACTCATCCGTCAAACACGAGCATCCATTGTCCTTAAAAGACTTCTAGTGCTTCATGATCATATGCGAAGTGCGTGTACATGTACTTATCTAATGCAAAATCAGTCGGTCTACTGATTCAGTTGACCTCCTTAATGCAAATTATGTAAGTGCCATGAATCCATTATGTATGCAAATTTTCCTATTCATAAATCTATATGAGTGCACAATCATTCATATATAAATGCAACATCCATATGGCAACACATTAAACTCCAACCATATACGAATATAAATACATATATGCCTATGCAATATGAAGTGACTGAGCTGATCTAAAACCTAGATTGTGTGTGTATATGCAACCACGAGCAACCACTAGCAATCACTTGCAACCACTTGCAACCATCATCCATAACATGTTTCAATTACATGTTTTCATCCAAAGAGTTTCTACCTAAAAGATAAGTTCGAGGAGATATACCTAAAAAGATATATAAAAGTGCAACTTAAGGAAAAAGAAAGATCAAAGATGTACCCTCGAAAAGAAAAGGGTAGGCTGCGCGTATTCTAGCTTCAGTTTCCCAAGTTGCGTCTCCCTCGGTGTCGCTCCACTGAACTTTGACGAGCTTGACTTCGCGGTTGCGTAGCTTCTTCACTTCCGTTCCTAATATGCGAGTTGGAACTTTCCTCACGGTTGCTTCGCGTTCCACTTCAGCTTCTTCTAGGATATTTGGCTCTACCACTTCAGCGGATTCATGTAGACATTTTCGGAGGTGCGAAACATGAAAGACGTTATGAACTCCAGCCAGCTTTTCGGGTAGCTCTAATCTATAGGCCATTTTCCCAATTTTCTCAATAATGGGAAACGGTCCTACGAACCTTGGTGCTAGCTTTACTGTGGTTCCAAAACGAACAACGTTCCTTAACGGAGATACCTTAAGAAAAACTCTGTCCCCAACCTCAAATTCAAGGTCAGTCCTCCTCTTATCGGCGTAGGATTTTTGTCTGTCTTAGGCTGTCTTCATTCTTCTCCGTATTAAGTCTACTTTTTCTGAAGTCTCTCGGATCATATCTGGTCCAAGTATGAGCTTGTCAGTAGACTCCCACCAACAAGTGGGCGATCGGCACGGTCTTCCATATAGAGCTTCGAAGGGCGCCATTCCAATGGTTGCTTGGTAGCTGTTGTTGTAGGCAAATTCTACCAAAGGAAGATGGTCTTCCCACGTCCCTCCGAAGTCAAGGACGCACAGTCTTAAAAGGTCCTCCAGAACTCTGTTCACTCTTTCTGTCTGGCCGTCGGTTTGGGGATGATAGGCTGTGCTCAAGCATAACTGTGTGCCTACCGCTTCTTGCAGACTCCGCCAAAACTCACTTGTGAAGATAGGGTCTCGGTCACTAACAATGCTGGATGGTATTCCGTGGAGTCGGACAATTTCCTTGAGGTAAAGAGATGCTAGGGATGAGGCAGTTCTTTTACTTTTGACAGGTAAAAAGTGGGCGCTTTTAGTAAGCCTATCCACTATTACCCAAATGCTAGTGTTGCCTCTTCTAGACCTAGGCAGCCCATCAGTGAAGTCCATTGAGATGCTATCCCACTTCCACTGCGGGACCCCTAGAGGATGGAGCAGACCGCCAGGCTTTTTCTATTCCGCCTTAACCTGTTGGCACACCATACACTTAGAAATGAAATCTGCCACGTCCTTCTTCATGCCGTTCCAAAAGAAAGTTCTCTTTATGTCCTTGTACATTTTATCTCCGCCTGGATGTATCGTCATCTTGGAGTGATGTGCTTCCTCGAGAACCATCTTTACTAAATCCCTTGTCTGTGGGACGCATA
Organism: Allium sativum; assembly: GCA_030737875.1. Classification (NCBI taxonomy): domain Eukaryota; kingdom Viridiplantae; phylum Streptophyta; class Magnoliopsida; order Asparagales; family Amaryllidaceae; genus Allium; species Allium sativum. The sequence continues at coordinate 798,518,854 of CM060919.1, forward strand.
GTCTTCCGTCTCGCCTTAGCCAACCCTTGTCGTCGATGGAGTATCTGCTGAGGTGACTTGAAGTCTCACCCCTAATGAGCCTATCAATCGTCTCCACAAGCTGAGGGTCTTCGCGTTGTGCTGTCCCTATTTCATCCACTAAAGTCGGGCGTACTTCGAGAGATGCTAGCAAGCCCGGTACAAAATCGGAGGAGGGCCTAAAGTCAAAGCTGGCTATAAACTCTAGGCTTTGTCTTTCAACAAACAGCGGGCTTAGGGTTAGTTTCTTTCGGCTCAACGCGTCTGCCACTACGTTGCCTTTGCCCGGAGTGTAGGAGATCTCGAAATCGTACGAGGCAAGAAACTCCATCCATCTCTGTTGCCTCAAGTTAAGGTCTTTCTGCGAGAAAAGATATTTCAACGATTTATGGTCAGTGTGAAGTTCAAACTTCTCACATAGGAGATAGTGTCGCCAAGACTTGAGTGCAAAGACGATGGCAGCTAACTCAAGATCGTGGGTTGGGTAGTTCTTTTCGTGCACTTTCAATTGTCTTCCGCCATAAGCTACTACCCTTCCTTCTTGCATTAAGACAGCGCCTACCCCTGTCCTACATGCATCTGTATAAACTGTGACCATCTTGCTTCCATCTGGCAACGTCAAAACTGGGGCTGTTGTAAGAGCCCTTTTCAGTCGTTGGAAAGCAAATTCGCAATCCAAGTCCCAATTGAACACTAGATTCTTCTTGGTCAGCCTTATGAGCGGAGCTGATATCTTTGCAAAGTCTCTGATGAATTTTCGATAGAAGCCTGCCAGCCCGAGAAAGCTTCGGACTTCTGTTGCGTTCTTTGGCGTCTTCCAGTCCTGCACCGCTACTACCTTAGCCGGGTCCACAGCTAGCCCTTCTTTGGATACTATATGCCCAAGAAACCTCACTTCCTCTCTCCAAAAGTGGCATTTGGAGAATTTGGCTTTTAGCTGATGGACTCGTAGAGTTTCCATGATTGCCTTTAAGTGTTGAGCATGCTTTTCTTCACTCTTTGAGAAGATCAAGATATCGTCTACGAAGACCACTACGAACTTATTGAGGAAATCTCTGAACACCCTACTCATTAGGTCCACGAAGTAAGCGGGTGCGTTTGTCAAGCCAAAAGGCATGACAAGCCATTCAAAGAAGCCGTCTGGGGTTCTGAATGTTGTCTTATCGATACTATCTTCAGCCACCCTTAGCTGATGAAAACCGGTCGCCAAATCGAGTTGGGAGAAAACAGACGCTCCTACAAGCTGATCAAACAGATCGTCAATTCTGGGGAGAGGGTGCCTATTCTTTTTCGTTAGCTTGTTGAACTCCCTATAGTCAACACATAGACGGAGTGAACCATCCACCTTTGTAGCGAACACCACTGGAGCGCCCCATTCTGAAATGCTCCTTCTAATGAACCCCTTCTCTAGAAGCTCTTTAATCTGTTTACTGAGCTCCTTTCTTTCCCGTGGAGCCATGTGTCTAACGGGCAACGCAACGGGCTTTGCATTATCTACAAGATATATGCGAAAGTCTATCTCCCGCTTCGGAGGCAAGCCCTTCACCTCCTCGAAGACATCCGGATATTCCCGTACCACTCTAACCGATTGCAAATTTTCAACAGAGGCATCTAGCGATTCAAGATAACTAAGCATAACCGCGTACGAGGGATTACAAGTAATTTCCAGAGCGTTACCGAGTTGGGTCAGAAGTCTAACCACCCTTTTCTCACAATCCAGGATGGCACCATTACTGAATAGCCAATCCATGCCCAAAATCAAACCATATCCCGAAAAGCCCAAAACAAAGGCACTACATTTAAATTCTACGCTTAGAATAGCAATTTTCAATCCTACACAGGCCATTCTAGTTTCTAGGTGCAGAGATTCTACTAAAGCAGATGAGATAAAGGAGTGTGATGCGCCAGAATCAAATAAAGTACGAACTGGGTGATCATAAAGATAAACTACACTTTCTACAGAAGTATTTATACCTCGCTGCTGCAGAGGTGGCGCTTCTAGCGCATGAACTTGTGCCCTTGAGGTGGATCCAGCCCTCTGCCCCTGCCCTCGTTTCTTTGGGCAATCTTTAGCCAGGTGGCCTGTTTCACTGCAAGAAAAGCACCCACCATTCATCTTGGCCTTCTTTTTTCGGCAATCTTTCACCAAGTGCCCCACTTTGCCTCAGATATTGCACTTCCTCTTCTCTTTGTTGTCTTTCCCGCCCTTCTTAAAGTCTGTCTTCTTAGGCTGTAAACCCTCTTTTTTCCCTTGAGAGCTTTCTGCCTTTGTCTCCTTCTTGCCCTTATCCTCTTCGTTCAGCAATGCCATCTGCACCAGCCTTTCATACGTAGCTCCCATGGGTATATGGGTCATGGCCAAACTGTGTAATGGCTCATTCAACCCCTTGACAAAGCGGAGAGCCTTCTTGTGCGGGGTGTTGACTAGGTCCAGTCCGAACCTAGCCAGCTGATCGAACTGATTAACATACTCTTTGACTGTCATATTCCCTTGTTTAAGAAATAAGAATTTTTCCAACTGAAGACTCCTTTCAGCTTCTGAGAGAAATTTAGCTTCAAACCTTGCCCTAAAGTCCTCCCATGTTTCCACTGGTCTTTCTGCATTGGTGACTTCCCACCAATAGGAAGCCTCGCCTTTAAGTAGCCATACTGCCAGTTGTACTTTCTGCCTATCTTCTACCTCAAAGATGACGAATAAGTCCTCGGTTTCCTTCAGCCAATTCCTGGCTACCACGAAGGACTCGGTTCCATGAAAGTCCTTTCCTCCCATAGCTTTAAAATCTTTACATATTTTGGCAAAAGTATTTCCCCGCGGAGGAGGTGGAGGAAGAGGTGCTGCTGCAGCTGGATGATTTCCTGCAGCTGGGGGAGGAGGAATGGTAGGACCCGGCTGAGTGGCCCTTGCCTCTAAAAATCATCTAAACCAACCGGGTATTGGTACACCATCTGGCAAGTTAAGTTCTTCGGACATGCTGAAACAGAAAGGAGAGATTCAAAGCGAAGGATAAAGAGAGATAGTACCTATGGCTTTGGGGGACTATGCCTTTTTAAATAAAATAATATTTTATCTTTAAAAATGCTTCTTTAAATTTTCTTTTGAAAATAAATTTTTCAAAACTTTTTATCTTATCTGGTAAACCTATGCTCTGATACCAAGTGAAACACCCCACCTCCGTTAGGGTCACTCTCAACGGGAATGCCCTAATTTTGGTGGAGGTTTATAAGTATAAGTCACAGATATACAAGATAGATATAAGAACACATATTTTTGAAAAGCGGAAAACAACAGCAAATTTTTATTTCAACAAAATACGTGTTACACAAACCATGTCATAATTTGTCTTACAACCCTTCCAAAAACATAAAATCATCATAACTGTCTTGATTACATTATTTAAAGAAGCATAAAAGCATAAGTAAACTGCATAAGTCCCACAATTTCTGCCCAAAGCCATAGTCCAAAACGAAAAAGATCCAAGCAATACATTCTTTCTCTTCAAGCTGGATGTGAAAATTGGTCAAGCTGCGGTATTCCCTCCCTGTGGACCTGGGGGGGAACGAAAGAAAAGAAGACGAAAGAAAAGTAGAGTCAGACATAAAACCTGAGTAAGTCTAGGACTATTCAGTCTATGAATAAAGAATTGGGCATGATAAGTACAAACTGGAAATGGGAAAACACTATAAACTAGGTTAAGTTATCTAGAGTTGAGTGTACTTATCGTACCCCATATTAATCTCTGTACCCATATAAACTAGTTCCCAGCAGGCACCCCATAATCAGGGTGAAGTGATCCGTTTCTAATGATCGGCTCCTACTCGCATAGTTACATGTGTCTTACGGCCCCCGTTGTTGTAGTTACCTATGCTGGTCCCACCATGGGGTGTATCAAGTTCCATGGTGGCGCCCCGACACAATCCTAGAATGCACAGGTATGCTACTGGTGCCTAGTGCCTTATTTTTCTGCGCCGGAGTGTGTGCACGCCCGCACCCCGTTAGAACCTACACTGCTGCACCACCGCCGTGGATTTGACCTCTTACAGTCAGCCTAGTAATCGTGCCCCACCCTGCCTAGTTCAGGGTATCCTGATACACCTTGTAGGGTTACTGCTGAAAAGAGTCCCCCGCTACTAGGTTTTCTATTTCTAGCCAACATGCTAAGTTGGTTAAGTGTTTCATAAACCTAACCCCCAATTAGTCTGTATAGTTTAGCATGTTCCATTTTGATTAAGTATTAATTTAATTTACTTAAACCTATCAATCCTGACTCAGCCTTAATTGTCTTATTAAAGCCTCGACCTCTCACATTAGACAGGTATTGTTGTGGCTGCCTGTTGTCGGTTGGGTCCGGGCAGTCTTACGCCACAACTCAGTCTAACCTCGGGTCTTTATTGGGCTCCGTGTTTAACCACCCACATTGGATAGGTATTGTTGTGACTACTGGACAGCCGGGCGGTTCCGGGCAGGTTTACATCACAACTCAATCCAACCTCGGGTTAAACACATCGTATTTTCTAAATTTACATATTTTGTCTCTTTCCTTTTTATATGTAAATATTTGCGGCCCATTATTCAAATTCATCTTTATTGGGTAAAATTAATTTATACAACTTAATTATTTTTCAAGGTCGTTGGCATGCGTCAAACATGCCAACACACATGTTTTATATTTTAACCCAAACGTCATTACCCCCGTTTTACACGTTCGCTAAAACATAACATATGTTGGGTTTAACATTTAAACCCAACTTAGCCACATGAAAAAGGGGAGGCTTAGAACATGGTGTTTATATATTCTAAGTAACATAAAAAAGGGAGTATGTACACATGAACTTGCAACATAGCGAACTAATTAACATGAATTAGGCACATGTGAACTTGCATTGTAATAGCATATAATCATGGCATAAACATACTTAAACATGAATCATTTTATTCATATAATCATGGCATAAACATACTTAAACATGAATCATTCTATTCATATAATCATGGCCTAAACATACCTAAACATGAATCATGGTTTTTAATTTATTCATGTAAACTTGCAATTGGAATGTAAATCAAACTTAATTATGTGTCATATATATCACCCTATGATTTTGATAACAACATAGGCCTAAAACATGTTTTCAACTAGGCATAACACCAAACATAGTTTAGTCATGTTCATAAAGATGTTTACTTTTGTCTCTAATTCAAAAGTATGGTTTTACACTTGAATCATGATGCCAATTCCAACATAAATTTATATACACCATAATACTTAGTTGAATCTAATTACACACTAAAAGTGATCATCATCATATTGGCATAATGGTGAATCATATACTTGCATGAAGCTCAAATAAACTACTACAACATATGGTCGTTAACATGAATCATATACTTGCATGAATCTAAATTAAACCACCACCAACATGTAGTTGTTAACTTCCAACATAAATCACATACTTGCTAATATCCAATCGTTATACCACAACAATTCCAAATCGTTTAGAATCAAAGCAACATACAAATATAGATTATTATCACCACAAATCGAATACAATTCTATTTCTCATTTTACACAAATCAAAACACAATTATTTATTCACATCGGAATAGCACTCTACTTACAACGTATGACGAATTTTCAATTCAGGAATCTGAATTCTGAATTTGGAGATGTTATCCTTTGTTGTAGGCGTTGTTTTGATTTAATTGACGTTGCTTTAAGCTTTCAAATTGTCTCTCAATTTCTGACGGCTATTCCTAGTCCTTCCTCAGCAGCATGACGGTCTCATCTCCATTTTTGTTTGTGTGAATTAGGATAAGTCTTAGGTCCTTTTTATAGAGTTTGTGAGTTGATTAGGACCGTCGATGGAGCTTGGTTCAATAATAGCCGTTCGTTTGAAGGAGAGACCAATCAGGAGCTGACACCTAGCCCTAGTGACAAGGCAAGGCTCAGAAAATCGACCAAGCACAGACCAGGCCAGCCAGGGGGGCTTGGTTCGACCTGGCTGAGGGGCCAAGTCGACCCCCCAGTCGACCCCCAAGTCGACTATGTAGTCGACCTGGGTGCCCCAGGTCGACTACCCAGTCGACCTGGGTAGCCCAGGTCGACTACCCAGTCGACCTGGGTGTCTTGGGCAGGAAAATTCCCACCCTGGCCAATCCGGCCCGATTTTTGAATTTTAAATTTGTTTTCTAAGCTGTATTGGTCTGTGTGAATTTTAAACTGATTTCTGAAACTTCCGGAGGCCATAACTCCCTCATACGGAGTCCATTTTACGCAAGCTCGGACTCTATTTCAGGCAGAATTCCGAGACGAACGCAATGGCGTATCCCGTTTCCCATAATTCTTTGATTTGAAATTAGTTATACTTTAATTTGTGAATTTCACTGTTATGGAATACACGGGGTGTTACAAAATGTCAGGCCGTGTAAAAACACCGACACAAATTCTAGCTAGGAAGAAACGCATGCCCTCCCTGAGGTCCTTCTCCCGTTTCTGGTTCATATCGGGATGTGAGGCTCGCGAATTCACGTTATACACAAAGCTATGCCCCACAGGCGGTGCTTTGATCATCACCACAAGACTTTGCTTTTCAACAGAAGCCCTGATCATTTGCCACTTAGGCATGCCACACTAGCAATTCATGCCGTGCGACTGATGTCCATCGATATACAACCTCTGAGCTCGTGCGTTTCAGAGAAGGGCGTTAAGCAAAAGAATAAATTCTCTACCGCCAAACAGGTGTATATTCAATAGAGATCAATCAACACAGAATAAAATCCAATGTCAAACACACCGTCCATTTACAAGTCCGTTCTGGGTCTGAACGAAACCGGAGGCACTAAATACCTCGTATATTCATCGATTCCCATGTACGTCTGGACGATCACCACTAATTATCCATATTTCGGGATGCCTCCCAATCAGGACCTGTGTTACCATCCAAACGAGGTGAAGATCGGTCTTTAACCCCCATCTTCATCTTCGACTTCTTATCGTCGATTCAGTTATTCAGAATGGGATAAACCCGGTCTTTCTGAGCAACTCGCGTATATAATAAACAAGTGCAACACTAACATTCATACGCATCATTTCAATTCATTAGTCACTAACCGTCAATCAGTAAGTGAACGATTTCCCAAATATTAACCCCGAAGGCCGAAACCAACATCAGATCAACACCTAGGAAACCGTTCGACTTATCCAACCTTCAGTTATTTCTAAATTTCACATCCACATCGTTTATAATATTTTATAACGATTTATCACTATTTTTATTTATTTTAAAATAGCCAATTTATTCAAAACGACGCTTCGGGCCATGACGCGGCCGTGGCGCTGTTTTTCTTCAGATTTGATTTACACATATCTGAAAATCTAACCGTTGGATCTTCACAAAATTTACATCATTAGAAAGATCTTTTCAAAACGAATCCAACGGTTCCAGTTTCGGGAAAATCCGACGGTCGGATCTCCCGGTATAATCGTTTGAAGTTTCGATTTCAAAATACGAACTGCAGCGTCGTTATTCGATTAAATATAATTATATATATATATATATATAATCGTTTCTGGCGCTGTTTTTCTTCAGATTTGAATTAAACATTGCAGACAATCCAACCGTTGGATTTTTACAAAGTTGGTGCCGTTGGAAAGATATTTCCAAAGCGAACCCAACAGTTGCGATTTCAGGAAAATCCGATGGTCGGATCTCCCGTACTAATCGTTTGAAATCACGGTTTCAAAATACGAACTGCAGCTTCGTTATTCGATATATTTTAATTCTATTTATATAAATATATCGATTCTTCGATTTCAAAGCTATATTCTTTTCATACATTTGATAAAAATGATATTTTTATCTAACTGTCTTCTATTTCAACACTTCACTATGTTTAGCAACTCATGTATATAATAAAAATGTGATTTTTATTGTAAAACAATTCTTTTCAAAACACTATTATTTTATATAGTTTATATAGGTAATAAAAATAGGATTTTTATTATAAAACAATTTCTTTCAAAACAAGATTATTTTATATAGTTCATATAGATGATAAAAATGTGATTTTTATTATAAAACAATTTATTTCAAAATATGAATACCATTCAACACATGAATTTCTATTCAACGAATGAATAACGATTCAACACATGAAGGTTTTCTATAGTTTATATATATAGATAAAAATGTGATTTTTATATTTAAAACACGAACACCATTCAACACATGAATTTCTAATCAACGAATGAATTTCAATTCAACACATGAAGGTTTTCAATTCAACGAATAAATATAGTTTCAGCAAATGAAAATAATTCAAACACATGAATATTATTCAAAATTTCGACAGCATAACGGCAGAGTAGTTAAAACCGGGACCGTCCCTAGTACGGCTCCTCGCTCTACCCTAAAACCTCGCAGTTTTTGACAATGGGGATCATGCATCTAGTTCGCACACAGGCGGCATGTATATATTTATTTCATTTCCACAAACTAATCCTATGTGGTTTCAACCAAATATTTCTCAACCACAAATGGGTATTTTTCAACCACAATCAATCAATATCAACCACAAACAATTCCAACCAACCATTCGCTATCAATCAATTTTCACACCAATCACAACCAATAAATATCGTCCATGGTTTGTGGACGAGGGGCGTATATATTTATATATAGCAATTCACTTCTATTTCAACATATATATAATTTTTACAATGCATATACAACTTATACATCGAACGTACAACTTATACAACGCTTATACATGAGGTGTACAACGCTTATATAACTCGTACATCGACTATATAATTTATACATCGTCGTTTTCCATATCGTTTATAAATTAGAAATCTCACATTGGGTTCCACTCCACCAAAAATAGCAGAAGGCTCAGAAAAATATGCGGTCTCTTCTAGAATGTAGAAGACGTCCACACGAGTCACTGTCTCTTATTTCACTGAATTTCGTCAAGAAACGAAAAAGATATGATTTTTATAGTGAAAACAAAAACCGTAGCGCTTAGAACTGCTATAATATAGTTTAAATTATATTCAGCCGTTACCTTTCTGATGGGGTTCGAAACTAGGGTTTCGTTTTTCGCGAAAACCAAGGCACGAGGACAAAATCCAGTTGCACCACGTCGAGGAGGGTGGAAGGCCGCGCCGATCGGCGGTGGTGGCAGGGGGTTCGACGATGCCTGTACGTCGCGGCGGCGGTGGAAAGGTCCCACTTTCCCGAGCTCGATTCGAACTCCACAGGTCATGAAAAAATCCAATCTTTATATGGATGTGAAGATCGTGAGGAGCACTACAGAATTCTCCAAAGGGGAATGGGTTTTTATTGAGCGGATTAGAAGAAATCGAGGAGAGAAGATTTGAAGTGGTTCCGCCTGCTATCGGCAACGGGGAGAGAGAAAAGAAAATTTTCGACCAATGAGAGATTTTCTTTATATTTATAATTTTTTAAATTTCAAAAATACCCCCTTTCCCATACGAACACCAATTCAAACCCAACGACTGTCATCCTTAGCGTTTTACCCCCATTCCGAACACAATGGGATATGTTTCGAAGGCCCATTCGACTGTTTCAGTCAGTTTTGCTTCAAATTAAAATATATAACATTCAATATTTGATTTAAACGTACATTTCAATTTACCAGGGCCACAAACTGATTCGAAAAATTCCATAAAAATAAATCTGGCTATGTTTTGATGATACGGTCCCAACAAAACTAGTTTCGTCGAATTCTGAGACCGTTTGCAAAAAGGCCCATTTCTGGTCGATCCAATTTAACTGTAATTGACCAAAACACGTTTTCCTTTGCCACGCTCACATACTAGCTTCAAAAATTATGAAATTTGAAACCTAGCAATAACTTCACATCCCGGATCCAACAAAAGTGGTTTCGTCGAATTCCGAGGTCGTATGCAAAATGGCCAATTTCACGGGCTATATAAATTCCATAGCGACCTTTCTGAAAATTCATTTGGCCATAACTTTTGCTTTCCACTATGAAAATTCGATTTTTCAGATTCGTTAGAAAGGTATTCACTAACAGATTTAAATATTTTTGATATCACTCAAATCCGTTTTGTTTTGCACCCGGTACAGTCCGACAAAGTTTGATTTCAATTTTTGAAACTGCAGCGCCATTTCAGGCCTTGTTTATAATTAGAATTAATTATATTCGTTTTCAATCATCGATTCAAACTCAATTTTCATTACTATTATTTAAAATGTTTATTTTAAATATTTAAAATCCATTATTTTAGACAATTTAAAATTTTTTAATTGGTTCAGATTTTCTGGGTCGTTACAATCTCCCCCACTTAAAACTTTTCGTCCCCGAAAAGGAACAAAGTAGAAAGTGGTTTGATTAGTCAACTCTACGTTCAGTCTGGCTTCAATCCTCCAACTTTTCAGTTTCTGAGAATTTTCAAATTCTTCAAAAATTTGGCTTCAATCCGCCATAACCTCCTTTGTACGGGGAGAGGTTTGGAAATTTATTGGGTCGTATTAGGTACCCAATAAATCCTAATAAGCATACACATATTTATAGTGATATATTCTGGTGTTTACAGGGGAGCATGTATTGATAATAACTCCAAAGAATAAATTTTCGTCACCCTGTCAAAGCCTGAGGGAGTGTGTATTTTAAATGCTCCAGAGGATAAATCCTCGTCACCTCGTCCCATGTGGGAAACAAATAGTCCATGTGTCGTATCTAATAACTAGAGAGACGTGATTATTGTCAACTCCAGACCCGTGTGGGGTTTTTATTAATCTGGCAATTTTATCGTTACAATTTAAATAGTCCATATCAGTCATCAGTTCAACCTGTAAAATATAGTCATCGCCATACAAGCCTCTCGCTCGTATGGTAAATCTTCCACCTCGTCACACAAGCTCCAAATGCTTATGTGGTATATGATGAAGTATGCCTATCTCCCAGAAGTATGCCATGTAGTGTAGTTCAAAATTAATTGTTACTATCCTATGGCGATGTTTATTATTTCACACAGAATAACTAGCACTCCGCATCCAATGGCATTCACAGGAGTTGATATAATAATATTTCGCATCCAACTCATTAAGGTTTACCTATTTGTCGGGCATGCAAATAAAATCTTTACTCAACAGCTATCCATTTACCTTTTCAAACATATATAATGTACATGTATGTATTTCTATCTATTTTCTAATCAGTTAAATGTGTGATATAATCGAATAAATTCTACCATTATTCTCCTATTAATTAAATTAACTATCGTTTTAATAATTTAATTAATCAAATTTACTATCACACAACACAAACAACAATCAAATTGTTTTTAACTTTTCAAAATCATACAAATAAATTTCTATATTCTTTTAAAATCATTCAGACTATAGAATTAAAAGTGCACATCCATGGAAAGAAAACAACAACAGAGTAGAGAACTAATTAGTGATGCAAAGTATGGTAAATGTACCTTGCACCGGAGTCAAATAGAGATATCCACTCGGCATCTAGGATAAGCTTTCTGAATGCTCTCCTCAGTTTCCCAAGTACAATCTCGTGGATCTCCACTTCATTTCACTTTGACTAAGCGAACCTTCTTGTTCCTCAGCTCTTTGGTTTCTTTGCCGATAATCTTTAGCGGCTCTCTTCTCACAGCTAGTTTTGGAGTTATTTCAATATCCTGTTGCGCTGCTTCTTCCACGATCAAGTCTGGATCATGAACGTGCTTTCGAAGTTGAGATATGTGAAATACATCATGCACTCCAGGCAACCAATCAGGCAATTTAACCCTATAAGCGAGAGTTCCGATCCGTTCCAGAATAGGAAACGGACCAATGAATTTGGGCGCTAACTTTCCAGTTTTACCGAACCGGATAACTCCTCTCATCGGCGATACTTTCAAATATACATAGTCGCCAACAGCAAAGGATATATCTCTTCTTCTCCTATCGGCATAGCTCTTTTGTCGGCTTTGAGCGGCGAGTAATCGCTTCTTAATAAAGTCGACTTTGTCGGCAGCTTCTCGGATCATATCTGGCCCCAATACAAGTCTATTACCGGGTTCGACCCAACAAGCAGGAGATCAGCACGGTCTACCATACAACGCTTCGAATGGCGACATTGTCAGGCTCGCCTGGTAGCTGTTGTTATAAGAGAATTCAGCCAAATGCAGATGGTCTTCCCAGGATCCGCCGAAATCTAGAACACAAGCCCGCAATAGATCTTCCAGTATACGATTCACCCTCTCAGTCTGACCATCTGTCTGAGGATGATAGGTGGTGCTTAGGTTCAGCTTTGTTCCCAGCTCTACTTGAAATGCCTCCCAGAATTTGCTAGTAAATATTGTATCTCTATCACTGACTATACTGAGCGGCACTCCGTGCAGTCTAACAATTTCCTTGAAGTAAATCTGCGCCAGACTCTGAGCAGTTCTGTTTGATCTGACAGGTATGAAATGGGCGGTCTTCGTGAAGCGATCTACGATCACCCAAATACTGTCATTTCCTTTTCTAGTTCTGGGCAGACCATCAATGAAGTCTATGGAAATATGTTCCCACTTCCAACCAGGAACGTCTAGCGGTTGTAACAATCCAGCCAGTTTCTATTGGTCGCTTTTGACTAGTTGGCAAGTAGGGCATCGACTAACATATATCGAGATGTCTCTCTTTAACGACTTCCACCAGAATGTGCGCTTGATATCGTTATACATTTTACTCACACCCGGATGGATACTGAGCTTAGATTTGTGGCATTCATCAAGCACGTCCCTTCTGAGTTCAGGAATTTCTGGAACACAAATTCGTCCTTCTAACCTCAGAATCCCTTCGCTGTCGAGCTGGAAATCCGAAGCATTGCCTTCACGAATTCGCCGACTCATTCCTTTAATAAATTGGTCGTCTTTTTGGAGAGCCGATATCTTGTCAATCAAAGAAGTCGCAATGATAAAACTGGCGATCATTTCATTCTTTCGGCTTAATGCATCGGCCACGACATTGGCTTTCCCTGGAGTGTATATAATTTCAAAATCTTATGCTGCAAGAAACTCCAGCCAACGCTACTGCCTCAGATTCAAGTCTTTCTGGGTGAACAAATACTTTAACGACTGGTGATCTGTAAACAGTTCAAATCTCTCACCCAGAAGATAGTGTCTCCAGATTTTCAAGGCGAATACTATAGCCAATAACTCAAGATCATGAGTTACGTAGTTCTTTTCGTGCGGCTTCAGTTGACGGCTAGCATAAGCAATCACTTGGCCCCTTTGCATTAACACTGCGCCAAGGCCTTCCCTAGAAGCATCAGTCCAGACTTTTAAATCCTGATTGCCATCGATGATGGTTAACACTGGAGTTGTCGTTAGTCTTAACTTTAGCTCTTCAAATGCCTCCTCACTTTCTGGAGTCCATTTGAATTTAGAGTGCTTCCTCGTAAGCTTCGTTAAATGACCAGATATCTTCGAAAAGTTTTTAACGAACTTCCGGTTATAGCTAGCCAATCCGAGAAAACTGTGGACTTCAGTGGGGGTACTGGGCTGTTTCCAATTCTGAATAGCTGTGATTTTGCTCGGATCCACAGCAATTCCTTCTTTTGATACAACATGGCCTAGAAATTTTACTTCCTCTTGCCAGAATATACATTTGGACAGTTTGGCTTTCAATACATTCCTTCTGAGGATTTCCAGAACTTGTTCCAGATGCTTTTCATGTTCGGACTTTGATTTAGAGAAGATTAGAATATCGTCAATGAAAACCAGAACAAATTTATTCAAAACTCCTCTGAACACTCTATTCATCAGATCGACGAAGTAAGCTAGAGCGTTACATAAGCCGAACGGCATTACTAACCACTCGTAGAATAAGTCGGGACCTCTGAATGTTGTCTTTGGAACACACTCTTCGGCAATTCGAAGTTGATGGAAGCCTGTAGCTAGGTCCATTCGTGAAAATACTTGTGTTCCATTCAGACGATCCAATAAATCATCGATCCGCGGCAATGGATATTTGTTCTTTATCGTCTGCTTGTTCAAATCACGATAATCCACACATAGCCGTAGAGTACCGTCAGATTTTGGGACAAACACCACTGCTGCTCCCCAATCAGAGAAACTGGGCCTGATTAGACCCTTCCATACTAGCTGTCGTGTTTGATTGTCAAGTTCTTCTTTCTCTTTCAAGGACATTCTTCGAATAGCGTGAACTACCGGCCTTGCATTCGGAATCAAAGCGATCTTGAAATCTATTTCTCTCTGCGGAGGCAAGCGAACGACTTCTTTGAACACATCCGCATAGTTCTTGATGACAGGAATGTCTTTGATGAGGTCAGGAATATTCTCTGTGACTTCAGGGATATTTTCTATTTGAGCTGAAGAAACATCCAAAGCTACCCAGAAGTCCTTTCTATTTGAAGTCGGGCCATCACATGGTATGGTTATATAATTCCCCAATTGGGCCTTTGCTTTAACAACTCTCTCGGCGCATCTAACCTCTGCCTTATATTTGGTTAACCAATCCAATCCCAGAATAAGATCAAATTCATTAAAATTCATGACGATAGAGATAGTAGGGAATTTATAGCAGGAAAAAGAGATAGGTACTGCACAAACCCGACTGAGATTGATGGAACCCCCAACTGGATTTTGGACAGTCATTGGTTCTTTGAGCTTTTTCAATTTCAAATCCAACTTCTTGACTGCACTCTTTGCAATAAAGCTTCGTGACGCGCCTGTATCAAACAGTACTTTAACTGGAATGTTCTTGACATTGAGCGTGCCTTCTAAAACATTAGACCTTTCCTGAGCAGACGAAGATGTAGGCACTTCTGCCACTTCATTTACTTGTACTGCTTCAGGTTTTATGAACAGCGGGCAGTCTTGCTTTACGTGACCCACCTGATGGCAAAGATTACATTTTCTATTTTCTTTAACCTTGTTCTTTGTTTTAGATCCCTCCTTCCTCTGCATTTTCAAGGACTTACATTTCCTGGACAGATGACCTTTTTTATTGCAGTTTAGGCATATGGCGGCCATTACTGATTCTTCACCAGAGAACGGTATTCCACCCGTATTTCGATATTTGATTAATAGGGCCTCAATATCCGGTTCTGCATTCCTTCTGTTTCTGACACTCATTTTCTAGTACTTCTGCAAATAGCAGATTTAGTGTCAGGTCATAGAAAAGATATTTTAAAACATAGAAACAAATACTTCAAATGTAAATGTGTCTATCGAGGTGTAATTTCATTCTGCTTTACTCATACTAGGATATTACTGATCCTATCTGTATTGAGTTACCCGTCCTAGAACTCTCCTGGTTCTATTTCTGACAAGTTCGTTAATAATTTATATTCCAGAACTAAGCTTAACCAAAGCTCTGATACCACGTTGTGACGACCCCATTTCCCGTACTGACGGAGACAAGGGTAATCTTTGGAATATAACACAGAAACAGATAATAGCAGAACAGAATTAAATAAATACACCAGATAATGTACAATAGAATACACTGGATAAACGTAATCATCAGAGTTACACAGTATACAGGATCATACTTAGTACAAATACAGTTCAGCAATACATAAATGTCTACAACGGAAACAAACAAAATATGTACAATAGGAGCTGAACAGCATAAAAAGAGATAAATAATAGAATCCATCTTCAGCTCCAGCTTTCCAGAGAAAGCCAGCTAAACCTGAATACAAGGCTTCCCGTGTAGAAAAAGGGGCACCCGAGTTTGAAAGTGAAACAAACTACGAGTCAGTCATGGGACTGGTATGAGAAATCTACTCAACACATTTATAATTTGGCTAATCATAGGACCACGCCACTTTCGTGGAACGGGTTTACTCCATTGGATCGCCAGTGCTTTAAAAACAAATCTTTCTTTTAAACATCACAATGCTTTTTATAAAAATGAAGCCATTATAAGACTCAGTTCCCATCACACAATGCAACGCAAACCGGAGGATAGAGTTTTTACCTTATAATGGCCAAGATATGCTTGATACGAATAAAACAAAAGCATTTGATATTACTACCAGTGTTTATATGTTTCAAAAACAATTTCCAATCATAACTATCAATCATAGACGACATGAGCGTGCCATGCCACTATGTCGCCAAATATATATACAATCAAAACCGCACGATGTCGTATTTGGAAATTGGATTTCCGTCCTGAACCAAGGCAAAAGATAGTCCTTACCGAATTCGAGACTGCCTAGCCCGAGCCTCAGGAATAGTCGCAACTGCCGCTTGGAGCGACAGGGCCGGTCCACCGATGTGGATTAAAATTCCTGAACAATGTGTTTCCCCGCCCTATGGGGCGTAAACGAGCCAACGAATGGCTCCATCGGTCCCGGATCGACCGATATATCTGAGGCGCCTCGCTATCCATCATCCACATAAGTAAAATGTCAGGCCGTGTAAAAACACCAACACAACTTCTAGCTAGGAAGAAACGCATGCCCTCCATGAGTTCCTTCTCCCGTTTCTGATTCATACCGGGATGTGAGGCTCACGAATTCACGTTATACACAAAGCTACGCCCCACAGGCGGTGCTTTGATCATCACCACAAGACTTTGCTTTTCAACAGAAGCCCTGATCATTTGCCACTTAGGCGTGCCACACTAGCAATTCATGCCATGCGACTGATGTCCATCGATATACAACCTCTGAGCTCGTGCGTTTCAGAGAAGGGCGTTAAGCAAAAGAATAAATTCTCCGCCGCCAAACAGATGTATATTCAATAGAGATCAATCAACACAGAATAAAATCCAATGTCAGACACACCGTCCATTTTCAAGTCCGTTCTGGGTCTGAACGAAACCGGAGGCACTAAATACCTCGTATATTCATCGATTCCCACGTACGTCTGGACGATCACCACTAATTATCCATATTTCGGGATGCCTCCCAATCAGGACCTCAGTTACCATCCAAACGAGGTGAAGATCGGTCTCAACCCCCGTCTTCATCTTCGACTTCTTATCGTCGATTCAGTTATTCAGAATGGGATAAACCCGGTCTTTCTAAGCAACTCGCGTATATAATAAACAAGTGCAACACTAACATACATACGCATCATTTCAATTCATTAGTCACTAACCGTCAATCAGTAAGAGAACGATTTCCCAAATATTAACCCCGAAGGTCGAAACCAACATCAGATCAACACCCAGGAAACCATTCGACTTATCCAACCTTCAGTTAATTCTAAATTTCACATCCATATTGTTTATAATATTTTATAATGATTTATCGCTATTTTTATTTATTTTAAAATAGCCAGTTTATTCAAAACGACGCTTCGGGCCATAACGCGGTCGTGGCGCTGTTTTTCTTCAGATTTGATTTACACATATCTGAAAATCTAACTGTTGGATCTTCACAAAATTCACATCATTAGAAAGATCTTTTCAAAACGAATCCAACGGTTCCAGTTTCGGGAAAATCCGACGGTCGGATCTCCCGGTATAATCGTTTGAAGTTTCGATTTCAAAATACGAACTGCAGCGTCGTTATTCGATTAAATATAATTATATATATATATATAAATATAATCGTTTCTGGGCTGTTTTTCTTCAGATTTGAATTAAACATTCCAGACAATCCAACCGTTGGATTTTTACAAAGTTGGTGCCGTTGGAAAGACATTTCCAAAGCGAACCCAACGGTTGCGATTTCAGGAAAATCCGATGGTCGTATCTCCCGTACTAATCGTTTGAAATCACGGTTTCAAAATACGAACTGCAGCGTCGTTATTCGATATATATTAATTCTATTTATATAAATATATCGATTCTTCGATTTCAAAGCTATATTCTTTTCATACATTTGATAGAAATGATATTTTTATCTAACTGTCTTCTATTTCAACACTTCACTATATTTAGCGACTCATGTATATAATAAAAATGTGATTTTTATTGTAAAACAATTCTTTTCAAAACACTATTATTTTATATAGTTTATATAGGTAATAAAAATAGGATTTTTATTATAAAACAATTTCTTTCAAAACAAGATTATTTTATATAGTTCATATAGATGATAAAAATGTGATTTTTATTATAAAACAATTTATTTCAAAATATGAATACCATTCAACACATGAATTTCTATTCAACGAATGAATATCAGTTCAACACATGAAGGTTTTCTATAGTTTATATATATAGATAAAAATGTGATTTTTATATTTAAAACACGAACACCATTCAACACATGAATTTCTAATCAACGAATGAATTTCAATTCAACACATGAAGGTTTTCTATTCAACGAATAAATATAGTTTCAGCAAACGAAAATAATTCAAACACATGAATATTATTCAAAATTTCGGCAGCATAACGGCAGGGTAGTTAAAACCGGGACCGTCCCTAGTACGGCTCCTCACTCTACCTTAAAACCTCGCGGTTTTTTACAATGGGGATCATGCATCTAGTTCGCACGCAGGCAGCATGTATATATTTACTTCATTTCCACAAACTAATCCTATGTGGTTTCAACCAAATATTTCTCAACCACAAATGGGTATTTTTCCACCATAATCAATCAATATCAACCACAAACACTTCCAACCAACCACAAACACTTCCAACCAACCATTCGCTATCAATCAATTTACACACCAATCACAACCAATAAATATCGTCCATGGTTTGTGGACGAGGGGCGTATATATATATATATATATATATATATATATATATATATATATATATATAGCAATTCACTTCTATTTCAACACATATATAATTTTTACAACGCATATACAACTTATACATCGAACGTACAACTTATACAACGCTTATACATAAGGTGTACAACGCTTATATAACTCGTACATCGACTATATAATTTATACATCGTCGTTTTCCATATTGTTTATAAATTAGAAATCTCACATTGGGTTCCACTCCACCAAAAATAGCAGAAGGCTCAGAAAAATATGCGGTCTCTTCTAGAATGTAGACGACGTCCACACGAGTCCACTGTCTCTTGTTTCACTGAATTTCGTCAAAAAACGAAAAAGATATGATTTTTATAGTGAAAACAAAAACTGTAGCGCTTAGAACTACTATAATATAGTTTAAATTATATTCAGCCGTTACCTTTCTGATGGGGTTCGAAACTAGGGTTTCGTTTTTCGTGAAATCCAAGGCACGAGGACAAAATCCAGTTGCACCACATCGAGGAGGGAGGAAGGCGGCGCCGATCGGCGGTGGTGGCAGGGGGTTCGACGGCGCTTGTACGTCGCGGCGGCGGTGGAAAGGTCCTACTTTCCCGAGCTCGATTCGAACACCACAGGTCACGAAAAAAATCCAATCTTTATATGGATGTGAAGATCATGAGGAGCACTACAGAATTCTCCAAAGGGGCATGGGTTTTTATTGAGCGGATTAGAAGAAATCGAGGAGAGAAGATTTGAAGAGGTTCCGCCTGCTATCGGCAACGGGGATAGAGAAAAGAAAATTTTCGACCAATGAGAGATTTTCTTTATATTTATAATTTTTTAAATTTCAAAAATACCCCCTTTCCCATACGTACGCCAATTCAAACCCAACGACTATCATCCCTAGCGTTTTACCCCCATTCTGAACACAATGGGATATGTTTCGAAGGCCCATTTGACTATTTCAGTCAGTTTTGCTTCAAATTAAAATATATAACATTCAATATTTGATTTAAACGTACATTTCAATTTGCCAGGGCCACAAACTGATTCGAAAAATTCCAGAAAAATAAATCTGGCTATGTTTTGACGATACGGTCCCAACAAAACTAGTTTCGTCGAATTCTGAGACCGTTTGCAAAAAGGTCCATTTCTGGTCGATCCAATTTAAATGTAATTGACCAAAACACGTTTTCCTTTGCCACGCTCACATACTAGCTTCAAAAATTATGAAATTTGAAACCTAGCAATAACTTCACATCCCGGATCCAACAAAAGTGGTTTCATCGAATTCCGAGGTTGTATGCAAAATGGCCAATTTCACGGGCTATATAAATTCCATAGCAACCTTTCTGAAAATTCATTTGGCCATAACTTTTGCTTTCTGCTATGAAAATTAGATTTTTCAGATTCGTTAGAAAGGTATTCACTAACAGATTTAAATATTTTTGGTTTCACTCAAATCCGTTTTGTTTTGCACCCGGTACAGTCCGACAAAGTTTGAATTCAATTTTTGAAACTACAGCGCCATTTCAGGCCTTGTTTATAATTAGAATTAATTGTATTCGTTTTCAATCGTCGATTCAAACTCAGTTTTCATTGCTATTATTTAAAATATTTATTTTAAATATTTAAAATCCATTATTTTAGCCAATTTAAAAAAATTTAATTGGTTCAGATTTTCTGGGTCGTTACAACCACGCCGTATAACACGGAACGAGTTTTTCCCTTATGAGAATCCAAACCACTTGATTTAACTTTCAAATCAATTTGAAAGAAAATGATAATCTTTATATCAAAACTCTTTTGATATTATGATAGTGTCTAAATCAAATAAATAACAGTCTAGTGGAACGTTTGCATCTCACGTTCCACATATATAATATACAATCAAAACCGCAAGCACTTATTAGGTAATGAATTTCCAATTATGACAAGGTATGGAACCACCTTCCGATAGTGTATCTCTAGAGGAGAATACACTGGGTTCAACAAGAACATCTTGTAACCCGGCCACACATGACCGACCACTCATTTCGCTTGAGTGTATCGAATGTATATCAACAACGGTTAGGATCAGCAACCGTTTTCCCGAATGGGACAGCATCGAATAAAATAAGGAATTAAATGAATCTCTAGATAGGTAATTATACACCCTAATGGGAGCTAACCACATAGCCATGCTGCCTGCCCGATTTTTGTCAGTTCCTGGTTGTTAAGGCCTGAGGCTACGCTTACTTGCCATTCATTGATAGCACAATCACTTTGAATGCCACATTGTAAGATCCGTTGAATCATTAATTGATTTGCACAAATATATTCTGGATATTATGCTAAGGTAATAAATCCGTTGCAACCATATATATTTGTACAGTCCAAAATGCGATCATTGGAAATATTCTGTCAGACATTCGTCCATACACGTTCGTTCTGGGACGGAACGAAACCGAAGGCACTATTCCGTACATCCATCGTAGGCAATCTCTACCTAGGACTTATACTACGGCCCTTGCACTTTACTCCGTCTTCAATATATTCAGCATACTTGGTTTGCAACGCTTATGCCAATACGGAGTGGTTCTTCGGATAATAATCCAACCGGTCTCTCCATATCAACAACGTTAAAATGGTCAAAAACTTTGATAGTCGGTGATTTAACTATCAAATGGAAAATGTCCGTGTACACACAACGATCTTACTTCCAAATGGAATTATCGATCAAATCATCAAACATATATATATATATTCATATTTCCTTATTTTCTATGTTTAGAAAATATATGTTATTAACCTTGGTAAACATTTCCATTTATCGCCTTCTTTTATTTTCTATACTTAGAAAATATTTTCTATTTATAATTGGAAAATATTCCAATTACTTATCTCTTTTCCGACTCGTTTATTTCTATACTTAGGAAATATTTATTATTTTATTTCCAGCTTACACTTATTTGGGATAAAACGGATGTTGTGTAAAACATCGTTACGACAACCCAAATACTGTATTTAACTAAATCTCATTAACCATTGACCTTCGAGCCTGAATCTTATTATTTATTTGTTAATAATGACATCAATCAAGTTGGGGGTCTAACTATCTCTCAGACCTTGACTGAATAACATTCATAACGTCAAAATAGACAAGGCTACTAACTCGAATAACCAATACCATACAAACCAATTTTTCCATTTTTAAGCATGTATATGCTTCTCTTTTTATTCTTGCGAGATTTTATTCATAGATTTCCTTTTTATTTATACTATTCTATTTTTAAGTTCGTTTCCTTATCAAATTCTATATATTGATATATAGATTTCTAGTTATCAAATTATCTTAAAAATATTCTAAATCCTTAAATTTCTAGAAAAATCGCCATAACCTCCTTTGCACCGGCAAATAGTTCAAACCTCAACTCGCCTCTCTAGGCCCTTTCCATTCAAAAAGAAAATCAAAAAGCCAAGTGGCTTGCCGATTCGGGCGCATAAAACCTTATATGGAATTTGAACATGTACCTTTTTGTCGGGCACTAAATCTATAAACTCTTCATATACTTCATATTAAACCTGCTTAACATATATCCAAATATTCCTATTTGGTTTCAACTCAATCCATTCGTATTTACCCAATTCGCTAATTTATTTTCTAATTAGCTATTTTGCCTATTTCGTTTCTTATTTGAACATATCACATTCAAATATATTTGAATCTACTCATGCATCCAATCTAATCCCATTTCAACTTGAGTTTCATATTCGATGTCGAATAAAAAATTCTCAAATCTCTTTCACTTATCCAACGCCCAATTTCGATTCAAATTTCGATTAACTATTTATTCTTCAAACTAGTTAAATCTATTTAATAATTAAAAATCTGATTTTTGTTTCAAAAATCATTTCACTTACTTCACTGGAGTTCATATTTATTTTATATCTCCAGTCTGGATTTTTCTAATGGAAATTCGGATTTTATTTCTTTAAATTCCTTTTTATTTATTTAAATAAACCGTTATGGTTTTATAATGGTTATGGCGCTGCTTTTCTGAAAATTTGATTTTGGCATAACACAAAATCTATATGAGAAAGTCCAGATTTTTCTCTTCCATTAGAAAACTATTATCAAATTGGTCCTGATGATTCTTGTTTCAAAGAATTCTGACTTCAATTGAGTTCTGTATACTCAATTGAAGTTCGAAACGCCAATTTACGAGCTGCCGCGCTGCGGCGAGTTCGTTTAATTATATATATATAAACTTTCAAACTTCGTTTATAATAAATTCAACTCCATTCTAATATATTTTTAATATATTTCAAACCAATTTTCCCAATTCAACTCAATAAATTCTGATTATCTATAATCGCTGATTTTTCCTTACTTGGTTATACATTTATTTATACTCGATTTATTATTTCAAAATCCTAATTCCTTTTATAAATAAATTATAAAATTCGATATAATTTAATTCCAATTATAACTCCTTTCGATTTATTTTCTATTCTGTTTTAAAAAAAATCTGCATTCTGAAATATATTTCGTCGTTCCCATTTCAAAATGATTTCAACTTTCTATTTTCAAATTCAATTTTCAATTCTATATTCAAATTCTATTCTCATTTCTATATTCAAATTCTATTTGAATTTTCTATATTCAAATTCTATTTGAGTTTTCTATATTCAAATTCCATTTGAGTTTTCTATATTCAAATTCCATTTGAATTTTCTATATTCAAATTCCATTTTCAATTCTATATTCAAATTCCATTGGAATTTCTATTATTCAAATTCTATTTGAAATTCTATTATTCAAATTCTATTTGAATTTCTATTTAAATAAATTCGAATTAATCGAATTCAAATCATAAATCCTTACGGATTTATTTTAGTTCAATTTATATTCTGAACATCAGAATAAATTCCATCGTTTATTTCTTTAAAACGATTTCCCCATTTCTGTTTTTAAATTCACATTTGAATTTAAATATTCAAATTATCCAATGATAATTTCTCCGCTTTATTTATAAATACTGTTTATAATTTCTTTTCAATTATCTGATTATCCAATGAAAAATCAATTTATTTTATTTATAAACACCATTTATAAATTCACTTCAATTTCCTGTATTATTTAATTTATAAACATCATTTATAAAATCAATACTTGTTTTATTTATTTTCAAACCAAGTAAATATTTTAGCCCATTCTAATTCAAATTCTATTTTTGAAAATAAAATTTTCCTTTTTAAATGTCAAAATCTCTTTCACGATATTTTTTATAAATCAACATTCAGACCCAGTTCTATTTAAAACAATCAAAACACCCTATTACAAATCACATGATTTCTAACACATCACATATGATAATATATGTGGAATAACAACAATAATATTTTTGAGGAATCCAGTTGGATCCCTCCAACCTGTTTTCCTGCATCCACAGACGTTAGCCAACATGAATAATACCCATCTTGCTTCGAGGCAGGATATCGCGGTATAGAAGGTCATCCACTATCATAGCGTGGGGCGTATAGGGTCATCAACTAATGATACGACGGGCATCCGCTAATGGTACTGCGGGAATCCAGCCACCAATACATATATATAATAACCACAAACCAATCCTAAATAACTAACATATACGATAGCCACAAAAATATTTCGCATGCAAACAACCAACAAATAATTATTTTTAACTAACAAAAATAATTCTAAATAAAATGTGAGTGAGATTTACTCACCGTGATTATTTTCCAATCTGATCTGCTCTGATTTTAATTTTAGCTTATATCATCCTCAGCTATGAATTTTCTCGACTGACTCCATTCGGTAAAAATCTTGTATATATTTTAAATGTGACGTCCATTAGTTAACAAGACTTTATGTATGTATATACGAATAAAATAAATGAATTTAAGCCTGAAATTATTTAAATTAATCACCTAATATATACTTAAATTGTGCTGTAACAGTTTTCTTCTTTGTTACTGCAGCAACTTCCCTAACCAAATCTTCACAAACCTGTGTCTTTCTCCGATGAAAACCAACCCTTCCAGACTGCCCAAAAGCCATTGAAACAACTCCCCGTCTCTTTTAGCATCTGCGAGCTCATAGACTCGAGGAAGAACCAGCAGGCTTTGAATTAGACTTTGCCATTGATCCTTGCTCCAAACGTGAACCAGTCAATCCTACCGCTCCTTTCTAACTCCAACGCTCAACAACTTCCATCAACTTCGAACCATCTCGAATCAAAGATCGAAATCCTCCATTCCTTGCTTCCGTAGTCAGTAAATCCCCAAAAATCATGAACCCTAATTATGAATCCCTAAATCGCGAGCTTCTGGTTATGTCAGGCATGAGGAGTTCGAACAGCTCCTAACCCTGTCACACCTTCCATTGGCGGTCGAACTCCACCCAAATTCTGACACTGCTCTCGACAACACTGGACTCCACAAATTGATGGACCTGAGCTCACGATTCCTGGTTCCTTTCATAACGTGATGACCTCCTGTAATCGCGACGACCTCATCTCCAGACCGCGAGAGCTCCATCATCGTTGTCGAGCTTCCAGGAATTATGTGGTGTTGAATTGCGGATTCTATGATTTTAATTTCTATTCCCTTTTTCTTTTTCTGGCATTCGATTTGAAGAGGAATGGAAATGAGATGGTTGTGATTTTAAAGAGAAGGGTGTGGCTTTAACATTGAACAGCGAGGCCAATTTTCTTGAAGCCTTTGAACCATTCGTTTACAGAAGAAAAATCGCGGTTTTGAATTGAACAGCGAGTCTACTTAATTAGGCTTTGTTGGTTTGCTTATGTCCACATGAATGAAAAGGAATTTATGATATTATATTTTATTTTAACCTGTTTTGATCCGGTGTCCTTTAATTAAAATACCCTGTGATTTCGAACTCCTTTCTGAACCCACCTACTGACATTTTAGGGTTTAACCACTATTCCGAACTCATTGGAACAGGTTCCGATGTCTCATTTGCTCATCTGTAGAAGGTATTAATTTAAAACGATATAAATTAAATGTCAAACCATTAAATTCTTCGATAATAATTTAATATTATTATTCTAATTTAAACAGGAGTTTGTATTGATCATCTAAACTGTTTTGATTCAGTTTTAAATATGGCTTAAACTAGATTAGTTTTCGTATTACGATTATTATATATATTCGAAATAAACCGTGTTTCGATTTTTAAATCGACAATTCAATATAAAAATTCTTTTATATCATTAATTCAATATTTAAAACCATATTAAATTTTTAAAATAAATTGTTTGAAAATATCTGGGTCGTTACAAATACTCCCCTTAATCTATTCAAACTTATAATAATAATGTCTAGCAATATGATAATTAATACAAACCAATCCAAGTGTTATCATTACATATGTTTATTTGAAATATATATACGAACCAAATCAAATCACATCTTATGTCTTAATATATACAAGTTTCAAAAAATAGAATCCAAATCATACCCCACCGTATGTTTTAGAATATTCAAACAAATCAATCAAATCGTATCTAATAATTAAACGTTTCTTAGAACTTCAACCTATCCATCTTATCCATAGAGAGGATCCTTCTTAATAACTTCCTAATCTTCATCTTCTTTGGTTGGCGGAGCTTTTACAAGATTATTATCTTTACCTCTGAAAAGAGAAGAGATTGGCCATTGCATTGCATCAAAATGCTTCTCTTGTTGTTCGAACATCTTTATTTGACTTAGTTCGAGATGACGTTGATTTCGTCGAATAATAGAGGGAATATTTTTGAATGAATTCAAGGTTTCTTCAAGATTTTGACTAAGATTATGGATAGGATTTGCCATGGATTTGATGAGAAATGAATAAGAAAGAAGGAGTAATGGAATAATGAATTTTTCTGGAAGAAATGTTCTTGAATATGGTCTGGAATTCGTTGGATTTTGAATGGACATGAGTAGTTGTTTTAATTTTAAAATTTGAAATAATTTGAAAATCTGTCAGTTATATGTCGACATACTCTTTTTGTCATGTTGACATAATATAGTGTTATATTTAAAAAAATTGAAATTTTGAATTCCTATGAACTCTATTATATTATAATTAGTTTTATAGTTTTTCCAAAAACATAAAGATGATTATATCATAAATAAAACTCCATTCATTACTTAATAAAAAGCAAATACATCCAACTAATCAAGACACACTTTAAATATGAGATTTGAAAGCAAATACATGAAAAAAATATAAAGATAAGTTAGACTAGATGGCCTAGTTTTCGGATGATGATGAGGAATGTAACGACCCGGATTTTGACGATCTTGATTATCCGATATACAACACATATCGAACATCAAGAGTCGAAAATACCGGATGGTTAATGAAAGAAATTAGAGGGTGAGGAAAGATAAGATAGAAACTTAGAATAGAAGAAGAAGAAGAACACAACATCAGAGTAATACGAACCTCACAGCGGAACGAATAACATATAATATATATAACATAACTTGAAATATACATCATTACTTGAATATACATCATTATCAAAGTACAGCACTTACAACACAATGGAAATAAACTATAGCTATATTATCCTGAAGCTTCCTGCTCCAGCTCTTCAAGTATCTGTAAATTCCTGACTACTTGACTGTCCGTACAAATTTGGGCACCCAAGAGTTTAGGGAAACAAAACAAAATAAACTCCGGGTCAGTCATGGGACTGGTATGAGTAAAACAGTTTAAAATGGTTTGAACAAGTAAACGATATCTCATTAGACCACGCCGTATAACGGAACGGGTTTTTCCCTTATGAGAATCCAAATAAGTTTGATTCAACTTTCAAATCATTTTGAAAGAAACGATAAATCTTTATATCAAAACTCATTTGATATTATAATAATGTCTATCAACACAATATAATAATCATCTAGCAGAACGCTTCCATCTCACGTTCTACATATATAGTATACAATCAAAACCGCAAGCACGTATTGGGTAATGGATTTCCAACTATGACAAGGTATGGAACCACCTTTCGCTAGTGTACCTCTAGAGAGGGATACACTGGGTTCAACAAGAACATCTTGCAACCCGGCCACACATGACCAACCACTCATTTCGCTTGAGTGTATCGAATGTATATCACCAACGGTTGGGATCAGCAACCGTTTCCCGAATGGGACAACATCAACAATAGATTTTTAAAAGTAAACGAAACTCTAGATCAGGTGATTATACGCCCTAATAGGTGCGACCTACATAGCAATGCTACCTGCCCGATTTATGTCATTTACCGGTTGATGAGGCCTGAGGTTACGCTTTATCATCACATCAGATTCACTTCGAATGCCACATTGTCATATCCATCGAAAATCACTAATTGACGTCTACAACAGTACATTACATGTTAGCTAAAGAAGTTTCCTTCTCCGCTTCCACTCTTGGTACGGTTGAAGAAATCAATGTACGTGACCTTTCTGGAAATACTTTGTCAGACATTCATCCATACAAGTCATCCAGGAACAGGATGAACCGAAGGCACTATTCAGTACATCCATCTTAGGCACTATTATCTAAGACTTATACAATGGCCCTTGCACTTTTCTCCATTTTCAATTATCTTCGGCAATACAGAGTGGTTCTTTGGATAATAATCCAACCGGTCTCTCCATATTAACAACGTTAAAATGGTCAAAAACTTCGATAGTCGGTGAGTTAACTATCAAAGAAAAACACGTGTGCAAACAACGATATTATTCCAGATGGAAATTCTATCAATCAATCATCAATCATATACATATCTATATATATATATATATTCATATTTCCTTATTTTCTATGTTTAGAAAATATATGTTAACACTGGAAAACATTTCCATTTCTAATCCATAATTCCAATTTCAATATTTGATTACGTTTCTGATTCTATTGGGAAAACATTTCCAAATCTTCTTTACTTGGATTTAAACAGATGTTTAAATCAACATCGCGACGACAACTCAAACCACTATACTTATTTACTAAATTCACTTAACCACTTTCACTCTCGAACCTTAACCATTTCTAAATTAAAAAACGCAGTCAATCAAGTTGGGGTATAGCTACCTCTCAGACCTTAACTGAACCACCTTTCAAATCTCGAAATAGATAAGATTCACCTTTTAACCCTTTAACACTTCCTTACGAACCCTCGGATTCTATTTACGAACCCCCTTCTTTTACAAGTTTACGTGATTATAACAATGGTGTTATAATCTCCAGTATCTAAAATATTATCTTTAATATGACTTTTATTTCTTAACACGAATAATATAACGACAACTAATTTATTTACTCCTATTCGGTTAACTCTAATCTATAACTCTTATTTAAATAACTCCAACCTAATAACTCTTACTGGATTAACTCTTATTCGAATAACTTATATTCGATTTGCTTATTTTCGAATACTTATATTCGATAATCTCTTTCTTCGAATAAGTCTTATTCGATTTAACTCCTGTCGAATAACTAGATTCGATCAACTCACCTCGAATATTTCTGATTTGATTATCTCACTTCGAATAACTAAATTTGATTAACTCATTTCAACTCTATCCGAATAAACTAAATTCGATTAACTCCATTTGAATAACTCTAGTTCGATTTAACTCTATTCAATAACTCTAGTTCGATTTTTCTCTATCGATTAACTCTAACTGGTTAACTCTAACTGGTTTAACTCTAACTGGTTTAACTCCACGGTTAAACCTAACTGATTAACCCTAATGGTTTTACTCTATGGTTTTACCTAACTGGTTAACCCTAATGGTTTTACTCTAACTGGTTAATCCAAACTGAATTACTCTTTGTCCTTATTCAGTTTCAAACATCGATGTTGAAATCGATTCTTACTTCTTTATATAAGTGCTGACTTATATATTCTATTTATCCAAATAATAAATATTTAACTTAATTTATAAATATCATTTATAAATCAATCTGCTCCTTTTATCTGTTTACTTCTTCATATATTAGTTCAGACTTATATACATATATATATATATATATATATATATCTATTTATCCAAAGATAAATATGAAGCGACCCAAACTTCCCCGGTCTCCGAAGAGATGAGAAAGAACGAATTACTTTGAGAACAACACACAAAAGGACGCATATGGAAGAACATTTCATTGTTATTACAACAATTCCATCAGATACAAGAATATACAGAGTATAAATGATTAAATTACATTAAATAAATATCGGAGATTACAATAAATTACATAGCAGCGGAAAAATATACAAAACACAACTAGAAGTGATACACGGATACAGAGCTTTCCGAGCATCGTTCCAGCTGTTAATCAGGACCTTGTGAATATAAATCTGCAAAACCAAAACTACTAGCTGCCCGTGCGGAAAATAGGGGCACCTAGAGTTTAGGTTAAAACAATAAACTCCAGGTCAGTCATGGGACTGGTGTGAGAACTAAAACAGTTATTAACATTGGTTTTAAAGTTTGGTAAATCAAGGGACCACGCCGTATAACACGGAACGGGTTTCCTCCCAAGAATACCAGTGCATAGAACAAACAGCGCAATGCTAAATAAAGAAAAATGAAGCTGTTATAAGACCCAGGTCCCATCACACAATGCAACGCAAGCCGGAGGATAGGGTTTTTACCTTATAACAGCCAAAGCATGCTTGATACGTTTAAAACACATTATTTGATACTATTATAGGTGTATAGTGTCAAAACAATTTCAATCATAAATATCAATCATAGGCGGCATGAATGACCCATACCACTATGTCGCCATACTAGGTTCTACAAATAAAACCGCACTATCACGTATTGGAAATTGGATTTCCGTCGTGAGCCGAGGCAAGGGGCAAGCTCCTCTCCGCGTTCGAGACACTCTAGCAAATGCCTCAGGACCCCACTATGATCCTTTGGAACCTCCAAGGCCGGTCCTCTCTTACTTTTAAGGATTAGTTATTCCTGAACACACGTTTCTCGGTCCTTACAGACCTATATCCGAGGCGCCTCGTATCCAACAACCACACAGGTGAAAAGTATATAAATGTCAGGGCTGGTAGGTCACTGACACCACCCTAGCTAGAAAGAAACGTCATGCACTCCTTGGGTCCGTATCCCGTTTTTGACTCATACCGAGGTGCGAGGCTCGCGAATTCACGTTATACACAAAGCTATGCCACACAGGCCGTGCTTTGATCATCAACCATAAGACTTTGCTTTTCAACAGAAGCCTTGATCAATTGCCACTTACGCATGCCACACAGGCAATTCATTCCATGCGACTGATGTCCATCGATATACAACCTCTGAGCTCGTATGTCTCAGAGAAGGGCGTTAAGCAAGAGAATAAATTCTCCACCGCCAAACAGATGTATATTTAATAGAGATCAATCAACACAGAATAAAATCCAATGTCAGACACACAATCCATTTACAAGTTCGTTTTGGGTCTGAACGAAACCGGAGGCACTTTCCTCGCATATCCATCCATCTCCAAGTACGTCTGGACGATCACCAACTGATTCCCTCATCCTGGGTGTACAGCCCAATCAAGATCATCAGTAACCACCCAAACGATGTGAAGACTTCCGGTCTTCAACCACCGTCTTCATCTTCGACATCTCGTCGAATCGGTTATTCAGAATGGGTATAACCCGGCCTTTCTGAATAACCCACGTATATAGTAAACAAATGTTACACAAACACAACGAACGCCTCATTCCAATTCAGAATAGTCTTTTATCCACAAAATCACATTCTTAGGGAAATGTTCCCATTAATTTTATCCAAGATAAATTCTTCTAAATTTATCCTATAATCTTCCTTTGGATATCATTTCAAACTAGTCGGGATTAGCGAACCACACCGAAGTAATTATTTGTTTTATTTCCCAATCCCAACCTATATATCCCATGGAGAAAAACTGGTAATACTCCATATATAACACCACGGTGTTATCGGTAAAATTAATTACCATTTCACGTTCAAATCTAATTAAAGATTTAACTATCGCTTTGGAGCAAAACTGATGGTACTCCATTCTCGATCACCTTTCAGATTTGATAATTTATATTATCAATTCACATTTTAATCTAATTAAAGATTCATTAAAACTTCACTTAGTTTTAATCTTCTCAAAAATCAATATCTTGCCTTTAACTGGGTTAAAGCACCAATGTCATCTAAAACACGATCCACGATAAACCCAAATCACATTTGATATTAAATACAAGGCTTTGAATAGAAAATATATCAGCTTATATTCAATATCAAATTCTGAAACCAACATATATCGTATTGGAAATAACGATATAAAATATATCTTTCAAATTCCCATAACAATATCTGTATAGTCACGAAATCCAACATCGAAATATCCCGAAGATAATTTCGATTCAACTCCAGTCCAATTCACGTATTGGGAATATTGATTATTTTTAATAATCACTTTCAAATTCAATTTATTTATTTCAAAAAATAAATTGATTTTAATTCTAGTTCAAAACTAGTTCATTTCGATAGAAATCTATTTTTATCATTTCAAATGTGGAGTTTTTCATCCCAGTTCTTTCCAATTCACATATTATGATTTTACACAAATTATCAATATTTTTAATAATTTTATCAAGGCCCGTGCAGTCGATTTCCAACAATGGCCCTCGAACTGCACTTATAGCGACCTTTTTCGAATTTGATTTGGACATAATTCCAAATCCAACCGTTAGATTTCAAATTTCTAATATTCATTGGAAAGCTCTTTTCGATACGAACCCAACGGTTCCGGTTTTAGGAGAATCCGACGGTCGGATCTCCCGCAATGTCCGTTTGAAATAAATGGTCGAAATTCACAAACTGCCGCGGCGCGGCGCGTTCTATTCAGGCCATTATATTATATATATAATATATATAATATATATTTCGTCGATTTCCTTTTCAAAACGAAATCGTTTGCAATTCAATTCATTTCGAAATCGTTTTCAATTCAATTCATTTCGAAATCGTTTTCAATTCAATTCATTTCGAAATCGTTTTCAATTCAATTCATTTCGAAATCGTTTTCAATTCAATTCATTTCGAAATCGTTTTCAATTCAATTCATTTCGAAATCGTTTTCAATTCAATACATTTCGTTTTAAATTTCACTTTCAATTTAATTCGATTTCGAAATCGTTTTCAATTCAATTCATTTCGTTTTAAATTTTACTTTCAATTTAATTCAATTTGAATTCATTTTCTATTTTATTCGAATTCAAATTCACTTCCTATTCAATTCGAATTTTAATCTAATTCAATTTGAATTTCATTTCAAAATATTTAGTTTTGATATCGCTTTTCAATATTCCTTATAAAACGAATAAAATCGATATAAACATCGTTCGCGTCAAAATAACGCATCTCTAATCAACACGGCTTTATATTTCAATAATTCGTTATTCTATCCAACAAATGAATATTTATCCCATTCAACACATGAATCTATATTTCTTTCAACACACGACTAATCTCAACACATGAGTACTGTCAACACATCACTATTTTTGTTGTGTAAAATATTTTATAAAACTATGGTATCTATCGTTTGATTTTTAATCAGACTTCTACTGGGAAGTAGTTCTAATTTTAAATATGATAAAGATGTAAATTTCATTGTATAAAATATTTCACTCAACACATGAACATCGTCAACACATGACTATTTTTATATTCAACACATGAATTTTCTTTTATTATATTTATTATTTTCCCGATTGGAATGAGGCTCAATCAATCACCATATAACGTTAATTATATGGATTCCATACAACACATGTATATAATAGCAATAATAAACAATCAACCATCAACCAAAGTGCACTACACTGTATAAGCATCAAATATAGATATCTGACGCTTATAACAGTCTGTCAATCGACCGATCGACATATTTAATCAATCAGGATGAGTGAACATCAAATTTCATCCCAACACCCGTGTGGCGTTTCAAACAATCAAATACAGATTTTATTTGTGCAGTTGGGTGATGTGTAAAATTTATCGACCCAATCGATATCAGTCAAATCAGTGTATATAAACAAATCGGCCGATTTGTTTATAAATATTTATTTATTCACTTTCACGTTAAAAATTATATTTTTAACGTCAAAAATATTTATTTCAACACTTGAATTTCTATTCGGTTCATTTATTCAATAAAATGATATTTTTATTTTTCTAACATATTTTAGAAAATTTCGGCGGCATAACGGCACGATACTAGAAACGGGACAAGGCCTAGCCTTATCCCCGGTCTAGTGAAGGCCCACGCCATTCACACATCCATCAAATCAATTTTATTTCACCAAATAATTCAATTCAAACCAATAACCTAACCAACTACACAACCAAACAATTTCACAAACAAGCCATCCATGGTCTGTGGATGACGGGTGTCGGGTGCTACTAAGCACCGTCTGCATCCTAGTATATATATATAACTAGAAAATTAAATTGAAAGGTGAGAAGTTCTCACATATAGCTATCCAACTTCACGACACTTCTTTTGCAGAAACTTCGTCGTTCTCGCCTTTTTTTTGTCATCTTCGTTGACCGTAGCCACTACATATATAAAAAAATTGAATTTTCACTTCGCTATTCAATATATAAAAATCGAATTTTTACTTCGCTATTTAATATATAAAAATCGAATTTTTACTTCGCTATTCAATATATAAAAATTATATTTTTATCACGCTATTTTCCACCTAAAGATTTTGCCTTTTCTAAAATAAAGATTTCGCCTTTTCACTTTCAAAGAACTCGCCTTTTCATTTTTAAAGTACTCGCCTTTTCATTTTTAAAGTTCATATCTTTTTATTTTTAAAGTTCATATCTTTTTAAAAAAAAACAAAGTTGATATCTTTATAAAAACAAAGTTGTTATCTTTATAAAAACAAAGTTGTTATCTTTATAAAAACAAAGTTGTTATCTTTATAAAAACAAAGTTGTTTTTATTCTTAAAAACAACATATATTTTCAAAACAATTTCATATACGTTTTCAAAACCATTTCATATATGTTTTCTAAACAATCTTTTTCTATTAAAAGATTAAACCCTTTTTTTCATTTCTTCATATTTCAAAGTTTAAACCCTTTTTAAACCTTAAAATATAATCAGTTTTTATATCTTTTAAAAAATCAGTTTTTATATTCTTTTTTTTTTTAAAAAAAATCAGTTTTTGCATCATTAAAAAAAATCAGTTTTCTTTTTAAAGTAAAATAATAAAAAAAAATCAGTTTTCACGAATTAAATAAAAATAAAATACATTAAAATACTTATAGAGAGGAGGGGATCGCAGGAGGTCAGATTAGAGGAGGAGAGAGAAGCGCGAGGTGGTGGGCGAGTTGACTGGAGGGCGGCGTCGGTCAGTGGCGGATAGGAGGCGCGGTTTTCGATTGGAAAGGGGGGGTTTTGGGTTCGTCGGGCTTCAGGGGGGGTTGGAGGTGCGTCGCGGTTCATCGGGGAGGGGCGGCGGCGGCTTCCTGGGGAGCGGCGCACGTCGATCGGAGGAGCGGCAGCTCCTCCGTCCTCCTTCTCCTTTTTTTTTTCTTTTCTTTGAAATGATTTTAATCGGGGGGGGCCTGGTTAAGGGAAGAGAGGGGTTTCTATATTTATTTATTTTTATTATTATTTTATTTGCAAATAGTTGACTTTTACATACGACCTCGAAACGAGGTCCACCGCCTGTCGTCCATAGCGTTTCACCCCCATTCCGAACACAATGGGATATGTATCATCAGCTGATTCGGCTGTTTGAATCAGTTTTCTTTGAATTTACATTTAAATCCTTATATTGAATTTTAAACGTACATTTCAAATTACCGGGGTCACATACTAACTCTAAAAATTCTCGGAAAATATTTTCTAGCTTCGTATTGACGATACGGTCCTAACAAAACTAGTTTCGCCGAATTCTGAGACCGTTGGAAAAATGGCCAATTTCCAGTCGATTAAAATCAACTTAAATGGTCAAACGCGTTTTCCTTTGCCACGCTCACATATTGATTCGAAAAATTATGAAATTTGAAACCTAGCAATAATTCAACATCACGGACCCAACAAAACTGGTTTCGTCGAAATCCGAGGTCATTTGCAAAATGTCCATTTTTAAGGGCCTGAATTCCATAGCGACTATTCAGAATTTTCAACTGGACATATCTTTTGATTCCCGCTATGAAATCTTGATTTTTCGGATTCGTTGGAAAGATATCATCAATTAGATCCTAATGTTTTTGGTTTCACTAAAATCCGGATTGTTTTGCACCCGGTACATTCAATTGAAGTTTGAAATCGAATTATCGAACTACTGCGCCATTTTCAATTCTATTTATAATTATATATAAATATTTATATTCTAACGACGACGTATATAATATATACGTCGAATTCAATTCAGAATAAATTTCTCGTCGATATTATTTAAAATAATCTATTTTAAATATTCAAAATTCACTAAAATTGCCAAAATAAAAATTTTAAACTGGCCCAGATTTTCGGGTTATTACAAAATATTTCCTTTATAATCTATTTGTTTTCTAAATGTCCTTTACCCATATTTCCTTTTTAATCCTATTTGTAAATGGTTTACAAATATTTCCTTTTCAAATTCTATTTGCAAATGGTTTGCAAATAATTCCTTTTTGGGTTCTATTCCCAAGTATTTCCTTTATTAACCTTATTTAAACCCTTTTGATTTTATAAATATTTTATTTTCAAATTCCATTTGAAAATTCCCTTTTTTCACATTCCGGTATGTTATGGTGTTTAACATATCAAGTCATGATGTCAAATATCGTCCATACACATATAATCAACAACAGATTATAAACCACGTCATATATCACAATATATGAAAATAATAAAATAGTTGTTGAGGAATCCAGTCGGATTCCTCCAACCTGTTTCCCTGCATCTACAGATGTTACACAATAAAATCAACATCACTTCCAGTTCTATATGATATATTCTGATAAACAGAATCAATATAGAATTCAACTAACTGACTAGCAGTTCAATTAAACAGTCAACACACAGTCAATCAACCAATATTTAACAGTTCTAAGAATACAACATGAAATATAAACTGTTCAGAGTTAGTGAGATTTACTCACATTTGCAGTTCATCGTTAAAGAACGATAAACTGTTGTTTGATTTGAATTAAACAGATTATTTTGCCATAAATTCAAACGAGCTCCAATCCACTCCCAGTCAGTTCCATTGGGTAGTGTCCGTCTATATGATCCTGTCGGATCCTATTTTGCTGAATTTCGACCACGTATGATAAAGTTATTGCTTATACCAGTTAATACACTTTAAATTTAAATAAACTTAGAATTTAAAACCATTGGGCCTCACCCCCTTATCATTCCTTGGCCCATCTTACTTCCACGTTACCAGCCCAGTACCACCCTTCTTCCCCAATCTCGCTTCGATCACCTACTCCTCAAAATACCCAATACCGCCTCCTTCAAACCTTCCTCCTTCCTCCATTTGTCAACGGAAATCAACAACCGTACTACCATTGAACTCCTTATACACATCTGCATCAACCCATACCCCAAATGGTAAACTCGAACCATCCTCCTCGACCTCGACGTTAGGCTTCCCCAAAGACAGACCGACACCGAGTTACACCGAACTTGCCAAAAAAACCACAACTGAAGCCCCTCTCCATGCTCAATCCAAATATGAACCCCTTTTCTCGAATCAATGTCCCAATCCCTCATTATCGTGAACCCTAGTTCACTGTTCAGCAACTCGAGCACCAGTATCTTCCATCGCACCGTGAACAAGGCATATGCAGATGGAGAGGATTGAATTTCGTTTGCAAATATATGTATGAAAGGATTTATAAGCTTTTATTTGATTTTCTTTTGATTTTATGTTCTCGGATTTTGTATTGCTGTGTTCGTTGGATGGGGTTTTATACATTCTGTTGTGGTAGGTAGCATTAGTGATTGAGAACGAAGGCCGCGTGTCCTGTGCGGGATCACAGAAAATGGAGGGGATATTTTGAATTTAATTTTTTTTAATTTGTTTTCTCGATTTTCTCCTTGTATCTGCCTTCTAAAAATCCTAACGACCATATATGATCTCCAAAAATCACGAAAATTGACATGCCACTAGAGTTTGACGTTACGGACCCAACGAAACTGGTTTCGTCGAATTTTGACTTCGTATGCTCACACAACGTATTTTTAACCGTCGAAATACTGACTATTTCTCACTCTAAAAATCCGTATGACCACACAGTGGCTCTAAAAATCACGAAACTGGAAATCTAAAAACTATTTGACATTGCGGATCCAACAAAATTAGTTTCGTCGAATTCCGACTTCGTTTGCAAAAGTGGCTATTTTTAAAGTCCTAAATAACCCATTTAAATATATAAATATATTTGAATATAATAACATTAAATATAAATAAATTTATATTATCGTATATATTCACAGTGGAATGCCATATAGCTCCAATAGGATTTATAACTCGATACTTCAAATCCCGATTAAATCGATATTCGATTTAAAATGAATTCCCTTTTAAAAATATAAATAATTCCTTTATAAATTAAAAAGGAATTCCACAGCGACTTTTCTAAAATTTGATTTGGACATAAATCAAAATCTACACGATGATATCCCGATTTTTCTCTTCCACTAGAAAAATATACTTCACCAGCTCCTAACGTTTGTTGTTTCACAGAAATCTGGCTTAAAACGAATTCTGTATATTCAGTTGAAGTTCAAATCGCCAATTAACGAACTGCCGCGCCATTTCAAGCTCGATTTTAATTATAATATAATTATACGTTCAAACTGTCGTTCAAATAATATATTCGTTATTCTAATTCAATTCTAAACTGAATTAAATATCATGGATGATCCAGTCACACCATATCGCCATTTCAGCCAATTCTGATTATTTCAGAATTAAATATATTATTTAATTTATTATTTTAATTAAATACCCACCATTATTTAATTCAACCACCATGAAATCCTTTTAATCACCTTTTAAATAATTAAATAAATTAATTATTATACCGCTGAAAATGCGGGTCATTACATTCTTCCCCACTTAAAATAATTTCGTCCTCGAAATTGCTAAGTTAGAAAACAACTCTATTAACTGGTTATAACTTATTTGTTCGCTTCTTAACTTCAGTTTCCAACTGGACCAATTTAATTTCAATTAAATACTAATTAATTCTTACCAACGAAAATTTTCAAAAATGCTGAAAATTTTCTAACGCCTTAATTTTTTTTGAAATTTTTTGCTAGCGCCTCCTTTGTACTGGTCAATACGTCAAACCACCACTCGCCTCTCTGGGCCATCTCCATCCCAAAAGAAAATCAAATAGCCTAGCGGCTTGCCAATTCGGCTCATAAATCTTATATCCAATAGAATATAAACTTGTACCTTTGGTCGGCATATCATTTTATCCTTTCCACCTGTTATCAATTCAGTGGTTACAAGGGTCATCCCAATCAAATTCCAATCTGCTTTTATCCACAACACAACCATTCGCTTATATCCGAGCCAAATACCATTTCAACTCGAGTTTCTTCTCGATTCCCAACTCTTAACTTGATTATCACATTACACTTCAAATTTGAATCTCACAATTCAATTTGTCTTGATATCATTCTAATTCAATCTCAGTTACCACTTTACTGACTTTACTTTTATTCAAATTTGCTTTCACAAATTTCTGTTAAATTTGTTTTTAATTCAAACAGTCATTCCCTGCGAGTTTTTTTAAACAGTTTACTCTTTTCAAAAATCAAATTTTCCTTTTTGAAATTCAACACAACTTGTCTTTCCCAAAACAAATTCAAAACAGTATCTCTGGTAGTAATTCGTCACTTACAACTCGAAAACGAATACTGGTGATGCAGCTGTCATCATCAGAATCTATTTTCCAGCAATCGAAGTGAGTTCAATACTATAAAACCATTTCTAAACATTTCCACTTTGAAATTCATTTCAAAATATAATTCACACTGCTTGTAAAACAATTTAAAACCTCCCAGGATCTTAAATTTTCCTTACTTTTAATCCAAATCCATTTACAAACACTTATCCAATTTTCCAGAATTTTAATTCAATTTCTGGTTTAAATTTTAGATTTAACTCATCTAATTTCACGTATTTCACTTATATGAATTCTGATTGGTTATTTACAAAACCATTTAATTTATAATCTTACTCGATTACAATCACAACCAATATATCTAATATATTATAATCATTCCAATATAAATCCTTTATATCAAAATATAATTTGGGTAAAATTATTTCATTTACCCTCTTTTCAAAACATACCATGACGGTTCATCGTATTCAAGTGTTTACCAACTCCTACCGATACAGTGGATCAAACTGATCGACCAGAACTCATAAACAACTCAACCAATAAATCTCCACAATATAAAATCATTTTAATCTTGAATAACAAATACGCGCTCATATATATGTACACTCAAACTCAATCTAGGGTATTACTAACCCCATCTCTACCGAGTCACGCCATAGAGCCAAGGTAATTACTTAACTTAAGCTCTGATACCAACTGTAACGACCCGGATTTTGACGATCTTGATTATCCGATATACAACACATATCGAACATCAAGAGTCGAAAATACCGGATGGTTAATGAAAGAAATTAGAGGGTGAGGAAAGATAAGATAGAAACTTAGAATAGAAGAAGAAGAAGAACACAACATCAGAGTAATACGAACCTCACAGCGGAACGAATAACATGTAATATATATAACATAACTTGAAATATACATCATTACTTGAATATACATCATTATCAAAGTACAACACTTACAACACAATGGAAATAAACTACAGATATATTATCCTGAAGCTTCCTGCTCCAGCTCTTCAAGTATCTGTAAATTCCTGACTACTTGACTGCCCGTACAAATTTGGGCACCCAAGAGTTTAGGGAAACAAAACAAAATAAACTCCGGGTCAGTCATGGGACTGGTATGAGTAAAACAGTTTAAAATGGTTTGAACAAGTAAACGATATCTCATAAGACCACGCCGTATAACGGAACGGGTTTTTCCCTTATGAGAATCCAAATCAGTTTGATTCAACTTTCAAATCATTTTGAAAGAAACGATAAATCTTTATATCAAAACTCATTTGATATTATAATAATGTCTATCAACACAATATAATAATCATCTAGCAAAACGATTCTATCTCACGTTCTACATATATAATATACAATCAAAACCGCAATCACGTATTGGGTAATGGATTTCCAACTATGACAAGGTATGGAACCACCTTT
This sequence comes from Allium sativum, assembly GCA_030737875.1. Classification (NCBI taxonomy): domain Eukaryota; kingdom Viridiplantae; phylum Streptophyta; class Magnoliopsida; order Asparagales; family Amaryllidaceae; genus Allium; species Allium sativum. The sequence continues at coordinate 798,559,919 of CM060919.1, forward strand.
CGCTAGTGTTCCTCTAGAGAGGGATACACTGGGTTCAACAAGAACATCTTGCAACCCTGCCACACATGACCGACCACTCATTTCGCTTGAGTGAATCGAATGTATAACACTAACGGTTGGGATCAGCAACCGTTTCCCGAATGGGACAGCATCAACAATATATTTTTAGAAGTAAATGAAACTCTAGATCAGGTGATTATACACCCTAATAGGTGCGACCTACATAGCCATGCTACCTGCCCGATTTCTGTCATTTACCGGTTGATGGGGCTTGAGGTTACGCTTTATCATCACATCAGATTCACTTCGAATGCCACATTGTCAGATCCATTGAAAATCACTAATTGACGTCTACAACAGTACATTACGTGTTAGCTAAAGAAGCTTCCTTCTCCGCTTCCACTCTTGGTACGGTTGAAAAAATCAATGTACGTGAACTTTCTGGAAATACTCTGTCAGACACTCATCCATACAAGTCATCCAGGAACAGGATGAACCAAAGGCACTACTCGGTACATCCATCTTAGGCACTGTTATCTAAGACTTATAAAATAGCCCTTGCACTTTTCTCCGTCTTTAATTATCTTTGGCATATATGATTCGCAACGCTTATGCCAATATAGAGTGGTTCTTTGGATAATAATCCAATCGGTCTCTCCATATTAACAACGTTAAAATGGTCAAAAACTTCGATAGTCGGTGAGTTAACTATCAAAGAAAAACACGTGTGCAAACAACGATATTATTCCAGATGGAAATTCTATCAATCAATCATCAATCATATATATATATATATATGTTCATATTTCCTTATTTTCTATGTTTAGAAAATATACATTAACACTGGAAAACATTTCCATTTCTAATCCATATTTCCAATTTCAATATTTGATTACGTTTCTGATTCTATTGGGAAAACATTTCCAAATCTTCTTTACTTGGATTTAAACAGATGTTTAAATCAACATCGCGACGACAACTCGAACCACTATACTTATTTACTAAATTCACTTAACCACTTTCACTCTCGAACCTTAACCATTTCTAAATTAAAAAACGCAGTTAATAAAGTTGGGGTATAGCTACCTCTCAGACCTTAACTGAACCACCTTTCAAATCTTGAAATAGATAAGATTCACCTTTTAACCTTTTAACAATTCCTTATGAACCCTCGGATTCTATTTACGAACCCACTTCTTTTACAAGTTTACGTGATTATAACAATGGTGTTATAATCTCTTGTATCCGAAATATATTATCTTTAATATGACTTTTATTTCCTAACTCGAATAATATAACGACAACTAATTTATTTACTCCTATTCGGTTAACTCTAATCTATAACTCTTATTTGATTAACTCCAACCTAATAACTCTTACTGGATTAACTCTTATTCGAATAACTTATATTCGATTTGCTTACTTTCGAATACTTGTATTCGATAATCTCTTTCTTCGAATAAGTCTTATTCGATTTAAATCCTGTCGAATAACTAGATTTGATCAACTCACTTCGAATATTTTTGATTCGATTATCTCACTTCGAATAACTAAATTTGATTAACTCATTTCAACTCTATCCGAATAAACTAAATTCGATTAACTCCATTTGAATAACTCTAGTTCGATTTAACTCTATTCAATAACTCTATTTTGATTTAACTCTATCGATTAACTTTAACTGGTTTACTCTAACTGGTTTAACTCTACGGTTAAACCTAACTGATTAACCCTAATGGTTTTACTCTATGGTTTTACCTAACTGGTTAACCCTAATGGTTTTACTCTAACTGGTTAATCCTAACTGATTTACTCTTTGTCCTTATTCAGTTTCAAACATCGATGTTGAAATCGATTCTTACTTCTTTATATAAGTGCTGACTTATATATTCTTTTTATCCAAATGATAAATATTTAACTTAATTTATAAATATCATTTATAAATCAATCTGCTCCTTTTATCTGTTTACTTCTTCATATATAAGTTCAGACTTATATATATATATATATCTATTTATCCAAAGATAAATATTTCCTTTATAATCTATTTGTTTTCTAAATGCCCTTTACCCATATTTCCTTTTTAATCCTATTTGTAAATGGTTTACAAATATCTCCTTTTCAAATTCTATTTGCAAATGGTTTGCATATAATTCCTTTTTGGGTTCTATTCCCAAGTATTTCCTTTATTAACCTTATTTATTTATCCAAAGTATTTCCTTTATTAATATCTTATTAATTTTCTAAATAAATATTCCTTATATCTTATCTTATTTATTTAACAAATAAATATCTCCTTTTCTTATTCTATTTATTTAACAAATAAATAATCCTTTTAATAATTTATTCTGTTTCCTAAGTCAATATCTCTTTTATAACTTATTTACTTAACAAATAAGTATCTCGTTTAACATCTCCTATTTATTTAACCAATAAATATCTCATTTATTAGATCTTATGATTTTATAAATATTCCCTTTTTTATATAATTTCACCTATAAAGATTCCTATTTATAAATATTTCATTTATAAACATTTCATTTATAAAACCTTTCGATTTTATAAATTATTTTCAAATACCATTTGAAAATTCCCTTTTTTCACATTCCGGTATGTTATGGTGTTTAACATATCAAGTCATGATGTCAAATATCGTCCATACACATATAATCAACAACAGATTATAAACCACGTCATATATCACAATATATGAAAATAATAAAATAGTTGTTGAGGAATCCAGTTGGATTCCTCCAACCTGTTTCCCTGCATCCACAGATGTTACACAATAAAATCAACATCACTTCCAGTTCTATATGATATATTCTGATAAACAGAATCAATATAGAATTCAACTAACTGACTAGCAGTTCAATTAAACAGTCAACACACAGTCAATCAACCAATATTTAATAGTCAATTCCATTGGGTAGTGTCCGTCCATACGATCCTGTCGGATCTTGTTTTGCTGAATTTCGACCACGTATGATAAAGTTATTGCTTATACCAGTTAATACACTTTAAATTTAAATAAACTCTGAATTTAAAAACATTGGGCCTCACCCCCTTATCATTCCTTGGCCCATCTTACTTCCACGTTACCAGCCCAGTACCACCCTTCTTCCCCAATCCCGCTTCGATCACCTGCTCCTCAAAATACCCAATATCGCCTCCTTCAAACCTTCCTCCTTCCTCCATTTGTCAATGGAAATCAACAACCGTACTACCATTGAACTCCTCATACACATCCGCATCAACCCATACCCCAAATTGTAAACTCGAACTATCCTCCTCGACCTCGACGTCAGGCTTCCCCAAAGACAGACCGACACCGAGTTACACCGAACTTGCCAAAAAACCCACAACCGAAGCCCCTCTCCTTGCTCAATCCAAATATGAACCCCTTTTCTCGAATCAATGTCCTAATCCCTCACTATCGTGAACCCTATTCACTGTTCAGCAAATCGAGCACCAGTATCTTCCATCGCACCGTGAACAAGGCATACGCAGATGAAGAGGATTGAATTTCGGTTGCAAATATATGTATGAAAGGATTTATAAGCTTTTATTTGATTTTCTTTTGATTTTCTGTTCTTGGATTTTGTCTTGCTGTGTTCGTCGGATGGGGTTTTATACATGCTGTTGTGGTAGGTAGCAGTTGTGATGGAGAACGAAGGCCGCATGGCCTGTGCGGGATCACAGAAAATGGAGGGGATATTTTGAATTTGATTTTTTTAATTTATTTTCTCGATTTTCTCCTTGTATCTGCCTTCTAAAAATCCCAGCGACCACATACGATCTCCAAAAATCAAGAAAATTGACATGCCTCTAGAGTTTGACATTACGGACCCAACGAAACCGGTTTTGTCGAATTTGGACTTCGTATGCTCACACAACGTATTTTTAACCATCGAAATATTGACTGTTTCTCACTCTAAAAATCCGTATGACCACACAGTGACTCTAAAAATCACAAAACTGGAAATCTAACAACTATTTGACATTGCGAATCCAACAAAATTAGTTTCGTCGAATTCCGACTTCGTTTGCAAAAGTGGCTATTTTTAAAGTCCTAAATAACCCATTTAAATATATAAATATATTTAAATATAATTACATTAAATATAAATAAATTTATATTATCGTATATATTCACAGTGGAATCCCAAACAGCTCCAATAGGATTTATAGCTCGATACTTCAAATCCCGATTAAATCGATATTCGATTTAAAATGAATTCCCTTTTAAAAATATAAATAATTCCTTTATAAATTAAAAAGGAATTCCACAGTGACTTTTCTAAAATTTGATTTGGACATAAATCAAAATCTACATGATGAAATCCCGATTTTTCTCTTCCACTAGAAAAATATACTTCACCAGCTCCTAACGTTTCTTGTTTCATAGAAATTTGGCTTAAAACGAATTATGTATATTCAGTTGAAGTTCAAATCGCCAATTAACGAACTGCCACGCCATTTCAAGCTCGTTTTTAATTATAATATAATTATACATTTAAACTGTCGTTCAAATAATATATTCGTTATTCTAATTCAATTCTAAACTGAATTAACTATCATAGATGATCCAGTTCACACCATATTGCCATTTCAGCCAATTCTGATTATTTCAGAATTAAATATATTATTTAATTTATTATTTTAATTAAATATTCACCATTATTTAATTCAACGGCCATGAAATCCTTTTAATCACCTTTTAAATAATTAAATTAATTAATTATTATACCGCTGAAAATGCGGGTCATTACAAGGAAGATGAAATTCCAAGCTTTCTTCCTATTTTGACCATGAATTTGGATATTTTGGAGAGTCTCTTGTTAAGCTTCTTTTGATTGTTGACGATTTTCACTTGATTTTGAACAATCTTATCTTAGTAAATACGCTTAGAGGTTGGATACTCAATACTTTTCATAGAAGCCTCTTCTTCTTCTTTGACTTCCATTGGCTCTTGTTCTTGTTACATTCGAGCTTGTTTGGCCTCGAATGTCTCACATGGTTTAAAAGTAAGAGGAATTTGTATGAGATGAATGTTTGATGCGTCAAACACTTTTCTAGGGACAAATTCTTCTCCATGAAGATCAACATTAAAGTATTTGAAAATGCGAATGAGGTAAACACCATAATAGAAGGTGTTTTCCCTTATAGATAAATCTATGGGCTTAATTTCACTTCGGATCATTTCGGCCCAATTGATAATATATCCACCCATAATAGCAAAAAGAGCTTTTTGGACTTTGAGAGTTGGATTGTTGAAATTTCCAGAACGGGGAGTGATGGTATGTTGGAGGAGAAGGTTGAAAATTCTTGTTTTTGGACGAAAGAAACAATTTTTTTAATTCCTTTGGAGCACCATCGTCGAATATGCCGTGAAATGTTTCCAAATCGGTTTTGTTGATGGTAAAATTTGAAAAATCCAATCCCACACTTCTACAATTTAGAATATTGCATAAGAGTTCGGCATCAAGAACAATTTGAGTGCCTTTGACGCTACTCCAAAATTGATTTTTGTTGCCTTCGTAAAATCCGTGATTGAGATTTGCATAGAACATCTTCACAAGTTTGGGATAACATACTTCATCGTTATCATGAGAGTCAATTAGACTCAACACTTCGTTGTGTTCGAAAAGAGAGACGAGATCATAAGAGGGAAAGTTGCTAAAGATGGCGAAAGCACCCGTGCTAACTTTAGCATTTGCTAAATAGTTACCACAGGTCTTGATGGTCTCTTTGTCATTATGAAGATAGCCTTTGATGATTTTGGTTATCTTCAATTTTTGAGATGAACTTGAAGAAGCCATTGGATTGATATTTTTGGGAGATAATAGATTTGAAGAATATAGTTTTGAGTCATGAATGAAAGGTAGAAAGGATAGATATATATTGAAATTGAATGGATATGAATTGAATGAATATGTATTGAATAGGCACAACTTTTCAGATTGAAATGGCACCTTTTCAGACCTTGGGAGTTGATGAAAAGATTGGAGGGGAGATTTAAAGTTTAAACTCTTGAAATTCAAAATTTAAATTTCAAAACTAGTTTGGTATGTCGACATATACTTTTCTGTATGTCGACATACTTGACTCATTTCAAAGGAAACTGGATTTTTATGTTTTGAAATATATGATTGATTTATATTTCAGTTTTAACGATTTCCTGAACTAATTCTAATCCTAATAAACACACAAACAAATTATTTTATTAATTTACTGGTTATTTAATATTATATTATTAATTTGAATTTCAAAATTCAAATTTGAATTTCAAATTTCAAAGGTTTGTTTTTAAAGTTTTAAATTCAAACCAAAACAAACAAACAAACAAAGCAACCATTCAACCAAATAAAATTAAATTTTAATCAATGCGTACCCGGTTTTTTAATCCTTTCCTTCATGACTTTTTGAACTCTTAATTGCCATAAAGCATATATTCGTATTTCAGGTTTCTGGTTCTTTATCACTGATGACGAATCTGAATCATCTAATGTTGCTACGTATGCTTTCTTTCTTTTCCTTGATGAATTGTTGTTGTCCGTTTGTTGAGTCGATTTGTCTGGATATTGACACATTTTCTTTATATGGCCTGGTTTGTTGCAGTTTAAACATCGACCATCATTAATTTTTGAATTTCCTTGAATATAACTCTTCCACCTATATTTTAGAAATTTTCTAAAATGATTTGTCATAAGCGTTGTTCTTCATCATCTCCACTACTCGATTCAGAATCATTTGTTGTTGCTCTCAGTGCAATAGATTTCTTTTCAGTTGATCTATTTTCTTTTTATGTAATTGGACTTCATAAGACATTAAATTTCCAATTGACTCTTCAATCTTCATTTCATTGACATTATTGCCTTCTTCAATAGCAAAATCTTTTAATCCCTTTCTGTAGTTAATGAATTCGATATTTTTCTGAATTGATCTGCTTCAGAATAAGTTTTTCGAAGTGCTGTTAGCGAATGCACTATCTCTTGAAATCTGCAATACATGTCTAAAATAGACTCATTCTCGTTCACTTTGAATAATTCAAATTGATTAACTAACATGGCTAACTTTACTAGTTCCTTCATGAGTAACTTGTAAAGTTCTCCAGATTTCATAAGCAGATTTACATACTGATACTATATTAAACTCATTCCTATCTAATGAACAAAGTAACATATTCATGGCTTTAGAGTCTTTTTGTGCAGCATCCTTTTGTTCATTTGTCCATTGTGCAAATGCAGTTATGGGTTCAACATATTCAATTTGTGTACTATTCCATGTGTCTATCCTACTGACTGGAAATAAATTTTCATTCTACATGCCCAATATGAATAATTACTACCATTAAACAATGGTGGCCTAATAGTGGATTGACCCTCTATAAAAGAACTATTATTGGTACCAGTGTTGGTTGCCAATATCACTATTTTCAAAAATCAGATTATGAACTTTTTCAAAGACGTTGCTCTGATGCCAAATGTTAGGGAATGTGGAATGGATCGTTAAGGCAAAATAAACACTAGAGGGGGTGAATATTATTTGTGAGAATTTAAACAAAATCTAAAACTTATGTGAACTACGCGATGAATCAAACACCACAAACACAATCATAGACACAGATTCAAACACAGATACAAAATAAACAGAAATAAAGATGCAAAAAAGGAAAGAACACACCAGATTTTATACTGGTTCGGATTACTCCTACGTCCAGTCCTGCACAACGCTGGATTGCGCAGAGTTTTATTATTATATCAATAGTCAAGTACACCTTCCTTGATTTCACGACTACAAGGGATGCCACCGATTTCTACTTCCCTGATTTCTCGGCTATAAGGAAACACCGGTTCCTACTTCCTTGATTTCTCGGCTACAAGGATACCACTGATTCCTCTTTTACTTAACCCAAACAATTACAAACAGCACTAGAACTCTTCAGTAGCACTTGATTTAGAGAGAGATGAGAAGAGAATGTAGAGAGAAGAAGTTTGATCAAAACAAAATTGAATTCGACAGAGAATAAGTGTAGAAATCATAAAAATGATTAAGAATGATTATATAATGAAAGAGGATGAAAGTGGAGAAGAAGATATGTTTAAAAATTCGGTTTTAACCCCTTTTTATAGTGTGTGAAAGGTTGCAACGTTTCTGAATTATTTCAAATAGTGAAAAGATACTTCCTTTCAAAATTGAAAAAGTGACAGTTATATGTCGACATACCCTAGTGTATTTTTGAATTTTAAAACATTTTTTCAAATGTTTTGATATAAATATAATTCTAGAAATTGTTCAATCAAAATATAGTATTGTAAATTAATATTATAAAGTAGAAAATCATATAAAAACATAAATTTGAACTACATAAACATATTTATAAAACTATAAGGTTTTAAACTATATAAATATAAAGTATAAGAATATAAATATATAAAATTTATGTTTGAAAAAAAAAGAATAATAAGAAAGAAAAAAACAGAAAAGATATAAAATAAAATAGAGAGAATTGAGGATAGAATTGAAAATCAAAATTTGAAATTTTGAATTTGAATTTGTACCTGGAGTGCTATTTAAAGTCTTACACAGTCTAGATTCTACAACTATATTAATCTTGAGCTCTTGAATTCTTGAAATCTTGAATACTCATGAGTCTCGAAATTTCTTTGATCTTTGAATCTCTATCATCTTTAAAACTGTACAGTCTTCAGTAATATTTCCTGTATATAATTCCTGCACATGTGCGTGTATATATATATATATTCTATACAAAAAGCGTTAGTATATGTTTTATAATCAATGATAATTGAAATAAGGTTGTTGTCATCAAAACTCCATTCTCCAACACTTCCTTCGATGCCAAAAAAGTAAGTTCCATCCTTATGGGGAACGATATTACATGTAAGTCTATGGTAGTTGGTTCTGTTTGCATTTGCATGTTTGATGGAATTTTTCGCACACTTTCAAACGTTCGCTATGTCCCGGGTCTTCGGAAGTCATTGAAATCATTAGACCAACTGGCATCATTGGGATGCAAGATAACCATTGTCAGAGATGGTTTGAGAGTTTCTAGAGAGGCACTTGTATTGATGAACGGTGTTATGGTACGAAAATGTATTTGCTAATGGGTACCACTGTCCATGGAGTATTATGTGTTGGAGTCGATAGTTCTAAAAGTTTGGATGCTACCAAGCTTTGGCATATGAGATTAGGTCATACTTCGGAGAAGAACTTAGAGTTGCTTCGTAAGAAGAAAAAGATCAAGGGAGAAATCTTCAACAAGTTGGACTTTTGCAAGGAGTATGCATTGGTAAAGAAAACCAGAGTTTCTTTTGGTGATGGCATGCATACTTCTAAGAGGGTACTTGATTACATGCATTCAGTTGTTTGGTTGCCATACTCTACAAATTCTACTGGTGGAGCTTATTATTTTGTTTCATTCATTGAAGACTAATCGTGCAAGGTTTGAGTGTATGTAATGAAAGCTAAGTCGGAAGTATTTGAGAAGTTTAAGGTCTGGTTTGCTCTTGTTGGAAACTAAACAGGAAAGGAACTGAAGATTCTTAGATCCGACTATGGTGGCGAATATGTCTCTAAAGAGTTCCTCGACTACTACATACAACATAGCATTAGAAGACATTTTACCACATCTAATGATCCGTAATCCAATGGGGTTGCTGAGAGGATGTATAGGACTCTACCTGAGAAGGCCCTTTTGCTTGATATTGACTGCAGGTATGTCTAAGGGTTTTCGGCCTAAAGCTATTTCGAGTGCAACACATATTATTAATCGGATTTCGTGCTCAGCCATTGGTGAGAAGATTCCAGAGGAGTTATGGAGAGGTAAAAACACTTTATTAAGTTATTTTAGTGTATTTGGATGTCCATTTTATGTTCACAATACAGGACATGATAAGTTGGAGCCAGGGCCTCCAAATGTGGTTTTCTTGGTTATATAGATGGTATAAAAGGATATAGAATTTGGAATCAAAATATGAAGAAAATTATACATTCCAGACATGTGACTTTTGATGAGTCAGCAATGTTCAAACCTTTGGAAGGTTTATCAGAGGGTTAAGATTCAACTGATGAGAAGCCTGAAAAGAACAAGATTCCCATTTTTCAAACCCAAAGAAGAGCTATTACTATTGATAATAATGACAGAGCAGTTGATGATACATCACATGATATTCCATAGATTTCCTCTAGTAGTGATCGTCATGAAACTAGAGAGGATTGAGCTCAAAGTGGAGCTCAAGGAGAGTCGGGGCGATATAGTCATTCGGGCTAGTCAGAGACTAAAGAGAGTTCCAATCAGATATAAAGATGGGCAGTATGCAAATTTGAGCATTGATGATCAGTTTGAGTATGCTTTACATGTAATTCATGATGAACCATTAAGCCTTGAAGAAGCCATGAAGTCGAGTGATAACTCGAAGTGGAATTGCTCTATGGAAGAGGAGATACAGTCTTTGCAGAAGAACAAGACTTGAGATTTGGTACCACTATCTTAAGGAAGCCGAGCCATGGGTTGCAAGTGGGTGTTCAAGGTGAAAGATGATGGTAGATACAAGGAAACATTAGTACCCAAAGGGTTTTCACAAAGAAAGGGGTTAGAGTATGATGAAATTTTTGCTCTAGTAGTTAGACAAACTTCTATTCGAATCCTACTTGCAATAGTTATTGCTCACAATTTAGAGTTAGAACAACTTGATGTGAAGACCGCTTTCTCGCATGGTGATTTAGAGGAAACCATTTACATGAAGCTGCCAGAAAGATTTATTGTAGATGGAAAGTTGGATTGGGTATGCAGGTTGAAGAAATCTCTTTATGGTCTAAAACAGTCGCCTAGACAATGGTACAAAAGATTTGATTCTTTTATACTTTCACATGGTTTTAATTGTAGTACTAAAGATGCATGTATTTGTTTCAAGCATTTAAAAAATAATAATTGGGTGTATTTGCTTTTATATGTGGATGATATGTTGGTTGTTTCCAAGGATTAAACTGAAATTGATGAGTTGGAGTTGAAATTAAAAGCGGAATTCGATATGGTAAATCTTGGAGAAGCAAAGAAAATTTTGGGGATATAAATACAAAGAGATAAAAAGCTTGGACTTTTGAGACTTACTCAAAAGGAATATATTCAAAAGGTGCTTGCTCGGTTTAGCATGGACGAAGCAAAGGCCATCAGTACACCCATGCCTTTGCATATACAACTTTCTAACCAAAGCTCTCCGAACTCAAAAAAGGACAAAGCCTATATGAAAAAGGTTCCTTATGCGAGTGCAATAGGTAGATTGATGTATGCTATGGTATGCACTAGACCTAACATTGCTCAAGTTGTTGGATTAGTTAATAGATATACGGAAAATCTGAAAAAATCGCAATGGGAGGTAGTGAATTATATTTTTAGATATCTTAGAGGAACATCAGATTATAGGCTTGTTTTTGGTGGTAGAAATAAAGATTTTAACTTGGTCAGATTTTGTGATTCAGACTATGCCGGAGATAGAGATAGAAAGAAGTAAACCTGTAACGTCCCAGATTTTCGTCCATTGAAATTGGAATATTTAAATCCGTTTAAATATTGATTTGGTGATATTAGTGGATTATATATCGAATTTATTTATCAGAAAATGGAGTTCGAATTTATTTATTTATAAATTAATTAAAACGAGCTCGAAATTGCGAGGCAGTTCGTAATTTACGATTTGAACTTCAATTGAATGTTTAGAATCCGATATAAGCCGGAATTCTTTGAAATAAAAATCGTCTGAATCTAGTTGATTATAATTTTCTAATCAAAGAGAAAAATCAAGATTTCGTCTTATAAATTTTAGTTTATACTCAATTCAAATTTTAAGATAGTCGCTATGGATTTCGTTAATAAACGATAACGTTTAATTATAATTTAAAAGGTTATATATATATATATTTGAATATCGTTTAACTTTGAAATATTTAAACGATGAGTTATAATTCCATATTGATTGAATTTGGCATGCTATATTTTTCCATTTGGATATATAGAACTATAACCATATATTATAACCATGCCGAAACGAAAATATAATATAATATAAATATACTACTTCAAAGCTAAGTAAAATATGGTACACCCTAAACATGAGGCAAAGCTAAAGTATACACCTTATATTTTACAAAAAGGGCAAAAGTCTGCATATCACGTATCGCATTAACGCCTCATTTTTGCTCGGTGCACATGGATCAAATTAATATACACCAACAACTACCCTATGAAATTCTTTTCTTAACTTACCCTAAGCACTAACATGCTATAACCTCCCATCAGAAATGAAACACACTGACTACGACACTCGTTGAAACACGCAACACACAGCTTAAGAACATTTTCTTCTTTTCATCACGTTAGTTTTCTTTTCTTTGTGTCTTGTGAAGGACACTGCAATCCTATTCATCTACTGAAGTGAAAGCTCCTAACTTTCTTCTCAGTTGAATATATAATACACTGCACCATTAAAACAATCGTGCCTACACTAAAACTTCTACACCTTAAAAACGCAGCCATACTACTGAAGTGAAAACACAATGCGGGGCTACAGAGATCGATCTACTGAAGAGAAAGAAAAGTTAGGATAACTAAAGCTCTCCTATTATATTTTATAAGGTAGGACAATGCATCCCTAACTTGAATTTTCTTCTCCTACAAACCTACAGTATATTTCTGTTGCTTCTACCCTGCCATTTATTTTCCATCATACCTATACACTGTAGCTTATCTCCTCTGTACACTATTTTCCGCAGCTACCATTGAAACGAAAAGAGCTGAAAGATTGAACACTGCAAAGCCCATCCCTCTACACTGTAATACACATGGCTAAGCAAAGTAGGAAATTACGTGAGACTTATCCCCCTTATTTCTGTGTATATATACCTGCTCTACTCTTTCCTTCGTTTCTCAAACCAAGTAAAACTAGACCAAACCATGTAGTCTTCCATCTTCATTTCTAATAAAAACTGAGAATAATAAAAGGTCATCACCTAATCTATTTGGAACCTAAAATATATAATACCAAGAGAAAAAATGTAGTATGTTTTCGCTAAACACCCAAGTCGAGCACTGCTTTAGTTACCCTCCAACTCGAATCCAAACCAGGCGTTGCCTCGCGAGCTCATTGTCAGGGAAGGTCGTATACTGGAGCAGGGTCACGTGGTGAATACTGGAGCAGTGCGAAGTCGGGCATGGTGAATATTGGAGCGGTATTGCGTGGAGTAGATGAGTTAAGTAGTTTTTGCAGTAAAGAAGAGTACTGCGTGAAATAGAAGTGGACAGTGGAGAATACTATAGAGAACTTGTATGTAGCCCGACAGTCACATGTTCTAGTTATTTCCAGCATTTAGAAGTGAAGGCAAAACGTGGTTTTTAAGCAAGGTGCGAAAGTGTCTATTGGAGCCACTGTTCACATATGAAGAAGGAGGAGAAGCTAAGGTTAAAGGGGCATGTTGTGAACTCACATGAAGCTGAGCATGGGAGAAGAAGACAGGGAGAAAGGATGTTGCGTAGAGGGGGAAAAGGGTAGCGATGGACTGTGGAAACATGAGAGAGAAAGATTGGTGTAGTCTGGAAAGAACAAGCAGGCGTGGAAATAGGAACGGAAAAATTTGGTGCGAGTTAAATAAAAGGACGTGGACCATCATGGTTAGTAAGGTAGTTACTATAATATTATTTAATTCATATTATATTACTGCTAGTTAAAAACTAGAAATGAGTGCAATGCACTGATATGTTATCAGAACATTACGATGCTAGGTGTGTGAAATCGCAACGTTGAAGACAATGGGCATACCAGTTTCGGGGATAACCGTGTAATTTATGCTAACATGAATATACAAGGTAAGATTTAAGTGAGCAAATCCGGTTTAATTAGTTAATTAATGTTATATTTAATAATAACCATAAATATCAATTTAATTTTATAATTTTAAAACTTGTAATAGGGGTATCTCGTCCATACGTACGGAATTCAGCAAAACCAGATTCGTTGGAAATGCAGTGAAGCGAACTACGCAGTTGTGCAAACTCGGATAAGGTGGAAGCTGTTGGGATTTTATTTAATTTTAAACGCCCGTTTAAAATTAAATAAAACAACGTGTAAATTGACTGTCAAAATACAAGGTGAGTTAATTCTCACACTTTTATGGACTGCTATGATGTGTTAAATTCATATTAAAATAAATTCATCGTTAATCATAGAAATTGGATGATTGCATGCCTTGGTTGATTGGTTGTTTAATGATTGTCGACAAATTATATTTGTCATATTGAATGATTTGATTTAAATAATTATTTATATATTATTATCTGTATTGCAAGGACAAATAGGTTGGAGGGATCCGACGAGATTCCTCAAATATTTTCTATGTGTTTATTATTTCCGAATTATCTAAATATGAACTGTTTACCCCAAACAACATTATTTTCTAAGTGAATATTGATGGTTGGTTATATATTAAACATTGAATTGAAATTCAATGTTGATGTGAAATCAATAGACGATATTGATTAGATTATTGCAGTAAATGATCTGAAACACTGTTTTAAGACGTTAATTCGCCGTTAGGCGAATTGATGTAATTGAAGTTATAAAATTTACTTTATAACTGAAGTGAAGTTTTAAAATTTATTTCTATTTAAAATAAAAGTTTAAAAATAAGATGATATTTATAAATGATTTTATAAAATATTTTGCAGCAATTTTAATAAGTATAGAAGCCAGAATTTAATCTACGGATTATTGTTTTGAAAATAACTGTTTAATTAAAGCAGTTAAGCAATAAAATTAGATTAATCTAACAAGAGACGTAATCGGAATCAGTTAATAAATAACTGATATTTTAAGTTGACGAAGTCAACTGTTTAATTAAAGTGATAATTTGAATTGATCGATTTTTCAATTAATCTAATGGAAATGGTTTAACGAACCATTAGTTTCATTTAATAATATTTCTTAAATATTAATTATCTTTTAATGGTATTTAAAAATGCTTATGATTGATAAATCATAAGTAAAGTAGTTATTATTTAATAATTAGCTGATCTGTTTTAATGAAGTAAACTAGTTCAATTTGGGTAATAATGAGATTAATATTATTGTAATTAATAATAATTAAAGAAACTCGTTTCTTAAATGGATGAACATTAAAAAGTAATCGACACTAAGAATGAATCGTGTCAAAAGCAATGTATGCCAAAGTTATGGAATAAGTTGTGAAGCTAATATGGCGTTCAAGTAAGTGTACTTAATAAATAAATTAAGTGCAAGTAAAGAAATGGGAAGTAGTTTTCAAATTATAAAAGGAAATGTCATATAAGTTTTAAATAAGGTTTTGTTTACTAAAGTATTAAAATGAGTAAACAAAGATTAATTGGAAATGATTTATGTAATAAAACTATATAAGAAGATGCCAGGAAGAAATTCGAGATTGAAACAAAGTTATAAAGAAGTTAAACTCGGGAAATGGTTTTTGAATAAACCTTTACGCAAGGGATTGGGTTAAGTAAAATCATTTTAAATTTGCAAGAACAAGAGGCTTAGAAGGACTTAGTAAACAGGTTTTGGACAAACTAGGCATTTATGAGTTATGTTAAAAGAGGTTAAAAGCAAAAGAGCTTCCAGTTAGTAATTTTGCTAATATAAAAAGTAAAAGAGAATTATTTTGAAAACAAATATGCCAATTGGAAAAATGGTTATTAAAAACCATGTTTGTAAGAAAATAGAAATGATAGGTTGTGTGTTTCAAACTTTTTATCTATTCTGATATAAGAACGTTGTCGGTCAAGGTCTGAGAGGTAATTAAAATACCCCAACTTGAACGACTTCACTATTATCGAGGGATGGTATTAGCTTGTAATGATAAAGGTGTTGAAAATTGTTTTATTACAAGATAATATTACAACGTTATTTGCAGGATTCAGAATGTAACTGAAATAGTAAGTTTCAAAGTAAACAATGAATAATTTAACACGGTTTAGCTCAAGTTTGAATCATTAATTTGTTATTATCTTGAGTTAAGAATATATGGTGATCTTCGCAAGATAAAGGTAATGTATGAGGTTTGGCGAATATATAGGGATGTTTTGAAATAAAAGAATAAAAGGAGATTGGTAAATAAGAGATATTATCGTTTTCAATGTAACGACTAAATGAGATGTTAGTAATAAGAAATTGAAATGGAAATAGAAACCAAAGTAAACTGAAATCGGTTGGATGAATTAAGATAAGAAATCGATCTAAACTTGCGTATTTTAAAACAAGTAATGAAGTTGGATTAAGTTATAATCGGAAAAGGTTTGAAATAAGTTTTAATGAAGTTTTCATAGTATTTGATTTATATTGGAATCCATGGCTTATTTAAAATTTCAAAAAGATATACTGGATATGATAAGCGATATATTGGGATTTTTAAAGAAATTAGAACTAATTGTACGTTGGTTGAGTTGAGTAACTTTCGAAGTGTCAACCTGATGTTGGTTTCGGCCTTCGGGGTTGATACTGAGAGGGTTATTCACTTACTGATTTACAATAGGAACCAAAGAAGTAGAAGTGAGATGATAATCGAATATTCTTATATTATATAAGAAAAAGGGAAATGTTTTCCAAGTATTAAAGATATTGAAGTTCAAATTAACCATTCGTTAATTATCAAAGAGGCCAAGTGATAGTGAACCAGTACTATATTTTATTTTATGGATGCATGTTTGTTTATTTGATAGTAAAATAACCAACTATCAAATTCGACCAATTATCTATTGTTGGTACGGAAAGAATGGGATCGAATTTATATTTGAAAACCCTTCCGACCAGCAAATACGTAATCGTGGAAGAAGTCAGACGATGATCGAGATGGAGCATTTGAAGACCATAGATCTTTATAAAGTGGAAGAAATACTTATAATCTATGGTTGGCCCCTTGAGATACACTGTGATTCTGTCGTGGTTAGAGTTTATGGATTGCAAGGACTACTCACTATTGATCCTTGGGGTGATTCCTATAAGGATGCGGTAGGAGGATGCCTTCGGTTCATCCTATTCCCGGATGATGTGTATGGACGATGTGGAATTCCAAGTCAATGGTAGCCAGATGTTCAAAAGATTTTAGCCTCAAGCCTCGCAACTGGGAAATGACAAAAATCGGGCAGGCAGCATGGCTATATGGGTCATTCCCATTAGGATGTATTGTCACCATCTAGAGAATATTCATTTTGTTACTTCTTTTCATTTCTGTAACTCCCGGGAATGGTTATGTTGCTAGTAACCGTAGGTGACAATATATTCGATACACTCAGGAGAAATGAGTGGTCGATAATGTGTGGGCCAGATTGCAAGACGTTCTTGTTGAACCCAGTGTATTCCTCTCTAGAGATACACTATTGGCAGGTGGTTCCATACCTTGTCATAGTCAGAATCCAATCTCCAATAATCTCCCGCGGTTTTGATTGTATACTATATATGTGGAGCGTGAGATGCAAGCGTTCTGCTAGATTGATATTTACTTGTATTTAGACACTATTATAATATTAGGAGATATATATGATTTCAAAAATGTTTTGGGTTATGGTAAGGTAAAAATCGTCTGTATGTATGTGTGGGCTGGTCTTACTATTATACTTTTCTTTCAAAAAGGATTTTAAAGTTAAACAAGTTGTGTGCTATGAATTTACCACTGAAAGTATTCCAGACTGATCCGGGTGAATTTTTCTTTGCTTCAAATGTGCTCGGGTCAGACCGAGTATATTTCCAAGTTATATTTCGCTTGGAGTTCCCGAGAAGGAGTTGAAGCCGAGACGTATTCCATATACTTACTGGTACTAGTTTATTTTCGCTGTGTGTTGTATTGACCTGAATGTATACTCTGATGTTGTAATCATATATATACAGTTTTTGTATGAAGCATCTGATATATTATATTTTGTTCGTTCCGCTGTGAGTTTCTGATGTTCTTATTCTTCTATCCTAATATTTCTTTCTTTTCTTATCTCACCCTCTAATTTCTTTCTCATAACGTTCCGGAGTTTTCGATGCTTGAAAGGTCGACATGGTGTTTTTGTGTCGATTTTCGAGGTTGAGAAAACCCCGGGTTGTTACAAAACCTCAGGCTATGTGTTCACTCTTGGAGGAACAACTATTAGTTGGAGAGCTTGCAGATGGTAGTTGCTTTATCTACTGCAGAGTTGATAGCTGCAGTTGAGGCAGCCAAGGAGGCATTTTATTTGAAGAAGTTATTGTGTGATTTGGGTTTCATACAAGATGCTTGTTTAGTGAATTGTGACAGTTAGAGTGCAATTCATTTAGATGAAAATCTGGCTTTCGGTTCTAGAACAAAGCATATAGAGGTAAGAGAGTCTTTCCTAATCTCTATGAATGAGGAGAAGTTAGTTCGTCTCTAGAAAATTCACACAAATGACAATGCCGCAGACATGTTTACGAAGGCATTACCTGCTACTAAGTTCGAGCATTGGTTGAACTTGATTCACCTGATGAAGTGATAGGTGCCACATCGTGGCACTATGGGGAAGAGAATGACTTGATTGAAGTCAAGAGAAGTTGTGGTATTCTTCTTGTATGAAGAGATAGGAGTTGGTTGCACGATGTCTACCTTATTTTTGAATGCTTCCAACACTTTTTTAGCGGGCGGTGGCCTTTCCGAAGTTCACTAACAAAGTGTAATGAAGGGTGGCTTTTGTAGGAACTCATTGGGAAACATTCACATTAGAGTCTCTTGGTTGCAAGAGATATTGTATCAAGGTGGAGATTATTGGAATTTTGGTGATACAATATTTCCAAAATTAATTAGATTTTGGAGATATTCAGGGTAATTTGATTACCCGTTTTGTGCAAGAAAGAAATGGAAAGGAATATTAAGAAGATATGGATATTGGAGATATTCGCCATTTATTTTGTTGTCATATTTCATGAAAGAATAAATGGAAAGAAACTAAATTGGGGAAAGAATTGATTAATGGAGAAAAGAGAAAGTTATTAATCAATTATATGACAATAAAATTAATGGGAATATTACTCTTGCATGAATTGATTTATTTACGTAAATCAATTACTTTATCCCCAAATAGTTTTTCCTCTATATAGAGGCATAGAGAATGTTATCATCATCACATCATTTGTATTTCTTCATTTCTTTGCTCTACTGTAAAACTCTGTAATCTCTTGAATATTAATAAAATCTCTTCCCCATAGAAGTGGACGTGCAATATCTCACAATAGTGGAATCACTATAAATATTGTGTGTTATATTTTCCCTTTACATATATTTTTTCTGTGATCTGTGATTGATAATCATTTCAACATGTTTGTTCGATCACATCATTGCAAGATCCTATTGAGGTTTTTCCACTGAAATAGATTGATCACCCATTACAAAAATAATTGTAAACATATACATATATCTGGATAACATTCAATACATACTAGATGAAATAACATACCCGTTACAATGTAAATCTCATCACTCATATATAGGCTTGATATATTATGTTACACATGCGTGCATGTTTACTTATGTATATGAGATATATGTATGATTATATATAAAGTGAAAATAAGTCAAATAAATTTAAACCAAATATTTATAAATTAACATAATATGTATGATTTAGTAAAGTTAAATTTAGAAATAAATTAGATTTCTTAAGCCTAACGAAGATCCAATAAGGTAAAAATATTGGAATCTACCCATATCTTCTGCTGTGAACTGGTCCAATTCCAACTTTTCATGGTATATGTTTTAGTGTGGTTTTATTATCCCATATTACCTAGAAATTATGTATCATAGTTTATTTCTATTATATACATCATAATTATATTGTTAGTTAGGCGAGATTCATTTACATATGACTTATAACTAAATGACTTATAATTTTTATACTATCATACCATGTTAAAAGTTGATCTAATATATTTATTTATTTTTTGCATAGCAAGCGGGGTTGAATGGCCCCAACCATCTTTATTAAACACCCAAAATAAACAAACATACAAGGAAAGTTGCATCATCAGATAAAAGAAATAATAAAACGGACCAATACATGTTTAGGGGAGACAATCCCATTAAACACGCTATTGTTCCGCTCCATCCACAACAAATATATAGGCTTCTTAAATAAACTCAAAATCAAAGAACCATTAATACTCTTCCACCTTGTAGACTTAAAGATAATGAACCATTCTTCAGAGGAGCTAAAGACAGGGGCATTAAGACCAAAATGAAGAAGGACATGCGACCATACATCATAAGTAAAAATACATTCAAAAAACAAGTGCGGAATTGTTTCAGAATGAGAAGAACAGAAAACACAGGCATCATCATCAATAATTCCACAATCTTTAAGCCTCTTCTTAGATAGAATACCATTAACTAGAACTCTCCACAGAAATAAGTTAACTTTCGGTACATGACTCGATGTCCAAATTATATTATGCCAAGGAAAAATACCATTAACAATGCTTACCATAATTATGTCATGAATACCATGAATAGAATAAACCTTTCCGTTCCAGAATGCATGGCATCTAGCTGAAGGAAAAGGAACACTTTGCAATAAAAGCCATACACTTCGCACCAACGCAGAGCTACAGTGAGGTAAAGATAGTTTTCCATTGACACAAACACTTGCTAGAGTAGCATGTTCATTTATACTTGTCCTGAACCTAACATTATAATTAGTTGCATTTGCCAGAATAAAATCATTATCGGACCAAGGATCAAACCAAAACGAAACTTTATCACTGAATTTTGATCCACATTGAACCAATGGTAGAAATAATGACCTATGCCTTAACAAATTTCTCCACGTCCAACTACAATCAGTCGGTGCATCCATTACCCAGAAGTGACGATGTTTTATCAAATTTTTCCTGCACCACGACGACCAGAGATTGTTGTCGAAGTTAAGTAATTTGTCAATTCTCGTAGAAATTGCAAAGTGATTCCAAACTTTCAAGTCCAATATACCAAAACCACCATTAGCATAGGGTTTGCATACTCTTTTAAAAGAGACTGGGATCATCTTTTTGGAATAGGGGTTAGCATGCCATAGGAAGTGATTCAAAGCCAAAGAAGTCATACCAATGAGTTTTCTCGGAAAAGTGAATAGTCTAGCATAGTAAATACACATTAAAAGAGCAACATACTTTACAATTACAAGACGTCCAGCCATCGAAAATTTTGAGATAATTCAGGAAGATAATTTTGACATAATGCTTTCGTATAGAGGTAGACAAAGAGCATTTGACAACTTAGTAGCACACATGGGAATTCCAAGATAACATTCATTATCAAGAAAGGGAGACAACCCAGAAATATCATGAATGGAATCTTTAATAAGATCAGAGACCCCCTCCCCCCAATCCTAATCTTCGATTTACTTCTATTTATGGTCAACCCCGATAACTGACCAAAAACATGAAGGACACTTAGAATACCCGTAATAGATTTACTGTTAGGCTTTAGAAAAAGAAGGAGATCATCCGCAAATAGAAGAGAGACAATGTTTGAACTCTTACATTTGGGGTGGTAGTCTATTTGCTTAGCAATAACAGAAGAGCGAGATAGAATAGTTAAAAGTTCCAAAACACACACAAAAATGTACGGGGAAATCGGGTCACCTTGCCTTAAACCCTTACCAGCCTTGAAGAAACCAAAAGTAGTACCATTAAGAGATAATGAATAATGAATAGAGGAGATGCACGTGTAAATCCAACATAGAAATGGGACTGGGAAATTCAATTTGAAGAGGATATAAATAACAGAGTCCTAGCGAACCGTATCGTATGCCTTTTGAATATCTAGTTTGAGTACACATCTAGGGAAAATGGCAGATCTACTATATCCCTTAAACAATTCATTAGCCAGCAAAATGTTATCAGATATGTCTCTCCCGGTAGAAAAGAACTCGAGAATTAGGAGATATAATATTATAAATAGCACACTTCATCCTAGAAGCCAAAATCTTAGAAATGCATTTGTAAATAACATTACAACATGCAACAGGTCGAAACTGTGAAACAGATGAAGGCATGGTAGATTTGGGAATTAATGCCAATCTGGTTGCATTAATTCCACGCAACATTTTAGTATGGAAGAAGAAATTATTAACTGCTTTTATAACATCCTTTCCTATAACCTGCCAACATACCTTATAAAAGTGTGCATTGAAGCCATCCAGACCTGACGAGCTAGTAGACTTCATAGAAAAGATAGCATTAACTACTTCATCATCAGAGATTGCGCGAATCAGATCTACCTTATGCTCTGAAGATAGAGCAGAAAACTGTATATCTGAAAAATCCGCCACACGAACATAAGAAGGATGAGAACAACCCTGGATGGAAGTGAAATAACGCAGAAATGCCTCCTGAACCGAATCTGGATTGTCACACAGACTACCGTCCATATCAGAAATAAAAGAAATATTCAAAACTAAATGGTGAATCTTCAGAGATTTATGAAATATAGCCGAGTTTTTATCACCAAACAACCTCCAATTACCTTTTAACTTTTGTTTTGACATGCTTGCTTCAACAATATTAGCTTTTGCAAGATCTGGAGATAAATTGGTTTCAAGGGTAGAGAGCATCGCTATTTGAGAATCGTCCTGACACAGTAGTATATTATTTTGAACCTTGAATAAATTATCCCTAATTGTATTTGAAAGGTTGACCCCATTCCCAAAGTTCTACATAGCCCAATGCTTAAGCACAATTTTCTACCTTTTAAGCTTTGCCTGCAAAACAAACATAGGGTTACCTCGAACATTAACATTCCAACAATCATTAACAATAGTTAAAAAATAAGGGTGCTCAGACCATGTATTAAAAATTGAAAACGAGGATTGTCTTCTCATGGATTTCTTGCCCCAGTCCAGCACCAAGGGGGAATGGTCAGATAAAGAGGGAGGTGGAATAGTACAACTTAGATTAGGCCACACTGATATAGCATTGTAGTTCTGGTACAGTCTGTCAAGCTTACAATAAGTCGTAACACCATTAGGCATGTTATTCCAAGTATACTCAGCACCACTAGAAGAGATAGGGATCAGGTTGGATGAAAAAAATAGTAAAGTTTAGGGGTCTAGTCTGTCGGAAAGTTAAAGGAGACCCCCCTTGTTTGTCAGATGAAAGTTGCATACAGTTCCAATCACCTAGACAGACCTAAGGAGAGAAGAGTGCTGGAGAGAAGGAAGAATATCAAGGAAAGGTTGACGATCGGCAAAACTATTCTCCGCATAAATAACAGTAAATAGGAAAGTGGAATTAGAGGAGATATGAGTGAGTTCAGAGTGAATATATTGTTTGTAGACAGTAATAAGACTAAGAGAAATGGTAACTAGATTCCAGAGAATAAGAATACTGCCAAAAGGTGCCTGAGCAAGGTTATGGATGGAATTCCAGGAATTATTGATGTTGTGAATGGCTTTAGAAGTGGTTAGGTGATTAAGCTTTGTTTATGCAATGGCCATGAGATGAATATTGAATGAAGCAACGAGGTTAGAAATTTCGAGTTGCTTAGATAGAGGATTTGCACCTCTAATATTCCAAAATGCAATTTTATCAATCATAAAAAACTTAATGATGATGAGGCTCTAGTTTTTACACCATAGGAAGAAGGTAGAAGATTATTTTGAGATGGTAACGATAGAATAGTTTGATCAAAGGAATATTCAAAGTTGTTATCAGGGTCTATAGGATTATCCAGACCACTTGCAGCTAATTTCTTTGGCCTACCTCTGCTATGCTTGACAACCTATTCCTAGGTAAGTGGAATGCAGGAGGCTTGGGGATTTTAAGCTTTGAAGAGGTAGAAGTGGCAATTGTTGAAGGAGATGCTGCGAGAAGGTTAATGTCTCCAAAAATATGATTGGCAAGGGATAGTGAAGAGTATGGAGATCCAGAGTGGATAGAGTTAACAGGAGGAGAAGAGGAATTGGTGCCATGCACACCAACAAGTGCATTGAAAGAAGACACAGACTTATTTGGAGTAGCAGAAGGAGATGAGGGAGTGGATACATGAAAGCTTGCATTTGACAAACCCTCATTCACAGGAGATACATGCCTATTTATAATAATTATGATTCAAGGTAACAATAAAGGTCCGCAGTAGTAGCCCAGCGGTTAAGAACTTTCCGCCATAGTAAAAGTTGCATGGAATGACATGTTAAGAGCTTACCATGTGCATACATTAATATCATCCACATATGTGGTGCTCGCGGACAGGGCTAGGTGCACCAGGGAGGGTTTTACAACTCCGGTCAGTTTCCTTACTGAAAAATTCAAAAAAAAGGTAACAACAAAGTATATTTTATAATTATTTTCTATTTCTAATATCATTTAAACCGAAATATAAGTGGAATAATTCATATAAAAATAAAATAAGTTTTAAAATTATATGTAACACCCCACCTCCGCTAGGGTCACTCACAAAGGGAATGCACTAGGTTTGGTGAAGCATTATCAAGGTAAACATGCAGAGAAATATTACAAGACAGAACATATATAAAACAGCAGAAGTAAAACAAATTCCATTACCTTATAAAATAAGGTCTAAAGCCTTTTACATCAGAATACATCAAAACCTGTCTTGCAATAATAAAGAAGCATAAAAACCTTTTAATAAATTATTCCCCAAAATAAAGCGGTGGAGCAGCCATAGCCAAGAGAAGACCAAGCCATACATCAAGCTACACATGATGACCTTCAAGCATAAGAGGTCCGAACTAAACAATATCATTTCCTCCCTGAAACCTGGGGGGGAAACGGAAGACAAAGAGGCGAAAGAAAACGGGGTCAGTCATAAAGACTGGTAAGTCCTATCTACTTCCAGTATAAAAACAGGTAAAGGTAACATGACATGCATAAACTGAAAGTAAACATAAGGATGACGACAAGATAGATAAGCTAAACCAAGATAACTGGATGAACTACTGTAGCAAGCTAAGCTAAGGTATCGTGATAAACTACGGTGCCATGATAAATCAAGGTATCACATCGCCGGGTTTCTATCAAGTATACTATCCCAAGGTATCTACCCCGTCTAACATCCCACGGTATCTATTATGTATATTCTTCCTGGTTCTAACATGTATATTTGCTCTGCACCTCTCGTACTAGTATCCCAACCCGCGTCATGTGTTAACCATGAATGTCCCTTGCCCAATGTCATGTAATGGTCCATGTCAACCTAATATATAGCATATGTAGGTTTTCCCAACTCGTATGTTTCTTTCCATGTATAAGTTCAGTCCCTTGCCGTAGGCCATACGGGCTTTCCCATGAGATTCTATATTACTTTACCATAGTTCCATGATCCTTAAGATCGGTTTGGACTGTTACCCTAAACCTAGCTAGGGTCTTCCAACATGAATTATCGTCTGTACAACTAGGACTTATGCTACCTAGGGCTACTAGGGATTACGCTTACCTATTGCACGTTTTCGTATCTCGGTTTGGGTTCAACCACCTAGGGCCACTAGGGATTACGCTAACCTCCAACCGCGCCCTTTTTCCCACGCATTCATCGTGAATCGTTTTTCCATGACTATATGCACATGTATCACATCGTGCCATCCGAGTCCTGTCACAGGGCAGACCAGGAAATACAGGACTCGGTCGGGAGCTTTCAATTTATCTGCCGATGCAGATGCTAAGGTCTGTTTTTTTCTATACGTGGCTATGGTCCCACGAGACCACTCCCTCAACTAGCGAAAGACAAGACAGGATAAATCCTGTATGAGAACACAACACTGGCCAACCCACATCCAAGCCTTACCGCAACCATAATTAGATAGCAATTATGGTCTATTGGGTGTTCTCTGCCTTTCCGTACGTACACGCTTGACCAAAGATGGTAGGTAGCCTGACGAAAATGCTATCTAGGGTACGACCATGTATCGTCGACTATCCCCTATCCATCCCCGTCTTTAGGTTGCTCGTATAGCAACCAAGGCATACTCTTGGTTCTTCTAACGCATACCTTAACCTCTCATGAGCCTAGTATAATCACCTGGCAGCTCATAGAGGGATACCAAGAATACCCTCACGTTCCCCGAAGCCGCTGCTTCGTTACCCAGTTCGCTGGAGCCTTTATCCAAATCAGATACTTGCTCCTACTCGTATACTTAAACGATGACCTACCGTATCAGGTTACTCATCTATCTATGAACTGGTCTAAATTTCCTTGACTAAGAATCATTACTTAGTTACCCTTCAACTAAGGTTTACCACTTAGCCTTATTCCCGTTATCCTTGTTAATTACGGTTACCCACCTAATCCTCAGAACTAGGGTTTTCATAATGGATTAAGTGTCACTTAAGTTCATGACTTAACCCGTCTACAAATCATGTCAAAATTGGCTAAGTATCCAAGTTCAAGACTTAACCCTACAAACCATGCTCAAGTTGGTTAAGTATATTAAGCAATTCACGACTTAACCTCGTCCAATTATCATTCTAGATTGGTTAAGTATATATTAACTTGACCCTATCAATTTACTTAGTCAAATCGGTCAAGTGTATTCAAGCGATTCGTGACTTAGCCTTATCATGTTTTCACGTTATCTTGGTTAAGTATTGGTTAACTTAACCACAATAAATTAACGAGTTAGATTGGTTAAGTATAGATCACTTAACCACATCAATTCATCATGTTTAGATTAGTTAAGTGTTTAACTTAACCCCATTAAACTACCAAGTGGGATTAATTAAGTCTAGGCTAACTTAACCCCATCCGACTATCATGTTTAGACTAGTTGAGTCTGATCTTAACCCCATCCATTAACTGTATCTTTTGGTTAAGTGTCATTAAGAAAACTTACTTAACCTTACCAAATTATCATGTTGGATTGATTAAGTGTTGGTTAACTTAATCCCCGTCCACTAGTCGTATAAAAATGGTTAAGTGTCATTAGGCAAATCAAATCACTTAACCTACCCAACCTTGTCATGTTTTGTTAAGTATCATTAGCCTAATCAATTTACTTAACCCATTTATCCATGTCATATTTGGTTAAGAGTCATTAATCAAATTAACTTAACCCTATCATGTGGCATTAATTACTTAATGCACCCCAACCTCTCACATTAGACTTTGTTGTGGTTACTAGTTAAGCCGGTCGGTTCCGGGTAGCTTTATACCACAACTTGGTCTAACCTCGGGTTCAAGCACAACATGACCAACTTCTCACATTGGGTCCTATTGTTTGCAACTACTAGTTAGGCCGGTCGGTTCCGGGTAGTTTTACGTTGCAAACTCAACCCAACCTCGAGTTGGCCACACTTATATTATCTAAGTGTCATGTTCATCATGTTTCCAAAACATGTTACAAGTTTTTCAAGCATTTGGGTAGACCTAACTTAATAGGTAAATTCCCAAAGGGTAGACCTAACTTAATAGGTAAATTCCCAAGCTTATGTTTTTATGCATACTTACATGTCAACTTCCATGTTATATTTCAAGTCATGTTTTCAAGTATAAACACATGTCATATTTAACGTTACATGTTGTCATGTTTATACCCCATGTCAAGTTTTCCAAGTCATACCCCCGTTTTTCCTAAGCTACCCAACGTATTTCCAACCCAAGTGGAAGCGAGTCACATAATAGGGTATTATGCCAACATATTGGCCACAAACATGCATAGTATCCTAAGGAAGTTTGGCCACAAACATGCATAATACCACAAGGAGGTTTGGCCACAAACATGCATAGTGTCATAGGAGAATTTGGCTACAAACATGCATGATACATAAGGGGGTTTGTGTTCATATACATGCATAAGCCCCAAAGTCAAGTCTTTGCCCATGTTTCACAAGTCATGTGGTTCCCAAAGGTTCATGCTAACATTCCATAGGCAAAGGTCCAAACTTGCAAGATAAACTAGGCTAAACATAACATGAGTGACATGATTAAGTTGCTACATCTTAGCCCAAGGTCATAGATCATAGAAAAGGGGCAAAGTTAGGTTCACATACATGCATACTTATGTTTTATCTCATTTTATCCCATGTCAACATTAAAACTACCGTTTTGATCCAAAAGTAGCTAGAACTTACTTAGCGTGGCAAGAGGACTAGGAGCATGAATCATTATGACGAAGAAAGGTGGCTCCTTTGATGAAGAACCGTCATGAAATCGTCATAGCATCGTTGATTTGGCCTTGATTTGGTGTAGCAAGCTTGCACCTTTTGATTTGAACCCGGTTTGAATGCATAGGCTCTTGAAGTTGGAGATAGAGGCCATGATCAAGATAGATTTTGGCAGCACTTAGTTGCTAGGTTTGATTTTTAGGGATTTAGGTTAGGTTTAGGGTGTTTTTATAGAGATTAGGGTAGTTTTAGGCCCTTAGATTAACCCTAAATCGGATCTGAGCCATCAAACCACGTCAGAAGCTTCCAGAACAAGACCAGAGACCAGTGCAGGTGCACCAATCCAAGATGGCTCGGCCACCATAAATTGACCCCCAAGTCGACAGGGCTGTCGACTTGGGTCAAGCAGGTCGACTCCCAAGTCGACAGGGCTGTCGACTTGGGGTACCTGGCGGGAACTCTTCCCGCCTTGCCTTCAACCCCTAATTTTCGAATTTAGAACTCGCTTTTGAACTTGAATTTTCTGAAAACTTCGTCGGACCATAACTTGGTCATACGGACTCCGATTCTCGAAAACTCGGACTCTATTTCACGTATTTTTCCGAGACGAACTTAATGGCATAGCCCGTTTCACTTGATTCAGAATTTAAAATTAAATTCTGCCTTGATTCTCGTCTTAATCATGTTATCGAAATACGGGTTGTTACATTATATTTATGAAATTTGTTCATCATTGTATTGTCTCCCGGCCAAAAAACCAGAATTTATAATTAAGATCTTGTACTTTTTCCAAACAAACATTAATAAATGTGCCTGAATTATAAATATTAGGAAACAAAAATTTCAACTTAGAAAATCATAGGACCTTTTTCATGACCCTATAATATGATAATTAATTTTCACAACATTTAAAGTTTAAAAAATATGTCATGAAAATATTTTATCCATTATTTTAATGATTTTGATAGACATATATGTATGTATGCAATCTAATATCACAAAATTATAATAAAATAACATGGCCAAAACTAGCTTATATTTATAAATAGGTTATAGATTGGACTAACTAAAAAAATTCTTTATGGAAATTCTGATTCACAATATGACCCGAGTAATGAAAGGAAAAATATTTTTACTATAAACATATTATAAATAATTTTACTAGAAATTCCGACATATATATTCACACACACTCTTATATGTGTATGTGTGTATGTATGCATATACATATACATATATATATATATATATATATATATGAGAGTGTGTGTGTGTGTGTGTGCGCGCACGCGTATGTCCTTTCTAAACTTAGGAATCCACCCAATATAAATCATTAGAGCGATGGAGTAGGGTGGCACTATACAAAATAAATTATAAAATGGGGACAAATCCCCTCATCATGGCCGATACTATAAGCAAAAAGAGAATTAGACAAAATAGTGATAAGGGATCTCATGAACATGAGGCAACAAAGCAAATAAGAAATAAGGGTTGCCATGAAAGACAAGTAAAATATGGTAGCACAGGTGATCCTAAGGGAAGCCTCTAAATGTCTATGAGCAAAGCAGCGAGGATGATGAGTGAAAGGACCTAAACCCCTAATGAGACATCATAGCACAAATATATGCTTGTATGTATATGCATACATATATCATTATAATTGTGAAATTTAAGTCTCAAGTAACTCATATTTTTTGATATAAAATACATCTCAATGTTTTGAAAATACGGTAATCCAAAAGGGGAGCCATAGGTAATTATAAGTTTTAACATGTGCGCAAATTAACATTTTGTATAATTCATAATCACATGCAATGTTCACTAAATTTAAAAACAAGAGATGTAAGAAAGAAAATATTATGGAAAGAGAGAAGTATAAAATAGTTTCTAAAATAGAGGAATATAAAATAAATAAATTTCAAAATTATGGAAAAGTCACCACTTTCCATATTTTATTATGGCGATACATCTGTTAAACTATAGTAAAGCAGAAGAATTTCTAGCTCTCTTATAAATTGTAAGAACTTTTTATACTATCTTTAATTTTACCCACATATTATTTTACATTTTAGACAATTTATCATTTTATAGTTATTCTACTAAGCTTCTCTTTACCAATTCACAGTTAAACACATGCATCTAAAATTTTCTATGATTATTCACAAGGGGATTTTTCCCACAAGGACAAACTCACCAAATTATTTGCCCAAAAGGACAACCACCAAAAAACTTGCCCAAAAGGATAAGTTTTAGTGCAAATGGTGAATTTCAGGGGGGTCCCATGTTTTTCCACTTTGCACTAAAACTTGTCCTTTTGGACAAGTTTTTTGTCCCTTGTCCTTTTGGGCAACTTTTTTGGTTTTTTTGTCCTTCACAATTTTTTCTTGTATTCACAAATCCCTTTTAACTAGTGTGTAACCCATGCGTTGCACACTATAATATTATTAAAAATAGTATTTTATTTTTATGTTAAAATGATAACTTTGATATGTGATACATGATAAAATTTGATGTGAAATATATATATTATTAATTAAAATTATTATTGTTTATGTGTAATTTTTGGTTTATATCTTACATAAGCAATATATATGTGTTGCTTTGATTTTTTTTTTTAATCAATCTTGTTATTATATATATATATATATATATATATACACGCACACACACACATGTTGAAATTGATGTATGTTAGTAATTTATTCGATGAATTAGCAAATATTATTTAATAAACTTTTTTTATATAAGTTAAATGTAAAACTACAAAGTTTAATATTATATAGCATATCATGAAGAACTGAAATGAAATTTATAAAAATTCTATGGAGTTAATGATGTTCAAAAAAAAATTATGACATAATATATGGTATATTCTTGATATAAATGAATCATAACTGATTTACAACTTAACTTTGTCATTATTGTTGATATACATAGTTCATATTATGTGATTTATGCATCTTTATAGTTGCATGGAATACTCCTCTTTTTTATAATATGAATATACATAGTAAAATCTGTGTATATTTTTAGGAGCTATTAGAAAAATGGACTAAATAATATTTAAAATTATTTAAATAATTAGAATATAAGATTTCATTAGCATTTTAAACATATGGATTGAAATATAAAATACCACGAAACAGTCAAGAAGTAACAGCAAATAGATGTAGAAATGTTAAAATGTATGTTTTTAAAGAAGAAATTATTTTCTTTAATTTATAATAAATTTATTGGGATAAGTGTATAATACATTAATTTTTTTATTGTTTATATATATATATATATAATTAAAACCGTTTGACTTATTTAACTTTATATTTAGAAGAAAAAAATAATTTTACGTTTTTTGTTGATATGAACATGGCGTACGTCCTAAAACATCACACTAACGTTTAGAGATTTTTGAAAAAAAAATGATTAGTATGCCAACATGGTAGTCAAAATAGACCTCGAGCTCCCGATCACTTACCAGGCAGGAGCATCGTTTCTACTGTGCCGCACTACGTTGACTTAGCTTTAATTAGATGAACTGACAACAATTTGTTGATTAAATTCAATTGTTGAATTTAAAATCACGTAGTTAATTTAAACATTACAATGTTAAGTGATATTGTGCAGTGTATTGTAAATAACTAAATAAAATTTAAACTATAGGCATTTGACATTAATATTACAATGCAATACACGGTTAATATATTAATGTAAATAAGTTCAACTTTGAACTTGTGATAGTTATTTATCTGTTTCATTTACGTTATGTGATTGATGTATTTATATATTTGATTTTTTTCATTTTTATTAATAAGAATATTGTTAAACTTGATGTGATTTATTAGGGGGCTCAATGAATAGTAGTTTGCTAAAATTATTTAAATAGTTTTAGTATTATGTAGTTAATTGTAAAATATTAGAAAAAAATGATTGAGATTAAATGATTAAAAAAAATTTTAAATGTAGGTATTTGATGCCAAAAAACATAATTTTGTCATCTTTAGTATATAAAAGAAATATTAGTTAATTAAATTTATTTAAATAACTTTAATTTTGGGTTTTATAAATAATTTAAATATGTGGACTTAAATAAAATGTTAAGAGCTAACTAGTAATAGATAATTGTGTAAAATTTGAAATGTTCATATCAAAATGTAAAATTACAAAAAAGATAAAATAATATGTTATGAATAGTAAATAAGCATAAAATGATAAACTAATTTTAAAATAAGATATCCTGAGAGAATTAATAAGAAGAGAGAAAACTCCAAGAATTAAGAGGGGAGCTTTAAAAGGTTCTGCTTTACTATTATTTAATAGATTTCTCGTAATATTTTATATTTAAGTCCATATATTTAAATTAATTACATAATTCAAATTTTAAACATTTCATAAATTTGATTAACTAATACTAATATATCACATAAGTCCTAAAATATGACAATTTCAATAGTATAACATAGCCACCAGGGTCGGCCTAGTAGTTTGGGTTGCCCAAGGCAAGAACGAGTAGGGAGGAAGGGGCGTTGTAGCAGAGCAGAAATAGGATCGATAGCAGTGCTCAAACCACACACCTCACAGTAGAGAATCCAACACCAAACCACTTTACCAAAACTATCTTCTTATAACTGTTGCCGTTTTACTTTTATTAAACACATCATTTAAAACAAATTTTAAATATTTTTGCTCTCCACCAATGGGTTGCCTTAAGAGGTCGCCTTGCCCTGGGGCTTGGCCTGTTAGCCATGTTGACAAATTAATAAATTAAATTTTCTTTTGGATACGAACATACGTAAATCACATTGCATGAATCATATACGTTAGCAATGATTGATTTTTCTTAACTATAACTCATTTATCCCAACCAAGTTATCATGCATTGCAATGAAAAATTATATGTTCCGCTTTAATCGCCTATATTTTTTTTTAGACTTTCCGCAATTACATACAAACTCTTCTCCATTTTGTCTAAATATATCTTTATTCAAAATTGTTTATTTAACTAATTTTGTAAATTTTAGTTAAATTATTCGAACGTAAATTTAGTTAATTAATATTTGTCAATTCATCTAATAAATCTTTAAATAAGACAATTTAAATATGTATGTAACACCTATATATGTGAGAAAAGATGATAAAATTGTTAATTTATTCATATATATATATATATATATATGTGTATATATATATCACACAGTAATATGTATACATAAATAGTACTTTATAGTTCATTTATCTCAAATAATATATATCATACATCGCATTACAAAATTTTGTTTTTTTATAATTTTATGGGGATAAATTTACATTTTACAACACTACGATGTGAAGATGTGGATTACACTAATAAAAATCAGGTTATGTAAACATTGTTATTTTCTACATTATATTAAGACTGGCTTAACTCATAACCTAACAAGTTCAACTTTTTTTTTTTTTTTGCAATTACCAAAACTACAAACATGATCCTCCTACATCTACAAAAATTTTACGACCGGCTACAAAGTTAAAAAGGTTTAACAAATAAAATGAGGTTATGGAATAAAAGTTCACGTGTGGATAAACTGAATATATGATGTTCTTCTTAGCTGCAATCACATACACAGCTCTTTCCATCTTCTCCTACTTTCTAACATCTAGTTGCTTACATTTAATTAAGTTCGTCATTAATTTAAATATTTAAATATATCCAGTTACGTAATATTCATTAATTCACTTATAAATAATTAAATATGTATATATATACACACACACAATAGCAATGTAATTTTCAGGCCTATTTTTTTAACTGAAGGAATGGGGCCCCTTAACCCTTTTCTTCCTAAAAAAATGACGAAGTTTTTGTCTAATCTGTATACAAAAAAGACATGCATATCACATACTACCAATTGATTAACAACATGTAATAGCAACAAGTTATATATACATATATACATACATATATGTATATATGTATATATACACATGAAAATATGTGTGCAATATACACACGCACACAAGATATTAATCCCAAAAAATATGTGTTTATCAAGAATCAAGCAATCTGCTATATTGAATTATAAATTTATTATTTCGATAGTTTACCAGAAATTGTTCAAAAATTTTAAACAATAATTAAATTTTATATCAATGATATCGTGTGCAACACACCGGTTATACACTAGTTCTACACGAAAGAAGAATTGAACAGTACATTCAAATAGAAAAGTTAATCGAAAAGAAATGTGTCCGATGATGCAAATTGGGTATTTAAGAAAAGAAAGTGAGTGAGATAATTAGAGGCATAACGGTAATATGTGCCTACACATTGGACGCAAATCCCAAC
This sequence comes from Allium sativum, assembly GCA_030737875.1. Lineage (NCBI taxonomy): Eukaryota > Viridiplantae > Streptophyta > Magnoliopsida > Asparagales > Amaryllidaceae > Allium > Allium sativum. The sequence goes on from CM060919.1 coordinate 798,594,383, forward strand.
CCCGACGCATTGTTTCCTTCCGTTCCTTGCAATGGTCCAATGTGACGGAATAACCAAATGCGTTGGAAAATGCGATAAACCATAGGGACAAAGGATGCTCAAAATCTTACGGCTGAGGATGACAATCATGTGGGATTAAACATGTTTAGGTATGTCCAACCAATCACATCGTTGAATTTTTTTACATAATACTTTTTTGTTAAAGGAATCTACTATTTAAAAAGAAATACAAAAACTTCAATGTGGTGAGGTGTTCTTGTCTATTACTTCAATGGTAAAAACACGAACTTGGCACTACTTACATGGACATCAAAAATTCTCTACCAATCAAAATAACTCATTAGCGTTTCATTCATCCTTTCCTAACTCTCAACTGCAATTACCCAATGTCATGCTCTGCCTTCCCTTTTTACATTTGACATAAAAAAAAATTGAGTATTTGTTAATTACACATCAGATTTAATTAAAGAGGGACATGCGTGAAATTCGATAAGGTTTTATCGTGTTTATTCATGGAATTCGACAGGTGTGTAGCTGAGTTTAAGCCATAAATTCGACAAAGGGCTGTTGAGAATGAAAAATAATGAAAAACGATGGAGGTATACCGAATTTCTGTTTTGCGACGTGACCCCCTGATCATTTTTGGTGTGTCAATAACACCACTCAAAAGAATGTCCTCCAAATCGTTTCAACCATTCCAAAAATACTTTACTCCTACACACGTCCTCATTTCTTCATTTAACTACCCAAAATTTGTTCTTCCCATCGTTCTTTTCCTCTTTCTCATTGCTCTCAAGTCTTAATTTCTCACTCATATGCCTATTCCACTCTATAACTTAATTCTCATCCAAATTTGTCTACTTTCCCTGCTATCACTAACCTTCCATAAAATTCAACCTATTGGACTGCTAATCCATATTGTTGCTTTCACTAATGTTGCATGATATCCGACGGATAGCTTCCATTATTTGATGTTCTTCAATGATTGGGTTGCTTCAATATTTACGAGTAACTTACCAATTATTTGATGTTCTTCAATGTTTTTTTAAAATAAATTTTGTTGTCTATCGTCGCCTTGTCGTTTCCCATTTAAAAAATGGTATTATTTGCTCCCAAACTCTAATTTTCCATATCGAGATAGTAATTCTCATAAACCCATCTATCCAAATCTATACTGGTATGTTTCTTCTCGAATTTTCAAGTATGTTGAACCTATAAAATATAAATTGACATATCTGAGGTATTTCTCAGGGCTGTCAATGTTTATGTCGACAATTAAAAATCATGTGCTTCCACCTGGTTGACGAATGATAATATACTATAATAATCAATAGTGTAATATTCTCTGACTTTTTTGGTTTGTACATAGTTTAACAATACCGAAGCATACTTGATTATGGATTATAATTTTCTAAAATTATTTTTACTTGTGTTACTGTTTTTGTAAGAGCTGGGGAGTCAGGAGATCGATTTGTTCTTCACTCTCTCAGCATCTAATGTAACACAAGTTAATGGAACTGCTGTAACAACCCATATTTTAGCGATATAATAATTAATTTATTTAATTATATAAATAGTGATTTAGAGATTTGAATGGTCGTAGAATTAAATAATAGTGAATATTTAATTAAATTAAATAATAGAATAATATATTTAATTTCAGAAATAATCAAAAATAGTGGAATTCACTTGTGTAATTTGGATTATTTAAAATATATAATTCAGTTTTGAGTTGAATTATATTCACGAATATATTATATAAACGAAGTTTGAACGTATAATTATATTATAATCGAGCTCGAAATGGCGCGAAAGTTTTCTATTTGGCGATTCGAACTTCAATTGAATATATAGGATTCGTTTTAAATCGGATTTCTGTGAAACAAGAAACATTCGGAGATGGTGAAGTATATTTTTCTAATGGAAGAGATAAATCGGGATTTTATTGTGTAGATTTTGATTTATGTACAAATTAAATTTTCGAAAAGCCGCTATGGAATTCCTTTATAATTTATATCGATTTATTTATATTTTTAAATGGATTTTTAAATATAAATCGAATATCGATGTAACACTGGATTTGGAATATCGGGTTATAAATCCCGATATCGAGTTGTATGATATTCTATTGTGAATATATATGATAATATTTATTTTTAAATTTAATTATTTTTAAATACATTTATATATTTAAATGGGTTATTTGGAGCTTTAAAAATAACTAGTTTTGCAAACGACCTCCGTTTTCGATGAAACTAATTTTGTTGGATCCGCAATGTTAAATTATTGTTAGATATCAAGTTTCATGATTTTTAGAGTCAGTGTGTGGCTGTACGGATTTTTAAATGTGAAAAACAGTCGATAATTTGATGGTTAAAAATACGTTGTGTGAGCAAACGGAGTCGAAATTCGTCGAAACCAGTTTCGTTGGGTTCATAATGTCGAACTGTAGCTGCATGTCCATTTTCATGATTTTTGGGTATCGTGTGTGATCACACGTATTTTTATTGACTAATACAAATAGCAATTGGATATAAATCAATATTTTAACAGAATAAAATAATATAAAATTTCCGATAAATAACTCGACTATCCTAAACCTAAAACACTTCATCCATTAGTCAACATTTTATCTGCCGCTATTATTTCTTTCAAGAAAAAACGATTTCGTGATTTTCAGAATAAGAAAGCAATTCAAATAAATTCAATAAATTCATAACACAATGATTCTTGAGTTGCTGCGAGGGATAGCTTCTGTATCGTGTGCTTTGCGTTGAGCTCAATGTAGTTTTGGCTAGCCGTATTGTTCCAGCGAGTTAGGGCTCGGACTTGTTGGATTTTGAGGAATTGATTCAAGGTTTACATGTTGTTTATGTGTTTGCTTGATCAAATGGGGTGTTTTGGCCAAAAATTTTGGGGATCAACATGCTTTTCTGTCGCGAGTTGTACTGCCATGTGAAGAGGAGTTGAGCGACGGAAACAGAAAGGGGGCGTACAAGTTGAGATGAGAGGATATGGTTGCGATGAGGTTTTGATGGTGAAGTCGATGGTGGTTTCAAATTTGGATTTCCATGAAGAAATGCTTGAGCGACGAGGAGTTGAAGAAGCTTGAATGGACATAATAAGGGGCAGGTATATCATGACAGATTGAGGAAGAAGGGCACTGTGTAGTTGTGGTGTCGAGTTGAATTCTGTTGGGCCAGGAACGAATGGGTATGGCCCATCTCAAATTAAAATGAGTTTATTTTAGTTAAGTGGTGGTTTTTGGTTATGGTTAAATAATTTGTGGAGGGAGTAATTGGAGTTTGGAATCATGGCTAAGGTTGGTATCAAGGCCGGTTTACTGTTTTGTTCAAATGGAAGAAGAAAGATGAACGTGAAGATTAAAGCATGGGTAATTATAGGTTCGGTTTAATCGATATTTAATTTTATTTAATGATGGTAAATTTAATTCAAACTTTTAAAATAAATAACTATTTCATACGTTAACCAAATTCAGCGAAACAAGATCAGACAGGATCGTATGGACGATTGCTACACACTGGAACTGACAGGGAGTGAATCGAAGCTCGTTACAATTTATAGCGAAATAAATTGTTCGTCTGAATCAAGCGATGGTTATCGTTATTTACGATGATCGTCCAATGTGAGTAAATCTCACTAACTCTGAACAGTTATATTTTTATAACGTATTTTTAGAGCTGATAAATGTTGGTTGATTGTTGTGTGTCGACTGTTTGGATGAACTGCTAGTCAGTTGGTTGAAACTGATTATATATATATATCGTTAAATATATATTGATTCTGTTGATCAGAATATTTCATGTTGAAATGAAAGTGATGTTAATTATGTTGATTTAACAGCTGTGGATGCAGGGAAACAGGTCGGAGGAATCTTATTGGATTCCTCAACATATATTTTACTGTTTTGTTTCATATATTGTGATATATGATGTGATATATAATCTGTTGTTGATTATGTGTGTTGAATGATCTCGATCATTGTTATTTGGTATTTTAAATACCGTAAGAAATACTGGGATGTGAAAAAGGGATTTTCAAAGTGTATTTTGAAAATAAATTATTTATATAAAATCAATGGATTTTATATATAAATAGAAAAGGAAATATTTGTGAAAACAAATAGAAAAGGGAATATTTGTAAACCATTTACAAATAGAATTGAAAAGGAATAATTATTTGAAAAATAAATAGAATAGAAAGAGGAAATAATTGTAAAACAAATAGAAAAGGAAATAGTTAGATTAATATAAAAAGGAAATATTTTATAAAATAAATAGAATTATCAAAAGGGATTACTTGGTAAATAAATAGATTATAAAAGGAAATACTTGAAAATGAATAGAATAGTATAAAAGAAAATTTTATATTTGAAAGGTTTAGACCCGTGCTTCGCACACGGGTATAACATGATATGGATTTAAAGCAAAGATTTTAAATAGAATCTGTTCTAGCCGATAGACTGAGAAGACTAATTTATAAATAATATTTTATAAATAAAATAAAATATTTATCATTGGATAAATAGAATATATAAGTCAGGACTTATATAGAGAAGTAAGAATCGATTTCAATATCGATATTTTAAACTGAATAGGGACGTAGAGTTAATCAAGGTGTGTTAATCAAAATAAGTTAGAGGAGTTAATTGAATTATAGTTAATCGATTAGAATTCGAGTTAATCGATTACAGTTAGAGTTAACCAGTTAGAGTTAATCAATTAGAGTTAACCAGTTAGAGTTAACTAGTTAGAGTTAACCAGTTAGAGTTAATCAGTTAGAGTTAAACAGTTAGAGTTAATCGATTAGAGTTAAATCGGACTAGAGTTATTCAAATATAGTTTATTCGAAAGGAGTTAATCGAATATAGTTATTCGAAGAAAGGAGTAATTGAATATAGTTTATTCAAATAGAATTATCGAATATAAGTTATTCGAAGTGAGATAATCGAATATAAGTTATTCGAAGTGAGATAATCGAATATAAGTTATTCGAAGTGAGATAATCGAATATTAGTTATTCGAAGGAGTTAATCGAACATAGATTACTCAAAAGAGAGTTATACGTCGAATTCGATTATATCGAATTCGGGAAAGTGTTATTTACTTTCTGTTTTTTAATCAAGATTTGTTTATTTATGAATAAATTAGTTGTTGGCTTATTTATTCAAAATAAGAATTTAAGTTAGATTTCTAAGTTAGATATTTCAAAAGTAGGGTTTATAACGTTAGCGTTATAATAAATGTTTTCATAAAAGAAGTGGATTTATAATCTGAATCCGAGAATTTGCCTAAGCAAATGACTGTAGAAATTGGAGCGGTGAGCTTTGTCTATTGCAAGGTTAAGAACGTTGTTCAGTTAAGGTCTGAGAGGTAATTATACCCCAACTTGATTGACTTCCTTATTTAACTAAGAAATAGTTGAGGTTCGAAGGCGAGAGTTAGTTAGAAATACAGTTAAGTAATAAGCGATTTATGGAAGGAGCGGTCGTAACGATGTTTTATACAACGTTAGTTTGAAATCCATATAAATGAGTTTTGGAAATGTTTTCCAAATATAAAATCAGAGATATTTTCTAAACATAGAAAATGGAATGTTTTATTTATAAGGAATTAAGAAATGGAGTTAATCTAAACTAGAAACTGACTGGAGATTAGTTAAGTTGAATGGTTTTCTAAATGTCTATCTGATGTTGGTTTTGACCTTCGGGATTGATACTTAGGAAATTGTTCTCATACTATTTTACAGTCAGAGACTGATAGATGTGGCAGAATAGTGATAAGTAAATAAGCAATGGGAATGTTTTCCAATGTTCATAACATATATTTTCTGAATATAGAAAATAAGGAAATATGAATATATATATATGATGATGATGATTGATCAATAGAAATTCCAATTGGAAATAAGATTGTTGTTTGCACACATGTTTTCATTTGATAGTTAAATCACCGACTATCAAAGTTTTTGACCATTTTTACGTTGTTAATATGGAGAGACCGGTTGGATTATTATTCGAAGAACCACTCCGTATTGGCATAAGCGTTGCAAACCAAGTATGTTGAATATGTTGAAGACGGAGTAAAGTGCAAGGGCTATTGTATAAATTTTAGGTAGAGATTGCCTAAGATGGATGTACTGAATAGTGCCTTTAGTTTGTCCAGTCCGAGGACAACTTGAATGGACGAATGTCTAACAGAGTATATCTGGTAGATCGCGTAAATTGATCATTTCAAATGTGCTTACGTTGGTGGCGGAGGAATTCGTTTCTCTTAGCTTATACTCGTGGTATTTTTAGGGAAATCAATTTGTGATTTGACGGGTAGGATGATGTGGCATTCAAAGTAAATGAAGACGTGATCTGTATAGAGATACGTTATAACCTCAAGCCTCATCAACTGGGAAATGACAGAAATCGGGCAGACAACATGGCTAAGTGGGCTGCAACCAACTAGGGTATATTGTCATCATCTAGAGAATATTCATTTGTTACTTCTTTCAATTCTGTATCTCCCGGAAATGGTTATGTTGGTATACCAACCGTAGGTGACAATATATTCGATACATTCAAGAGAAATGAATGGTCGGTCATGTGTGGCCGAGTTACAAGATGTTCTTGTTGAACTCCAGTGTATCGCTTCTAGAGTACACTGATCGGAAGGTGGTTCCATACCTTGTCATAGTTGGAAATCCATTACCCAATAAGCGCCCACTGTGTTTGGTTGTATATAATATATGTGGAACGTGAGATGAAAGCGTTTCCACTAGATTTCTAATTATTTGATTTAGACATTATTATAATATCAGAAGAGTACTGATTATAAAGAAATGCTTTGGGTTATCATAAGGTAAAAACCATCCGCGTTTATGTGTGGATCGGTCTTACGATTATCATTTCTTTAGAAAGGATTTTAAAAGTTAAACAAATGGTTGGAGTTTACTCACACCAGTCACATGATTGACCCGGAGTTTATTTTGTTTTGTTTTCCCCAAACTCTTAGGTGCCCAATTTTGTACGGGCAGTCAAGTAGTCGGGATTTACAGATACTTGAAGAGCTAGAGCAGGAGGCTTCAGGATTGTATTGATATTATTATTTCCGCTGTGTTGTAAGTGTTATACTCTAATAATGGTATTGTATACAAATACTGTTTTGTTTCAAAGTTATGTTATGAAATATATTTATTCGTTCGACTGTGAGATTCGTGTTTACTCTGCTGTTGTATGTTCTTCTTCTTATTCTTCTTCTATTCTAAGTTTATATCTTAACTATTCTCACACTCTAATTTCTTTCATTAACTACCGGTATTATCGATGTTTGGATAATCGACGTGGGTTTTATGTCGACGACCAAAGATCGCAAACTTCCGGGACGTTACAACTGCCAACGGATTGGGCAACTAAAAAAGGACAGATAGCTAAAGATTAGTCATCAGTGGTATATTTTATCATTATTTCATAATTTATAATTATTTTTGTTACTCACTGACCATGATGTTTTGTACACAAAGTGCCTTAATATTTAATTACGCATTTTAATGCGTAACAAATTGAATTTTAAAAGATTTGTATAACATGGATTATTTCTTAACTAAAATATAGAGTAAAGCTAGCAAAAAAACTATATTTATATTTAACATTTCCTCTCTCTCTCTCTCTCTCTCTCCCTAATTTTTTTTCCTTCTTGGATATATTTAATAATTTGTACAATTGGTTTTTTACATCCGCAAGGGTTTTAGAATTTTTTTAAAGAGTGGTCATTTTTTGTCCACAACGTTCTGAATCAATAAACAAAGTTCCGGGTCCTTTTCCAATTCTTACTCTTTGAACCGTGTTTGTTTTCTTTTTCAAACAAGTTTTCAATATTATGATAAACTTTATTTCAACACGAGTATTTTCGAAGGATTTCTCAAAAAACAACATATAATCATAATCTGCGCTTTATAAATCAGATTTAGTTGGATAATTCGTTTGAATCTGTATGAACCTGCATTACGGAAGTTTGTATTTTAGGGGAATCTATGTAATATGGAACAAAATAAATTGGGAAATCAGATGAGTTATTTTGATTTGTAGAGTAATCACAGTCAAGAGTTTAGGAGAGGAAGAATGGAATGCGAATGAGTTATATTGATTCGTAGAGAAATTTGAATGTTCCGATGACAAAGTTCTTGCTTTACTATTTTACAAGTAAAGGGCCCGTTTGACAAACAAAAGTGAAAGGACATTTGCTTATTTCAAAAGTCTTTTTTGCTTTAAGATAGTAGAAAAATATATTTGGAAGACTTTTGACTTACAAGTAGAAACTGAAAAAGGATTAAAAGTTCAAATCTGAATTGTAAAAACTCACATTTGAAAATTTAAAATTTTAAAGTTTAAGATTTAAAATTTAATAAGTTCAAAAATATCAAATTTGAAATTATAAAGTTCAAAATTTAGAAACCTTTTGAAATTTAAATTTCGAACTTTAGGAATTTTAGAAAATATGAAATTTTAAAATCTAAAAATTTGAAATTGAAATTTTGAAATATGAATTTTGAAATTTTAAATATGGTTTGAAATTTAGAAACGTTCAAATTTTAGAATTTAAAATTTGACATTTTGAAAATATGAAATTTCCAAATTTCGAAGTCTTAAAAATTTGAAAATTTAAAATTTGAATTTTGAAATTTAAAATTATGAAAAATTTAATTTGGAAAATTTAAAATTAGAATTATTTTAAAATTTTAGTTGAACTTTTGAAATCTTGAAAATCTAAAATTACAATTTTCAAATTTGAAAACTAAAAGTTTGAAATTCAAAATTTTTGAATTTTTTAAACACATATTTCAAGACCGGTGATTGGATGCTTTGGTGGAACACCAAATCGCTGACAATTTAACAACGAAGGCCCTGTTCTTTTGCCCAAACGGAGCGTCGGACGCGTCCGTTAATAATGGGGCAAAATGCCTCGTTTGCCCAACGGCTCAAAAGTGAGCTGTTGGGCACCGACGCGTCAGGTCCCAAACAACGCAATTTTGAGCTGTTGGGTATAATTTTTATTTATTTATTTATTTATTTTAGTTATTAACTTTAAAAATTGATAACTTGTGCATATGTTGCGATCGTATCGAAATGCTCTAAGTAATGGAGTTGGTTTGAGCTGAATTGGAGCAACTTATAATTTTTCAATTTTTTATTTTGTTTATTTATTTGTGTAAATTATTGATATATATTATTTATTAAAAACGAATGATTAATTAATTAACCATTAATTAATTAAATTACAGAATAAAAACAAAATGGTACGCTTAAATTTTGACCCCTTTCTTATAATCTTTGTAAAATGATCTTCAGATCCTCTATTTTTGTTTTATTATTCTTTCTACTTCTCTTACCTTTCGACGAAGCCAAAACCCTAGACCCATACAAGGTAATTACTGTTTTATTTTATTTTATTTTTTATAGCATCTTTTCCTCGAATGTTACTAAGCTTGATTGGAAAGCTTTTCTGATTTCATTATCCGTAAAAATGTATAATTTTTCTTGAATATCAGAAATTTTATTGTTATTGTCGCAAAATGCAGTAATGTACCTGAAGTTTGTAAATCTCTTATAATATCTTGCATCGATTGTGATCTTAGTTTTCCTTGTTGGCTACGTAGTACGTGGATTGCGTAGGGCTGCATAATCATGATTAGTGATCAATTGGAGAATGTTCGAATCGGAGCAATTCAGTTTGTTCGCATTATGACGTACTGGAAAAATTCTCATAGTTGTGAATGTTTTTTCAGGTACTTGGAGTTGATAAAAATGCTAGCCAGCGTGAGATCCAAAAAGCCTTTCACAAGTAAGTGCGTTATTTATGAATGATTATGTTGATGTAATTCTTAATCTGACATTCTCTTCTTCCTTTCTGTTGTTTTACTGCAGATTATCTCTCAAATATCACCCTGATAAAAATAAAGATAAGTCGGCAGCAAAGAAGTTCACTGAAATAAGCAACGGTAAGTTTATTCCCTATATGTTGTCAGTTTTCCACTTCCTTGAATTCACATTTGTTTTATTTTATTCAAATTCCAATGGGGCATGACAAATGTTAAAATTTTCTCTTTAATCAATGACAACGGCTTAATAATGAATTTGAACAAAAAAAGACTACATTAATAGGAGTATCATAGTGAGTCATACTTGAATTGGCTAGCAGTGTTATTTGTAACATGTTTACACTTCACCCTGACTTCAACAATGCATTTGCATGCATCACGTGTAGCTTATGACATTTTGTCCGACAAGGAAAAGAAGAAAAACTACGATCTCTATGGTGATGAAAAAGGAAACCCAGGATTCGATGGAGGAAGCTACAATAATGGTGATGGCTACACATACTACACTTCGGGTGGATCTGGAGGTGGTGCAGGCTTTTCGGCAGGCCCAGGCAGCGGGTGACAAACAATGGGCGGTGGGCCTGGAAATGCAAGAACATATTCTTTCTCTTTTGGCGGTAGTGGGCCTGGTTCATCTGGTGGAAATCCATTTGGGTTTGACTTTGGCGATATATTCTCAAATATGTTCAGCGGTGGTATGGGAGGTGACATGGGTGGCCCGAACCAGCATAGAAGTTTTGGAGGGTCAGGCCAATCAAAGTCTGGGCCGAGAGCTAGTGGGGTGGTTGAAGAAATCAATCTAAATTACTTCAACAAAAATATTAAAGATGGTGGAATGACTTGGCTCTTACTGTATTATTCACCTTTGTCCAAGGAATATCATGCTATAGAATCTGTAGTTCAGGAGGTTGCCAATTCTTTGAATGGAGCATTGAAGGTGAGTTGAATCCCAAATTTTAGCATTCCTGAATCACTGGGGTTCACTTATTTATAATTAAAAAAAGAGTTTAACGCTGAATAGAATAATGAGTATAGAATTTAGATTATAAATGCATACTTAATTTTTTTTGAGAATGTAGTTCATTTTATTCATATAGGCATGGTTTTGTACAGGCAGGTGAAGTTAATTGTGCGAATGAGAAAACATTGTGCAAAGATATATCACCTTTAAAAACTGCTCGAGTATTTGTTTACTCATATCGAAATGATGAGAAAGGGTCATTAGTAGAGTATGTCGGTGATTATGATGATGCAAGGTCCCTAAAAAGCTTTTGTCAAGACTATCTACCAAGATTTTCAAAGCGGGTTGATCTTCGATCGTTTGATTTATATTCTAATACGAAGGAGAAACTTCCCAGAGTGCTACTTTTATCGTCAAAAAAGGAAACTCCTGCAATGTGGCGTGCTCTCAGTGGGATTTACCATAAGAAATTTGCATTTTATGACTCTCAGGTGAGATATTTGATAGGTGATTGAATTGTTTGAAGAATTATTTTCGCACGGTCATCTAAAATGTTGAATTGGATGCAGGTTAATGATATTTTCCATTCAATGTTGAAAAGGCTAGGAGTGGAAGCTCTCCCCGCTGTGATTGGTGTTATGGTCAATGGTGAGACTGTTGTGTTGAAGGCTGGCATCTCTGTAAAAGATTTGAAAACTGGCATAAACGAATTGAAAGCGTTGATTGAGAATTTTGAAAAGGGAATTAAGAAGGCTGCATCGAGCCAGTCAAAGAAGACATTCGAAAATGATTTTGGTGGGTACAAAGGGAACAAAGTCCCATATCTTACATCTTCAAACATGGATTATGTTTGTGGGGATGATGTTGCAGTCTGCATTATTGGTGTATTTAGGTCCTCTAAAGCTAAGGAGAAGCTAGAAGCCATTTTATATGAGGTAACTTATTCTCTCATCCCTCTTATCATAATGAATGGGAAATGATATGCTAAATCATGGTCATACATGTGCCGGCCCATACATGTTGGCACGTTGACATGCAACTGTTTTTCCCGTCTCTTTGGGGGCTGAAATTCCATTTAGATTATCGGAACGTGAGTGAGAACGACACACACACTTAACATATAAATCTTTATGTTATTTTATTACGGTTACAATGTCATGCTAATTCTTTACTGCATCATCTAACTTTTAAATACCAATGTTTAACAATTTCTACAACCGTTTATAGGTTCTTCCAAGTTTTTTTTTCCCTTACTCTACATTCAAATCCACATGTATTTAGATTAATTATATGATTTGAGATTTAAACTTTTAAATAATGTTAACTACACTGATAAAAATGGAGAAACTAAGGGTGTGTTTGGTTAAAATTGAGTTTTGGGTTTTTAGTTTTCAAAATTAATTACAAAACTTTAAAGGTGTAGAAGGAGGAATGGTAGAATGAAAGCAAGATGGAGGGGATGTAGCAATCATGAAATGAGGATTTGATCTCCATATTTCTCTCATTTCTCAAAACATGAAAAATGGATAAAAGTTGTTTTTTATTTTGTGTATTAACTTTGTTTTCTAAAATTGTTGTTTTTCATGATTTACATGCGTTGTGCACATTTTTGTATGGACGAAAACCCAAAACTTAAAATGGTAAACCAAACACTACCTAATTTTCCATTCAAGCCCATATGATTCAAAATTATCGTGCTATAGGAAAATTAGCTTTAATTTTCTTACAATATTCTAAATTCAAATTCATCCGATTTCATCCTTTTTAAAATTCATATTTTATTACCAATGTAAAATATACACACAACTTTTTTTTTTCTAAGATTATTCTAAAATTACGAACATATACAATGTTTATTTCTACAATTGGTAAAACAAGTGGGATTTTTATCGTTGTAAATGTAGTGGTTGTTGAGAATGGCACTAGAAATAGTAACAAGCGATGTTTTTTTTTTTTTTTGGTCACTTGAAAATTAACTATATTTTTAGTTAACATGGTAGCTAAAATGGTTTATGAAAATGTTAAATTTTAATTGTTTCTTTTCATAATTTTCATTAACCAATAGAAATAAACACACAATATTTGATTGAAATTGTTATTTTGTATTTTATTGTCTTTTTGAGATAGATACTGATCGTTTTTTGAAAATAAATATTACAGTATAAAATTACAGAGGTGTGAAACATGGATCAAAATCTTTTATTTTACATAGTTGAAGTAAAAATTAGATTCGTAGCAGTTCACATTTAATTTTCAGTTCGGTCTTGCTAAATGGCCCAAAATCAGGGCATGAATTAATGCCTGAAATAATATTGACCATCAGATTGCGGATGATGAATTCAGTGGAGCCTATACACACAATTTTCTTTTTTAAGATTAGTTTTAAATTACAAACATATACAATGTTTAGTTCTGAAATTTGTAAACCGAGTGGGATTTTTATCATTATGTTATGTTTGTTGAGAATAGCACTAGAAATAGTAACAAGCGATGATTTTTTTGTTTTTTCACTTGAAAATTAACTATATTTTTAGTTAACATAGTAACTAAAATGGTTTGTGAAAATGTTAAATTTTAATTGGTTTTTTTCATAATTTTCTTTAAAAATATCCAATATTTGTTTTCATAATTTTCATTAAAAATATACAATATTTGATTGAAATTGTTATTTTATATTTTATTGTCTTTTTGAGGTAGATGCTGATCGTTTTTTGAGAAAAAAAATATTATAATATAAAATTATGAAGGTGTGAAACATGGATCATAATCTTTTATTTTACATAATTGAAATAAAAATTAGATTTGTAGCGGTTCACGCGTCTAATTTTCAGTTCGGTCTTGCTACAAGGCCCGATAGGGCATGAATTAAGGCTGGAAATAACACTGACCATCACAAGGTTAATTAAAGCGGGGGTCCCTGTTACTGTAGTAACCTGTTTTCCGTGGTTTTTTGCGCAACTACTTAAAAAAAGAAAATTGTAAATATTAACAGAGATTAATGGAAAATTGTATTTATAAAACTACGATCCCTTATGATTTCATTTCAGGTTTTGTCTTTTCAACTTGCCCCAAAAAATAAATGAAGAACATTTATAATTCTTAGTCATTTCAATCATTAATGGACAACGGAGGAGTTGGATTTTACTCCGTACTTTTGTTATTTTACCGAATGCGAAAGACAGAATAAACTCGTTTTTGTTTTGCGTATTAATTTTATTTTTCAAAATTGCTTGATTTACAATATTACATACGGCGTGCGCATTCTCATATAGAAACTAATATTCATTTTCTTTTTGCAGTATACCGTTTGCAAATCACGTGTTAAACACTAGTAGCTTAGAAACTGGAACCTGGAAATGCGAATGTGAATGCTTTTTTGGAACATTGTCGGTGTTTTTGTTGTGTAGCCTAACGGCGATTGTTTTATCATATAGCACAGCATACATGCATGTAAAACAAAAAATAGCATCACTAAATTTAAGTTAAATAAGCTACCGTTGAGAATTAAAATAACATATTATTTAAGTATTTTGTTTTGGATATAAAATCAGTGTCAATATTAATTCACAAAGGGATGAATAAAAAACTGAACTAAAATATTACACACATTTTATCAGTAATAAAAATGGTTTACATTTTCATTAATAATAAAAATGGTTGACTTTTGTAGTCGGTCTATGCCAAGGGCGGTTAGGGTATTGGAAAAGGCTTTAGCAGGTGAGGTACTTGTTTAATGCAACGGACTGATAAATTGTGTTATTAAAACGTGTTGATTTCTTAATGTTAATTCAAATCTAATTCTGCTGCCTTATGTATTTGCACATGTTTAAAGTTTTGTTTCAAATGTACACACACTTCAAAACAGATTATCATGCTACCACAATTAAAAAAAATGATATTCTGAATATTTGACGAAAGATGTAACTAGTTACCATAACTTAACATTTTCCTGGTCTTCATCTTCTAAATATTTCTGTTTACAGTAGTCACTATAAGCTAAAAATAGAAGATGCCTTGGTGCTAAAAATTAAATATAGATTGTATCTGCTAGTCATGGTTTCTTTGGACTGTAACATAAATTGCTGGTGCTGGAATTTCAGATATCACAGAAATCTTCTTTTGTAAGGCGGCAAAATCAAGCTAATGGTTCTGGAGATTGGATATTTTATTAATCAGGATTTCTCTACTCTTTTGACAAATCAGGGTACAGTTCTTTGGATAAGCTGTTGATAGCTTACAAACACCTAAACAGGTGGAAAGCTGCTGTTTACACCGGTAAAATGACGATGAAAGAAGTTGAGAAATTTGTGGGCTCTATTCTTAGTGGACATGTGCGGTTTTCCAATATTCTGAAGAAGCCGGTACTCAAATAGTAGATGTCTTAGATTGTGCGGTCGGGTTTCTTTTGTAGAAACCAGTTCTTTTCAAATTCCAGCTTCAATGCTGATAGGATCTTGTTTTGCGCGATTCTTGTATAGAGTGGACGGTGCCGGAATATGGAAATTATTACAAGTTTTAGGCATGTATGTATACTGAAAATCAAAGTTAGTTTGTAAATTTTGAGGATCTCTGCAGGAGACCTCTGCTGCTAAGACGGTTCATAGGTGAATGGCTTCCCTTGTTCGTCTGGTATATGTGCAGGGTGATGAACCGTATAGATATTTCAGTATTATTTGATATTTTGATTGGTGCATATCTGTTGGAAGTTTGTTGAAAAAGGGGATGGTGCAATTCATAATCATAGGTTCGACTGTTTAATGACGGGAAATATGTTATATGGTTCTGAACAACGCTGTCAACGATATTTTTAAATGAAAAAGTTACTTTGTTCATCGTTATTCAAAATTATGATATGATCATAACGAAATTGACTGGTATTATAAATGATGGTTGAAATTTTGATGCCATTATAAATAATAGAAATTATATCTTTTCTGTTCGTAGTTAATGCATGATATCTACTTCAAATTGTAATAGGGCATTATATTATATAATATCTAGTTAATGGATTCTTAAGTTATGATACCCACGAACATATTGGATATGAGATGTGAATTACTATAAGCATTGTTGATGTTGTCGTAGCTGTAATGACCTTAAACAACTTCATATTATTGCATCACATAGGATATAAGAACTTTTGGCATTTAAAAACAAAAATTTGCTATTTTCAAGAGTACGTCTATATATGCATTTGAAACTCAAGTTAAAGTTGTCGTAGCTATGATGACCTTATACAGCTTCATACACAAATTAATTGTATTTGTATCTGTATTTTTAATTTACTCCGCTAAAATGTCACGTTCAAATGTCCTGTTCGTAGAAAAAACGCATTCTTCGTTTACAACAGTGCTACGCTCAAATGTCACGCTCAAATGTCTCGTTACTGTTCGTCAAAAACATACTCTTAGTTTACTCTACAGTTCATCTTCGTATTATTTCTTGTTTTGCTAATAACTAAACTGTATTTCATGGCAGCGAAATTCCATGCCAACGTACAATGCCAATGTGCTACTCCAATGCTAAATTTATTCAATTTTTGTGGTTTCTATCTTAAATCTTAAAGAAACCATGCAACGTTCAGCTATTCGTTTACAACAGTTTGCAATTTCCAGTGATAGAGCGTACGATGACAGTTGTTTTAACATTTTGGTTTATTCATACATCTTCTACTAGGGATGCACAAAGTATGGGTTGTCAAATACTTCATCCGATCCGCATAGGTATAAATTTAAGATATTTCAACCTGTATCCGACCCTATATAAGGTTGAATATGGATTAAGTTAAAGTATGGGTTGGGTCGAGCTTAGTAGGGTTGGGTTGCTTGAATATAATAAAAAATGGAAGTATAAGGGATTTGTTTTCAAAAATAATATTAAAATATTTAGCATAATATATCAGATTTTATCTAGCATAAGGCATTTAAAATAACTAATTCATTATAAGACATATTTTATTAAAATTTCATTATAAAACACATTATATAAAGTTAATTGACTACATAATACAAGTATTTCATTTTAAAATACATTAAAATGCTCTTTAAAACATATTTGTCAAATTTTATCTAGTTTGGATTGACATGAAATATACTTTTTTGTATATTTACTATATAATACATAAAATATTATTATAGAATTATACTATTCTAATTTTAAGTGTGTTGATATTAAATTAGTTTTTAAATAGTGGTAATTAGGCTGCGTCCCGTATTATAGTTTTAAATATAGTGGAAATTAGGCTAACGTCCTCATTTTGAAACTTAATTAGAACGACATCCAGTGAATGTTTTAAATACAAAGCGGGTCCTTCTTTTCATGCTTACATGCTTTCCAAAGTAATTTTGGCGTTGGTCAATAAAAAAATAAAAATAAAAATCGTAAGATTGCAAGTTCCGAGAAGGATTCGGGAAAATACAAAAAAGTCTCATTTTGAATAACTGCATACATGTATGCAGATTTGTTAAAATATAAACAGACTTAGTAATATATGCATATAAGTATGCAGTTTTTCTACATAACTACATACATGTATGCAGAAATGTAATAACTAATGATGGCATAACAATATGTGTATATATGTATGCAGATTTTGATTTAATGCATCAAAAGATGCATTTTTATTTCCCAATTTCTGCATACGTGTGTGAATTTATACTGGAGTTTGATGCTAAACTGCAATATATGCATACATGTATGCATATATTTACAAATATGTGCATTGTTTTATGCATTTTACTGTGTTTCGCTGTTTCGTTGATTTTTTGGTTTTTGGTGTGATTTTTGATTGTTTTAACACCTGAATTTTTTGACGTGTATTATTTAAATATGAATATTTAAGTTTTTTTTTTTTGAAAATAAGGACCTAATTTATAATAAGTTTTGGACCAGACCTGAGCCTAGTTTTGAAACTTAATAGAGACATATGCCAAACGCACCCTTAAATATAAGTCACGTCCTTCTCAACTTTTCCATTCGGACTCGGTCCCTATTTTTCCTACTTCCGTGTTTTACCTTTTTTTATCCAAAAAAATGTGCCATTCAGGAAAAAAAAAATTCTAAAATCTGGAAACATTCCCAAAAGTCTACGGAAATTAAAAAAAAAAGTTGCATATATTTATGCAACTATTACCAATAGCTGCATACATATGTGCAACTATTGCATAAGGTGTTTCCATTGAAAAACCGGACCGAAACTTGCATACATATGTGCAACTATTTGAAATACTTGCATACATGTATGCAAGTATTTCATGAAGAAAACTTAACAGATATTTTGTTTGCTGATTGTTGCACACATGTGTGCATCTTTTCTGTTTTACCGCACGTCTGAATGCAAATAAATGTAGACTGATCTGCATTGTAGACTGATCTGCATGCAAGTGAATTTTTGCACACTTGCATGCAAGAATTATGCAATACTTGCATAGATGTATGCAAGTAAATCAACATAGATGCATGACTGAAAAATATGCACGGATGTATGCTAGAAAATACAAATGCGTGCATACTATTATGCATTTAACTGCATTTTCGTTGTTTTTTTTGTTTTGTTTTTGACGTGCTTTTTGATCCGATTATTTAAACGTTTACGTGTTTTACTTGAATATGAATTTACGTTTTTTTTTTTTCGAAAAATAGAAATGTATTTTTTTAACAAACTTATGACGGGATCTGAGCCTAATTTTGAAACTTAATAGGACATGTGCCAAACGGACCCTTTTAAATATAAGGTTGGGTTGGGTTAAAATAAAGTTGAGTTGAACAAAATATCAAACTTGACTCATATATATTATGGGTTATAAATTGTAACGTATATCCGACCCAAACTAGGATGGGTTGGGTTGGGTTTATGTGAGTTGGAATGGATTGAATATGGGTTGTGTGCAGCCCTATCTTTTACTGTGTTCCACTTATTACTTTAATATATAGTAGATCGTTTATTTGCATGTTAGAGCAACTCGAGCAGCTGCGGGGATTCATGAGGAGGAAGGAAGAAATAAAAGGGGAGAAACTCCCATTCATCCAACAACCAAAAAGACGAAAAAGCAAAATTTGCGTTAAACAGAATTTGCAAATCCGTTTATCTCTTTTCTTCCCTAAAATGGGTTTCAAAACACCGATTAACTTAAAAAAAGAAAATCCTTTCTTGTAAGCGTACTCCAGAAAACCAATTAAAACTTAAACGGTTTTCTGAAATCCGTTTACGGATCGACGCTAAAAAAAATAGCGAGAATCGCCATTGTCGTTGCTTCCTCGCGCTTAAATCCACACTGCTGTAGCGCGAGGAAGCAAATAAAAATGGCGACAATCACCGTTTGGAGCACTCTCCACGCAATCGGAGATGCTCTTATAATATATCTTGTACAGTAGAATAATACAATCACATGTTGCTTTCATGATATATATCACTACGCGTCATCTACACAGTTAGTTTAACTTTATGCAATGACCCATAACATTTTAACTTTAACTTTATGCGTATGATATGGATCTTTATTGTTAGAAGGATTATTTTTTACCAAAGTTAATATTTAAATATACATATTTATATTAATTATATGTCCGCGCGGTAACATTTTCAATAGGAAAGTATTCTCTTAAAGATCATTATTTTCAAAGAATCATATTTTGCATAGTATTTCTACATGGCACTGAGACTATCGCTTGCTTTCTTTATATTTGGTTGATTGAAATGTAAACTCATTTAAAGTTTTTGATTTCTTTTTATGTTTCGATACTCTCTTTTTTCTTTCTTTTTAGTTTATAACATGACAAATATTGCTAAGTTTGAATTTAAGGCGTTGAATATATCCGAAGACAACTATTTGTCATGTATACTACATACTGAGATTCATTTACAATCTCAATGCTTAGAGAACACCATTAAAATGGTAATAATATGCCATAGCAGGACAAAACAAAGACTCTAATATCTTTAAGACGTCGCATCCATGACGATCTAAAAACAGAATATTTGACTGAATCTCCACTTATGGAATTCCCTAAAGGAGCGTTATGACCACCAGAAGGCGGTCATACTTCCAAATACGAGGCAAGCGTGGTTGACGCTGAGCTTTCAAGACTTTAAATTTGTAAGGGAATGCAATTCTACTATGTATAGAATTACTTCTAAACTGGAATTACGGGGAGAAAAGGTAGATGATGCATGAATATTGGAAAAGACCTCAACATTTCATGCATCGAATATATTCTTGCAGCAGCAATATCGAAAGCGCCATTTTACAAAATGTTCTAAACTAATTGAATGTTTATTAATTGCTGAGAAAATAATGATTTGTTTATTAAAAATCACTCCTTAAGACCAGCTAGCTCAACTGCATTACCAGAAGTTAATGCTTATTTCGCCTACTCTAGAAGACGTCGTGGTAGAGAAATGTGACGTGGTCATGGAAGTTAATATAACTCCAAAAGAGGTGGTTATAGTGGTTTTGGAGGCAACAAAACTACTAATTTTAAAAGACACCAAAATAAAAATGAGTCTGAAAAAATTAATAATTCAGCTGTAGAAAATAAAAAAGCATTATGAGGAAGTTTGCTATATATACGAACGCCCTAGTCATTGGTCACGTACTTGCAGATCATCAAAGTAAACAGTGGAGAAGTACCAAAAATCAAAGAATATCGAGACAAATAACACTGAAGGATTGACCTATAATACTAACTTGAAGTTGGACGATTTCTTTGATGATTATTATGGAAATGTCATTAACGATGAAAATTTAGATGCAATGGTCGCAGATATGACTGAATTAATCAACTAGTAGCCTAAAGCTTATTACGTGGTTTTTGTTTTGTTTCATCATTTTCTTTAGCATGTATTAATTAATAAGTTAGTTTAATTTTTTTGTTTATATGTTCATTAGTTTATTCATATGAACTTGTTGAAATAATATGTAACATTGGATTTTGATAAGTAGTTTGTTTTATCACATTTATTTATAGTTATAAGTTATTTTAGTGATTAACTAACTGTATTGTCTTTAATTCTTAAGGTATTGTAACAACCCGTAAATTGCGAGCCAGTTTGAAATTTTTATTTTGACAATTTTAGCGAATCTTGAATATTTAAAATAGATTATTTTAAATAATATCGACGAGAAATTTATTTTGAATGGAATTAGAACGTATATATTATATACGTCGTCGTTAGAATATAAATAATTATTTATAATTAATAAAGGAATGGAAAATGGCGCGGTAGTTCGATAATTCGATTTCAAACTTCAATTGAATGTACCGGGAGCAAAACAATCCGGATTTTAGCGAAACCAAAAACATTAGGATCTATTTGTGGATATCTTTCCAACGAATCCGACCAATCGAAATTTCATAGCGGGAATCAAAAGATATGTCCAGTTGAAAATTCTGAATAGTCGTTATGGAATTCAGGCCCTTGAAAATAGCCATTTTGCAAACGACCTCGAATTTCGACGAAACCACTTTTGTTGGATCCGCGATGTCAAGTTATTGCTAGATTCCAAATTTCATAATTTTTCGAATCAATATGTGTGTGTGGCAAAAGAAAACGTGTTTGACCAGTTTCAGTTGATTTTAATCGACTGGAAATTGGCCATTTTTCAAACGGTCTCAGAATTCGACGAAATTAGTTTTGTTAGGACCGTATCGTCAATACGAAGCTAGAAAATATTATTCTGGAATTTATAGGGTTCGTATGTGGCCCCGGTAAATTGAAATGTACGTTTAAAATTCAATATAATGAGTTATATTTTAAATTTAACGAAAACTGATCGTAACAGCCGAGTTGGGTTATGAAACATATCCCATTGTGTTCGAAATAGGGGTATTTAGCTAGGGGCGACAGTCGTTGGGTTTGATTTCGAGTTCGTATAAACACAAGGGTATTTTCGAAATTAAATAAATTTAAATATATATATATATAACCCCAAACAAAGTCAAACCCCTATTCAATTTTCAATCGGGGTCAAAGCCGCCGTTCTCTTCCCAACGTAAGGTGGAAACTCGTTGATTCTTCCCCCTTAATTTCTGATCGATATATTCAATGAAATCGAAGAATTTTTGAAGCAGCAATGAAGTCCTCCTTCCACTCTACAAATCCATGTGGGTTTCGGTTCCCATCGTTGAGTTTTTGGCTCGAACCTCCCTCGTTAACTTCCGCCGTTCGCACCCGAAGTACTCCCTCCTGCTGCCACCGAGTCTGATGAGGCTGGGCCCCACTGGCGCGCCTTTCGAGGTTCTTCCTCGTGGCGGGGAGCGATCGTCGTGGATGGGAGTGTGGCAGCCTACAACCCGAGCCCTAGTTGGAGCAAACTTTGAAGACTACGACTGTTGTTATGCAGTGAGTTTTATATATTGTTCTTAAGTAAATTCACCTTGTTTTTATACATTGTTTTGAAAATATAAAGCTTTGCAAATTAAAAGTATATATTTATTTATAAGTAGCATAAAATGAAAATTGAATTTTTAATATGGTAGAAGATGGTTGTTATGTTAAAAGATTTGATCTTTATGTGTGAAAAGAATTGAAATTTATATATGTTAGTAAGTAGTAAAAATGTGATTTTTATAGCGATAAAATAAACATACATGGTCTTTAAAATATATATGCTTTGTTTTAAAAATATAAAACATGATTGTTTTGAATATGAAAGAAGATTGTTTTGAAAATGAGAATAGGATTTTTATTCCGATAAAAATTCGATTTCTATATATTGAATAGCATAGTAAAAATTCGATTTTTATATATTGAATAGCGAAGTAAAAATTCGATTTTTACATATG
The DNA here is from genome assembly GCA_030737875.1 of Allium sativum. Taxonomy (NCBI): domain Eukaryota; kingdom Viridiplantae; phylum Streptophyta; class Magnoliopsida; order Asparagales; family Amaryllidaceae; genus Allium; species Allium sativum. The sequence continues at coordinate 798,617,013 of CM060919.1, forward strand.
TAGTGGCTACAGCAACGAAGGTGACAAAAAGGCGAGAACAACGAAGATTTCTGTAAAAGAAGAGCCGTGGAGTTAGGATAGCTATCGGTGAGAACTCCTCACTTTTATTTTAAATTTCTAGTTAAAAATATATACTAGGATGTAGACGGTGCTTAGCAGCACCCGACACCCGTCATCCACAGACCATGGATGGCTTGTTTGTTTGATTGTTTTGGTTGTGTAGTTGGTTAGATTATCTGGTTAGAATTGGATTGTTTGGTGAAATGAAATTGATATGATTGATGTGTGAATGGCGTGGGCCTTCACTAGACCGGGGATAAGGCTAGGTCTCGTCCCGTTTCTAGTATCGTGCCGTTATGCCGCCGAAATTTTCTAAAATGAGTTAGAAAAATAAAAATATCATTTCTATTTTGTAAATGAACTGAATAAAAATCCAAGTGTTAAAATAAAATATTTTATCGTTAAAAATATAATTTTTAACGTGAAAGTGAATAAATAAATTTTTATAAACAAATCGGCCGATTTGTTTATATACACTGATTTGACTGATATTGATTGGGCCGATAAATTTTACACATCGCCCAACTGCACAAATAAAATATGTGTTTGATTGGTTGAAACCCCACACGGGTGTTGGGATGAAATTTGAAGTTCACTCATCCTGATTGATTAAATATGTCGATCGATTGATTGACAGGCTGTTATAAGCGTTAGATATTTATATTTGATGCTTATACAGTGTAGTGCACTTTGGTCGATGGTTGATTATTTTTCAATGCTATTATATACATGTGATGTATGAAAATCCATATAAATAACATTATATGGTAATTGATTGGGCCTCATTCCAATTTGAAAAATTAAGAATATTATAAAATAAAGGTTCATGTGTTGACTGTACTCATCCGTTGAGATTAGTCATGTGTTGAACGAAATATTTTAATAATAGAATTTATATCTTTATAAAATAAAGGTTCATGTGTTGACTGTACTCATCCGTTGAGATTAGTCATGTGTTGAACGAAATATTTTAACAATAAAATTTACATCTTTATCATATATAGAATTAGAAACTAACGGGAAAATAGATGAGATGAGTGGTCTCCTGAATATTGATCTGATGTTGGTTTCGGCCTTCGGGGTTAATATTCAGGGAATCGTTCTCTTACTAATTTACAGTTGGAGTCTGATTTAATATCAAACGATAGATACCTTAACTTTTATAAAATATATTAAATAGCAAAAATAGTCACACGTGGACAGTACTCATTCGTTGAGATTAGTCGTGTGTTGACAAAAATAAATATTCATTTGTTGAATGGAATATTTGAAAATAGAAATATATGAAGCCGTGTTGGTTAGATTGACGCCATTTTGACGTGAACGATATTTATATCGATTTTATTCATTTTAAAATGATATTGAAAAGTGAATTCGAAATCGAATATTTTGGAATGAAATTTGAATTAAATTAAATAGAAAACGAATTCGAATTGAATATATAACGATTTCGAAATGAATTGAATATATAACGATTTCGAAATGAATTGAATATATAACGATTTCGATTTGAATTGAATATAAAACGATTTCGAAACAAATTGAATAGAAAACGAATTGAATTCGAATTGAATAGAAAACGAAATGAATTCGAATCGAATTGAAATCGATTTAAATTGAAACCAAATAGAAATGAAAGTAAGAAGAATTTATAATAGAAAATTCAATTTTGATTTGAATTTGAAATATAGGTTGAAATTGTTTTTGAAACGAATTCAAAACTATTTATATAATTCGTTTTAAATAGAAATCGACGAAGTATATATTATATATATTATATATATAATATAATGGCCTGAATAGAACGCGCCGCGCCGCGGCAGTTCGTGAATTTCGACCATTTATTTCAAACGGACATTACGGGAGATCCGACCGTCGGATTCTCCTAAAACCGGAACCGTTGGGTTCGTATCGAAAAGAGCTTTCTAGCGAATATTAGAAATTTGAAATCTAACGGTTGGATTTGGAGTTACGTCCAAATCAAATTTGAAAAAGGTCGCTGTAAGTGCAGTTCGATGGCCATTGTTGGAAATCGATTGTACGGGCCTTAATAAAATTATTAAAAATAGTAATAATTTGTGTAAAATCATAAGAAATGATTTGGGAAAAATTGGGATGAAAAACTCTATATTTGAAAAGATAAAAATAGATTTTTATCGAAATGAATTAGTTTTGAACTAAATTTAAAACCCAATTATTTTTAAATAAAGAAATTAGATTTAAAAGGGGGTTTTAAATAATCGGAATTTCTAATATATTTGATTGGATTTGAAATGGGTTTATCGTGAACGGTGTTTTAAATAACACTAGTTCTTTAACCCGATAATAAATAGAATGTGATTTGGGTTTGTCGTGAACTGTGTTTTAAATAACACCTAGTTCTTTAACCCAGGAAAAGGAGTTTTAATGAGTCTATAATTAAATTGAAATGTGAATTGATAATCTGAATTATCAAATTTAGAAATTGAGCGAGAATGGGGTATTACCAGTTTTGCTCCAAAGCGATAGTTAAATCTTTAATTAGATTTGAACGTGAAATGGTAATTAAATTTACCGATAACACCGTGGTGTTAGTTATGGGGTAATAACAGTTTTGCTCCATGGGATAAATAGGTTGGGATTGGGAAATAAATAATTACTTCGGTGTGGTTCGCTAATCCCGACTAGTTTGGAAAACCATAATAAGGTTTGAAATGATATCCAAAGGAAGATTAAAGAATAAATTTAAAAGAATTTATCTTTGATAAAATTAATGGGAACCTTTCCCTAGGAGTGTGAATATCTGAATTGGAATGAGGCGTATGTGGTGTTTGTATAACAATTGTTTATTATATACGTGGGTTATTCAGAAAGGTCGGGTCTATACCCATTCTGAATAACCAATTCGACGATAAGTCGAAGAGATTGAAGACGGTGCAAGACCGACGATCTTCACATCGAATGGATGGGTGCTACTGACGCTCACGATGGGAGTAGCTACCTTGAAGGGGGCTGAAGTGGTAGCCGTCCGGACGTGCTTGGAGGTCGACGGATATGCGAGGAAAGTGCCTCCGGTTTCGTTCAGACCCAGAACGGACTTGTAAATGGATGGTGTGTCTGACATTGTATTCCTTTATATTGTATTCGTTGATCTCTGCTAAATATATATCTGTTTGGCGGCGGAGAATTTATTCTCTTGCTTAACGCCCTTCTCTGAGACATACGAGCTTAGAGGTTATATATTGGCAGAAATCAGTGGTACGATATGGATTGATAGTGTGGCATGCTGAGATGCAGTGATCCAGACTTTTGTTGAAAGGCAAAGTTTGGTGGATGATGATCAAAGCGCAGCTTTAATATAGCACGGCCTCACACCCCGGTATGGTGGTAAACTGATGGTTTGATCAGTATGCTTTTTCGTGGATGGGCACCTTCGTGGTGTCCTGGATTCGGTCGACCGAGATTGAGCTTAGTGCTCAGAGGGATAGGGTAAGCGGTGTTTTCTCTCGCCGGGACGTAAGCCGCAGTGATACTCGATTTCCCAAAAGTGCGGATGTGCATTACGGTGTTTTCTCTAGCCGAGACGTAAGCCGTTGAGATGGCACTACGCGATCGATCTTTCGAATCAGGAGCCACCATGATGGAAATCCAATTTCCAAATATGACATTTTGCGGTTTTGATTGTAGAGCCTAGTATTGGCGACATGATATATGGTAACCATGTCGTCTATGATTGATACATTTATATTTGAAGTTGTTTTCTTCACTTATAGTAATAATATAAGATGAAATTTCGCGTATCAAGCATATTTGGCTATTATAAGGGAAAACCCTATCCTCCGGCTTGCGTTGCATTGTGTGATAGGACCTGGGTCTTATAATAGCTTCATTGTTCTTTATTTAGCATTGCGATGTTTGTTTTCTGCACTGGTATTCTTGGGAGGAAACCCGTTCCGTGTTATACGGCGTGGTCCCTTGATTTACCTAACTTTAAAAACAAAGATTAATAACTGTTTTAGTTCTCACACCAGTCACATGACTGACCTGGAGTTTATTGTTTTAACCTAAACTCTGGGTGCCCCTATTTTCCACATGGGCAGCTAGTAGTTTCGGTTTTGCAGATTTATATTCACAGGATCCTGATTTACAGCTGGAACGATGTTCGGAAAGCTCTGTATCCGTGCATTATTTTCAGTTGTGATTTATATTGTTTTCCGCTGCGATGTATTTAGATGTAATTTAAATCTCTGATATTTCTGTGTAATATTCATTTATACTCTGTATATTCTTGTATCTGATGGAATTGTTATAAAAACAATGAAATGTTCTTTTGTCTGCGTTCTGATTTGTCGTGTTCTCGAACGATAGGGCGTTTCGAGCGGTCTGGGTCGGTTTAGCGACTGGTTCGGACCGAGCGAAATTCCTTGCCGTCACAGTTGGTATCAGAGCTTTGGTTTACAGAGCTCGAGAACAAGACACATTAGAACCATACGAAAGAATTCATCAGATATTGGATTAGTAATATCCAATTAGAATGACTCGTTAGAGATAGGATCAGTAGTATCCTAGAACGAGTGTGAAGAGTATATTTTTCAAATGAAAACAATCTTGTTTTGAAAATTTAAATCGTTTTAAACGTATTTGATTATTTATTTATTTTGAATATGGACATTCCAATATATAAAGATTTTGCATATACGCGTCATGAACGTATATTCGAAGTTTTAATATACTGGATAGATATAGGACCGCACTCTAGTAGCCCGGAGATGTTCTGATGGTGGTTCGAAACATCATCAGCATTTATTTTCGAGTGACGAAGGTGTGATACCTATATATTTCCATTAGACTGGTGTGAGAACCAAAACCTATATATATAGCTAGAACACTTTGTTGTGAATTGGCATCAAAAACATGATTTTTTATATATGTATCAAATTATGAATTTGAAACTCTAATTCAATAATTGATTGATGTTTGTGTTGTTTGTTTATTTGTTTGATAAATTTTGAACCATTTATGCCTAATTGAAATCACATATTGAACTGTATTGAAAATTGGTCGCATATGCTTGCATATGTATGTACTTACCTTGAACAGGTCATAGCAAGGAGGCTAGAGCAGAGAATAAAATTTGTTTGCCCGACAAATAGGTACATGTTTACTACATAATTTACTGTTTTGTTTGGGTGATGATGATTTTATGAGCCTATTGGCTAGCCGCTTGGCTTTTTCTTTTTCTTTTTGAGATCTGAAGGACCGGGGAAGCTATTTGAAATTCCCCGATGCTCCCGGTGCAGGGGAGGTTATGGCGAAATTTTTCGAAAATTTAGGGTGTTAGCCAAATTTTTGAAGAATTTGAAAATTCTCAGAAACTGAAAAGTTAGAGAATGGAAGCCAGATCGAACGTAGAGTTGATTAATCAAACCACTTTCGACTTTGTTCCTTTTCGGGGACGAAAAGTTTTAAGTGGGGGAGATTGTAACAACCCGTAAATTGCGAGCCAGTTTGAAATTTTTATTTTGACAATTTTAGCGAATCTTGAATATTTAAAATAGATTATTTTAAATAATATCGACGAGAAATTTATTTTGAATGGAATTAGAACGTATATATTATATACGTCGTCGTTAGAATATAAATAATTATTTATAATTAATAAAGGAATGGAAAATGGCGCGGTAGTTCGATAATTCGATTTCAAACTTCAATTGAATGTACCGGGTGCAAAACAATCCGGATTTTAGCGAAACCAAAAACATTAGGATCTATTTGTGGATATCTTTCCAACGAATCCGACCAATCGAAATTTCATAGCGGGAATCAAAAGATATGTCCAGTTGAAAATTCTGAATAGTCGCTATGGAATTCAGGCCCTTGAAAATAGCCATTTTGCAAACGACCTCGGATTTCGACGAAACCACTTTTGTTGGATCCGCGATGTCAAGTTATTGCTAGATTCCAAATTTCATAATTTTTCGAATCAATATTTGTGTGTGGCAAAAGAAAACGTGTTTGACCAGTTTCAGTTGATTTTAATCGACTGGAAATTGGCCATTTTTCAAACGGTCTCAGAATTCGACGAAATTAGTTTTGTTAGGACCGTATCATCAATACGAAGCTAGAAAATATTATTCTGGAATTTATAGGGTTCGTATGTGGCCCCGGTAAATTGAAATGTACGTTTAAAATTCAATATAATGAGTTATATTTTAAATTTAACGAAAACTGATCGTAACAGCCGAGTTGGGTTATGAAACATATCTCATTGTGTTCGAAATAGGGGTATTTAGCTAGGGGCGACAGTCGTTGGGTTTGATTTCGAGTTCGTATAAACACAAGGGTATTTTCGAAATTAAATAAATTTAAATATATATATATAACCCCAAACAAAGTCAAACCCCTATTCAATTTTCAATCGGGGTCAAAGCCGCCGTTCTCTTCCCAACGTAAGGCGGAAACTCGTCGATTCTTCCCCCTTAATTTCTGATCGATATATTCAATGAAATCGAAGAATTTTTGAAGCAGCAATGAAGTCCTCCTTCCACTCTACAAATCCATGTGGGTTTCGGTTCCCATCGTTGAGTTTTTGGCTCGAACCTCCCTCGTTAACTTCCGCCGTTCGCACCCGAAGTACTCCCTCCTGCTGCCACCGAGTCTGATGAGGCTGGGCCCCACTGGCGCGCCTTTCGAGGTTCTTCCTCGTGGCGGGGAGCGATCGTCGTGGATGGGAGTGTGGCAGCCTACAACCCGAGCCCTAGTTGGAGCAAACTTTGAAGACTACGACTGTTGTTATGCAGTGAGTTTTATATATTGTTCTTAAGTAAATTCACCTTGTTTTTATACATTGTTTTGAAAATATAAAGCTTTGCAAATTAAAAGTATATATTTATTTATAAGTAGCATAAAATGAAAATTGAATTTTTAATATGGTAGAAGATGGTTGTTATGTTAAAAGATTTGATCTTTATGTGTGAAAAGAATTGAAATTTATATATGTTAGTAAGTAGTAAAAATGTGATTTTTATAGCGATAAAATAAACATACATGGTCTTTAAAATATATATGCTTTGTTTTAAAAATATAAAACATGATTGTTTTGAATATGAAAGAAGATTGTTTTGAAAATGAGAATAGGATTTTTATTCCGATAAAAATTCGATTTCTATATATTGAATAGCATAGTAAAAATTCGATTTTTATATATTGAATAGCGAAGTAAAAATTCGATTTTTACATATGTAGTGGCTACAGCAACGAAGGTGACAAAAAGGCGAGAACAACGAAGATTTCTGTAAAAGAAGAGCCGTGGAGTTAGGATAGCTATCGGTGAGAACTCCTTACTTTTATTTTAAATTTCTAGTTAAAAATATATACTAGGATGTAGACGGTGCTTAGCAGCACCCGACACCCGTCATCCACAGACCATGGATGGCTTGTTTGTTTGATTGTTTTGGTTGTGTAGTTGGTTAGATTATCTGGTTAGAATTGGATTGTTTGGTGAAATGAAATTGATATGATTGATGTGTGAATGGCGTGGGCCTTCACTAGACCGGGGATAAGGCTAGGCCTCGTCCCGTTTCTAGTATCGTGCCGTTATGCCGCCGAAATTTTCTAAAATGAGTTAGAAAAATAAAAATATCATTTCTATTTTGTAAATGAACTGAATAAAAATCCAAGTGTTAAAATAAAATATTTTATCGTTAAAAATATAATTTTTAACGTGAAAGTGAATAAATAAATTTTTATAAACAAATCGGCCGATTTGTTTATATACACTGATTTGACTGATATTGATTGGGCCGATAAATTTTACACATCGCCCAACTGCACAAATAAAATATGTGTTTGATTGGTTGAAACCCCACACGGGTGTTGGGATGAAATTTGAAGTTCACTCATCCTGATTGATCAAATATGTCGATCGATTGATTGACAGGCTGTTATAAGCGTTAGATATTTATATTTGATGCTTATACAGTGTAGTGCACTTTGGTCGATGGTTGATTATTTTTCAATGCTATTATATACATGTGATGTATGAAAATCCATATAAATAACATTATATGGTAATTGATTGGGCCTCATTCCAATTTGAAAAATTAAGAATATTATAAAATAAAGGTTCATGTGTTGACTGTACTCATCCGTTGAGATTAGTCATGTGTTGAACGAAATATTTTAATAATAGAATTTATATCTTTATAAAATAAAGGTTCATGTGTTGACTGTACTCATCCGTTGAGATTAGTCATGTGTTGAACGAAATATTTTAACAATAAAATTTACATCTTTATCATATATAGAATTAGAAACTAACGGGAAAATAGATGAGATGAGTGGTCTCCTGAATATTGATCTGATGTTGGTTTCGGCCTTCGGGGTTAATATTCAGGGAATCGTTCTCTTACTAATTTACAGTTGGAGTCTGATTTAATATCAAACGATAGATACCTTAACTTTTATAAAATATATTAAATAGCAAAAATAGTCACACGTGGACAGTACTCATTCGTTGAGATTAGTCGTGTGTTGACAAAAATAAATATTCATTTGTTGAATGGAATATTTGAAAATAGAAATATATGAAGCCGTGTTGGTTAGATTGACGCCATTTTGACGTGAACGATATTTATATCGATTTTATTCATTTTAAAATGATATTGAAAAGTGAATTCGAAATCGAATATTTTGGAATGAAATTTGAATTAAATTAAATAGAAAACGAATTCGAATTGAATATATAACGATTTCGAAATGAATTGAATATATAACGATTTCGAAATGAATTGAATATATAACGATTTCGAAATGAATTGAATATATAACGATTTCGATTTGAATTGAATATAAAACGATTTCGAAACAAATTGAATAGAAAACGAATTGAATTCGAATTGAATAGAAAACGAAATGAATTCGAATCGAATTGAAATCGATTTAAATTGAAACCAAATAGAAATGAAAGTAAGAAGAATTTATAATAGAAAATTCAATTTTGATTTGAATTTGAAATATAGGTTGAAATTGTTTTTGAAACGAATTCAAAACTATTTATATAATTCGTTTTAAATAGAAATCGACGAAGTATATATTATATATATTATATATATAATATAATGGCCTGAATAGAACGCGCCGCGCCGCGGCAGTTCGTGAATTTCGACCATTTATTTCAAACGGACATTACGGGAGATCCGACCGTCGGATTCTCCTAAAACCGGAACCGTTGGGTTTGTATCGAAAAGGGCTTTCTAGCGGATATTAGAAATTTGAAATCTAACGGTTGGATTTGGAGTTACGTCCAAATCAAATTTGAAAAAGGTCGCTGTAAGTGCAGTTCGATGGCCATTGTTGGAAATCGATTGTACGGGCCTTAATAAAATTATTAAAAATAGTAATAATTTGTGTAAAATCATAAGAAATGATTTGGGAAAAATTGGGATGAAAAACTCTATATTTGAAAAGATAAAAATAGATTTTTATCGAAATGAATTAGTTTTGAACTAAATTTAAAACCCAATTATTTTTAAATAAAGAAATTAGATTTAAAAGGGGGTTTTAAATAATCGGAATTTCTAATATATTTGATTGGATTTGAAATGGGTTTATCGTGAACGGTGTTTTAAATAACACTAGTTCTTTAACCCGATAATAAATAGAATGTGATTTGGGTTTGTCGTGAACTGTGTTTTAAATAACACCTAGTTCTTTAACCCAGGAAAAGGAGTTTTAATGAGTCTACAATTAAATTGAAATGTGAATTGATAATCTGAATTATCAAATTTAGAAATTGAGCGAGAATGGGGTATTACCAGTTTTGCTCCAAAGCGATAGTTAAATCTTTAATTAGATTTGAACGTGATATGGTAATTAAATTAACCGATAACACCGTGGTGTTAGTTATGGGGTAATAACAGTTTTGCTCCATGGGATAAATAGGTTGGGATTGGGAAATAAATAATTACTTCGGTGTGGTTCGCTAATCCCGACTAGTTTGGAAAACCATAATATGGTTTGAAATGATATCCAAAGGAAGATTAAAGAATAAATTTAAAAGAATTTATCTTTGATAAAATTAATGGGAACCTTTCCCTAGGAGTGTGAATATCTGAATTGGAATGAGGCGTATGTGGTGTTTGTTGTAACGTCCCGTATTTTTGGCCGTCAAATATTTATTTATTTATTTATTTTAAATATTATATTTGGAGTATTAATGAATTTTAATATTGAATTCGTTATTTAAACGAAGTTTGAACGTCATATATTTATAAATCGAGCTCGAAATGGCCCTGTAGTTCGTAGATTGGAGTTTTGAACTTCAACTGAGAATACAGGATCCGATATAAGTCGGATTTCTGTGAAACGAGAAACGTTAGGACCGTATTGATGATAATTTTCATATGAAAGAGAAAAATTCAGATTTCGTTTTATATTTTGTTATTTATGGCTAAATCAAAATTTGAAATAATCGCTGTGGAAAATCGTTATTTAAAATATACGCGTTAAAATGGCCGTTTTGCAAACGGACTCAGATTTCGACGAAATCAGTTTCATTAGAACCGTATCGTTAAATTATTGTACGATGTTGAATGGCATGGCAAACCGATATCGTATGTAACCACGGTAGCCATAAACGCTCGTTCAATTTCTATAACGCGAATTAAATTAATAAAGGGAGATTTGAGGGTAATTTGAGCAGACGATCGAATTAGGCCGCGAAACTAGTTCCGTTGAGTTCGTATCGTCGATTTGAGTCAGGATACATATATGGTTTGTTATTTTTGAAGACCGGCTAAATTGGTGTTCGAAATGGCAGTGCGGTACGCCTAAAAATAGCCTACCAGGGAAACAATCTCAGAATACGACGAGACTAGTGTCGTTGGGTTCGTATTGGAGAATTATTTTAAGATTTCAAAGTTTCAAATTTTTTTTGATTTATCTGGTGACCGTGAAAAATTAAAATGCATGTTCATTTCTGGTTTTATAAAGAAATTTTTTCCAAACGAAGTCGGAATTCGACGAAACTTGTCCCATTGAGACCGGAATACCTTCTTACATTGAGATTGATTTTTTTATCAGTAAACGAAAGTCGTTAGTGGTGGTTTCTGCGTGTTACCTCGTGATAAAGTATCGTTCATTATTTAATTATCCATACCCTATCCTATATATACAAAATCGTATTGTTTATACCCTATCCCACCAATCCCATCGTCCAGCTAAGTGAAAACACATGCCTCCCTGAACCAAATATGTTGCCTATCTCATGAACAACACGTACAAGCTACTTATATATAAACTGAGACAACTCATGCGTGGATCACCTATGATTGAAGTAGACAACACAACACAGTGCACGCCTAGGCTAGTATTCACGTACCCATTCTCACATGCTAACCCATTTCTTTTCCTCTACCGTACAACTTTTTCCCCTCTTATTTCAGTTCTTGTCTGCGTGTAAGTATATATTTTATGAGGATTGGACAAAAGACAATACATCAGCTATCCTTTCCGATTTGTCTATCTCATGTTTACGAACACAGTTATCACCATCAGCACTCGTATTTTCACTTCACCATTGTCATTCTTCGGCCATCCTATGAAATTCAATGCACAGACCTACATGAAACGGAAAGAGGCTGGACTCTTGAAATGAAAACTTAGAGCAAACTGTTCACCCTGATTTCCTACAAGCCTACCCTAAAACAGCAGCTACCCTGTTTGCAAACAACCTTCCCCACATTTGTCTGTCTTGATTTGTCTCAGTCAACAGGATCGATCAGTGAAATGAAGCTTCAAGCAGTGTACCACCTACCTTCAAACTAGCACAGCTACACCTACCCTTTTTCCCATCACAACGTCAACTCAAGGTGAAGCGAAAACTCAATGCAAACTGCTTGCCTAGTCTACACTAAGAACCTACCAACTCAATTCCTTGGATACGAAGGAACTGTCGTGTACAAATACGACCAAATAAACTCCATCTATTTGTCTGTCTTAAAACCGAACCCTTGTATACTAAAAAAAAAAAAAAACAATTACATTTTGATTTCTATAAATCCAAAGGAAAATACAATGGTATTGCTGCAAGGTCAAGCTTCATTTTGGTATAAAGTTTGTGTGGTGCGATCAGTATTTGGGGAGGTCTTCTGTGTTGGTACTTTGGGGTATTTGCGGTTTTGGGGAGGTGTGTGGGTCCTGCAGATCACCGGAAGTGATGAGGCCGGTGTGGGATGAAAGGGCGGAGGGTGTTGGTGATGGGTGTTTGAACGGAGGGGATTACGATTTGTTTTCTGGATCTGGGTCCGGGGTTTAGATCGTGGACGGACGGTGGAGCACCAGGAGTTGGGGCGACGGTCTCAGGTGGGACGGAAGAGGTTGGCGTGGCGGTTGATGGTGGAAGTGGGGCCTCCGGTTGGGTCTGGCGTCGTTGAAGATGGAAGAAAGTGGACCTGCGTTGTTTGAATGAGAAGAAAGGAAAATGATGAGGAATTGGTTTGACAGAATAGTGGGAGTCGGGTTTGAACCCGTTGATGGTGAAGGGAACGTGTGGACTTATGCACGTTTATGGTAACAGAAAATTAACCTTGGTAATTTAATTAGTTTAAGGTTAGTTAGATAAAATTAATTAAATCAATTATTATAATTAAGCTATTTCATTTTAATATAAGGTTATAATCGCGATAAGTTGTTCATTTTTAAACAGAATTGGGCGAAACAAGTGCCAATGGGTTCGTATCGACGGTGCAGACATATACAACCTGGAATAGAATGATTCTGAGACCGCGAAATTTTATGTAGTTTTAAAACGCCCAGTTTAAAACTATGTAAAGCGACACAACATCATCAAAACAAAGGTGAGTTAATTCTCACACCTTCTGGAATTCTGTGATGTGGTAAATTCATATCAAAATATAATTTACCTTTACAATATAAATTGGTTGATTGGTTGCTATTGGCTGATTATTGGTGGCTGTTATCTATAGATGATTGAAATTATTTCATATATTATTATGAAATGTATAACGAGCTGTGATGCAGGGAAGGACAAGTTGGAGGGATCCGACCGGATTCCTCAAATATTATATATGTTGTTTGTTTGTTTTATATTGTTGATGTTTGAACTGTTTGAACCCCATATGGTAGAAAAACCAGTTTGAACATGATGGTTGAATAAATATTCACCTGTGTTGTGTTTAAAATCAACCGACAGTGTTGATTTGGTAATTGGCAGTGAATGGCCTAAACGTGTTGTTTCAAACGTCGGTTCACCGTTCGGTGAATTGACGCGGTTTTAAAGTTATAAATTATTTTATAACTGAACTGAAGTTATTTTATGCGAGTAATTAAATTGGAAATTTTTAAATAAATATTTTTAATCGAGTTTATAAAAGGATTAAAAATACAAGTTCCAAAACGAGATTTTAAATGAGATTTTTAAGTGAATGAGAAGATTTAAATAAGATTCCTCTTGATTATTAAATTAAGTGAGGAAAATTCAATAATGAAATTTGTAAGGTAAATAGTAAATAGGTTAGTAAGTGATTGAAATGTATTAATGGTTCTTAAAACTAAATCTAAACTAAGGGCAAGGATAGTAAATGGATGATTATAAGGAAATCAAAATGAAGTTTTAAAGGGGTTTTAAACCAAATTGGTGACTTAGATGTTAAGGAATTGAATTAAGCAAACGCTAGAATTGAAATAAGGATTTCAAAAGTTAGTGAAGATACATATAGTAATTTTGGGTAAAAGTTTGTAATTGGATTTTGATAATAAAATCCAAGGTAAAAAGGCTTAATCGTAGAGGAGGCGGTAAACAGATTCTAGTTATAACCCAAGATAAGTTTTATTATTAGGAATCCCGAATGAATGAAAGTAGATTATTGAACGTGGGATTTTATAAGAGAAACTGTGGTTGAAGGAAAAAGGTGGTATTACTAGTAAAGACTTACTTAATTAAACGAATTAAGTAAAAAGGTTATCGAAGAGTGGATTTCAAATATAAGAAATGGTTTATGAAACCAGATTGGAATCAAGATAGTGAACAAGATTTTTATGAAGGTTTAAGTTACAAACTGGTATTTATTCTGAGATAAGAATGTGGGCGATCAAGGTCTGAGAGGTAAATAGAATACCCCAACTTGAACGGCTTCATTATTATCGAGGAATGGTATTAGTTTGAAACGAGCGAAAGGTGTTGTAATTAGTGTGATAACTCATACGGGAAGTATTGAATATAAATGCGAGATTTTGAAATATATTTTAAAAGGGCCAAATCATGCCAAGAACTGAATCAGCGACTTGCTTTATTCACACTATTGTTATTTGATAGTTAAATCACCGACTATCAAACCTGACCAATACGATTGTTGGTATGGAAAGACCGGGATCGAATTCATATTCGAAAACCATTCCGACCAACAAATACGTGAAGATATTTGAAGACGGTCGAGATGGAGCATTGAAGACCGTGGATCTTCCTAAACGGAAGAACCACTAAGATTCTTTGTCTTGCAAGCAGAGATAAACTGTGATTCTGTCGTGGTTGGAACCACGGGTTGCAAGGACTTCTCGCTACTGATCCATGGGGTGATTCCTATATGAGATGCAGTAGGAGAGTGCCTTCGGTTCATCCTGTTCCTGGATGACTTGTATGGACGAGTGTCTGACAGAGTATTTCCAAAGGAGTCATGTACGTTGATTTCTTCAAATGTATTTCTGTTGATGGCGGAGGAGGCCGTACACCTTCTCTTAGCTAACCGCAGAGTATTTTTGTGGACGTTAATTAGTGATATCTGGCGGATCTGACGATGTGGCATTCAAAGTGAATGATGATCAGATATCTTAAAGAGAAATTCTAGCCTCAAGCCTCATCAACCGGGAGATGACAAAAATCGGGCAGGCAGCATGGCCATGTGGGTCGCTCCCATTAGGGTGTATGATCACCTATCTAGAGAAATTCCACTTGCTTCTTTAATCTATGTTCGATGCTGTCCCTTTTCGGGCAGGCGGTTGCTGATCCCAACCGTCAGTGATATACATTCGATACACTCAAGCGAAATGAGTGGTCGGTCATGTGAGGGCCGGGTTGCAAGACGTTCTTGTTGAACCCAGTGTATTCGCCTCTAGAGATACACCTGCGGAAGGTGGTCCCATACCTTGTCAAGTTGGAATCCAATATCCAATAAGCGCCCGCGGTTTTCGATTGTATACTGTATTTGGGGAGCGTGAGATGCAAGCGTTCCTCTAGATTGATATTTACTTGTATTTAGACATTATCATAATATCAGATCAAGATATGATTTCAAAAACGTTTTGGGTCATAGTAAGGTAAAAACCGTTCGTGTTTATGTGTGGACTGGTCTTACTATTATCCTTTGATTTCAGAAAGGATTTTGCAAAGTTAAACAAGTGTGTGTTTAGTGAATTTATCACTGATAGTATTCCAGACTGACCCGGTGTATTTTGTTTTAAATCAAACGTGCTCGGGTCAGACCGAGTATGTTCCAGGTTAGGTTTCGCATGGAGTTTCAGGAGCTGGAAGCAGGCGGCTTCACCGCTAGTTATAAAGTTATTTCCGCTGTGATTGATATCTGTTGAACTCTGATGATTGGTATGTATATATACAGTTCTTTTGTATAAAGAGATTTGAGATATTATATTTTATTCGTTCCGCTGTGAGGTTCTGATGTGTTCTTCTCCTTTCTTCTATTCTAATACTTCTTTCTTTCTTTCCTCACCCTCTAATTTCTTTCTCATGACAATCTGGGGGTTCGATACTTGAGTTTTTGGTAAGGGATACAGGTTTATGTATTGTTGTCGAAGACTCGAGCGTCGAGCTTTTCCCCGGGTTGTTACAGTGGTATCAGAGCTATTGGTTTAGAAATAACCTTGGCTCTGTGGCGTGACTCAATAGAGATGGGGTCAGTAATACCCTAGATTGAGTTTGAATACGTATATGAGAGCGCGTATTTGTAATTTGATATTAAAATTATTTTTGAAATTACTTTTGCCCAATTTATTTTATAATAAAATAAAAGTAATGATTATTATATTATGGGCAATTAATTGAATTTGCTAATATTGATTGAGATGATAAGTTTGGATTGTACTGTTGGTTGCTAGAATATAAACTTGAACATGAATAAACTTGTTTGAAAATCCAATCTGAAGTGAATAAGTTGGATAAATCACTCCAAATTAAATGAATCAAGTTGAATGAATCCGAATGGATAATTAAAAGAATAAGTGGTTGAATAAGAAGTGATTAATAATAATTATAACCTCGTGTGGATTGAATTGTGTGAATGGATGATATGGATCTTTTGAACATAACTGATATTGTTTGTGGACTAATGAATTCATTGAGTTGAGAACAGGTGCAGAAGTGATTATTCAGCTTTAAAATCCATCAAAGAGAAATAATAGAGTTAATCGAATCTGGATCGAATCGAGCTGCATAATAATTAAGACAGCTCAAGTGTAGTATATCGCTTATCGCGTAATAACGCTCGCAAAAAGGTACGCTTACGCAAATATGAAATTTTGGGTTTTCTTTGGGTTTTGAGTTTGGATTTTGATTTTTCCGACCATGAGAGTCGATGTCTACATATTTCTTGATCCTGCAATATTGCAGATGTTCCTCCGTACAGGGGAGACTCTGCCAAAAATTTTCCAAAATTTAAGGTATTAGAATTTTTTTCGAAGATTTTTGAAAAATTCTTTTGAACTAAATTGGTTTTAAAACCAATTGGATTTGTTTTTGAAATAAAAAGAAGTTTTGATTAATTATTTTTATAAAGTAAACGGACTTATAACGTTCTTTCTTACCTTAGCAATTTCGAGGACGAAATTATTTTAAGGGGGAAGAATGTAACGTCCCGTATTTTTGGCCGTCAAATATTTATTTATTTATTTATTTTAAATATTATATTTGGAGTATTAATGAATTTTAATATTGAATTCGTTATTTAAACGAAGTTTGAACGTCATATATTTATATAATTATAAATCGAGCTCGAAATGGCCCTGTAGTTCGTAGATTGGAGTTTTGAACTTCAACTGAGAATACAGGATCCGATATAAGTCGGATTTCTATGAAACGAGAAACGTTAGGACCGTATTGATGATAATTTTCATATGAAAGAGAAAAATTCAGATTTCATTTTATATTTTGTTATTTATGGCTAAATCAAAATTTGAAATAATCGCTGTGGAAAATTGTTATTTAAAATATACGCGTTAAAATGGCCGTTTTGCAAACGGACTCAGATTTCGACGAAATCAGTTTCATTAGAACCGTATCATTAAATTATTGTACGATGTTGAATGGCGTGGCAAACCGATATCGTATGTAACCACGGTAGCCATAAACGCTCGTTCAATTTCTATAACGGGAATTAAATTAATAAAGGGAGATTTGAGGGTAATTTGAGCAGACGATCGAATTAGGCCGCGAAACTAGTTCCGTTGAGTTCGTATCGTCGATTTGAGTCAGGATACATATATGGTTTGTCATTTTTGAAGACCGGCTAAATTGGTGTTCGAAATGGCAGTGCGGTACGCCTAAAAATAGCCTACCAGGGAAACAATCTCAGAATACGACGAGACTAGTGTCGTTGGGTTCGTATTGGAGAATTATTTTAAGATTTCAAAGTTTCAAATTTTTTTTGATTTATCTGGTGACCGTGAAAAATTAAAATGCATGTTCATTTCTGGTTTTATAAAGAATTTTTTTCCAAACGAAGTCGGAATTCGACGAAACTTGTCCCATTGAGACCGGAATACCTTCTTACATTGAGATTGATTTTTTTATCAGTAAACGAAAGTCGTTAGTGGTGGTTTCTGCGTGTTACCTCGTGATAAAGTATCGTTCATTATTTAATTATCCATACCCTATCCTATATATACAAAATCGTATTGTTTATACCCTATCCCACCAATCCCATCGTCCAGCTAAGTGAAAACACATGCCTCCCTGAACCAAATATGTTGCCTATCTCATGAACAACACGTACAAGCTACTTATATATAAACTGAGACAACTCATGCGTGGATCACCTATGATTGAAGTAGACAACACAACACAGTGCACGCCTAGGCTAGTATTCACGTACCCATTCTCACATGCTAACCCATTTCTTTTCCTCTACCGTACAACTTTTGCCCCTCTTATTTCAGTTCTTGTCTGCGTGTAAGTATATATTTTCTGAGGATTGGACAAGAGACAATACATCAGCTATCCTTTCCGATTTGTCTACCTCATGTTTACGAACACAGTTATCACCATCAGCACTCGTATTTTCACTTCACCATTGTCATTCTTCGGCCATCCTATGAAATTCAATGCACAGACCTACATGAAACGGAAAGAGGCTGGACTCTTGAAATGAAAACTTAGAGCAAACAGATCACCCTGATTTCCTACAAGCCTACCCTAAAACAGCAGCTACCCTGTTTGCAAACAGCCTTCCCCACATTTGTCTGTCTTGATTTGTCTCAGTTAACAGGATCGATCAGTGAAATGAAGCTTCAAGCAGTGTACCACCTACCTTCAAACTAGCACAGCTACACCTACCCTTTTTCCCATCACAACGTCAACTCAAGGTGAAGCGAAAACTCAATGCAAACTGCTTGCCTAGTCTACACTAAGAACCTACCAACTCAATTCCTTGGATACGAAGGAACTGTCGTGTACAAATACGACCAAATAAACTCCATCTATTTGTCTGTCTTAAAACCGAACCCTTGTATACTAAAAAAAAAAAAAACAATTACATTTTGATTTCTATAAATCCAAAGGAAAATACAATGGTATTGCTGCAAGGTCAAGCTTCATTTTGGTATAAAGTTTGTGTGGTGCGATCAGTATTTGGGGAGGTCTTCTGTGTTGGTACTTTGGGGTATTTGCGGTTTTGGGGAGGTGTGTGGGTCCTGCAGATCACCGGAAGTGATGAGGCCGGTGTGGGATGAAAGGGCGGAGGGTGTTGGTGATAGGTGTTTGAACGGAGGGGATTACGATTTGTTTTCTGGATCTGGGTCCGGGGTTTAGATCGTGGACGGACGGTGGAGCACCAGGAGTTGGGGCGACGGTCTCAGGTGGGACGGAAGAGGTTGGCGTGGCGGTTGATGGTGGAAGTGGGGCCTCCGGTTGGGTCTGGCGTCGTTGAAGATGGAAGAAAGTGGACCTGCGTTGTTTGAATGAGAAGAAAGGAAAATGACGAGGAATTGGTTTGACAGAATAGTGGGAGTCGGGTTTGAACCCGTTGATGGTGAAGGGAACGTGTGGACTTATGCACGTTTAAGGTAACAGAAAATTAACCTTGGTAATTTAATTAGTTTAAGGTTAGTTAGATAAAATTAATTAAATCAATTATTATAATTAAGCTATTTCATTTTAATATAAGGTTATAATCGCGATAAGTTGTTCATTTTTAAACAGAATTGGGCGAAACAAGTGCCAATGGGTTCGTATCGACGGTGCAGACATATACAACCTGGAATAGAATGATTCTGAGACCGCGAAATTTTATGTAGTTTTAAAACGCCCAGTTTAAAACTATGTAAAGCGACACAACATCATCAAAACAAAGGTGAGTTAATTCTCACACCTTCTGGAATTCTGTGATGTGGTAAATTCATATCAAAATATAATTTACCTTTACAATATAAATTGGTTGATTGGTTGCTATTGGCTGATTATTGGTGGCTGTTATCTATAGATGATTGAAATTATTTCATATATTATTATGAAATGTATAACGAGCTGTGATGCAGGGAAGGACAAGTTGGAGGGATCCGACCGGATTCCTCAAATATTATATATGTTGTTTGTTTGTTTTATATTGTTAATGTTTGAACTGTTTGAACCCCATATGGTAGAAAAACCAGTTTGAACATGATGGTTGAATAAATATTCACCTGTGTTGTGTTTAAAATCAACCGACAGTGTTGATTTGGTAATTGGCAGTGAATGGCCTAAACGTGTTGTTTCAAACGTCGGTTCACCGTTCGGTGAATTGACGCGGTTTTAAAGTTATAAATTATTTTATAACTGAACTGAAGTTATTTTATGCGAGTAATTAAATTGGAAATTTTTAAATAAATATTTTTAATCGAGTTTATAAAAGGATTAAAAATACAAGTTCCAAAACGAGATTTTAAATGAGATTTTTAAGTGAATGAGAAGATTTAAATAAGATTCCTCTTGATTATTAAATTAAGTGAAGAAAATTCAATAATGAAATTTGTAAGGTAAATAGTAAATAGGTTAGTAAGTGATTGAAATGTATTAATGGTTCTTAAAACTAAATCTAAACTAAGGGCAAGGATAGTAAATGGATGATTATAAGGAAATCAAAATGAAGTTTTAAAGGGGTTTTAAACCAAATTGGTGACTTAGATGTTAAGGAATTGAATTAAGCGAACGCTAGAATTGAAATAAGGATTTCAAAAGTTAGTGAAGATACATATAGTAATTTTGGGTAAAAGTTTGTAATTGGATTTTGATAATAAAATCCAAGGTAAAAAGGCTTTATCGTAGAGGAGGCGGTAAACAGATTCTAGTTATAACCCAAGATAAGTTTTATTATTAGGATTCCCGAATGAATGAAAGTAGATTATTGAACGTGGGATTTTATAAGAGAAACTGTGGTTGAAGGAAAAAGGTGGTATTACTAGTAAAGACTTACTTAATTAAACGAATTAAGTAAAAAGGTTATCGAAGAGTGGATTTCAAATATAAGAAATGGTTTATGAAACCAGATTGGAATCAAGATAGTGAACAAGATTTTTATGAAGGTTTAAGTTACAAACTGGTATTTATTCTGAGATAAGAACGTGGGCGATCAAGGTCTGAGAGGTAAATAGAATACCCCAACTTGAACGGCTTCATTATTATCGAGGAATGGTATTAGTTTGAAACGAGCGAAAGGTGTTGTAATTAGTGTGATAACTCATACGGGAAGTATTGAATATAAATGCGAGATTTTGAAATATATTTTAAAAGGGCCAAATCATGCCAAGAACTGAATCAGCGACTTGCTTTATTCACACTATTGTTATTTGATAGTTAAATCACCGACTATCAAACCTGACCAATACGATTGTTGGTATGGAAAGACCGGGATCGAATTCATATTCGAAAACCATTCCGACCAACAAATACGTGAAGATATTTGAAGACGGTCGAGATGGAGCATTGAAGGCCGTGGATCTTCCTAAACGGAAGAACCACTAAGATTCTTTGTCTTGCAAGCAGAGATAAACTGTGATTCTGTCGTGGTTGGAATCCACGGGTTGCAAGGACTTCTCGCTACTGATCCATGGGGTGATTCCTATATGAGATGCAGTAGGAGAGTGCCTTCGGTTCATCCTGTTCCTGGATGACTTGTATGGACGAGTGTCTGACAGAGTATTTCCAAAGGAGTCATGTACGTTGATTTCTTCAAATGTATTTCTGTTGATGGCGGAGGAGGCCGTACACCTTCTCTTAGCTAACCGCAGAGTATTTTTGTGGACGTCAATTAGTGATATCTGGCGGATCTGACGATGTGGCATTCAAAGTGAATGATGATCAGATATCTTAAAGAGAAATTCTAGCCTCAAGCCTCATCAACCGGGAGATGACAAAAATCGGGCAGGCAGCATGGCCACGTGGGTCGCTCCCATTAGGGTGTATGATCACCTATCTAGAGAAATTCCATTTGCTTCTTTAATCTATGTTCGATGCTGTCCCTTTTCGGGCAGGCGGTTGCTGATCCCAACCGTCGGTGATATACATTCGATACACTCAAGCGAAATGAGTGGTCGGTCATGTGAGGGCCGGGTTGCAAGACGTTCTTGTTGAACCCAGTGTATTCGCCTCTAGAGATACACCTGCGGAAGGTGGTCCCATACCTTGTCAAGTTGGAATCCAATATCCAATAAGCACCCGCGGTTTTCGATTGTATACTATATTTGGGGAGCGTGAGATGCAAGCGTTCCTCTAGATTGATATTTACTTGTATTTATACATTATCATAATATCAGATCAAGATATGATTTCAAAAACGTTTTGGGTCATAGTAAGGTAAAAACCGTCCGTGTTTATGTGTGGACTGGTCTTACTATTATCCTTTGATTTCAGAAAGGATTTTGCAAAGTTAAACAAGTGTGTGTTTAGTGAATTTATCACCGATAGTATTCCAGACTGACCCGGTGTATTTTGTTTTAAATCAAACGTGCTCGGGTCAGACCGAGTATGTTCCAGGTTAGGTTTCGCATGGAGTTTCAGGAGCTGGAAGCAGGCGGCTTCACCGCTAGTTATAAAGTTATTTCCGCTGTGATTGATATCTGTTGAACTCTGATGATTGGTATGTATATATACAGTTCTTTTGTATAAAGAGATTTGAGATATTATATTTTATTCGTTCCGCTGTGAGGTTCTGATGTGTTCTTCTCCTTTCTTCTATTCTAATACTTCTTTCTTTCTTTCCTCACCCTCTAATTTCTTTCTCATGACAATCTGGGGGTTCGATACTTGAGTTTTTGGTAAGGGATACAGGTTTATGTATTGTTGTCGAAGACTCGAGCGTCGAGCTTTTCCCCGGGTCGTTACAGTTGTATAACAATTGTTTATTATATACGTGGGTTATTCAGAAAGGCCGGGTCTATACCCATTCTGAATAACCAATTCGACGATAAGTCGAAGAGATTGAAGACGGTGCAAGACCGACGATCTTCACATCGAATGGATGGGTGCTACTGACGCTCACGATGGGAGTAGCTACCTTGAAGGGGGCTGAAGTGGTAGCCGTCCGGACGTGCTTGGAGGTCGACGGATATGCGAGGAAAGTGCCTCCGGTTTCGTTCAGACCCAGAACGGACTTGTAAATGGATGGCGTGTCTGACATTGTATTCCTTTATATTGTATTCGTTGATCTCTGCTAAATATATATCTGTTTGGCGGCGGAGAATTTATTCTCTTGCTTAACGCCCTTCTCTGAGACATACGAGCTTAGAGGTTATATATTGGCAGAAATCAGTGGTACGATATGGATTGATAGTGTGGCATGCTGAGATGCAGTGATCCAGACTTTTGTTGAAAGGCAAAGTTTGGTGGATGATGATCAAAGCGCAGCTTTAATATAGCACGGCTTTGTGTATAGCGTTGATTTGCGAGCCTCACACCCCGGTATGGTGGTAAACTGATGGTTTGATCAGTATGCTTTTTCGTGGATGGGCACCTTCGTGGTGTCGTGGATTCGGTCGACCGAGATTGAGCTTAGTGCTCAGAGGGATAGGGTAAGCGGTGTTTTCTCTCGCCGGGACGTAAGCCGCAGTGATACTCGATTTCCCAAAAGTGCGGATGTTCATTACGGTGTTTTCTCTAGCCTAGACGTAAGCCGTTGAGATGGCACTACGCGATCGATCTTTCGAATCAGGAGCCACCATGATGGAAATCCAATTTCCAAATATGACATTTTGCGGTTTTGATTGTAGAGCCTAGTATTGGCGACATGATATATGGTACCCATGTCGTCTATGATTGATACATTTATATTTGAAGTTGTTTTCTTCACTTATAGTAATAATATAAGATGAAATTTCGCGTATCAAGCATATTTGGCTATTATAAGGGAAAACCCTATCCTCCGGCTTGCGTTGCATTGTGTGATGGGACCTGGGTCTTATAATAGCTTCATTGTTCTTTATTTAGCATTGCGCTGTTTGTTTTCTGCACTGGTATTCTTGGGAGGAAACCCGTTCCGTGTTATACGGCGTGGTCCCTTGATTTACCTAACTTTAAAAACAAAGATTAATAACTGTTTTAGTTCTCACACCAGTCACATGACTGACCTGGAGTTTATTGTTTTAACCTAAACTCTTGGTGCCCCTATTTTCCACACGGGCAGCTAGTAGTTTCGGTTTTGCAGATTTATATTCACAGGATCCTGATTTACGGCTGGAACGATGTTCGGAAAGCTCTGTATCCGTGCATTATTTTCAGTTGTGATTTATATTGTTTTCCGCTGCGATGTATTTAGATGTAATTTAAATCTCTGATATTTCTGTGTAATATTCATTTATACTCTGTATATTCTTGTATCTGATGGAATTGTTATAAAAACAATGAAATGTTCTTTTGTCTGCGTTCTGATTTGTCGTGTTCTCGAACGATAGGGCGTTTCGAGCGGTCTGGGTCGGTTTAGCGACTGGTTCGGACCGAGCGAAATTCCTTGCCGTCACAGGTATTGACCACCAGTGTTTAAATGATGATATATGTCTATTTGATAGTGCAACTGCTCACATGATTTTGAAAAATCTAAAGTTTGCCTCTGAACTGTCTGAAAATATTTCAACTAAAGTTTATACGATAATTGCATCTGCCGATATAATTGAAGAGTCCGGAAGAGTCCAAATAGTGTTACCAAATGGTACACATATATTCATTCAAAATGCACTATATTCAAGTAATTCTAAAAGAAACATGCTTAGCATTAAAGATATAAGAATGAATGGTTACCATATTGAAACTATAAATGAAAACGACAAAGAATATCTTTGTGTTATTTCTAAAATTGAAAGCAGAAGCTTATTTTAGAAAGCTTTGGTATAATTTCAACTAGATTGTATTTTACCAAAATTGGCATGGTTGAATCTCATTTTATAAACACGAGTTAGAATCTCAAAAATAAAAAGACATTGATTTTTTGGCATCATTGGGTCATCTTGGATCAACTATGATGCGTAAAATTGCTAAAAACTCAAATGAGCATGATTTATCAAGTCAGTTGAACTTACCAAGTGATTACTTGTGTTCCCCGTGTGCACAAGGAAAATTAATCACTCGACCTTTGTATAGTAAAATTACTTCTGAATCTTCTACATTTTTGCAACGAATTCAAGGTGATATATGTGGTCCAAGTCTTCCTGCTTGTGGACCATTTAGATATTTTATCGTATTAATTGATGCATTACATGTATGTTTTCTCTCTACTAGAAACATGACATTCGCCAAATTACTTGCTCAAATAATTAAACTGCGAGAACACTTCCCTGATCATCAAATTAAATCAATTCAACTAGATAATGCATGAGAGTTTACTTCTCAAGTATCTGATGACTATTGTTTGTCACTAGGAATTGAAGTTGAACATCTGGTACCTCATGCTCGCACTCAAAATGGTCTGGCAGAACCATTAATTGAGCGTTTGCAACTTATTGCAAGATCGTTGCTTATGCAATCAAAGTTACTTATTTCAGCTTGGGGACATGCAATTTTGCATGCATTGAAATGGATTAAAATTATACCAACGGTTTATCATCAATTTTCATTATCACAGCATTTAACTGGATCTTAACCAAATATTTCACATCTACGAAAAATTGATTGCATTGTGCATGTACCCATTGTTACCCACTTCGTACTAAAATGGGCCCTCAACGAAGGTTAGGAATTTATGCGGCATTTGATTCACCTTCGATAATTATTTATCTTGAGCCTCTTACAAGTGATGTCTTTACCACAATATTCGCAGCTTTTAAATTTGATGAGCCAATTTTTGCATCGTTAGGCGAAGAAATGACTGTTCCAGTAGAAAGGCGTGAATTTCTTGGAATAATCCGTCTATGTTTCATTTGGTTCCATGTACCAAACAATGTCAATATGAGATACAAATTTTTTTGAATATTAAGAATATTGCAAATCAAATACCAAATGCATATGACGATGCTGCAAAATTAACTAAATCTCACATTCCAGCAACATATTCACAAGCTAGAATAAAAATCCATGAAGGATCAATACCAAATGAATCTAAAGCTAGAAAAATACATGGAAGATCGATAGATTCAAAAGACTTGGCACCTAGAAAAAGAAAGTCTAATGAAAAATCATCTATTAGCAAACCTCCTGAAGAAGTTATAAATCATCCAAAGGATAACTCAAGAAGTCCAATGCTGCTAAAATCGATGAAGGAACTATTACCCCAAAGGAAATAATAGTAGCTTCCAAAAATAAAACGGTACCTAATAATAATGAGATCTCAATATGATATACGAATTATGGAGTAATGTGGGGATCAAAGAAAAATATAATTGATGATGTATTCTCATTCGCAGTAGTCATGAGTATTACGAGAATAATGATAATGAACCAACTAGCATAAATGAATATCGAAAAGGACATGATTGGCCAAAATGGAAAGATGTTATTCATGTTGAGTTAGATTCACTTCAAAAACATGGTGTATTTGGACCAATAGAGAAAACACCAGAAGATGTCAAACCAGTGAGTTATAACTGGGTAATCATTAGGAAACAAAATAATAAAAATGAAGTTGTGAGATACAAGGTACGGCTTGTTGCATAAGGTTTCTTGCAGAGACCGGGGTTTGACTTTAAAGAAACATACTCTTTTGTTATGGGCATTATAACATTTTGATACTTGATAAGCATTGTAGTTTCTAAGAAGCTTGATATAAGATTAACCGGTGTTGTGATAGCTTACTATAGTTAATCGGAAACCGATATTTACATGAAAATCCTAAATGGATATAAGTTGCCTCTAGCAAAATCAAAATCGATGTACTCATTGAAACTGAGACGATCATTATATGGTTTGAAACAATCTAGAAGAATGTGGTATAACCGTTTTAGTGAATATTTGGTAAAAGCCAGATGTAAAAAGAATCTCATTTGTTCATGTGTCTTTATAAAGTAATCGGTAAGGGGTTTTGCTATTTTAATAGTATATGTTGATGATATAAACTAGATTGGAACTCCTGAAGAGATTAATGAATAATAAATTACTTGAAAAGGAATTTGAAATGAAAGATCTTGGAAAAACTAAACGTTGTCTTGGTCTATAGATCGAGCATAGTACAAATGGCATTTTCAAATAGATACCACTTAGAACGCCTATGGTTGTCAGATCACTAGATATTAAAACGGAACTTTATCACACAAAAGAAGATGACGAAAATGTACTTGGTCCGGAAGTACCATATCTCAATGTCATTGGTGCATTGTTATATTTAGCCCAATGCACGAGACCAGATATTGCATTTTTAGTCAATCTTTTAGCAAGATAGAGTTCCGCACCAACTAAAAAACGTTGAAATGGCATCAAACATGTCATGAGATATCTACATGGAACCACAGATTTTTGCTTGTTTTATTCTAATATAAGCAATAATCTGATTCTAGTTGGTTATGCTGATGCAGGTTACCTTTCTGATCAACATAAAGCAAGATCACAAACTAGGTATGCGTTTACTAACCGCAATGTTGCTATTCATGGTGACCTACAAAGCAAACATTGGTAGCAACATCATCTAATCATTCTGAAATACTAGCACTACATGAAGCAAGTCAAAAATGTATTTGGTTAAGATCATTGATTGAACATATTCAAAGTACGTTTCAACTTCCCCCGACTACAGATGGATCAACTGTTATTATATAAAGACAATGCAACATGTATAACTTAAATTAAGAAGGTTATATCAAAGGTGATAAAAAAGAAGGACATTTCTCCTAATTTCTTCTTCATGCATGAATTACAAAAGGACAATAAGATAAAAGTGAAGCAAATCCAGTCTAAAAAATATGCAGCAAATCTATTCACAAAGTCACTTTCAAAATTAACATTTATGGAAATGATTTATAAAATTGGTATGTGTTGCTTGCATCACCATATTTAAATAGTGCGTTATAAATCAGGAGGAGCATATAAAATTATGCTATAATATACTCTTTTCCTCCATTAATATTTTTCCCACTGTGTTTTTGGTGTAAGGTTTTTAATAAGGCATTATCTTGACCAAGAAGTATCAATCCTCACTGTAACATTGCAAACATGTTACTTAAAGATGAAACAAAATTGTACTCTTTTCCTTATTTATGATTTTTCCCATTGGCTTTTTCATAAAAAAAATTTAATCAGACAGTTAACCTTATCATCTTTCTATGCGCATATTCAAGGAGGCACTACTAGAAAAGTGGGCATATTCGACACTAATGTGTGTGCATTGCATGAAAAGTGTGGCGAAAGTTATGCTTTCTTTGATCTTCTACAACAATATTCATATGTTGTTGCATTAGACGTGAATGCACTGTTGCGGTTGGAATTCTAGTGCTGTGACGTGCAACACCAGTTCAAAGTGTAGTTTTACATATATACATTCCAGCTCAATGATCCGCGTTATCTGCATAAACATAGTCGCAACCGTAGATGCATGGTTAATCCAACTGTTCAAACCAATCCTATTTAAGCATTACCCCATCTTCCAACTAGTGACAACCATGCAAAATTTGGCGCGATGTTTCCCCCCATCACACAATACTAATCGTTCTTCTTTTCTAACATTTCCCTTCACTTTCCCCTTTTTACTATTGACCAAAATTTAAACCTAAATTCACCTCAGCTTCGATTCCATCACCCATCGCCTTTATTCCCTCCAGGAACTGTCAATACATCGATTTGCTCCATCAGCCATCATTGAACTGCATCTATTCTCTCCACCAGCGTCTATCCCGATTCCGAAATGATACACTTATTCAGCCAGCAACAAGTTCAGCGCATCGAGTTCAAAGCGGAATCACTATAACAAAAGAAAACGAATACCATGCTGTTATTTCACTTTCCCAATTCGATTTTATCTTTTGGAATAGGCGATGTGTCGGTCGACCCTTTGTAATAATTAATTAAGTAATTAATGGAGGGAAGGGAACCATTACTGAGTCGTAAGATAGAGAATTGGAGTTCAACTCCTGACAGACTAAGAGGTGATTTTGTCTCCAAATTACCTGAAAAAGTAAAGCCTGGGCTCAACCCAGAAAACTCCTGTTCTATCGATATTTCCAGAAATAATGGACTTCTGCATGGTAGACTTGTTCTGCTTGGTATTTCTTATTTGATTTTATTTTTGGATTTTATTTGGATTTGTGGATATCATTTGTTTGTTGATTGCACAAAGCTTTTTAACTTTAGCGTTTGATCATCATTTTGTCGTAGAACTTAAAGTGCGTCTATTATATGCATTCAAATTTTTGTTACAACGAATATTATCCAAAATTTTGATCGTTTCCCTTTCTAATGTTCCATATATTAAGTGAATGATGGACTATGCTCAAGATTGAGCTTCCAATGTGTTTGACACTATGCATAAATGCTTCATAGTACCATAGAATTATTTGTGTAAACCATCCATATGGGTAGATTACTACTACTGTTTTGCTTAGTTGAAGGGGGTGTTGCTGCTTAAAGTTCTAGCAGATCATGAAATAACATTTACATCCATCTTCTCTGCCTCTAGGAGAAAAAGATTACTACGAGCAACAATTCGCAATTCTTAGATCATTTGTGGAGATTGATGCATTGATTTTGTCAACTAAAGGCAATAACGACGAGCAAGAAAATGCTGAAGAACTACAAAGTGAATTTGTAATGAAAATCTCAAACTATGCAAATGTATTTTATTTTGGCATTGAAGGTATGCCTTTCTTAAAAATTTATTGTCATAAAGAAAGATAAAACATCAAATTAGTGCTTTACAACTATACTAACCCTCATATTTGGAATATTAGCATCACTTACATATGAATATATATCCCAGATAAAAGGGATGCTCTATAGTTATAAAGGGAGTAAATTTTGATGCATTATAGTGATTTTATTTCCTGATAGCATACCAATTTTTAAGTCTAAAAAGTAAAATGATAGTATACAAAAAGCAACAATGTGCGATGTTCCGCCTATCGCAGTTCGAGGAGCTGGATGGGTTGGGTGTGGCACTATTTTCGCATATAAGGCAAGTATATCTTTTGCATCGGGACGAATCGAAACGATACTGCTATTTGAGGAAATAGGATAAGATACAACTTGTGGAAATGATACAACCTTGTCAGTTGAAATGGTGGATGTAAGATGGTTAATCTAAGAGAAGTGGTATAATTTTTTATCAACTGGAGTGAAGCTAAAGACAATTTTAGGACGGACTGAAGCGACGTCAATTGACGGATGAAATGCGATGCAGCCTTCTGAATTATTTCCTATTGCACGAGTACTAAGTCTTATGTTGTAGCTTATCCATTGCTTTCTGTTATTCATATTCAACGCAGTCGTGGGTTTTACTCATAGAATGTGGAAAATGAAGGCCAATATGGGGCCTAGAGGATGTAATGTGCCCAGTGGTAATGGTTAATATTAATGTTGTCTTGCAGTTTTCTTAATCTACTGTAGCCTAGGTAGGGACATATACACTTTGCCTGAATATGTTTTATTTTCCCTATTTTGTCTTTTCTTTTTGCTATTTTTTCCTTTTGGAAATGTGTTTATGTAACATATTTTTTCTTTGACTCAAAATAGCTATAATAAGCATATTGTTTTTGTTCATTTATTGAATATTTTTCCAGATGCCTGTAAATTAGAGACAAACAATAAAGTAGATTTTGCATCCCAACTATCATGGGAAATTCTTTTTACAAGAAACTATTGCTAAGACAAGTTGTTTAATTGATTTAGCCTTTTCTTAGTATATTGAAAAACAAAGGTAGTAGATAGACTAAAATCTACTTGCATGTATACATTACAGTCTGTGTGTTATTTAAAAAAAAATCATTATAAATAATGATTGATAGCTGAATATTTGAAGGTTTATTTCTCAATCATATTGCAGGTGGTTATCTTGAATTTTTACCCTTCTTTGATAACTGATAACTATTGTTAAGCCATGCTTGTGAATTAACTGAATTGATGCCATTCTCTTGGAGAGAATGCGGTAACATGACTTCCCTAACAATATTGAAGTGTGCATAGTAGGGGGTCCAGACTGGTTGACCAGGTTTACCTCTAGCAGGTTTGCTAGGTTCAACCTCCATCGCTCGCATAGACTTTTAGTGAATCGACCCGACTGCCTTTGCATATGCTCAGGATATGGCTCCACTGTCGATCAGCGGGGAACAACATTGTTCGAGCATACGCTCAAAATCACTACTTTGATGTTGTAACCAATCTCGTTGGAAGGCCAAATTGGTTAAACAACAAAAACATAAAGTAAACAATAATCGACTCGTTTTTTCCTAGTTATCAATTTTCCTTCTATTTTTCTTGCTAATTATATGTTTTCCTTATCAAGATATGGGAAACTATGTTGAAGGACAAGAACAAGAAGTTACTAATGGGTCTTCTTGAAATTCAAGATAAAAGTAGGTCCTCAGACAAGAACAAGAAGTTACAAATGTTTATTTTATTTTCTTATATAAATCATCTATGTATTGTTTTTCCTTTAGATTACGATGATCACATTGGTCTGTGTATGGTTATTTGTGTGAGTATTTGAGTATCCTGCACTTTCAGGCTTCAGCACTGCTGAGTTGATAGATAGATTTCTGGGTACGGTTATTTCATTCTTTAATATTTTCTCTTAGTCTACTTCAGCACTGCTGGGTTGATAGATTTTAACGGATGAAGTCAAAATTGGGTGAATTGTATTTGATAAATCTAGATGTTATGAACTGAACCAGCCAAAGTTCTATGTAGGAATGCTTAGTTGGTTCATGTGACTTTATTCTTTCCAAGTTTGATGTAAATGACGTGACATATTGTTATGTTAGGCATGGTTGATGACTTCCCAGATGATGGGTCCAAATGGAGTCAAAAGAAGAAAGGGGCATGTTGTATTTGTTGTGATACTCACATCGATTCCCTCTTATATAGGTACATACAAATATATTTCCTATTGCAATCGGATTGCTGCATATATGTGGCGACCCACATCTCCTCGTGAAGGAAAGCCCGGATTGCTTCAAGAACACGACAAATCAGAACAAGACAGAAGAACATTTCATTGCTTTTTACAACAATTCCATCAGAATACAAGAATATAATAGGGTATGAATGAATAAATATTACACAGAAAATATCCGAGATTTAAATTACATTTAAATACATCGCAGCGGAAAAACAATACAAAGCACAACTGAAAACAGATACATGGATACAGAGCTTTCCGAATATCGCTACAGCTGTAAACCAGGATCCTGTGAATATAAATCTGCAAAACCAAAACTACTAGCTGCCCGTGTGGAAATAGGGGCACCCAGAGTTTAGGTTAAAACAATAAACTCCAGGTCAGTCATGTGACTGGTGTGAGAACTAAAACAGTTATTAATCTTTATTTTTGAAGTTAGGTAAATCGAGGGACAACGCCGTATAACACGGAACGGGTTTCCTCCCAAGAATACCAGTGCATAAAACAAACAGCGCAATGCTAAATAAAGAACAATGAAGCTATTATAAGACCCAGGTCCCATCACACAATGCAACGCAAACCGGAGGATAGGGTTTTCCCTTATAATAGCCAAATATGTTTGATACGCGAAATTTCATCTTTTGTTATTACAATAAGTGAAGAAAACAACTTCAAATATAAATGTATCAGTCGTAGTCGGCATGGGTACCATATATCATGTCGCCAATACTAGGCTCTACAATCAAAACCGCAAAACGTCGTATTTGGAAATTGGATTTCCATATTGGTGGTTACTGATTCGAAAGATCGATCGCGTAGTGCAATTCACCACGGTTTACGTCGCAGGCATGCGAAAACACCGTAATGCACATTCGCACTATCCAGGAAAACAAGTTATCGCGGTTTACGTCGTAGGCATGCGAAAACACCGCTAACTCTATCCATCAGGGAAATCAGGGGGGGTGTGCCCTATCCCTCACCTCGGTCGACCGAATCCATGATAACCCATAGGGTGTCTATCCTCATCTCAAAAGCATACTGATCTAACCATCAGTTTCCCACCATACCGGTGTGTGAGGCTCGCGAATTAACGCTACACAAAGTCGTGCTATATTAAAGTTGCGCTTTGATCATCATCCACCAAACTTTGCTTTTCAACAAAAGTTTGGATCACTGCATCTCAGCATGCCACACTATCAATCCATACCGTACCACTGATTTCTGCCGATATATAATCTCTGAGCTCGTACGTCTCAGAGAAGGGTGTTAAGCAAGAGAATAAATTCTCCACCAACAAACATATATATATATATTTAGCAGAGATCAACGAATACAGTATAAAGGAATACAATGTCAGACACACCATCCATTTACAAGTCCGTTCTGGGTCTGAACGAAACCGGAGGCACCTTATTCCTCGCATACCTGTACAATCAACAAGTACGTCCGGACGGCTACCACTTTAGCCCCCTTCAAGGTAGTTATTCCCATCGTGAGCATCAGTAGCAACCATCCATTCGATGTGAAGATCGTCGGTCTTGCACCTTCTTCAATCTCTTCGACTTATCATCGAATCAGTTATTCAGAATGGGTTAAACCCGGCCTTTCTGAATAACTCGCGTATCTTATAATCAAGTGCTATAACAACACATCATACGCCTATTCCAATCCAGAATATTCTTTTATTCAAATATTCTTTTCCTTTGGGAAAGGTTCCCATTAATTTTATCAAAGATAAATTCTTTAAATTTATTCTTTAATCTTCCTTTGGATATCAAACCATATTAAGGTTTTCCAAACTAGTCGGGATTAGCGAACTACACCGAAGTAATCATTCATTTTATTTCCCAATCCCAACCTATTCATCCCATGGAGCAAAACTGGTAATACTCCATATCTATCACCACGGTGTTATCGGTAAATTTAATTACCATTTCACGTTCAAATCTAATTAAAGATGTAACTATGGCTAGGAGTAAAACTGGTGATACTCCACTCTCGATCATTTTCTTGAATTAATAATTTTAATTATCACATTCACTTTTCAATCTAATCAAAGATTCATTAAAACCCCTATTTGTTTTAATCTTCCCAAAAATCAATATTAATGATTATTCAAAGCTAAGAAATTAATCTTATCTTTAACTAGGTTAAGGAACCAATGTCATTTAAGACACGGTTCACGATAAACCCAAATAACATTCCATTCATTTTGGAAACTTCACGGAAAAACAAATCAATATATAATCGATATCAATTTCCGTATCCGACTAATAATATAGATGGAATAATGACAAAGCCTTTTAAATTCCATATGTATTAACAGTCTTCCTCCACAGAAACTCATTTCGATTATTAACCAACTGAATTCCGTTTAATTCCAATTTAATATATTAAATTGGAAATCTTTACTTTGGAAAATCCCATAAATCTTAATTAAAAGATTATAAATTCCAAATCATATTCTTCACTATTAATTGGGTTAAAGAGCAAGTGTTATTTAAAATACCGTTCACAATAAACCCAAAAATCCCATTCTTTTATTTCATTCCAATTAAATATTAATTAATTGGAAAACTTCATTAAATCTAAATAAAAAGTTTTATTCTTTCCTCAACTGGGTTTGAGAACAGTATTAATGAAGATACCACTCACGACAAACCCAAAATCCAATTCGATATCAAATAAAAGGCTCTGAATAGAAAATATATCGACTTATATTCAATATCAAATTCTGAAATCAACAAATATCGTGTTGGAATAACGATACATATATATATCTTCCAAATTCCTCCACAACGTCCGTATAATCACGGAATCCAATATCGAAATATTCCAAAGATAATTTCGATTCAAATCCATTCCAGTTCGTATATTGGAAATTCTAGTTGTTTTTTAAAACCATTTCAAATCCAATTTATTTATTTAAAAATAAATTAATTATTATTCTAGTTAATAACTAGTTCATTTCGATAAAAATATATTTTTATCTTTTCAAATATGGAATTTTTCATCCCAACTCTTTCCAAATCATTTATTTTGATTTTACACAAATTATTGATATTTTTAATAATTTTATCAAGGCCCGTACAATCGATTTGCATTAACGGCCATCAAACTGCACTTACAGCGACCTTTTCTGAAATTGATTTTGACATATCTCCAAATCCAACCGTTAGATTTCGAATCTTTTGTATTCATTAGAAAGCTCTTTTCGATACAAACCCAAAGGTTTCGGTTTTAGGAGAATCTGACGGTCGGATCTCCCGTAATGTCCGTTCGAAGTCAACAGTCGAAATTCGCGAACTGCTGCAGCGCGGTATGTTCTATTCAGGCCATTACAATATATATAATATATATATATATATTATATTTTGTCGATTTTCATTTAAAACGAATTTTATAAATCGTTTTAAATTCGTTTCAAAGACGATTTCAACTTCCATTTCAAATTCAAATCAAAATTGAATTTTCCAATATAAATTCGTTTTAAATTCATTTCAAATCGATTTCAGTTCTATTTCA
This sequence comes from Allium sativum, assembly GCA_030737875.1. Taxonomy (NCBI): domain Eukaryota; kingdom Viridiplantae; phylum Streptophyta; class Magnoliopsida; order Asparagales; family Amaryllidaceae; genus Allium; species Allium sativum. The sequence continues at coordinate 798,652,316 of CM060919.1, forward strand.
ATCTAATTCGAATTTCAATTCTATTTCAATTTAATTCGAATTTCAATTTTATTTCAATTTCAATTCGAATTTCAAATCTATTTCAATTTCAATTCTATTTCAATTTCAATTCGAATTTCAATTCTATTTCAATTTGAATTTCAATTCTATTTCAATTTAATTCGAATTTCAATTCTATTTAAATTTAATTAAAATTAAAATTTCCATATCATTTCAATATTAAAATGATAATATTTTCAAAATATTCGATTTTGAAATCACTTTTCGATATTCATTATAAAACGAATAACATCAACAAAATTCCCGTTCGTGTTAAAATGGCATTTAACTACTTAACACGGCTTCACATTTCAATTTTCACTGAATATTATTTTAAAATATTTGATAATTCTGAACTGGAATCAGACACAGTCAATTACCAAATAATTTGATTATATGGATTTCATAGAATACATGTACACAACAACAATCAAACACAGTCGACCATCATCCAAAGTGAGTTCTACACTGCATAAGCATCAAATATTAAAATTTAATGCTTACAACAGCCTGTCAATCGATCAATCGACATACAGCTAATTATTGGATTAGTGTATGTCCAATTTCATCCCAACACCCGTGTGGTGTTTTCAAACAACAAGCACAGATTTATTTGTGCAGTTGGGCGATGTGTAAAATTTATCATCCCAATCAATATCAGTCATATGTGTGTACATGAACAAATCGTCCGATTTGTTTATAAATATTTATTTAATTCATATACACGTTAAAAATTATATTTTTAACTATAAAATATTTTATTCCATTCCACATCTCACAATCAATTTTCACAACAAAATCAACCAAACAAACAAGTCGTCCATGGTCTGTGGACGACGGGTGTTAGGTGCTGCTAAGCACCGTCTGCATCCTGTATATATTTTAACTAGAAAACAAATTAAAAGTGAGAAGTTCTCACCTTTGGGATCCACTACGCCGTGCTTTGATTGTCGATCTATGTAGTATACCTACGTTAAAAATTATATTTTTTACCAATCAATAATTACTTCTTTGTATGATTATTTTATAAATAACATACGGAGGCTAAAAATTATATTTTTATCCTTCTAAAAATAATTATATATTTTTACAACAACGCTACATAGATAAAATTCACCTTTTTATGCCGCTACTATATAGATAAAAATCAAATCTTTCTATCGCCAATAAATATATAAAAATCACATTTTTACATTGCCATTCAAACGATAAAAATCATATTTTTACTTTGCTAACTTCATAATAAAAATCGTGTTTTTATTTTCCTTTCATACATATGAAAATCCTATTTTTATGACGCTACTATATAAATAAAATTATATTTTTTTATCGTTAGTATATAAATAAAAATCGAATTTTTATTTTGCTACTACATCTATAAAAATCTTATCTTTTTATATGACAAAAATATAATCTTTGAAGTGCTAAAAATCGTACCTTTGCAAATATAAAAATCAATTCTTTTTCTTTTTAATAATTTCAACTTTTATATGGCTAATCACATCATAAAAATCTCATTTTTTATTTAAACCATTCATGATAAAAATCTTATTTTTATACACTAAAAATCATTTCCATAAAAGCCCTTTTTTTTCTATTCACATAAGAAAAAAAAAATCAAATATAAAAACTTACTTTTTTTCTTTTCTTTCTTTGGGGTTTTGCTGTTGGAAAGGAGGAAGGGGGGGCTATCAGGCGGGGTGGTGGTGCTGCTCGCCAGAGGGTCTTCATCGATGGCAGCTCAGTGGTGAATCAGGGCGGCGCGCGGTTTCTGGGTGGAGAAAGAGGATCGAGAAGAGGAGAGGGAGGGGAATCAGAGGTAGGGCTCGCGGCGTGGTAGGGGGGTTTCCGGCGCGGCGTCGCCTTTTGTGGTAGGGGGGAGGCGCGATGAGGCGTCACGTTACTCCTCTTGAATTTATTTTTTTATCTTCCATTTTCGATCTGAGGGAACGATATGGGGGGTTGACTGTAAGAGGGAGGGAGAGAGAGAAATGAGGGGTGTGGGATTTTATTTTGTATATATTTTATTATTATATTTTTCCCCCGATAAAGTTGACTTTTTATTCGAGCACCAAACGGGACTCAACGACTGTAGCCCCTTGCTAATTACCCCCATTCCGTACACAATGGGATATGTTTCATAAGCCAGTTCGACTGTTACGATCAGTTTTCGCTAACTTTAAAATATAAATCCTTATATTGAATTTTTAACGCACATTTCAATTTACAGGGGCCGCATAGTGATCCCAAAAATTCCCGAAAAATTATTTCTTACTTCGTATTGCCGATATTGTTCTAACAAAACTAATTTCATCAAATTTGAAGACCGTTTGAAAAATGGCTATTTTTTGGTCGATCCAAATTGACTGTAACTGTCAAAACACGTTTTACTTTGCCACGCTCACATATTGATTCAGAAAATTATGAATTTTGGAATCTAGCAATAATTAGACATCCCAGATCCAACAAAAGTGGTTTCGTCGAAAACAAAGGTCATTTGCAAAATTTCCATTTTTAAGGGCCAAAATTCCGTAGCGACTATTCTGAATTTTCGACTGGACATAACTTTTTATCCCCGCTATGAAATTTTGATTTTTCGGATTCGTTGGAAAGATATTTTCAAATAGATTCTAATATTTTTGATTTTGCAAAAATCTGGTTTATTTTGAATCCTGTACATTCAATTGAAATTTGAAATCGAATTTTTAAACTACCGCGCCATTTTCAATTCCTTTTATAATTTAAAAATAAATAAATATATTCTAACGCCGATTTTTATAAATATATACGTTATAATTCTATTCAAAATAAATTTCTTGTCGTTATTATTTAAAATAAATCATTTTAAATATTCAAAATTCATTAAAATTGCCAGAATAAAAATTTTAAATTAGTTCGGATTTTCCGGGTTGTTACAATCTCCCCCACTTAAAATCTTTTCGTCCCCGAAAAGGAACGAAGCTGAAAGTTGTTTTACAAACCAACTCAACTTTCATTATTTTCATTATGGCTTAAGTTCTTCAACTTTTTAATTTCTAAGAACTTCTCAAATTTTAAAAAATTTGGCTAACACCCTAAATTTTTGAAAAGTTTCGCCATAACCTCCCGTGCATGGGAGCACCGGGAAAATCCTGAAATTGCCATAAAATCCCGAAATTGCCATACAAGCCTCTCCACTCCAAAAAGAAAAAGAAATAGCTAAGAGGCTAGCTAATCGGCTCATAAAATCATCCAAAACCCAAGAAATACAATAAACATGTACCTATTTGTTAGGCAAAAAATTTTATTCCTCTTCTCTAGCCTCCTTGCAATGACCTGTTCACACATATATATGTACATGCATGCATTTCCAAACAATTTTCAATACAGTTCAATATTTGGTTCAATTTAGCCTAAATTTACCTTTTTTCACATATTGGTTTAAATAAATATCCACACAACATAACCATCAATCAATTAGTGGATTAATGTTTCAAATTCATAATTTTGATACATAGTCCAAAAATCATATTTTTGATGCCAATTCACAACAATAGACCCTGTCTAGTTTTGGTTCTCACACCAGTCAATTGGAAATATATAAATATCTTACTTTCGAAACTCGAACACAAATTCTGATGATGTTCGAACTATCATCAGAAACATCCCCAGGCGACTAGAGTGTGATTCTATATCTATCCAATACATTAAAACTTCGAATATACGTTTGCAAAGCGTATATGCAAAATCTTTATATATTGGATTGTCTAAATTCAATACAAATAAATATTCAAATACGTTGAATAAGGTTTTAAATTTTCAAAACAAAGTTGGTTTTCATTTTAAAAATATACTCTTCACAATCGTTCTAGAATACTACTGATCCCATCTCTAGCGAGTCACTCTCATTGGATATTACTAATCTAATCTCTGGTGAATTGTTTCGTATGGTACTAATGTGCCTTGTTCTCGAGCTCTGTAAACCAAAGCTCTGATACCAAATGTGACGACCCAAACTTCCCCGTGAAGGAAAGCCCGGATTGCTTCGAGAACATGACAAATCAAAACACAGACAGAAAAACATTTCATTGCTTTTTACAACAATTCCATCAGAATACATGAATATAACAGAGTATGAATGAATAAATATTACACAGAAAATATCAGAGATTTAAATTACATTTAAATACATCACAGCAGAAAAACAATACAAAGCACAACTGAAAATAGATACATCGATATAGAGCTTTTCGAATATTGCTTCAGCTGTAAACCAGAATCATGTGAATATAAATCTGCAAATCCAAAACTACTAGGTGCTCGTGTGGAAATAGAACACCCAGAGTTTAGGTTAAAACAATAAACTCCAGGTCAGTCATGTGACTGGTGTGAGAACTAAAATAGTTATTAATCTTTATTTTTAAAGTTAGGTAAATCGAGGGACCACGCCGTATAACACGGAACGTGTTTCCTCCCAAGAATACCAGTGCATAAAACAAACAACGCAATGCTAAATAAAGGACAATGAAGCTATTATAAGACCCAGGTCCCATCACACAATGCAACGCAAGCCGGAGGATAGGGGTTTCCCTTATAATAGCCAAATATGCTTGATATACGAAATTTCATCTTTTACTATAAGTGAAGAAAACAACTTCAAATATAAATGTATCAATCATAGACAGCATGGGTACCATATATCATGTCGCCAATACTAGGCTCTATAATCAAAACCGCAAAATGTCGTATTTGGAAATTGGATTTCCATACTGGTGGTTACTATTTCGAAAGATCGATCGCGTAGTGCAATTCACCACGGTTTACGTCGCAGGCATGCGAACACCGTAATGCCCATCCGCACTATTCAGGAAAACAAGTTACCGCGGTTTACGTCGCAGGCATGCGAAAACACCGCTAACTCCATCCATCAGGGAAATCGGGGGGTGTGCCCTATCCCTCACATCGGTCGACCGAATCCATGACAACCCATAGGGTGTATATCCTCATCTCAAAAGCATACTGATCTAACTATCAGTTTCCCACCATACCGGTGTGTGAGGCTTGCGAATTAACGCTACACAAGGCCGTGCTATATTAAAGCTGCGCTTTGATCATCATCCACCAAACTTTGCTTTTCAACAAAAATTTGGATCACTGCATCTCAGTATGCCACACTATCTGTCCATACCGTACCACTGATTTCTGCCGATATATAACCTCTGAGCTCGTACGTCTCAGAGAAGGGTGTTCAGCAAGAGTATAAATTCTCCTCCACCAAACAGATATATATTTAGCAGAGATCAACAAATACAGTATAAAGGAATACAATGTCAGACACACCATCCATTTACAAGTCCGTTCTGGGTTTGAACGAAACCGGAGGCACCTTATTCCTCGCATATCCGTACAATCAACAAGTACGTCCGGACGGCTACCACTTTAGCCCCCTTCAAGGTATCTACTCCCATCGTGAGCATCAGTAGCACCCATCCATTCGATGTGAAGATCGTCGGTCTTGCACCGTCATCAATCTCTTCGACTTATCGTCGAATTAGTTATTCAGAGTAGGTTAAACCCGTCCTTTCTGAATAACTCGCGTATCTTATAATCAAGTGCTATAACAACACATCATACGCCTATTCCAATCCAGAATATTCTTTTATTCAAATATTCTTTTCCTTTGGGAAAGGTTCCCATTAATTTTATCAAAGATAAATTCTTTAAATTTATTCTTTAATCTTCCTTTGGATATCAAACCATATTAAGGTTTTCCAAACTAGTCGGGATTAGCGAACTACACCGAAGTAATCATTCATTTTATTTCCCAATCCCACCCTATTCATCCCATGGAGCAAAACTGGTAATACTCCATATCTAACACCACGGTGTTATCGGTAAATTTAATTACCATTTCACGTTCAAATCTAATTAAAGATTTAACTATCGCTAGGAGTAAAACTGGTGATACTCCACTCTCGATCATTTTCTTCAATTGATAATTTTAATTATCACATTCACTTTTTAATCTAATCAAAGATTCATTAAAACCCCTTTTTGTTTTAATCTTCCCAAAAATCAATATTAATGATTATTCAAAGCTAAGAAATTAATCTTATCTTTAACTGGGTTAAAGAACCAATGTCATTTAAGACATGGTTCACGATAAACCCAAAATCGCATTCCATTCATTTTAGAATCTTCACGGAAAAACAAATCAATATATAATCGATATCAATTTCTGTATCCGACTAATAATATAAATGGAATAACGACAAAGCCTTTTGAATTCCATATGTATTAACAGTCTTCCTCCGTAGAAACTCATTTCGATTATTACCCAATCGAATTCCGTTCAATTCCAATTTAATATATTAAATTGGAATTCTTTACTTTGGAAAATCCCATAAATCTTAATTAAAAGATTGTAAATTCCAAATCATATTCTTCACTGTTAATTGGGTTAAAGAACAAGTGTTATTTAAAACACTATTCACAATAAACCCAAAAATCCCATTCTTTTATTTCATTCCAATTAAATATTAATTAATTGGAAAACTTCATTAAATCTAAATAAAAAGTTTTATTCTTTCCTCAACTGGGTTTAAGAACAGTATTAATGAAGATACCACTCACGACAAACCTAAAATCCAATTCGATATCAAATAAAAGGCTCTGAATAGAAAATATATCGGCTTATATTCAATATCAAATTCTGAAATCAACAAATATCGTGTTGGAATAACGATATATATATATATATATATATATATATATATATATATATATATATATATATATATCGAAATTCCTCCATAACGTCCGTATAATCACGGAATCCAATATCGAAATATTCCAAAGATAATTTTGATTCAAATCCATTCCAGTTCGTATATTGGAAATTCTGGTTGTTTTTTAAAACCATTTCAAATCCAATTTATTTATTTAAAAATAAATTAATTATTATTCTAGTTAATAACAAGTTCATTTCGATAAAAATATATTTTTATCTTTTCAAATATGAAAATTTTCATCCCAACTCTTTCCAAATCATTTATTATGATTTTACACAAATTATTGATATTTTTAATAATTTTATCAAGGCCCGTACAATCGATTTCCATTAACGGCCATCAAACTACACTTACAGCGACCTTTTCTGAAATTGATTTGGACATACCTCCAAATCCAACCGTTAGATTTCAAATCTTTTGTATTCATTGGAAAGATCTTTTCGATACGAACCTAACGGTTCCGATTTTAGGAGAATCCGACGGTCGGATCTCCCATAATGTCCGTTCGAAGTCAATGGTCGAAATTCGCGAACTGCCGCAGCGCGGTGCGTTCTATTCAGGCCATTATAATATATATATATTATATTTCGTTGATTTTCATTTAAAACGAATTTTATAAATCGTTTTAAATTCGTTTTAAAGACGATTTCAACTTCCATTTCAAATTCAAATCAAAATTGAATTTTCCAATATAAATTCGTTTTAAATTCATTTCAAATCGATTTCAGTTCTATTTCAATCTAATTCGAATTTCAATTCTATTTCAATTTAATTCGAATTTCAATTCTATTTCAATTTCAATTCGAATTTCAAATCTATTTCAATTTCAATTTCAAATCTATTTCAATTTCAATTTCAATTCTATTTCAATTTCAATTTCAATTCTATTTCAATTTCAATTCGAATTTCAATTCAATTTAATTCGAATTTCAATTCTATTTCAATTTAATTAAAATTAAAATTTCCACATCATTTCAATATTAAAACGATAATATTTTCAAAATATTCGATTTTGAAATCACTTTTCGATATTCATTATAAAACGAATAAAATCAACAAAATTCCCGTTCGTGTTAAAATGGCGTTTAACTACTTAACACGGCTTCACATTTCAATATTCGCTGAATATTATTTTAAAATATTTGATAATTCTGAACTGGAATCAAACAAAGTCAATTACCAAATAATTTGATTATATGGATTTCATAGAATACATGTACACAACAACAATTAAACACAGTCGACCATCATCCAAAGTGCTCTCTACACTGCATAAGCATCAAATATTTATATTTAATGCTTACAACAGCCAGTCAATCGATCGATCGACATACAACTAATTATTGGATTAGTGTATGTCCAATTTCATCCCAACACCCGTGTGGGGTTTTCAAACAACAAACACAGATTTATTTGTGCAGTTGGGCGATGTGTAAAATTTATCGTCCCAATCAATATCAGTCAAATGTGTGTACATAAACAAATCATCCGATTTGTTTATAAATATTTATTTAATTCATATACACGTTAAAAATTATATTTTTAACTATAAAATATTTTATTCCATTCCACATCTCACAATCAATTTTCACAACAAAATCAACCAAACAAATAAGTCGTCCATGGTCTGTGGACGACGGGTGTCAGGTACTGCTAAGCACCATCTGCATCCTAGTATATATTTTAACTAGAAAACAAATTAAAAGTGAGAAGTTCTCACCTTTGGGATCCACTACTCCGTGCTTTGATTGTCGATCTATGTAGTATACCTACGTTAAAAATTATATTTTTAACCAATCAATAATTACTTCTTTGTATGATTATTTTATAAATAACATACGGAGGCTAAAAATTATATTTTTATCTTTCTAAAAATAATTTCATATTTTTACAACAACGCTACATAGATAAAAATTACCTTTTTATGCCGTTACTATATAGATAAAAATCAAATCTTTCTATCGCCAATAAATATATAAAAATCACATTTTTACATTGCCATTCAAACGATAAAAATCATATTTTTACTTTGCTAACTTCATAATAAAAATCGTATTTTTATTTTCCTTTCATACATATGAAAATCCTATTTTAATGACGCTACTATATAAATAAAATTATATTTTTTTATCATTAGTATATAAATAAAAATCGAATTTTTATTTTGCTACTACATCTATAAAAATCTTATCTTTTTATATGATAAAAATATAATCTTTGAAGTGCTAAAAATCATACCTTTGCAAATATAAAAATCAATTCTTTTTCTTTTTAAAAATCTTATCTTTTATATGGCTAATCACATCACAAAAGTCTCATTTTTTATTTAAACCATTCATGATAAAAATCTTATTTTTATACACTAAAAATCATTTCCATAAAAGCCCTCTTTTTTTTTATTCACATAAGTGAAAAAAAATCAAATATAAAAACTTACTTTTTTCTTTTCTTGCTTTGGGGGTTTGCTATTCGAAAGGAGGAAGGTGGGCTATCAGGCGGGGTGGTGGTGCTGCTGCTCGCCAGAGGGAGGGGGTCTTCATCGATGGCGGCTTAGTGGTGAATCAGGGCAGCGCGCGGTTTCTGGGTGGAGAGAGAGAGGAGAGGGAGCAGAATCTGAGGTAGGGCTCGCGGCGTGGTAGGGGGTTTCCGGCACGGCGACGCCTCTTGTAGGGGGGGGGGAGGCGCGATGAGGCGTCACGTTACTCCTCTTGATTTTCTTTTTTTATCTTCCTTTTTCAATCTGAGGGAACTATATGGGGGGTTGACTGTAAGAGGGAGGGAGAGAGAGAAATGTAGGGTGTGGGATTTTATTTTTATATATATTATTATTTTATTTTTTTCCCCGATAAAGTTGACTTTTAATTCGAGCACCAAACGGGACTCAACGACTGTAGCCCCTAGCTAATTACCTCCATTCCGTACACAATGGGATTTGTTTTGTAATCTAGTTCGACTGTTACGATCAGTTTTCGCTAACTTTAAAATATAAATCCTTATATTGAATTTTTAACGCACATTTCAATTTACCGGGGCCACATAGTGATCCCAAAAATTCCCGAAAAATTATTTCTTGCTTTGTATTGTCGATATGGTTCTAACAAAACAAATTTAGTCAAATTTGAAGACCGTTTGAAAAATGGCTATTTTCTGGTCGATCCAAATTGACAATAACTGTCAAAACACGTTTTACTTTGCCACGCTCACATATTGATTCAGAAAATTATGAATTTTGGAATCTAGAAATAATTAGACATCCCGGATCCAACAAAAGTGGTTCCGTCGAAAACGGAGGTTATTTGCAAAATTTCCATTTTTAAGGGCCAAAATTCCATAGCGACTATTCTGAATTTTCAACTGGACATAACTTTTTATCCCCGCTATGAAATTTTGATTTTTCGGATTGGTTGGAAAGATATTTTCAAATAGATTCTAATATTTTTGGTTTCGCTAAAATCCGGTTTATTTTGAATCCTGTACATTCAATTGAAATTTGAAATCTAATTTTCAATCTATCGCGCCATTTTCAATTCCTTTTATAATTTAAAAACAAATAAATATATTCTAACGCCGATTTTTATAAATATATACGTCCTAATTCTATTCAAAATAAATTTCTTGTCGTTATTATTTAAAATAAATCATTTTAAATATTCAAAATTCATTAAAATTGCCAAAATAAAATTTTTAAATTAGTTCGGATTTTCCGGGTTGTTACAATCTCCCCCACTTAAAATCTTTTCGTCCCGAAAAGGAACGAAGCTGAAAGTTGTTTTACAAACCAACTCAACTTTCATTATTTTCATTATGGCTTAAGTTCTTCAACTTTTTAATTTCTAAGAACTTTTCAAATTTTAAATTTTTTGGCTAACACCCTAAATTTTCGAATTTTTTTGCCATAACCTCCCCTGCATGGGAGCACCGGGAAAATCCCGAAATTGCCATACAGGCCTCTCCAGTCCAAAAAGAAAAAGAAATAGCCTAGCGGCAAGCCAATCAGCTCATAAAATCATCCAAAACCCAAGAAATACAATAAACATGTACCTATTTTTCAGGCAAACAATTTTATTCCTCTTCTCTAGCCTCCTTGCAATGACATGTTCACACATATATATGTACATGCATGCATTTCCAAACAATTTTCAATACAGTTCAATATTTGGTTCAATTTAGCCTAAATTTACCTTTCTTTCACATATTGGTTTAAATAAATAATCACACAGTATAACCATCAATCAATTAGTGAATTAACGTTCCAAATTCATAATTTTGATACATAGTCCAAAAATCAGATTTTTGATGCCAATTCACAACAATAGACCCTATCTAGTTTGGTTCTCACACCAATCAATTAGAAATATATAAATATCTTACTTTCGAAACTCGAACACAAATTCTGATGATGTTCGAACTATCATCAGTATCATCCCCAGGCGACTAGAGTGTGATTCTATATCTATCCAATACATTAAAACTTCGAATATACGTTTGCAAAACGTATATGCAAAATCTTTATATATTGGATTGTCCAAATTCAATACAAATAAATATTCAAATACGTTGAATAAGGTTTTAAATTTACAAAACAAAGTTGGTTTTCATTTTAAAAATATACTCTTCACACTCGTTCTAGGATACTACTGATCCCATCTCTAACGAGTCATTCTCATTGGATATTACTAATCCAATCTCTGATGAATTCTTTCATATGGTTCTAATGTGCCTTGTTCTCGAGCTCTGTAAACCAAAGCTCTGATACCAAATGTGGCGACCCAAACTTCCCCGTGAAGGAAAACCCAGATTGCTACGAGAACATGACAAATCAGAACACAGACAGAAGAACATTTCATTGCTTTTTACAACAATTCCATCAGAATACAAGAATATAAAGAGTATGAATGAATACATATTACATAGAAAATATCAGAGATTTAAATTACATTTAAATACATCGCAGCGGAAAAATAATACAAAGCACAACTGAAAACAGATACACGGATACAGAGCTTTTCGAATATCGCTTCAGCTGTAAACCAGAATCATGTGAATATAAATCTGCAAAACCAAAACTACTAGGTGCCCGTGTGGAAATAGAACACCCAGAGTTTAGGTTAAAACAATAAACTCCAGGTCATTCATGTGACTGGTGTGAGAACTAAAACAGTTGTTAATCTTTATTTTTAAAGTTAGGTAAATCGAGGGACCACGCCGTATAACACGGAACGGGTTTCCTCCCAAGAATACCAGTGCATAAAACAAACAACGCAATGATAAATAAAGAACAATGAAACTATTATAAGACCCAGGTCCCATCACACAATGCAACGCAAACCGAAGGATAGGGTTTTCCCTTATAATAGCCAAATATGCTTGATACGCGAAATTTCATCTTTTACTATAAGTGAAGAAAACAACTTCAAATATAAATGTATCAATCATATACGGCATAGGTACCATATATCATGTCGCCAATACTAGGCTCTACAATCAAAACCGCAAAATGTCGTATTTGGAAATTGGATTTCCATACTGGTGGTTACTGATTCGAAAGATCGATCGTGTAGTGCAATTCACCACGGTTTACGTCGCAGGCATGCGAACACCGTAATGCACATCCGCACTATCCAGGAAAACAAGTTACCGCGGTTTACGTCGCAGGCATGCGAATACACCGCTAACTCTATCCATCAGAGAAATCGGGGGGTGTGCCATATCCCTCACCTCGGTCGATCGAATCCATGATAACCCATAGGGTGTCTATCCTCATCCCAAAAGCATACTGATCTAACCATCAGTTTCCAACCATACCGGTGTGTGAGGCTCGCGAATTAACGCTACACAAAGTCGTGCTATATTAAAGCTGCGCTTTGATCATCATCCACCAAACTTTGCTTTTCAACAAAAGTTTGGATCATTGCATCTTAGCATGCCACACTATCTGTCCATACCGTACCACTGATTTCTGCCGATATATAACCTCTGAGCTCGTACGTCTCAGAGAAGGGTGTTCAGCAAGAGAATAAATTCTCCGCCACCAAACAGATATATATTTAGCAGAGATCAACGAATACAGTATAAAGGAATACAATGTCAGACACACCATCCATTTACAAGTCCGTTTTGGGTTTGAACGAAACCGGAGGCACCTTATTCCTCGCATATCCGTACAATCAACAAGTACGTCCGGACGGCTACCACTTTAGCCCCCTTCAAGGTAACTACTCCCATCGTGACCATCTGTAGCACCCATCCATTCGATGTGAAGATCGTCGGTCTTGCACCGTCATCAATCTCTTCGACTTATCGTCGAATTAGTTATTCAGAGTAGGTTAAACCCGACCTTTCTGAATAACTCGCGTATCTTATAATCAAGTGCTATAACAACACATCATACGCCTATTCCAATCTAGAATATTCTTTTTTTCAAATATTCTTTTCCTTTGGGAAAGGTTCCCATTAATTTTGTCAAAGATAAATTCTTTAAATTTATTCTTTATTCTTCCTTTGGATATCAAACCATATTAAGGTTTTCCAAACTAGTAGGGATTAGCGAACTACACCGAAGTAATCATTTATTTTATTTCCCAATCCACCCTATTCATCCCATGGAGCAAAACTGGTAATACTCTATATCTAACACCACAGAGTTATCGGTAAATTTAATTACCATTTCATGTTCAAATCTAATTAAAGATTTAACTATCGCTAGGAGTAAAACTGGTGATACTCCACTCTCGATCATTTTCTTGAATTGATAATTTTAATTATCACATTCACTTTTCAATCTAATCAAAGATTCATTAAAACAACTTTTTGTTTTAATCTTCCCAAAAATCAATATTAATGATTATTCAAAGCTAAGAAATTAATCTTATCTTTAACTGGGTTAAAGAACCAATGTCATTTAAGACATGGTTCACGATAAACCCAAAATCACATTCCATTCATTTTAGAATCTTCACGGAAAAACAAATCAATATATAATCGATATCAATTTCCGTATCCGACTAATAATATAAATGGAATAACGACAAAGCCTTTTAAATTTCATATGTATTAACAGTCTTCCTCCACAGAAACTCATTTCGATTATTACCCAATCGAATTCCGCTCAATTCCAATTTAATATATTAAATGGGAAATCTTTACTTTGGAAAATCCCATAAATCTTAATTAAAAGATTATAAATTCCAAATCATATTCTTCACTTTTAATTGGGTTAAAGAACAAGTGTTATTTAAAACACCGTTCACAATAAAACCAAAAATCCCATTCTTTTATTCCATTCCAATTAAATATTAATTAATTGGAAAACTTCATTAAATCTAAATTAAAAGACTTATTCTTTCCGCAACTGGGTTTAAGAACAGTGTTAATGAAGACACCACTCACAACAAACCCAAAATCCAATTCGATATCAAATACAAGGCTCTGAATAGAAAATATATCGGCTTATTTTCAATATCAAATTCTGAAATCAACAAATATCGTATTGGAATAACAATATATATATATATATATCTTCCAAATTCCTCCACAACGTCCGTATAATCATGGAATCCAATATCGAAATATTCCGAAGATAATTTAATTCAAATCCATTCCAATTCGTATATTGGAAATTCTGGTTGTTTTTGAAAACCATTTCAAATCCAATTTATTTATTCAAAAATTAATAAATTATTATTCTAGTTAATAACTAGTTCATTTTGATAAAAATATATTTTTATCTTTTCAAAAATGGAATTTTTCATCCCATCTCTTTCCAAATAATTTATTATGACTTTACACAAATTATTGATATTTTAAATAATTTTATCAGGGCTCGTACAGTCGATTTCCATTAACGGTCATCGGACTGCACTTACGGCGACCTTTTCTGGAATTGATTTGGACATATCTCCAAATCCAACCGTTAGATTTCAAATCTTTTGTATTCATTGGAAAGCTCTTTTCGATACGAACCCAAGGTTCCAGATTTAGGAGAATTCGACGGTCGGATCTCCCGTAATGTCCATTCGAAGTCAATGGTCGAAATTCGCAAACTGCCGCGGCGTGGCGCGTTCTATTCAGGCCATTATAATATATATATATATATATATATATATTATATTTCATCGATTTTCATTTAGAACGAATTTTATAAATCGTTTTAAATTCGTTTCAAAGACGATTTCAACTTCCATTTCAAATTCAAATCAAAATTGAATTTTCCAATATAAATTCGTTTCAAATCGATTTCAATTCTATTTCAATCTAATTCGAATTTCAATTCTATTTCAATTTAATTCTATTTCAATTCTATTTCAATTTCAATTCGAATTTCAAATCAATTTCAATTTCAATTCTATTTCAATTTCAATTTCAATTCTATTTCAATTTCAATTCGAATTTCAATTCTATTTCAATTTAATTCGAATTTCAATTCTATTTCAATTTAATTAAAATTAAATTTTCCATATCATTTCAATATTAAAACGATAATATTTTTAAAATATTCGATTTTGAAATCACTTTTCGATATTCATTATAAAACGAATAAAATCGACAAAATTCCCGTTCGTGTTAAAATGGCGTTTAACTCATTAACACGGCTTCACATTTCAATATTCACTGAATATTATTTTAAAATATTCAATAATTATGAACTGGAATCAGACACAGTCAATTACCATATAATTTGATTATATGGATTTCATATAATACATGTACACAACAACAATCAAACACAGTCGACCATCATCCAAAGTGCATTCTACACTGCATAAGCATCAAATATTAATATTTAATGCTTACAATAGCCTGTCAATCGATCGATCGACATACAGCTAATTATTGGGATTAGTGTATGTCCAATTTCATCCCAACACCCGTGTGGGGTTTTCAAACAAAAAACACAAATTTATTTGTGCAGTTGGACGATGTGTAAAATTTATCGTCACAATCAATATCAGTCAAATGTGTGTACATAAACAAATCATCCGATTTGTTTATAAATATTTATTTAATTCATATACACGTTAAAAATTATATTTTTAACTATAAAATATTTTTAACTATAAAATATTTTATTCCATTCCACATCTCACAATCATTTTTCACAACAAAATCAACCAAACAAACAAGTCGTCCATGGTCTGTGAACGATGGGTGTCAGGTGCCGCTAAGCACCATCTGCATCCTAGTATATATTTTAACTATAAAACAAACTAAAAGTGAGAAGTTCTCACCTTTTGGATCCACTACGTCGTGCTTTGATTGTCGATCTATGTAGTATACCTACGTTAAAAATTATATTTTTAAGCAATCAATAATTACTTCTTTTTATGATTACTTTATAAGTAACATACGGAGGCTAAAAATTATATTTTTATCTTTCTTAAAATAATTTCATATTTTTACAACAACGCTATATAGATAAAAATCACCTTTTTATGCTGCTACTATATAGATAAAAATCAAATCTTTCTATCGCCAATGAATATATAAAAATCACATTTTTACATTGCCATTCAAACGATAAAAATCATATTTTTACTTCGCTAACTTCATAATAAAAATCGTATTTTTATTTTCCTTTCATAATGAAAATCCTATTTTTATGACGCTACTATACAAATAAAAAGTATATTTTTTATCGTTAGTATATAAATAAAAATCGAATTTTTATTTTGCTACTACATCTATAAAAATCTTATCTTTTTATATGATAAAAATATAATCTTTGAAGTGCTAAAAATCATACCTTTGCAAATATAAAAATCACTTCTTTTTCTTTTTAAAAATCTCATCTTTTATATGGCTAATCACATCACAAAAATCTCATTTTTTATTTAAACCATTCATGATAAAAATCTTATTTTTATACATTAAAAATCATTTCCATAAAAGCCCTCTTTTTTTTTATATTCACATAAGTAAAAAAATCAAATATAAAAACTTACTTTTTTTCTTTTCTTGCTTTGGGGGTTTGCTGTTCGAAAGGAGGAAGGGAGGTTATCAGGTGGGGTGGTGGCGTTGATCGCCAGAGGGAGGGGGTCTTCATCGATGGCCGTTCAGTGGTGAACAGGGCGGCACGCGGTTTCTGGGTGGAGTGAGAGGATCGAGAAGAGGAGAGGGAGGGGAATCAGAGGTAGGGCTCACGGCGTGGTGGGTGGGGGGGGGGGGTTTCCAGCGCGGCGACGCCTCCCGTGGGGGTGGGGGGCGCGATGAGGCGCCACGTTACTCCTCTTGAATTTCTTTTTTCTTTTTTATCTTCCTTTTTCGATCTGAGGGAACGATATGGGGGGTTGACTGTAAGAGGGAGGGAGAGAAATGAGGAGTGTGGGATTTTATTTATATATATACTTTATTATTATATTTTTTCCCCGATAAAGTTGACTTTTAATTTGAGCACCAAACAAGACTCAACGACTGTTGCCCTTAGCTAATTACCCCCATTCCGAACACAATGCAATACGTTTCGTAAGCAATACGTTTCGTAAGCCAGTTCGACTGTTACAATCAATTTTCGCTAAATTTAAAATATAAATCCTTATATTTAATTTTTAACGCACATTTCAATTTACCGGGGCCACATACTGATCCCAAAAATTATTTCTTGCTTCGTACTGCCGATACAGTTCTAACAAAACTAATTTCGTCAAATTTGAAGACCGTTTGAAAAATGGCTAATTTCTGGTCGATCCAAATTGACTGTAACTGTCAAAACACATTTTACTTTGTCATGCTCAAATATTGATTCAGAAAATTATGAATTTTGGAATCTAGCAATAATTCGACATCCTGGATCTAACCAAAGTGGTTTCGTCGATAACGGAGGTCGTTTGCAAGCCAAAATTCCATAGCAACTATTCTGAATTTTCAACTGGACATAACTTTTTATCCCCACTGTGAAATTTTGATTTTTCGAATTCATTGGAAAGATATTTTCAAATAGATTCTAATATTTTTGGTTTCGCTAAAATCCGGTTTACTTTGAATCCTGTACATTCAATTGAAATTTGAGATCGAGTTTTCAAACTACCGCACCATTTTCAATTCCTTTTATAATTTAAAAATAAATAATTATATTCTAACGTCGATTTTTATAAATATATATGTTCTAATTCTATTCAGAACAAATTTCTCGTCGTTATTATTTAAAATAAATCATTTTAAATATTCAAAATTCATCAAAATTGCCAAAATAAAATTTTTAAATTGGTTCGGATTTTCCGGGTTGTTACGATATATATGATTAATATATATATATATATATATATATGGTTAGTACATTTTGCAGACAAAGTGATCCACTCTTGCTACCTCTGATTAATAATGTCTAGCATAATCTGAATTCTATTACTTGTAACGTCTGCTATACATAAAGTTTGTGATATATGTTTCATTTTTTAGGCTGTCTTAAAAATTGTTTCAATTATTTGTTGATTAGCGACTCAACTTTCTAAATTGATTTGAAGATTTCAATTTCAAGAAGCAAGTATAGGTATTCAGATCTGCAACATGGAAGGAACGTATGAAACTACAAGGTTCTCTTATGACTATGTATGAAACAAGCTAGGTGAATATCTTGATTGGTATGTGTTGGCACTTGTGGTATGTACAATATTTGAATTGTTCTTTTTAAATTATGTACTTGATTGTATGTGTGGCATTTGTGGTATATTTGAAAATTTGGTATGGTATGTAGAATATTTTTGATGGTTTGAATGTGATAATGAATGTTGGGGATGAGTTCCTTCTACGTACAAAATTGGTATTGAAAATATTAATTAAAGCCTTGGAATTTCTTTTTGTACTATTGCATTTGTTTTTTTTATGTTGCATTTCAAGATAATGGTGTTGCATTACATTATGCAGTGGTGTTGCATTAAATAAAATATTATTAATTCCACATGGCACGTGGCCCCACAGCTAGCATGGCGTGTGACACGTGGGCAGCTGACGTGGAGATATTATACCTTTTCGCACATGTTTCTAAAGATCAAGAAAATCTTTGTTGTCTATAATTAACTTTAAGCTACCAACAGCCGCTTCTAGGGTAAAAACCCAAAAGGGTATACTATAGGCATCAATTTATAATTTATTGACACATTTAGGCTCTCTAGATGAAGAAACATAGAATTTAATCCTATTTTTAATGGCAAAGCAAATTTTTGTGGGTTAGATTTAAATTTTATAGACGCTCAATAATGATTAACAGTAAAACTAATATATGATCCCAAATATGCGTAAACTTGCAATTGAGAACTACAAAAACGATTTTTCTTTGCATTAGCAAGATATAAGATAATCTGATAACATCTGCAACATTTAAAGGCTAAAGACACTAATATAGGAAATATCAACCATTCCTTAATACTTTATTGTTAGATATATCAAAGTTCTTTTGGATGAGATAACTATGAGGAAGATATTGTCGTACTTCATACTTCAAAGATCTATGAAATAGATTCTTTCAGACAATAGTTCAACTCATAGGTACAAACGGGTTATCGAACTATCAACTTTCAGGATTCAATAAAGCCTTGGAACAGCGTAGACTTTGATCCGACTAAGAACACTCTGGTATTTGATTACTGACGATACAAGTAGAAAATAGAATGAAGAGGAAGAAAAAATATGCAAAGCCTTTTGAATTTGTAACACCTTTGAGGCATTACAAAACAGAGCAATGACGTAGTGTTTTGCAACACTTTATGGCGTTGCATATTTTCGTGAAGAAGAAGTTGTTTGGAACAGTTTTCAGATGTGGCAATTCATAGGGGCAAAGGGAGATGTTTATTCATCAAGCGTTGTGACTGTCTAAAATTCGGCCCGTTACTTTTCTCAAAGTTAATCCAAAAAATATGCTTATTGGATCCATACTCGAAACTCCTATCTGTACATAATGCTGTTCGATCGGACGGATGTCAGCACGGCGCGCGCGTATGGTACATGACCTCCTTTCTCACAACAAAGCACACATTTGGAAGCCCCAAGGTCTTAACATCCTCATGAGAAATTTATACATATAATAGTATAATTCTCAATACTTCCACAATGTGGCACTAATCATTTTTTTCATCTTACTTCTTTCTTTCTTCCTCTTCAAAAAAAAAAATCCCAATAACCCAGGATATTTTTAAAAATATCCAACATTTCAAAAACAAAGCCTTATTAATGATGTATTCACATCTTCCAGTTAATTTTTTTTTGCATTTTTCCCTTTGAGTGATATAACAACTTTGTAGGCGTCATCATTGTACATTTCTATAACACCCATTTCTTTATAGAAAATATTTAAAATCTATAGTATATATGGTATTCCTAAAAAAAATTCCTTTGCAAAAATATTGCACATATCTTAAAGGATATGTTTTTTAACACTATCGAATGCACACATATATTTACAAATAAATATTAAGCGAAAGTATTTATCCGGATTTTTTCTAAAAAAATTGAATGAAATATTACATAGAGTTATGGGCCAAAGGATGTTTGAATTTTCTATCTATTGGTTGACGTGCCTTTAATTGCATTGTTTAAACCACTATTACATAACTAATACAACATGCATTACAAAATGGATTTATTTCAATATATCAATATTTGAAATGTTCAGTGTAATCCATATTACTTAAAACTAAACCTGTAATAACCAGGAAATCCGAGCCAATTTAAAAATTTTATTTTGGCAATTTTAGTGAATTTTGATTATTTAAAATAAATTATTTTAAATAATATCGACAAGAAATTTATATTGAATAGAATTCGAACGTATATATTATATAGATCGTCGTTAGAATATAAATATTTATTTTAAATTATAAAAGGAATTGAAAATGGCGCGGTAGTTCGATAATTCGATTTCAAATTTCAAATGAATGTACCGAGTGCAAAATAAACCGGATTTTAGCGAAACCAAAAATAATAGAATCTAATTGAGAATATCTTTCCAACGAATCCGAAAAATCAAGATTTCATAGCGGGAATCAAAAGTTATGGCTAAATGAATTTTCAGAATAGTGGCCATGGAATTCAAGCCCTTAAAAATGGAAATTTTGCAAACGACCTCGGTTTTCGACGAAACCACTTTTGTTGGATCCGTGATGTCAAGTTATTGTTAGGTTTCAAATTTCATAATTTTTCGAATCAATATGTGAGCGTGGCAAAGGAAAACGCATTTGACCAGTTTTAGTTGATTTAATCGATTGGAAAATGGCCATTTTTCTAACGGTCTCAGAATTCGATGAAACTAGTTTTGTTAGGACCGTATCGTCAATACGAAGCTAGAAAATATTTTTTGGGAATTTTTAGAGTTAATATGTGGCCCCAGTAATTTGAAATGCACGTTTGAATTAAATATATATATATATATAGATTTACATTGTAAATTTAGCAGATACTGATCGTAACGGCCGAATTGGCTTGTGAAACATATCCCATTGTGTTCGGAATGGGGATAATTAGCTAGGGGCGACAGTCGATGGGTCTCGTTCCGAGGTCGAAATAAAAAGTCAACTTTTTTGAAATAAAAAAAATATAAACTAATACCCTCCCCTTTTCTCCCTCTCCTTCTCACTTCGTTCTGAATAAAAAAAAAGAAAAAGAAAAAAAAATGAGAAATCGCGATCGATCCTGGCACGCCGCCCTCCACTGTCCACCGCCGTTGCACCCATCCGACCGCCCCCGCCGCTGATGCTCCTCCGCCTCTGCTACCTCCATCTCCCTTCCTCTCGCGCTCCTCTCCCCTATCCGCAACTCCTTCAACCAAACCCTAGCCCCCCCTCGTTGACCACCTCCTCACGCCTCACCACCAGAACCGCGCCTAAGCTCGCCGCCAACTCAGATCCGAAGCCCCCCTCCAGCGACAGCCCCTCAACCTCCCCCTTCCTCTCTTCAAAATCCGACAGTAAAACCCCCTTCTAAAAAATCGCCGTGAGCTTCTCTTCTTTTCTCTTCCTTTTTGTTTATTCCTATATTTTATTTATTCATGAAGGACAATAAGAAATTGTGATTTTTATTTTTTGAATTAGAATATAAAGGTTCTTTTTTTTAGATAGGAGAGATTTTTTGTAAAGGAAAGGCGGGATTTTTAAAATATGAAAGCTTTGATTTTTAAAAATATAAAAGATTTCTAAAGTTAAAGAACAGATTTTTAATAGCACAAAGCTATAAATCTTATCGTTGAAAGAAAACATTGTGGGCAAGTTGAAATTATTTTTAAAAAAAGGTTAAAAATATAATTTTTACAATGTAAAGTATTTAAAATATGATTTTTATACTATAGAAAGAATAAAAATATAATTTTTAGAAAGTAAAATTATTAAAAATATGATTTTTATATTATAGAAGTATTAAAAGATATGATTTTTATAGTACGAAAAGAATAAAAATGCGATTTTTATATTATATAGTTAATAAAAATATTATCTTTATATATGTAGCGAAATAAAAATATAATTATTAATGAAGTAAAAATACGATTTTTACATATAAAAATATAATTTTTATATATAAAGAAGCATTGTAAAAATATATGAAATAAAAATATGATTTTTATTTATTGAAATGAAGCAATAAATAATTTTTATTATGAACAGCGTGAAAAGAACTGCATTGGAAAGATCCAGACAGCTCAGCAGTTCAAAAGTAAAGCACGGCGGAGTGGAACCCTCGGTGAGAATTCTCACTTTTGATTTTATTTTCTAGTTATATAAACATATACTAGGATGCAGACGGTGTTTAGTAGCACCCGACACCCGTCGTCCACAGACCTTGGACGGCTTGTATGCTTGTTTGTTTGATTTTGATGTGTAGTTGATTGTGTGATGTGAAATGAAATAAAATATTTATATAGTTGAAATAAAATATTTTATAGTGGAAAATATTTAATAGTTAAAAATAGAATTTTTAACGTATATATGAAATGAAATAGATTAATATGAACAAATCGAACAATTTGTTTATATACACATATTTGACTGATATTGATTGGGACGATAAATTTTACACATCGTCCAACTGCACAAATAAAATCTGTGTTTGATTGTTTGAAAACCCCACACGGGTATTGGGATGATATATGACATACACTAGTCCCAATAATTAGTTGTATGTCGATCGATTGATTGACAGGCTGTTATAAGCGTTGAATATTTATATTTGATGCTTATACAGTGTAGAATGCACTTTGGATGATGGTTGATTATTCGTCATTGTGGATATATACATGCGTTGTATGGAAATCCATAGAAATAAAATCTATGGTAATTGATTGGGCCTCATTCCAGTTTTAAAATAGAATATTTGAAGAGAACTATTTGAATAAAATATTTGAATAGAAATATTTGAAAAAGAAATATTTGAAATAGAATATTTGAAAATAGAAGTATATGAAGCCGTGTTGATTAGATTGATGCCATTTTGACGTGAACGATATTTATTTCGATTTTATTCATTTTATAATGAATATCGAAAGCGATTTCAAAATCTGATATTTTGAATAGAATTGAAATTCGAATTGAAATTGAATAGAAACGAATTCGAATTGAAATTGAATAGAAATGAATTCGAATTGAAATTGAATTGAATTGAAAATGAACTGAAATTGAATTAGAAATCAATTTGAATTGAAATCAGTTTGAAATGAATTTAAACCGAATTTATAAGGAAAAATTCAATTTTGATTTGAATTAGAAATGAAGTTGAAATTGTTTTGAAAACGAATTTAAAACGAATTATAAAAATACGTTTTAAAAGAAAATCGACGAAATATATATTATATATTATATATATAATATAATGGCCTGAATAGAACGCGCCGCGCTGCGGCAGTTCGCGAATTTCGACCATTGACTTCGAATGGACATTACGGAAGATCCGACCGTCGGATTCTCCTAAAACCGGAACCGTTGGCTTCGTATCAAAAAGAGCTTTCCAATGAATATTATAAATTTGAAATCTAACGGTTGGATTTGGAATTATGTCCAAATCAAATTTGGAAAAGGTCGCTGTAAGTGCAGTTCGATGGCCATTGGTGGAAATCGACTGTACGGGCCTTGATAAAATTATTAAAAATAGTAATAATTTGTGTAAAATCATAAGAAATGATTTGTGAAGAATCGGGATAAAAACTCCATATTTGAAAAGATAAAAATAGATTTTTATCGAAATGAACTAGTTTTTAACTAGAATTATAATTCTATTTATTTTTTTTCTAAATAAATAAATTGAATTTGAAAAGGGTTTTAAAAGTAACCAGAATTTCCAGTAATTGAATTGGAATGGATTTGAATCGAAATTGTCTTTGGAATATTTCAATGTTGGATTTCGTGATTATACAGATAGCGTTATGGAAATTTGAAAGATATATATATATATATATCGTTATTTCCAATACGATATCTGTTGGTCGTAGAATTTGATATTGAATATAAGCCGGTATATTTTCTATTCAGTGCCTTGTATTTAATATCAAATGTGATTTGGGTTTGTCGTGAATGGTGTCTTCATTAACACTGTTCTTAAGCCTAGTTGAGAAAAAGATTAAATCTTTTATTTAGATTTAATGAAGTGTCCCAATTAAATAATATTTAATTGGAATTGAATTGGTATTGATTTTTGGGTTTATCGTGAACAGTGTTTTAAATAACACTTGTTCTTCAACCCGATAATTAATAGAATGTGATTTTGGGTTGTCGTGAACGGTATCTTCAATAATACTGTTCTTAGACCCAACAGAGTTAAGAAAATCAGAAACTAACTGGAGGTTAGTCAAGTTGAATGGTTTCCTGTGTATTGATCTGATGTTGATTTCGGCCTTCGGGGTTAATACTCAGGGAATTGCTCGCTTGCTAATTTACGGTTAGGGACTGATTGAAATGTGATGTGATTTTGGGGTTTATCGTGAACCGTGTTTTAAATGACACTGATTCTTTAACCCAACTGAAGATTAAAACTAAGTGGAGTTTTAATGGATCTTTAATTAGATTGAAAAGATCGAGAATGGGGTATCACCAGTTTTACTCCAGGCGATAGTTAAATCTTTAATTAGATTTGAACGTGAAATGGTAATTGAATTTACCGATAACACCGTGGTGTTAGATATGAAGTATTACCAGTTTTACTTCATGGGATGAATAGGTTGGGATTGGGAAATTAAAACAAATGATTACTTCAGTAAGGTTCGTTAATCCCGACTAGTTTGGATAAACCAAAATTTGGTTTGAATTGATTTTCAAAGGATGATTAAAGAATAAATTTAAAGGAATTTATCTTTGATAAAATTAATGGGAATCTTTCCCTAAGAATGTGAAATTTAGATACTAACTGTAGGTTAGCTAAGCAGAACGGTTTCCTGGGTATTGATTTGATGTTGGTTTCGGCCTTCCGGGTTAATATTTGGGGAATTATTCTCTTGTTAATTTACGGTTAGTGACTGATGAATTGGAATGAGGCGTATGTTGTGTTTGTGTAACACTTGTTTATTATATACGCGAGTTATTCGGAAAGACCGGGTTTATCCCATTCCGAATAACTGATACGACGATAAGTCGAAGATGAAGACAGTGGTCGAAGAGCGGAGGTCTTCACGTCATTTGGATAATTACTGATGATCTTGATTGGGCCATACACCCAAGAGGAGGGAATCAGTTGGTGATCGTCCAGACGTACTTGGAGATCGATGGATATGCGAGGTACTAGGTGCCTCCTGTTTCATTCAGACCCAGAACGAACTTGTAAATGGATTGTGTGTCTGACATTGGATTTTAGTCTGTGTGATTGATTTCTATTAAATATATATCTGTTTGGTGGCGGAGAATTTATTCTCTTGCTTAACGCCTTTCTTTGAGAAGTACGAGCTCAGGGGTTATATATTGATGGATATCAAACGCATGGAGTGAATTGCCTGTGTGGCATGCCTAAGTGGCAATGTGAGCAAGGCTTCTATTGAAAAGCAGAGTCTTGTGGTTGACGGTCAAAGCACGGCCTTTGTGGCGTAGCTTTGTGTAGCGTTGATTCGCGAGCCTCACACCTCGGTTGTGAACCAAAAACGGGAGAGGACCTCTGGGAGGACATGCGTTTCTTTCTAGCTAGAAGTGGCGTCAGTGGTTTTACACGCCCTGAGGAGTTTGACTTATGTGGTTGTTGCTGTGCGACGCGCCTCGGATATATTGGTCGTTCTCGAACCGATGGAGTCATTCGTTGGCTCATTTACGCCCCATAGGGCGGGGAGACGTAGTGTTCAGGATTTCGTCTAATCCACATCGGTGGACCGGCCCTGTCGCTCCAAGGGTCGATGCGTTCTGTCCCTGAGACTCGGGCTAGACAGTCTCGAATCGGTAGAGGACGATCCCTAGCCTCGATTCATAGATGGAAATCCAATTTCCAAATACGTTAACTTTGCGGTTTTATTTGTAGAGCCTAGTATTGGCGACATGATATATGGTACCCATGCCGCCTATGGTTGATACTTATGATTTGAAGTTGTTTTATACACTATGCACTTATAATAGGATCAAATGATTTGTTTAAAACGTACTAAGCATGTTTGGCTATTATAAGGGAAAATCCTATCCCCCGGCTTGCGTTGCATTGTGTGATAGGACCTAGGTCATATAATAGCTTCATTTTTCCAAAAGCATTGCGATGTTTTGTTATATGCACTGGTATTCTTGGGAGGAAACCCGTTCCGTGTTATACGGCGTGGTCCCTTGATATATCTGATTTAAAGTAAAATTTTAAATAACTATTTTAGTTCTCACACCAGTCCCATGACTGACCTAGAGTTTATTGTTTTAACCTAAACTCTGGGTGCCCCTATTTTCCGCACGGGCAGCTAGTAGTTTTGGTTTTTGCAGATTTATATTCACAGGATCCTGGTACAACTGGAATGATATCCGGAAAGCTTTGTATCCGTATATCTCCTTCAGTTGTGTTTTGTATTATTTCCGTTGCGATGTATTTAAATGTAATTTAAATCTCTGATATTTCTGTGTAATATTTATTCATTTATACTCTGTATGTTCTTGTATCTGATGGAATTGTTGTAATTAACAATGAAATGTTCTTCCGTTTGCGTTCTTTTGTGTGTTGTTCTCAAAGTATCCGCTCTTTCCTTACCGGGGAAGTTACGGGTCCTTACAATTGGTATCAGAGCTTTGGTTTACAGAGCTCTAGAGAACAGGACACATTAGAACCATACGAAAGAATTCATCAGAAATTGGATTAGTAATATCCAATGGGAATGACTCGTTAGAGATGGGATCAGTGGTATCCTAGAACGAGTGTGAAGAGTAGTGTTTTGAAAAATAAAATTGAAAACAAGTTTTGTTTTGAAAATTTAATTCAACAATTAGTATTTGAATATTTATTTATATTGATTTGGACTATCAGGTATATAGAGATTTTAATATACGTCTGATCCACGTGTATTAGAAGCCTCCAATATACTGGATGGATATAGAGTCACACTCTAGTCGCCCGGAGATGATTCTGATGATTGTAGCTACATCATCAGAATTAGTATTCGAGTTTCGAAAGTGGGATTTCTATATATTTCCTATTGACTGGTGTGAGAACCAAAATTAAATAGGATATATTGTTGTGAATTGGCATCAAAAACGTGATTTTTGATTATATATCAAAGTTATAAATTTGAAAAGCTAATCAACTAATTGATTGATGGTTGTGTTGTTGATTATTGGTTGATTAATTAAAAGTTGAACCATATAGCAAAATTGAACCAAATAGTAGATTGTATTGAAAATTAGTCGCATTTGCTTGCATATACATGTACTTACATTGAACAGGTCATAGCTAAGAGGCTTGAGCAGAAGAATAAAATTGTTTGCCCGACAAATAGGTACATGTTTACCATAATTTACTGTTTTGTTTGGGTGATGATGATTTTATGAGACGATTGGCTAGCCGCTTGGCCTTTTCTTTTTCTTTTTGAGATCAGAGGGTCTATATGGCAATTTCAGGATTTTGTCGGTGCTCCCGGTGCAGGGGTGGTTATGGCGAAATTTTACGGAAATTTAGGGTGTTAGCCAAATTTTTGAAAAATTTGAAAAGTTCTTAGAAACTGAAAAGTTGAAGAACTTAAGCCGTAATGAAAATATGGAAAGTTGAGTTGATTAGTTAAACAACTTTCAGCTTAGTTCCTTTTCGGGGACGAAAAGTTTTAAGTGGGGGAGATTGTAATAACCCGGAAATCCGAGCTAATTTAAAAATTTTATTTTGGCAATTTTAGTGAATTTTGATTATTTAAAATAAATTATTTTAAATAATATCGACAAGAAATTTATATTGAATAGAATTCGAACGTATATATTATATAGATCGTCGTTAGAATATAAATATTTATTTTAAAATATAAAAGGAATTGAAAATGGCGCGGTAGTTCGATAATTCGATTTCAAATTTCAAATGAATGTATCAGGTGCAAAATAAACCGGATTTTAGCGAAACCAAAAATAATAAAATCTAATTGAGAATATCTTTCCAACGAATCCGAAAAATCAAGATTTCATAGCGGGAATCAAAAGTTATGGCTAAATGAATTTTCAGAATAGTCGCTATGGAATTCAGGCCCTTAAAAATGGAAATTTTGCAAACGACCTCGGTTTTCAACGAAACCACTTTTGTTGGATCCGTGATGTCAAGTTATTGTTAGGTTTCAAATTTCATAATTTTTTGAATCAATATGTGAGCGTGGCAAAGGAAAACGCGTTTGACCAGTTGTAGTTGATTTAATCGATTGGAAAATGGCCATTTTTCTAACGGTCTCAGAATTCGACGAAACTAGTTTTGTTAGGACCATATCGTCAATACGAAGCTAGAAAATATTTTTCGGGAATTTTTAGAGTTAGTATGTGGCCCCAGTAATTTGAAATGCACGTTTGAATTAAATATATATATAGATTTACATTGTAAATTTAGTAGATACTGATCGTAATGGCCGAATTGGCTTGCGAAACATATCCCATTGTGTTCGGAATAGGGATAATTAGCTAGGGGAGACAGTCGATGGGTCTCGTTCCGAGGTCGAAATAAAAAGTCAACTTTTTTGAAATAAAAAAATAATATATATAAACTAATACCCTCCCCTTTTCTCCCTCTCCCTCTCACTTTGTTCTGAATAAAAAAAAGAAAAAGAAAAAAAGGGGAAATCGCGATCGATCCTGGCACGCCGCCCTCCACTGTCCACCACCGTTGCTCCCATTCGACCGCCCCCGCCGCTGATGCTCCTTCGCCTCTCCTACCTCCATCTCCCTTCATCTCGCGCTCCTCTCCCCCTATCCGCAACTCCTTCAACCAAACCCTAGCCTCCCCTCGTTGACCACCTCCTCGCGCCTCACCACCAGAACCGCGCCTAAGCTCGCCGCCAACTCAGATCCGAAGCCCCCCCCAGCGACAGCCCCTCAACCTCCCCCTTCCTCTCTTCAAAATCCGACAGTAAACCCACTTCTAAAAAATCGCTGTGAGCTTCTCTTCTTTTGTCTTCCTTTTTGTTTATTCCTATATTTTATTTATTCATGAAGGACAATAAGAAATTGTGATTTTTATTTTTTGAATTAGAATAGAAAGGTTCTTTTTTTAGATAGGAGAGATTTTTTGTAAAGGAAAGACGGGATTTTTAAAATATGAAAGCTTTGATTTTTAAAAATATAAAAGATTTCTAAAGTTAAAGAACAGATTTTTAATAGCACAAAGCTATAATTCTTATCGTTGAAAGAAAACATTGTGGGCAAGTTGAAATTATTTTTAAAAGAAGGTTAAAAATATAATTTTTATAAAGTAAAGTATTTAAAATATGATTTTTGTACTATAGAAAGAATAAAAATATAATTTTTTTAAAGTAAAAGTATTATAAATATGATTTTTATATTATAGAAGTATTTAAAGATATGATTTTTATAGTATGGGAAGAATAAAAATGTGATTTTTATATTATATAGTTAATAAAAATATTATCTTTATATATGTAGCGAAATAAAAATATAATTTTAATGAAGTAAAAATACGATTTTTACATATAAAAATATAATTTTTATATATAAAGAAGCGTTGTAAAAATATATGAAATAAAAATATGATTTTTATTTATTGAAATGAAGCAATAAAAATATAATTTTTATTATGAACAGCGTGAAAAGAACAGCATTGGAAAGATCCAGACAGCTCGGCAGTTCAAAAGTAAAGCACGGCGGAGTGGAACCCTCGGTGAGAACTTCTCACTTTTGATTTTATTTTCTAGTTATATAAACATATACTAGGATGTAGACGGGGTTTAGTAGCACCTGACACCCGTCGTCCACAGACCATGGACGGCTTGTATGCTTGTTTGTTTGATTTTGATGTGTAGTTGATTGTGTGACGTGATGTGAAATGAAATAAAATATTTATATAGTTGAAATAAAATATTTTATAGTGGAAAATATTTAATAGTTAAAAATAGAATTTTTAACGTATATATGAAATGAAATAGATTAATATGAACAAATCGAACGATTTGTTTATATACACATATTTGACTGATATTGATTGGGATGATAAATTTTACACATCGCCCAACTACACAAATAAAATCTGTGTTTGATTGTTTGAAAACCCCACACGGGTATTGGGATGATATATGACATACACTAGTCCCAATAATTAGCTGTATGTCGATCGATTGATTGACAGGCTGTTATAAGCGTTGAATATTTATATTTGATGCTTATACAGTGTAGAATGCACTTTGGATGATGGTTGATTATTCGTCATTGTGGATATATACATGCGTTGTATGGAAATCCATAGAAATAAAATCTATGGTAATTGATTTGGCCTCATTCCAGTTTTGAAATAGAATATTTGAAGAGAACTATTTGAATAAAATATTTGAATAGAAATATTTGAAAAAGAAATATTTGAAATAGAATATTTGAAAATAGAGGTATATGAAGCCGTGTTGATTAGATTGACGCCATTTTGACATGAACGATATTTATATCGATTTTATTCATTTTATAATGAATATCGAAAGTGATTTCAAAATTTGATATTTGAATAGAATTGAAATTCGAATTAAAATTGAATAGAAATGAATTCGAATTGAAACTGAATAGAAATGAATTCGAATTGAAATTGAATTGAAAACGAATTGAAATTGAATTAGAAATCAATTTGAATTGAAATCAGTTTGAAATGAATTTAAAACGAATTTATAAGGAAAAATTCAATTTTGATTTGAATTAGAAATGAAGTTGAAATCGTTTTGAAAACGAATTTAAAACGAATTATAAAAATACGTTTTAAAAGGAAATCGACGAAATATATATATTATATATATAATATAATGGCCTGAATAGAACTCGCCGCGCTGCGGCAGTTCGCGAATTTCGACCATTGACTTCGACTGCACATTACGGAAGATCCGACCGTCGGATTCTCCTAAAACCGGAACCGTTGTGTTCGTATCGAAAAGAGCTTTCCAATGAATATTAGAAATTTGAAATCTAACGGTTGGATTTGGAATTATGTCCAAATCAAATTTGGAAAAGGTCGCTGTAAGTGCAGTTTGATGGCAATTGGTGGAAATCGACTGTACGGGCCTTGATAAAATTATTAAAAATAGTAATAATTTGTGTAGAATCATAAGAAATGATTTGTGAAGAATCGGGATGAAAAACTCCATATTTGAAAAGATAAAAATAGATTTCTATCGAAATGAACTAGTTTTGAACTAGAATTATAATTCTATTTATTTTTTTTCTAAATAAATAAATTGAATTTGAAAAGGGTTTTAAAAGTAACCAGAATTTCCAGTAATTGAATTGGAATGGATTTGAATCGAAATTGTCTTTGGAATATTTCGATGTTGGATTTCGTGATTATACAGATAGCGTTATGGAAATTTGAAAGATATATATATATATCGTTATTTCCAATACGATATCTGTTGGTCGTAGAATTTGATATTGAATATAAGCCGGTATATTTTCTATTCAGAGCCTTGTATTTAATATCAAATGTGATTTGGGTTTGTCGTGAATGGTGTCTTCATTAACACTGTTCTTAAGCCTAGTTGAGAAAAAGATTAAATCTTTTATTTAGATTTAATGAAGTGTACAAATTAAATAATATTTAATTGGAATTGAATTGGTATTGATTTTTGGGTTTATCGTGAACAGTGTTTTAAATAACACTTGTTCTTCAACCCGATAATTAATAGAATGTGATTTTGGGTTGTCGTGAACGGTATCTTCAATAATACTGTTCTTAGACCCAACAGAGTTAAGAAAATCAGAAACTAACTGGAGGTTAGTCAAGTTGAATGGTTTCCTGTGTATTGATCTGATGTTGATTTCAGCCTTCGGGGTTAATACTTAGGGAATTGCTCGCTTGCTAATTTACGGTTAGGGACTGATTGAAATGTGATGTGATTTTGGGGTTTATCGTGAACCATGTTTTAAATGACACTGATTCTTTAACCCAATTGAAGATTAAAACTAAGTGGAGTTTTAATGAATCTTTAATTAGATTGAAAAGATCGAGAATGGGGTATCACCAGTTTTACTCCAGGCGATAGTTAAATCTTTAATTAGATTTGAACGTGAAATGGTAATTGAATTTACCGATAACACCGTGGTGTTAGATATGAAGTATTACCAGTTTTACTTCATGGGATGAATAGGTTAGGATTGGGAAATTAAAACAAATGATTACTTCGGTAAGGTTCGTTAATCCCGACTAGTTTGGATAAACCAAAATTTGGTTTGAATTGATTTTCAAAGGATGATTAAAGAATAAATTTAAAGGAATTTATCTTTGTTAAAATTAATGGGAATCTTTCCCTAAGAATGTGAAATTTAGAAACTAACTGTAGGTTAGCTAAGCAGAACGGTTTCCTGGGTATTGATTTGATGTTGGTTTCGGCCTTCGGGGTTAATATTTGGGGAATTATTCTCTTGCTAATTTACGGTTAGTGAATGATGAATTGGAATGAGGCGTATGTTGTGTTTGTGTAACACTTGTTTATTATACACGCGAGTTATTATGAAAGACCGGGTTTACCCCATTCCGAATAACTGATACGACGATAAGTCGAAGATGAAGACGGTGGTCGAAGATCGGAGGTCTTCACGTCGTTTGGATAATTACTGATGATCTTGATTGGGCCGTTCACCCAATAGGAGGGATCAGTTGGTGATCGTCCAGACGTACTTGGAGATCGATGGATATGCGGGGTACTAGGTGCCTCTCGTTTCGTTCAGACCCAGAACGAACTTGTAAATGGACTGTGTGTCTGACATTGGATTTTAGTCTGTGTGATTGATTTCTATTAAATATATATCTGTTTGGTGGCGGAGAATTTATTCTCTTGCTTAACGCCCTTCTCTGAGACGTACGAGCTCAGGGATTATATATTGATGGATATCAAACGCATGGAGTGAATTGCCTGTGTGGCATGCCTAAGTGGCAATGTGAGCAAGGCTTCTGTTGAAAAGCAGAATCTTGTGGTTGACGATCAAAGCACGGCCTTTGTGGCGTAACTTTGTGTAGCGTTGATTCGCGAGCCTCACACCTCGGTTGTGAACCAAAAACGGGAGAGGACCTCACGGAGGACATGCGTTTCTTTCTAGCTAGAAGTGGCGTCAGTGGTTTTACACGCCCTGACGAGTTTGACTTATGTGGTTGTTGCTGTGCGAGGCGCCTCAGATATATAGGTCGTTCTCGAACCGATGGAGTCATTCGTTGGCTCATTTACGCCCCATAGGGCGGGGAGACGTAGTGTTCAGGATTTCATCTAATCCACATCGGTGGACCGGCCCTGTCGCTCCAAGGGTCGATGCGTTCTGTCCCTGAGACTCGGGCTAGACAGTCTCGAATTGGTAGAGGACGATCCCTAGCCTCGGTTCATAGATGGAAATCCAATTTCCAAATACGTTGACTTTGCGGTTTAATTTGTAGAGCCTAGTATTGGCGACATGATATATGGTACCCATGCCGCCTATGATTGATACTTATGATTTGAAGTTGTTTTATACACTATGCACTTATAATAGTATCAAATGATTTGTTTAAAACGTACTAAGCATGTTTGGCTATTATAAGGGAAAACCCTATCCCCCGGCTTGTGTTGCATTGTGTGATAGGACCTGGGTCTTATAATAGCTTCATTTTTCCAAAATCATTGCGCTGTTTTGTTATATGCACTGGTATTCTTAGGAGGAAACCCGTTCCGTGTTATACGGCGTGGTCCCTTGATATATCTGATTTAAAGTAAAATTTTGAATAATTGTTTTAGTTCTCACACCAGTCCCATGACTGACCTAGAGTTTATTGTTTTAACCTAAACTATGGGTGCCCCTATTTTCCGCACGGACAGCTAATTGTTTGGTTTTTGCAGATTTATATTCACAGGATCCTGGTACAACTGGAATGATATCCGGAAAGCTTTGTATCCGTATATCTCCTTCAGTTGTGTTTTGTATTATTTCCGCTGCGATGTATTTAAATGTAATTTAAATCTCTGATATTTCTATATAATATTTATTCATTTATACTCTGTATGTTCTTGTATCTGATGGAATTGTATAATTAACAATGAAATGTTCTTCCGTTTGCGTTCTTTGGTGTGTTGTTCTCAAAGTATCCGCTCTTTCCTTACCGGGGAAGTTACGGGTCCTTACAAAACCTTATTAGATAAAACAAAGGAGTAATAAAAATGATATGTTATCGTTTGAAATAACTCTAAAGTAGTAGTGATAAACTAACAACACTTAGTCTACAAAACGAGTTATATAATGTTAGGTCTAAGCCTTTTTCAACAAATGAATCAATTAAATTTTTGAATACAATTAAGGCAGCGATAAGAATGCTTTATAGTTAAAATGAAGTACAAAAATCATGTAAATTTGTAACAACCAGCTATTTCCATCCACTTAAGTCGATAATAAAACCAACTCAAATCTTTTTAACAACAGATTGTTATTGCTACTGGGTTAAGTATAAAATCATCACATATAAATTATAGACATAGAAAAAATTGAATATTCCACGACAGAATAAATAAAATATAATAACGTTTCATAAAGCTATTAAATACAAAATCTCAAAACTATTACATAATATCATAGTTACAGAATCAAATACAGCAGAAGTCTAAATGCAATGGATTTCAAATACATAAGGAAATAATTAATTTAAATAGATAGAGATAAGGCCTTCAGCAAGTCTCCAGCTTCGAAAGGTGAAATTTCAATATTGTGATGTTTGGTCTGACCCAAGCATAAATTAAAACAAAACACTCGAGTCAGAAGTAACATTCTCATATAAGTGATTAAACTCAGATAAAATATTCCAAGAAATGCACCGATAACTTAAAGGGTGTTTGGAATTCTCATTCTCTAAGGATTCATGGAACTATATACATATAATACAATACAATTATAATAGCGCCTACGGTAATTATACTATTGAAAGTTGCGTAAGCGGGATTACGATTATTACCTTCACACTATTTATAATACCATAGTCTATAAGGATACTATAAATTTCACTTTAAATTAGTGGTTATCAAAGGGCACTTCATAAGTACGATATAAAACAAAATCGTAGTGGGCTCTACCAATTACATGTCCAGACAGATGGCAACGCATAGCCGTAACTATCGCCCACGTCGGAAGTCACTCTCATATTCAAGAGGCCCCAATCAATCACAAAGTAATAGATATGGTATCGAAGAAGTATGTCTGATAGGAGTAGCTAATTCAGTTGGACATGTTATAGCTCCTGTTTTAGTCATTTTAATTAAGATCTGAAGGTCAAGGCTAACCATCATCGTTTCTTACTTCATTCTAGATTCTCCGTCACAAACACAATTGTTTAAGTGGTTCCCTGTATTAACAAGGAGTGTGCCAATATCTAATCTCAATCTCTTTAACAACCAAACTCTTATTTCACACCGTGGCCAATTATATTTGAAATCATATTTGAAATGTCATAGTCATTTAACTTTAAATATTGATTTTATATTTAAACAACTAAGTTCAAATATTTCAATGTCATAAATCATATTTAACTCAATTCATTATTTGACTAAGTTGAAAAATTTAGATCTATATTTACAAAATAGTTCATTAACAAAATTACATTTTGATTTCAAATGTCTATATCACAAATATCGTTATTCAAAATTTTTATATTTAAACATTCTAGATTTAACAGCTCGGACTAGAAATAGACTTCCATTTAAATAGTTAACACAATATAAAACAGTTAAATTTAAACGAAATCTAAAAATTAATTTGATTTAAAATAATTATAAAATATATAATAGTTAAATTTAGGACAAAATAATATAATTAAAATATTAGTTATATAATGTATAATAATTAAGTTTAATATATAAAATAGTTATAAGTAATAGTTAAAATAATATAATTAAAATAAATTATTGTAAAATAATACACAATTTTCAAATAATAACAGTCCAATCCTAATTACATACCGTAAATTTAGACTTATTATTAATTCAGACTTAAAAATTTCAGTTTAAATCAAATTAAAATTTAATAAGTATATTCTTAATTTCAATTTATTTCAAAACCGTATTCAAGTTGGGCCATGTGATTCTATTACTTAAATCAAATTCTTCAAATTTCAAATTTATTTGTAAATCACATCTCAATAATTTGATAGCAATTAAATCTCAACTTATAAATTTAATCAATTCCAAATTACATAACTTCAATTATATCCTAGTTCTCTAAACTTCAACTTAATAACTTTATATCAAATTAATTTCTTAGGTTTTTGCATCATATCAAATAAATCTTATTTCTTTCAAATCATCAAAACAAATTAAGTTACGAATTCACTCTTGACTTATCTTCTAAACTTTCTTAATTAAAGTATTTAGAAAATTCTATATTATATATTAAATTAAAATTTTAAAATAATATTTAAACTATTAAAATATTTATTAAATTACATATTAGGTATATTTTTACTAAATTAAATTATTTAAAATTACATATATTTAAAACTAGGTAATATTATAAAAAATTTAAATTTTATAATACATATTAACTTATAAATTAAAACTTTAAAACATAAAATTTATTTTAATAAAATCTTAACTAAAAATATAAAATAAATTTATCAAACCAAAATGTACTTTATAAATTTTGAGAAACAAATAAAATAGACCATAAATGTATGTATAAATTTTTCTACTGAGGTCAAATGAAATGGGTATATATCATTTCAATCCATTAAAATTCAATCTTCAAGTATGTATCATTTCCATCCACATCCCAATGAATGCGGTTTCTATTTCCTAAATCTATACAATCGTTTGGGTATGTATATCATTTCAACCCAAAGTAATTTTCCTAATCTACAGGAAATAGCAATGTGAGAACAAAATAAATATAACATTACATATATGATGCATGGATCAGAATATGTCATACAACCAAATTCACTTGCAAATAATTTATGTCATATAGGTCATAAGTGTGCGTGTCACATGTGCACAAATTCATAATAGATAATCGAGGTTTCTAGAGACATCCTAACATTTCAAGAAAAATTTCAAGAGGTGTCGATTCAATAAAAAAATGTTAATCGTGAGCGAGAAATTTCTCACCTTCCGCGGAAAAGATAAGATTGTTATGCTAACACTGAATACATAAAACCATCTCAAGTAATTTAAAGAAAGAGAGCAGAGAGTTTTCGCTAGGGAAGATGGGTTTATGTTTTGACAAAATTTATAAAAAAAACCAAAATTTGATAATTTGGATACCAATTTTTAAACCCTTTAACCAATGAA
Organism: Allium sativum; assembly: GCA_030737875.1. NCBI lineage: Eukaryota > Viridiplantae > Streptophyta > Magnoliopsida > Asparagales > Amaryllidaceae > Allium > Allium sativum. The sequence continues at coordinate 798,689,939 of CM060919.1, forward strand.
ATTGAAAAGTGACCAACGGTAAAGTTCTTGCAAATTCTCTTCTCTTTAATTAAAAAAACCTATATTTCAATAAATTTCGAGGGAGATAAGACTAAAATAGTGACATACATTTGTGAATCATAAAATCTAGGTCTGAAAGATTCTTGTTTTTTATATAATAAAACAAAAATTTGAGAAAGTGGTAAACATGAAAATTGTAGCTAGCTCAATTATAATGAATTTGGATAAAAAAAAAATGGAGTTTCTAACAGGAAGTTTGGGTCATGGAAAGACCAGGATAAAATTTATAAAAGATCTAAAAGAGGGAAAGCGAATTTGGCCTTGTCTTTTAGGGTTCAGTCAAGGCAAGGGTGGTTTGCAGTGGGGCTCAGATGTGGTCTAGGTCAGATCAGAGGGGTGGTGGCTGCTAGTTGTGGTGGTGCAGTCCAAGGTGGTGGTGACTTGGGTCAAAAGAAGAGAGAAGGGTAAGTTTCTTTTAAAGAGGAAAGAGAGGTTTGGATCTAGGGTTTTGAGAGGAGATTGGTGGAACTAGGAGGCCGACCTATCGATGGAAGTGGAAGGTCGGAATGGCAATTCAGGCTAGTTGGTGTTGAAGATGATCCCTAGGGAGGATGAAGGCAACAAATAAGAGAGGAGGTGGTAGGTATGGATGCCTGTTTTGTCTAGGTTTTGATATTAAAGAATTTAGAGAGAGGGTTAGAGATTTAGGAATTTGTTTTTATTTGTGAATCTAGAGAGAGAGGTGGGCTAGGGAAATTTTAAGGAGTTTACAAAGAAGAAGAGAAGAAGAGAAGGAGAGAAAAATGCACATGATTTACTTTTTTCTGAGAGATTTCTCTTTCGAGAAGTCTTTTCAGATTATTAACCTACAAACTTTAGGGAATTGAGTTTAAATGGATCACAAGCCCCAGAAAAATCAAAACACAAAAGAAAACTCTGTGCAATAGCGAAGAAGAGTAAGGAAAAATAAGGCAAACACAAACACCATCTAGTTTGTGTATTTTTGTAGAGAAGAAACGTAAATTTTTTGGCAGACAAAAAATAAATTTTGACGAATGGAAAAGTGGGAACCATCTAAAAATTCATATTAGAATCTAAAAAAAAATGTATAATTTCGAATTTCCAAAACTTTTTTAAATTTCAAATCAAATTTAAGTTTTGGCCAACTTAATAAATACAGAGATTTCAGAATTTTCTTATTTTGCTAAACTTGATCAAATGTTTTACTCAACATTACAAGTTTATTATTTTTACTCAACATTACAAGTGTATTTAAATTTAAATTTATTCAGGAATAAAATTCATTCAAAATAAATTAAATTTTAATCTTTTTAATTCAAATTTCAGCTAAAACATTAATTTAAAATCATTAAAATTTTAAGTCGTTATAATCTCCCCTAGCCAAACTTTTTTGTCCCCGAAAAGGAATGAGGCAAAAAAATAGAAATAAAGTGATTTAATATATTTAAAATCAAGTTATGCACGTTCATCAACTTACTCAATTTAATTTATACATAGGAAGATGTTTTATATCCATCTTAAATATTTCGTAGATATTTTCAAAATAGTTTTAAGCATAAACTCGACGTCTCAACTAATACTATATATCATCTCACTTTCGAAACCTATAAATAAATGCTAATGTTTTCGCAGTCGTCATCAAAATCATTTTCAAGAGACTAAAGTAAGTTTCTATATTTATTCTAGCACTTCTAGGATTTAGCACTTATGTTGCTTAGACGGATACCCAAAATCAATAAACACCTAATAGTCTAATCTTAACATCAAAGAAAATACTCAGAACTTTTTTAATAAAATATGAAATATGCAAACTTTCCAAATAATATATTATAAATAATACATTTCAAATCATTTATTTGTTATAAATTTCAAATAGAAAAAAAATTATATCTCTCCCTACTCATTTAATTGTCAAATTTTAACCTTTATCTTTTATCATATGTAACTAACTTAAAAAAATTCAAATATAAATCAAATAATATTCCAAAATAAATTTTATATGTGGTTTCATAACATACATTAACACTTACTTAAGTTACGTTTGTTTAATTACATTCATACTTAAATCCATAATAAAGTATACACTATAATTCTATTTTAATTAAGTTCTTAAGTCTTAATTACCATTAAGAATACTAATTAAGCTCTTATTCATATCAGTATACAAATCTACTTCATGTTTGATCTATGTAACACCCCACACCCGCTACGGACACTCACTAAGGGAATGCCATAGCATCGGTGGTGTAATAACCCGAAAATCTGGGCCAGTTTAAAATTTTTATTTTGGCAATTTTAGCGAATTTTGAACATTTAAAATGAATTATTTTAAATAATATCGACGAGAAACTTATTTTGAATATAAATCGAACGTATATATTATATACGCGTCGTCGTTAGAATATAAATAATTATATATAATTATAAAAGGAAATGAAAATGGCGCGGTAGTTCGATAATTCGATTTCAAACTTCAATTGAATGTACCGGGTGCAAAACAATCCGGATTTTAGTGAAACCAAAAACATTAGGATCTAATTGTGAATATCTTTCCAACGAATCCGAAAAATTGAAATTTCATAGCGGGAATCAAAAGATATGTCCAGTTGAAAATTCTGAATAGTCGCTATGGAATTCAGGCCCTTAAAAATAGACATTTTGCAAATGACTTCGGATTTCGACGAAACCAGTTTTGTTGGGTCCGTGATGTAAAGTTATTGCTAGGTTTCAAATTTCATAATTTTTCGAATCAATATGTGAGCGTGGCAATGGAAAACGCGTTTGACCAGTTTCAGTTGATTTTAATCGACTGGAAATTGGCCATTTTTCCAACGGTCTCAGAATTCGACGAAACAAGTTTTGTTAGGACCGTATCTTCAATACGAAGCTAGAAAATATTTTTCTGGAATTTTTCTAGTTAGTATGTGACCCCGGTAATTTGAAATGTACGTTTAAAATTCAGTATAGCAATTTAAATGTAAATTCAACGGAAACTGATTCAAACGATCGAATCAGCCTACGATACATATCCCATTGTGTTCGGAATGGGGGTAAAACGCTATGGACGACAGGCGGTGGGCCTCGTTTAGAGGTCGTATGAAAAAGTCAACCTTCATGGATTTAAAAATTAAAAATAAATAAAATAATATAAACATTTACATAACCCCCCCTCTTCTTTCTCTTCCCCGAATCAGATAAAAAAAAAAAGAGAAGAGAAAGGGCGACGCGGGAGGAGCCGCCGCCCCTCCCCGATGAACCGCCGCCGCCCCAGGTGGGGCGCCACCTCTGCCGCCGCCTCCCTCCCTTCTTCTTCCTCCCTCTCTCGCCTCCATCTCCTCTCGTTCTGCGTGAAGCCGCCCCCCCTAGAACCTTGAGCCACCAAAACCGCCGCCTGCTGGAGGAGCCACCACCACCAGCGAACAAGAAAGCCCCCCTCCGCTCCTCCTTAAAGCAATGTAAGCCCTTCCATTTATTTTGTTTTGTTTAATTAATTTTAGCAATTAAAAATCTGAAATTTTATATTGAAGGAGGATGAAAATATAATCTTTTATATTGTAAAAAGATAAAAATATAATTTTTACATGATAGGAATATTAAAAATAGAATCTTTATATGTGCAGCAAAATAAAGATTGACTTTTATAAAAAAAACGTGATTTTTTAAAATATAAAAGAAGTGATTTTTTTTAAACTAAAAAAGATTAGATTTTTAGATTTGAAAAGACGATATTTTGAGATGAGCAGTGAAGTAAAAATATGATTTTTACTTCGATAAAAATGAAATCTTTATATTTGAAAAATGAAATCTTTATATTTGAAAAACGAAATCTTTATATTTGAAAAGGCGAAATCTTTATATTTGAAAAGGCGAAATCTTTATATTTGAAAAGGCGAAATCTTTATATTTAAAAAGGGCGAAATCTTTATATAGTATCAAAGTAAAAATTCGATTTTTATATATTGAATAGCATAGTAAAAATTCAATTTTTAAATATATGAAGTGATTATAAAAATATGATTTTTAAACTGAAAGTGAACAAATAAAAATGTGATTTTTATATATGTAGTGGCTACGGGCAACGAAGATGACAAAGATGTGATAACGATGAAGATTTCTATAAAAGAAGTGTCGTGAAGTTGGATAGCTATCGGTGAGAATTTCTCACTCTTCAATTTCTTTTCTAGTTATATATATATATACTAGGATGCAGACGGTGTTTAGTAGCACCCGACACAATCGTCCACAGACCATGGACTTGTTTGTTTGGTTGCATAAATTAGTTAGATGATTTGATTTGAATTTGGTTGTTTGTTGAATTTGATTGATGTGTGAATGGCGTGGGCCTTCACTAGACCGGGGATAAGGCTAGGCCTTGTCCCGTTTCTAGTATCGTGTCGTTATGCCGCCGAAATTTTCTAAAATATGTTAGAAAAATAAAATTATCATTTTATTTAAAGAATGAACCGAATAGAAATTCATGTGTTGAAATAAAATATTTTATCGTTAAAAATATAATTTTTAACGTGGAAGTGAATAAAATAAAATATTCATTTACAAACCGGACGGTTTGCTTATGTACACCTATTTGAAGGACATTGATTGGGACGATAAATTTTACACATCGCCCAACTGCACAAATAAAATCTGTGTTTGATTGTTTGAAACCCCACACGGGTGTTGGGATGAAAGTTGGAAGTTCACTCATCCTGATTGATTAAATATGTCGATCGATTGATTGACAGGCTGTTATAAGCGTAAGATATCTATATTTTATGCTTATACAGTGTAGTGCACTTTGGTTGATGGTTGATTATTTTTCAATGCTATTATATACATGTGTTGTATGGAATCCATATAATCAACATTATATGGTGATTGATTGGGCCTCATTCCAATCGGGAAAATAAGGAATATTATAAAAGAAAATTCATGTGTTGAATATAAAAATAGTCATGTGTTGACGATGTTCATGTGTTGAGTGAAATATTTTATACAATGAAATTTACATCTTTATCATATTTAAAATTAGAACTACTTTACGGTTGAAGTCTAATTGAAAATCAAACGATAGATACCATAGTTTTATAAAATATTTTACATAACAAAAATAGTGATGTGTTGACAGTACTCATGTGTTGAGATTAGTCGGGTGTTGGACGAAATATAAATTCATGTGTTGAATAGAATAAATATTCATTTGTTGAATAGAATAACGGATTTATTGAAATATATAAAGCCGTGTTGATTAGAGTTGCGCTATTTTGACGTGAACGATATTTATATCGATTATATTCGTTTTTATAATGAATATAGAAAAGAAGTGATTTCAAAATATAACGTTTTGAAAATATTATCATTTATATAGTAATGAAATGAAATATCCAATTTTGATTTGAAATTGAATATAGAGTTGAAATGGTTTTGAAAACGAAGTTAAAACGATTTATAAAATACGTTTTAAAAAGGAAATCGACGAAATATATATAATATATATATATATATTATATATATAATGGCCTGAATAGAACGCGCCGCGCCGCGGCAGTTCGTGAATTTAGACCATTGACTTCGAATCGACGTTACGGGAGATCCGACCGTCGGATTCTCCTAAATCCGGAACCGTTGGGTTCGTATCGAAAAGAGCTTTCCAATGAATATTAGAAATTTGAAATCTAACGGTTGGATTTGGAATTATGTCCAAATCAAATTTGGAAAAAGTCGCTGTAAGTGCAGTTCGATGGCCGTTGATGGAAATCGACTGTACGGGCCTTGATAAAATTATTAAAAATATCTATAATTTGTGTAAAATCATAAGAAATGATTTGGGAAGAATTGGGCTGAAGAATTCCACATTTGAAAAGATAAAAATAGGTTTTTATCGAAATGAACTAGTTTTGAACTAGAATTAAAATCAATTTATTTTTGAAATAAATAAATTGAATTTGAAAGTGATTTTAAAAATAATCAGTATTCCCAATACGTGAGTTGGACTGGAGTTGAATCGAAATTATCTTCGGAATATTTCGATGTTGGATTTCGTGACTATACAGATATTGTTATGGGAATTTGAAAGATATATTTTATATCGTTATTTCCAATACGATATTCGTTGGTTTCAGAATTTGATATTGAATATAAGCCGGTATATTTTCTATTCAGAGCCTTGTATTTAATATCAAATGTGATTTGGGTTTATCGTGAATCGTGTTTTAGATGACATTGGTTCTTTAACCCAGTTAAAGGCAAGATGTTGATTTTTGAAAAGATTAAAACTAAGTGGAGTTTTAATGAATCTTTAATTAGATTAAAAATGTGAATTGATAATTTAAATTATCAAATCTGAAAGGTGATCGAGAATGGGGTACCACCAGTTTTGCTCCAAAGCGATAGTTAAATCTTTAATTAGATTTGAACGTGAAATGGTAATTAATTTTACCGATAACACCGTGGTGTTAGGAATGGAGTATCACCAGTTTTGCTCCATGGGATATATAGGTTGGGATTGGGAAATAAAATAAATAATTACTTCGGTGTGGTTCGCTAATCCCGACTAGTTTGAAACGATATCCAAATGAAGATTATAGGATAAATTTAGAAGAATTTATCTTGGATAAAATTAATGGGAACATTTCCCTAAGAATGTGATTTTGTGAATAAAAGAATATTCTGAATTGGAATGAGGCGTTTGTTGTGTTTGTGTAACATTTGTTTATCATATACGTGGGTTATTCAGAAAGGTCGGGTTTATACCCATTCTGAATAACCGATTCGACGAGATGTCGAAGATGAATACGGTGGTTGAAGACCGGAAGTCTTCACATCGTTTGGGTGATTACTGATGATCTTGATTGGGCTGTACACCCAAGATGAGGGAAACAGTTGGTGATCGTCCAGACGTACTTGGAGATGGATGGATATGCGAGGAAAGTGCCTCCGGTTTCGTTCAGACCCAGAACGAACTTGTAAATGGATTGTGTGTCTGACATTGGATTTTATTCTGTGTTGATTGATCTCTATTAAATATACATCTGTTTGGCGGCGGAGAATTTATTCTCTTGCTTAACGCCCTTCTCTGAGACATACGAGCTCAGAGGTTGTATATCGATGGACATCAGTCGCATGGAGTGAATTGCCAGTGTGGCACGCGTAAGTGGCAATTGATCAAGGCTTCTGTTGAAAAGCAAAGTCTTGTGGTTGATGATCAAAGCACGGCCTGTGTGGCGCAGCTTTGTGTATAACGTGAATTCGCGAGCCTCACACCTCGGTATGAGTCAAAAACAGGATAGTGACTGCAGGGAGAGCACGACGTTTCTTTCTAGCTAGGGTGGTGTCAGTGACCTACCAGCCCTGACATTTATATACTTTTCACCTGTGTGGTTGTTGGATACGAGGCGCCTCGGATATAGGTCTGTAAGGACCGGGAAACGTGTGTTCAGGAATAACTAATCCTCAAAAGTAAGAGAGGACCGGCCCTGAAGATCCAAGGATCATAGTGGGGTCCTGAGACATTTGCTAGAGTGTCTCGAATCGGAGAGGAGCTTGCCCCTTGCTTCGACTCATGACGGAAATCCAATTTCCAATACGTGATATTGCGGTTTTAATTGTAGAACTAGTATGGCGACATGATATATGGTACCCATGCCGTCTATGATTGATATTTATGATTGAATTGTTTTGACACTATACACTTATTATAGTATCAGATAATCTGTTTTAAACGTATCAAGCATGCTTTGGCTGTTATAAGGGAAAACCCTATCCTCCGGCTTGCGTTGCATTGTGTGATGGGACCTGGGTCTTATAACAGCTTCATTTTTCTTTATTTAGCATTGCGCTGTTTGTTCTATGCACTAGTATTCTTGGGAGGAAACCCGTTCCGTGTTATACGGCGTGGTCCCTTGAATTACTATCTTTTAAAGCAAAGTTTTAAATAACTGTTTTAGTTCTCACACCAGTCACATGGCTGACCTGGAGTTTATTGTTTTAACCTAAACTCTGGGTGCCCCTATTTTCCGCACGGGCAGCTAGTAGTTTTGGTTTTGCAGATTTATATTCACAGGGTCCTGATTTACAGCTGGAACGATGCTCGGAAAGCTCTGTATCCGTGTATCACTTCTAGTTGTGATTTTGTATTATTTTCCGCTGCTATGTAATTTATTGTAATCTCTGATATTTATCGAATGTAATTTATTCACTTATACTCTGTATATTCTTGTATCTGATGGAATTGTTGTAATAACAATGAAATGTTCTCCCGTCTGCGTTCCAATTTGTCGTGTTCTCAAAACGAATAGGGGTTTCGAACGGTCTAGACCGGTTTAACGACTGATTCAGATCGAGCGAAATTCCTTGCCGTTACAGTGGTATCAGAGCTTTGGTTTACAGAGCTCGAGAACAAGACACATTAGAACCATACGAAAGAATTCATCAGATATTGGATTAGCAATATCCAATTAGAATGACTCGTTAGAGATAGGATCAGTAGTATCCTAGAACGAGTGTGAAGAGTATATTTTTCAAATTAAAACAATTTTGTTTTGAAAATTTAAACCATTTTAAACGTATTTGATTATTTATTTATTTTGAATATGGACAATCGAGTATATAAAGGTTTCGCGTATACGCGTCATGAACGTATATTCGAAGTTTTAATATACTGGATAGATATAGGATCATACTCTAGTGGCCCGAAGATGATTCTGATGATTGACTAGTTGTCATTAGTATTCATGTTCGAGTGACGAAGGTGTGATTTTCTATATATTTCCATTAGACTGGTGTGAGAACCAAAACTTATATAGCTAGAATTTATTGTTGTGAATTGGCATCAAAATATGATTTTTTGTATATATGTCAAAATTATGAATTTGAAACGTTAATCCGCAAATTGATTGATGTTTGTGTTGTTTGTTTATTTGTTTGCTAATTTTGAACCATTTAGCCTAATAGAATCAAATATTGAATTGTATTGAAAATTGGTCGCATTTGCTTGCATATACATATACTTACATTGAACAGGTCATAGCAAGGAGGCTAGAGCAGAGAATAAAATTTGTTTGCCCGACAAATAGGTACATGTTTACTACATAATTTACTATTTTGTTTGGGTGATGATGATTTTATGAGCCTATTGGCTAGCCGCTTGGCTTTTTCTTTTTCTTTTTGAGATTAGAAGGACCGGGGAAGCTATTTGAAATTCCCCGATGCTCCCGGTGCAGGGGAGGTTATGGCGAAATTTTTCGAAAATTTAGGGTGTTAGCCAAATTTTTGAAGAATTTGAAAATTCTCAGAAACTAAAGAGTTGGAGAATGGAAGCCAAATCGAACGTAGAGTTGATTAATCAAACCACTTTCGACTTTGTTCCTTTTCGGGGACGAAAAGTTTTAAGTGGGGGAGATTGTAATAACCCGAAAATCTGGGCCAGTTTAAAATTTTTATTTTGGCAATTTTAGCGAATTTTGAACATTTAAAATGAATTATTTTAAATAATATCGACGAGAAACTTATTTTGAATATAAATCGAACGTATATATTATATACGCGTCGTCGTTAGAATATAAATAATTATATATAATTATAAAAGGAAATGAAAATGGCGCGGTAGTTCGATAATTCGATTTCAAACTTCAATTGAATGTACCGGGTGCAAAACAATCCGGATTTTAGTGAAACCAAAAACATTAGGATCTAATTGTCAATATCTTTCCAACGAATCCGAAAAATTGAAATTTCATAGCGGGAATCAAAAGATATGTCCAGTTGAAAATTCTGAATAGTCGCTATGGAATTCAGGCCCTTAAAAATAGACATTTTGCAAATGACTTCGGATTTCGACGAAACCAGTTTTGTTGGGTCCGTGATGTAAAGTTATTGCTAGGTTTCAAATTTCATAATTTTTCGAATCAATATGTGAGCGTGGCAAAGGAAAACGCGTTTGACCAGTTTCAGTTGATTTTAATCGACTGGAAATTGGCCATTTTTCCAACGGTCTCAGAATTCGACGAAACGAGTTTTGTTAGGACCGTATCTTCAATACGAAGCTAGAAAATATTTTTCTGGAATTTTTCTAGTTAGTATGTGACCCCGGTAATTTGAAATGTACGTTTAAAATTCAGTATAGCGATTTAAATGTAAATTCAACGGAAACTGATTCAAACGATCGAATCAGCCTACGATACATATCCCATTGTGTTCGGAATGGGGGTAAAACGCTATGGACGACAGGCGGTGAGCCTCGTTTAGAGGTCGTATGAAAAAGTCAACCTTCATGGATTTAAAAATTAAAAATAAATAAAATAATATAAACATTTACATAACCCCCCCTCTTCTTTCTCTTCCCCGAATCAGATAAAAAAAAAAGAGAAGAGAAAGGGCGACGCGGGAGGAGCCGCCGCCCCTCCCCGATGAACCGCCGCCGCCCCAGGTGGGGCGCCACCTCTGCCGCCGCCTCCCTCCCTTCTTCTTCCTCCCTCTCTCGCCTCCATCTCCTCTCGTTCTGCGTGAAGCCGCCCCCCTAGAACCTTGAGCCACCAAAACCGCCGCCTGCTGGAGGAGCCACCACCACCAGCGAACAAGAAAGCCCCCCTCCGCTCCTCCTTAAAGCAATGTAAGCCCTTCCATTTATTTTGTTTTGTTTAATTAATTTTAGCAATTAAAAATCTGAAATTTTATATTGAAGGAGGATGAAAATATAATCTTTTATATTGTAAAAAGATAAAAATATAATTTTTACATGATAGGAATATTAAAAATAGAATCTTTATATGTGCAGCAAAATAAAGTTTGACTTTTATAAAAAAAACGTGATTTTTTAAAATATAAAAGAAGTGATTTTTTTTTAAACTAAAAAAGATTAGATTTTTAGATTTGAAAAGACGATATTTTGAGATGAGCAGTGAAGTAAAAATATGATTTTTACTTCGATAAAAATGAAATCTTTATATTTGAAAAATGAAATCTTTATATTTGAAAAACGAAATCTTTATATTTGAAAAGGCGAAATCTTTATATTTGAAAAGGCGAAATCTTTATATTTGAAAAGGCGAAATCTTTATATTTGAAAAGGCGAAATCTTTATATTTAAAAAGGGCGAAATCTTTATATAGTATCAAAGTAAAAATTCGATTTTTATATATTGAATAGCATAGTAAAAATTCAATTTTTAAATATATGAAGTGATTATAAAAATATGATTTTTAAACTGAAAGTGAACAAATAAAAATGTGATTTTTATATATGTAGTGGCTACGGGCAACGAAGATGACAAAGATGTGATAACGATGAAGATTTCTATAAAAGAAGTGTCGTGAAGTTGGATAGCTATCGGTGAGAATTTCTCACTCTTCAATTTCTTTTCTAGTTATATATATATATACTAGGATGCAGACGGTGTTTAGTAGCACCCGACACAATCGTCCACAGACCATGGACTTGTTTGTTTGGTTGCATAAATTAGTTAGATGATTTGATTTGAATTTGGTTGTTTGTTGAATTTGATTGATGTGTGAATGGCGTGGGCCTTCACTAGACCGGGGATAAGGCTAGGCCTTGTCCCGTTTCTAGTATCGTGTCGTTATGCCGCCGAAATTTTCTAAAATATGTTAGAAAAATAAAATTATCATTTTATTTAAAGAATGAACCGAATAGAAATTCATGTGTTGAAATAAAATATTTTATCGTTAAAAATATAATTTTTAACGTGGAAGTGAATAAAATAAAATATTCATTTACAAACCGGACGGTTTGCTTATGTACACCTATTTGAAGGACATTGATTGGGACGATAAATTTTACACATCGCCCAACTGCACAAATAAAATCTGTGTTTGATTGTTTGAAACCCCACACGGGTGTTGGGATGAAAGTTGGAAGTTCACTCATCCTGATTGATTAAATATGTCGATCGATTGATTGACAGGCTGTTATAAGCGTAAGATATCTATATTTTATGCTTATACAGTGTAGTGCACTTTGGTTGATGGTTGATTATTTTTCAATGCTATTATATACATGTGTTGTATGGAATCCATATAATCAACATTATATGGTGATTGATTGGGCCTCATTCCAATCGGGAAAATAAGGAATATTATAAAAGAAAATTCATGTGTTGAATATAAAAATAGTCATGTGTTGACGATGTTCATGTGTTGAGTGAAATATTTTATACAATGAAATTTACATCTTTATCATATTTAAAATTAGAACTACTTTACGGTTGAAGTCTAATTGAAAATCAAACGATAGATACCATAGTTTTATAAAATATTTTACATAACAAAAATAGTGATGTGTTGACAGTACTCATGTGTTGAGATTAGTCGGGTGTTGGACGAAATATAAATTCATGTGTTGAATAGAATAAATATTCATTTGTTGAATAGAATAACGGATTTATTGAAATATATAAAGCCGTGTTGATTAGAGTTGCGCTATTTTGACGTGAACGATATTTATATCGATTATATTCGTTTTTATAATGAATATAGAAAAGAAGTGATTTCAAAATATAACGTTTTGAAAATATTATCATTTATATAGTAATGAAATGAAATATCCAATTTTGATTTGAAATTGAATATAGAGTTGAAATGGTTTTGAAAACGAAGTTAAAACGATTTATAAAATACGTTTTAAAAAGGAAATCGACGAAATATATATATATTATATATATAATGGCCTGAATAGAACGCGCCGCGCCGCGGCAGTTCGTGAATTTAGACCATTGACTTCGAATCGACGTTACGGGAGATCCGACCGTCGGATTCTCCTAAATCCGGAACCGTTGGGTTCGTATCGAAAAGAGCTTTCCAATGAATATTAGAAATTTGAAATCTAACGGTTGGATTTGGAATTATGTCCAAATCAAATTTGGAAAAAGTCGCTGTAAGTGCAGTTCGATGGCCGTTGATGGAAATCGACTGTACGGGCCTTGATAAAATTATTAAAAATATCTATAATTTGTGTAAAATCATAAGAAATGATTTGGGAAGAATTGGGCTGAAGAATTCCACATTTGAAAAGATAAAAATAGGTTTTTATCGAAATGAACTAGTTTTGAACTAGAATTAAAATCAATTTATTTTTGAAATAAATAAATTGAATTTGAAAGTGATTTTAAAAATAATCAGTATTCCCAATACGTGAGTTGGACTGGAGTTGAATCGAAATTATCTTCGGAATATTTCGATGTTGGATTTCGTGACTATACAGATATTGTTATGGGAATTTGAAAGATATATTTTATATCGTTATTTCCAATACGATATTCGTTGGTTTCAGAATTTGATATTGAATATAAGCCGGTATATTTTCTATTCAGAGCCTTGTATTTAATATCAAATGTGATTTGGGTTTATCGTGAATCGTGTTTTAGATGACATTGGTTCTTTAACCCAGTTAAAGGCAAGATGTTGATTTTTGAAAAGATTAAAACTAAGTGGAGTTTTAATGAATCTTTAATTAGATTAAAAATGTGAATTGATAATTTAAATTATCAAATCTGAAAGGTGATCGAGAATGGGGTACCACCAGTTTTGCTCCAAAGCGATAGTTAAATCTTTAATTAGATTTGAACGTGAAATGGTAATTAATTTTACCGATAACACCGTGGTGTTAGGAATGGAGTATCACCAGTTTTGCTCCATGGGATATATAGGTTGGGATTGGGAAATAAAATAAATAATTACTTCGGTGTGGTTCGCTAATCCCGACTAGTTTGAAACGATATCCAAATGAAGATTATAGGATAAATTTAGAAGAATTTATCTTGGATAAAATTAATGGGAACATTTCCCTAAGAATGTGATTTTGTGAATAAAAGAATATTCTGAATTGGAATGAGGCGTTTGTTGTGTTTGTGTAACATTTGTTTATCATATACGTGGGTTATTCAGAAAGGCCGGGTTTATACCCATTCTGAATAACCGATTCGACGAGATGTCGAAGATGAATACGGTGGTTGAAGACCGGAAGTCTTCACATCGTTTGGGTGATTACTGATGATCTTGATTGGGCTGTACACCCAAGATGAGGGAAACAGTTGGTGATCGTCCAGACGTACTTGGAGATGGATGGATATGCGAGGAAAGTGCCTCCGGTTTCGTTCAGACCCAGAACGAACTTGTAAATGGATTGTGTGTCTGACATTGGATTTTATTCTGTGTTGATTGATCTCTATTAAATATACATCTGTTTGGCGGCGGAGAATTTATTCTCTTGCTTAACGCCCTTCTCTGAGACATACGAGCTCAGAGGTTGTATATCGATGGACATCAGTCGCATGGAGTGAATTGCCAGTGTGGCACGCGTAAGTGGCAATTGATCAAGGCTTCTGTTGAAAAGCAAAGTCTTGTGGTTGATGATCAAAGCACGGCCTGTGTGGCGCAGCTTTGTGTATAACGTGAATTCGCGAGCCTCACACCTCGGTATGAGTCAAAAACGGGATAGTAACTGCAGGGAGAGCACGACGTTTCTTTCTAGCTAGGGTGGTGTCAGTGACCTACCAGCCCTGACATTTATATACTTTTCACCTGTGTGGTTGTTGGATACGAGGCGCCTCGGATATAGGTCTGTAAGGACCGGGAAACGTGTGTTCAGGAATAACTAATCCTCAAAAGTAAGAGAGGACCGGCCCTGAAGATCCAAGGATCATAGTGGGGTCCTGAGACATTTGCTAGAGTGTCTCGAATCGGAGAGGAGCTTGCCCCTTGCCTCGACTCATGATGGAAATCCAATTTCCAATACGTGATATTGCGGTTTTAATTGTAGAACTAGTATGGCGACATGATATATGGTACCCATGCCGTCTATGATTGATATTTATGATTGAATTGTTTTGACACTATACACTTATTATAGTATCAGATAATGTGTTTTAAACGTATCAAGCATGCTTTGGCTGTTATAAGGGAAAACCCTATCCTCCGGCTTGCGTTGCATTGTGTGATGGGACCTGGGTCTTATAACAGCTTCATTTTTCTTTATTTAGCATTGCGCTGTTTGTTCTATGCACTAGTATTCTTGGGAGGAAACCCGTTCCGTGTTATATGGCGTGGTCCCTTGAATTACTATCTTTTAAAGCAAAGTTTTAAATAACTGTTTTAGTTCTCACACCAGTCACATGACTGACCTGGAGTTTATTGTTTTAACCTAAACTCTGGGTGCCCCTATTTTCCGCACGGGCAGCTAGTAGTTTTGGTTTTGCAGATTTATATTCACAGGGTCCTGATTTACAGCTGGAACGATGCTCAGAAAGCTCTGTATCCGTGTATCACTTCTAGTTGTGATTTTGTATTATTTTCCGCTGCTATGTAATTTATTGTAATCTCTGATATTTATCGAATGTAATTTATTCACTTATACTCTGTATATTCTTGTATCTGATGGAATTGTTGTAATAACAATGAAATGTTCTCCCGTCTGCGTTCCAATTTGTCGTGTTCTCAAAACGAATAGGGGTTTTGAACGGTCTAGACCGGTTTAACGACTGATTCAGATCGAGCGAAATTCCTTGCCGTTACAGGTGGAGTATTTTAAGTGAATATAGAACAGAAAAATTACAACAAGACAGATATAAATAATACTTGAAAATTTAAAACATCATTTCATTGCAGCAAAAGATAAACATGTCTGGTTACAATACCAAAACCAACTAAACAAGAGTCAAGTACTAAATATCCATCTTAATAAAACATAAGTACATAATCCCACTACATAACTAATAGCCATAATAGAAAAGATAACCGAGCTTTACATCAAGAGTCCAAGCTCCAAGATAGATAAAGCAGTCTGGATCAAACTCAACTAGAACTAGGCCCAACCCGAGGTCCTGAGGGAAAAAAAAGATAAAAACAACGGGGTCAGACATAAGTCTGAGTGAGCCCTATAACTTTAACAATACAATCATTAAAGTAATTAGGGTATGATATAAACTTGGTACGGTGACGACTGGGGATAAATGACTACACTAAGCAGCCAACTAGACATAGGAAGAACTAAGATATCGGTAAGGACGCATCTACCCACCCAAGGATAATTACTACACTGCACCACACCAGTCATTCCTAACTTAAAGGTTGATCCCACCCAAGGACTTAGAAAATTTAACTAGTAGTTTCGTGTACCCCTAGCTGACCACATAGGTGCCGTCTGCCCCTATCTCCACTAGGTGTACCCACTACTCCCCAAGCGATCGGCTCCCTAACGTAGATACCCGTGCTGGCCCCACAGTGGGGTGTATCACTCCCCAAGTGGCAACCCGATACAACCAACGGTGCACGGCTTATACCTACACGATGTAACAACGTCTTACCTACCAGCCCGGGTCCACACACGCATATGAAACCCATTGGACTTGCGTTGCCACCACTAACCCGTTTTGGCCTCTTATAGTCAAGCCCAGTACGCGTGTCCCGTCCTCGACATGGGTCGAGCCCAATAAGATACGTATGGGTTACTGGTTGAAATGGGCCCCCACAAGCTAACCACCTAAGCTTGTCCCCTTTTCTAGTGTATCCCACTTAACCCTTTAATCATGTTTAATTACATGTTTCCACTTGGTTAAGTATTCTAATCGTATTTTCTATTGCCACCCAAGGCAACCCACTAGATTTCCATATGCCACCCAAGGCACTTACTTGATTTCCACATGCCACCCAAGGCACCCACTTAACCCCTCATGCCCCACTACATGCTTATCTGGTTAAGTGTTTCTTAATTGATTAAGAACGTAACCTTTGTAAAGACCTCTCACATTAGACTATCTTTTATGGCAGCTGGATTTGCCGGTCGGGTCCGGGCAGCCTTACGCCATAACAGAGTCTAACCTCGTGTCTTTACACTTGTCACGTATTTAGTTCATGCCTAAGACCTCTCACATTGGGCCTACCATTTGTAGCCGCTGGATTTGCCGGTCGGTTCTGGGCAGTCTTATGCTACAAAAGGGTCCAACCTCGTGTCTTAGTCGATTAATTACACCTAATTAATCACCCCCATATTTTGAATTAATTTTCCCTAATTAATTCCAATTTAATGATGTACATAATTGACTCAATTATGTCCATCCACTCATGGTATGCAACATCATACCAATTTCACCACAATTTTGTTAACATGAATATTAACCCCATCGTTTCCCACGTAATACGCTAACATGACATACTTAAAAGGGAAGATTCATCACAAATACAATGGGTTCAACTTAGCATAACATTAGCATCACATGGGTTTTAAAGGTGTCAACTTGCATATATGACCATAGCATCAAACCCAACTAGCATAAATAATCAACCCAAACTTGCATGAATCACATATGTCATAAAGAGGGTAACTTGCATAAGTTACTTTTGTCATACAAAGGGGTAAACTTGCATATATATGTATGACATACAAAGGGGTTAACTTGCATATGTATGCATATCATACAAAGGTGTAAACTTGCACATGTTACTTGCATATAATCAAACACCAAACTTGCATAACATGTCATATATGAACTTGCATATAATCAAACACCAAACTTGCATAACATGTCATATATGAACTTGCAAATAATCAAACACCAAACTTGCATAACATGTCATATATGAACTTGCAGATAATCAAACACCAAACTTGCATAACATGTCATATATGAACTTGCATATAATCAAACACCAAACTTGCATAACATGTCATATATGAACTTGCATATAATCAAACACCAAACTTGCATAACATGTCATATATGAACTTGCATATAATCAAACACCAAACTTGCATAACATGGTGTCATAATGGATCAATGTTTATCATAGTGATTTGCATAATTAGCATCATGAACATATAGCATAAATTACACCCAACTTGCATAACTAGCTTCATGGGCACATAGCATCAAACTTGCATAACTTGCATCATGAACATATAGCATACAACTTGCATAACTAGCATCATGAACATATAGCATAAAACTTGCATAACTAACATCATGAACACATACCATATGATAACATAACTTGCATTGATCCACATACATAACCATAACCTCATTATATCCTATCATAATTAGTTTAGCAATTGCTTGCTAAAGGCATAGAAACTCACAACTTGTTGATTAGCACTCCTACGAAGAAGATTAAGTTGCTAGAGTTGATTAGAAGTTGATTTGAGAAGCTATCTTCCTCTTTAATTTGTGGAGGCTCCTTCTAAGTTGCATTTTGACGGCATGACGACGTTGTATCCAATTTTAGTATGAATTAGGGTAGTCTTAGGGTGTATTTATAGATTAGTTAAGCGTTTTAGGCCATTAGATTAACCCTAAATCAGATTAGAGCCGTCAGATCTCGTCACTAGCCACCAAAACACAACCCAGATCCCAAATCAGTGCACCCAGGTCACCTGGGCTCGACCAGGGAGGTCGACCCCTAGGTCGACACTAGGGTCGACACCCATGTCGACCTGGTGGGCAGGTCGACCCCCAGGTCGACTCCCAGGTCGACTCCCAGGTCGACCTGGTCTGGGCGGGAATTTTCCCGCCTAGCCCATATTCTGCATTTTTGAAATCTGTTTCATTTTCTGATTTTTCGTGAAACTTCTAAAGGCCATATCTCAGTCATACGGACTCCGATTCACGAAATTTCGGACTCTATTTCGCCTATTTTTCCGAGATGAACGCAACCGCGAAACCCGTTTCCCTTAATTCTCACGTCTGAGATTAATTATTCTTTAATTACCAAACATTAATATTAAGTGAAATTCGGGGTGTTACATTCTCCCCTACTTAAAGGATTTCGTCCCCGAAATCTCTAAGTCAAGAAGAACGTATCCTACCAACCAAACAACCATCTACTAAACCATCAAACACGGGCATCCATTGTCCTTAAAGTTTCTAATGCTGTATGAACATATGCAAGAAGTGTGTGTATATGTTCCCTATCTAATGCAAAATCAGGCGGTCTACTGATTCAGTTGACCTCCTTAATGCAAACCATGATAGTGCCATGCATTCAATATGTATGCGAAAGAACCCTATCGACACATACTATTTCTACATGTGTGCACAACCATACACCAAAATGCATCATCCATATGATAACGCAACCATTATACATCCATTAATATAGCTACCTACACACAATTATATGCAATATGCAATATGAAGTGACTGAGTCGATCTAGTGTCTAAAGTGTGTGTATATGCATCCACGAGCAACCACTAGAAAACACTTGCATCCACACGCATCCATCAATCATAACATGTCTCAAACACATGTTTCAACCATAGGTTTACCCTATCGAAAGGTCAAAGGTACTAACGAGAGGACATACTAAAGATAAGATAAGTACTAGACAAACGATAAAGGAGAAGTTAAAAGACATACCCTCAAAAAGAAATGGGTACAGTGAACGCATCTTCGCTTCTGTCTCCCAAGTAGCGTTGCTTTCATCATCTCCCCATTGCACTTTTACTAGTTGAACCTCTCTGTTTCTCAACCTCCTAATCTCTGACCCAAGGATGCGAGTAGGAGCTCGTCGAATCGTCGCATCACGCTCTACCTCCACTTCTCTAAGCAAGCTCGGCTCTACCACCTCTGCGGTCTCATGTAGGCACTTCCTCAAATGTGACACATGGAATACATCATGTACTCCACTAAGTCTCTCGGGCAACTCTACTCTATATGCCATCTGTCCAATCCTTTCCTTAATAGGAAACGGCCCTACAAACCTTGGTGCTAACTTCCCAACGGACCAAAAGCGAACAACATTCCGTAATGGAGATACTTTGACAAAGACCATGTCCCCAACATTAAACTCAAGATCCTTCCTCCTCTTATCCGCGTAGGATTTCTGTCTGTCTTGCGCCGCTTTCATCCTTCTTCTAATCAAATCAATCTTTTCCGAAGTCTCTCTAACCATATCAGGCCCAAGCAAGATCTTATCCGTAGATTCCCACCAACATGTAGGTGACCGACAAGGCCTTCCATAAAGAGCTTCAAAAGGAGCCATACCAATACTAGACTGAAAGCTGTTATTATACGCGAACTCCACCAATGGAAGATGCTCTTCCCATGTACCTCCAAAATCTAAGATACATGGCCTCAAAAGGTCTTCTAGAACACGATTCACCCTCTCGGTCTGGCCGTCCGTCTGAGGATGATATGCGGTGCTCAAACACAACTGAGTCCCTACCGCCTCTTGCAAACTCTTCCAAAACTCGCTAGTGAAGATAGGATCTCGATCACTCACTATGCTAGAAGGTACACCATGTAATCGAACTATCTCTCGAAGGTAAACTGAAGCTAGCCATGGGGCAGTCCTCTTACTCTTCACGGGTATAAAATGGGCGCTCTTAGTAAGTCTTTCTACCACAACCCAAATTCCCGTATTACCCTTCCTCGATCTCGGTAACCCATCAATAAAATCCATCGAGACGCTATCCCACTTCCATTGCGGAACTTCCAATGGGTGAAGCAACCCACCGGGTTTCTTTTGCTCCGCTTTCACTTGTTGGCACACCAAGCATCTGGCGACATACTCGGCCACATCCTTCTTCATACCGGCCTAAAAGAAAACTCACTTCATGTCTTGGTACATCTTGTCCCCACCGGGATGAATGGTCATCTTCGAACGATGTGCATCATCAAGTATAGCCTTCCTCAAACCCTCATCTTGCGGTACACAAAGTCTACCGTCTCTACGCAACCACCCCTTATCATCTAGGGTGTACCTACTCAAATGGTTGGACGACTCCCCCCTTATGAGCCTCTCCACCAACTCAACCAACTGTGGGTCGTCCCGCTGTGCCTCGCCAATCCGTCCCAAAAGAGTAGGTCTGACCTCTAAGGATGCTAGCAAACCGGGTACAAAGTCAACGGAAGGTCTGAAATCAAACATCGAGATAAATTCCAAGCTTCGTCGTTCCACGAACAATGGACTCAAGGACAACCTTTTTCTGCTTAAGGCGTCCGCCACCACGTTACCCTTGCCAGGGGTATACGCTATCTCGAAATCATAGGATGCTAAGAACTCCATCCACCTTTGCTGTCTTAAGTTCAAATCCTTCTGAGAAAACAAGTACTTCAATGATTTGTGGTCAGTGAACAATTCGAACCTCTCGCCAAGAAGATAATGGCGCCAAATCTTAAGCACAAAAACAATAGCGGCCAACTCTAGGTCATGCGTAGGGTAATTTTTCTCATGCGCTCTCAACTGCCTTCCACCATAGGCTATTACCCTTCCCTCTTGCATTAAGACTGCGCCTAGTCCTGTCCCACAAGCATCTGTATAGACAACAAATAGCTTACTTCCATCTGGCAGCACTAAGACTGGAGCTGTGGTTAAAGCTCTCTTTAACCGTTGGAACGCATCATCACAATCTACGTCCCATGTGAAGACTAGATTCTTCTTCGTCAAGCGAGTTAATGGGGCTGATATCTTCGCGAAGTCCTTGATAAACTTCCTATAGTAGCCAGCCAACCCCAAGAAACTCCTCACCTCGGTAGCATTGGAACCTTCCAATCTTGGATGGATACTACCTTAGCGGGATCCACAGCTATCCCTTCCTTAGAGACCACGTGCCCTAAGAACCGCACTTCCTTCCTCCAAAAGTGACATTTAGAGAATTTAGCCTTAAGGCTATGCGCTCGAAGAGTCTCCAACACTTACCTAAGATGCAGGGCATGCTATTCTTCACTCTTAGAAAAGACTAAGATGTCATCCACAAAGACCACCACGAACTTATTAAGGTACTCCCTGAACTCCCTACTCATCAAATCAACAAAGTATGCAGGGGCGTTCGTCAAACCAAATGGCATCACAAGCCACTCATAAAAACCATCCGGAGTTCTAAAGGCAGTCTTCTCTATACTATCCTCAGCCACTCTCAACTGATGAAACCCCGTGGCTAAGTCCAACTGCAAAAACACTGAGGCGCCAACCAACTGATAAAAGAGATCATCAATCCTCGGCAATGGGTGTCTATTCTTCTTTGTGAGCTTGTTGAGTTCTCTATAGTCTACACAAAGTCTGAGGGACCCATCCGCCTTCGTTGAAAAAACTACTGGAGCACCCCACTCCGATATACTTCGTCTTATGAACCCCTTCTCAAGCAACTCCCCTACTTGCTTATGGAGTTCCCTCCTCTCACGAGGAGCCATGTGGCGCACTGGCAAAGATACTGGTTTAGCATTGTCTACCAGATATATTCGGAAGTCTATCTCCCGCTTCGGAGGTAAACCCTTCACCTCCTCAAACACATCCGAGTACTCCCGGACCACTCTAACAGATCGCAAACTCTCGACCGAAGCGTCAAGCGATTCAAGATAACTTAGCATAACAGAATCCATGGGATTACAAGAGATCTCGAGAGTGTTACCCAAGCGGGTCATGAGCCTAACAACTCTCCTTTCGCAATCAAGAACGGCACCATTACTGGATAACCAGTCCATGCCCAAAATTAACCCATAGCCCGTGAAGCCCAAAACAAAAGCATCACATCTAAACTCAACGCTAAGTATGGAAATCCTCAAACCCAAACATATCATGGACAAATAAGTGGAGCCTCCAATTGGGTTTGAAACAACCAAGGGATCATCTACTAGACTGGTGTCTAAGTGCAGTGACTCAATTAATGATGATGAGATAAACGAATGCGATGCGCCAGAGTCAAACAAAGTACGGACAGGATGATCAAACAGAAAAACTAGACTTTCAACGGAAATAGTTCTACCTCTTTCCTGAATCGGTGGAACCGCGAGAGCCTGAACTTGCCCCCTTACCTGACCTGGTGCCATAAGAGCTTGCACCTGTCCTCCGGAGGTAGATCCCATCCTTTGCCCCTTCTTAGGGCAGTCCTTCACTAGATGCCCTGCTTCGCCACAGTGGAAGCAGCCAGTCTTCTTCTTCTTCCGACAATCTTTGCTTAGGTGGCCTGGTGTCCCACAATTGAAGCACTTCTTCTTTCCTTTGCCACCGTTGCCTTTCCCACCCTTGTTTTGCTGTTGCTGTTGAGGTCTCTTCTGATCTCCTTTCTTTTCGGGTGCCTTATTAGCATTGGGACCCTTCTCTTCCTCATGCATGAGTGCCATGTCTACTAGCTTCTCAAAGGTGGCCCCCATAGGGATGTGAGTCATGGCCAATCCATGCATCGGTTCATTCAAACCTTTAACGAACCTCAAAGCCTTCTTCTCCGGTGTATTCACCATGTCTATGCCAAACCTTGCCAACTGATTAAACTTGTTGACATATTCCTTCACTGATAGGTTTCCTTGCTTTAGTGTCAAGAACCTTTCCATATACAGATTCTCTTCCGCCCTTGAGAGAAACTTTGCCACAAACCTCTGCCTGAAATCCGCCCAAGAGTCAACAGGGCGCTCTCCATTAGTGACCTCCCACCAGAACGAGGCCTCTCCCTTCATTAACCAAGCAGCTAACTTGACTTTCTTTCCTTCTTCCATCTCAAAGATGTCTATCAATTCTTCCATGTAACGACCCGAAAATTTTCGACTTTGAACAACCGTTCAAGAGTCGAAAATTCCAGATTGTTAGTGAAAGAAATTAGAGGGTGAGAATACATAAGGTAGAACTAATAGAATAGAAGAAGAAGAAGAACATCATCATCAGAGTAAACACGAATCTCACAGCGGAACGAATAAAATATAACATAACTTTTGAAATAAAACAGTTATGTATACAATAGCACTTATCAGAGTACAGCACTTACAACAACAGCGGAAATAATAATAGCTATAAAATCCTGAAGCCTCCTGCTCCAAGCTCTCCAAGCGTATCTGAAAAATCCTGACTACTTGACTGCCCGTACAAAATTAGGCACCCAAGAGTTTAGGGAAAACAACAAAGTAAACTCCGGGTCAGTCATGGGACTGGTATGAGTAAAACAGTTTAAAAACAGTTTGAACAAGTAAACGATATCTCATAAGACCACGCCGTATAACGGAACGGGTTTTTCCCTTATGAGAATCCAAACAACTTTGTAAACAATATCATTCTGATATTATAATAATGTCTAAGTACAATTAGATATCAATCTAGCAGAAACGCTTTCATCTCACGTTCTACATATATAGTATACAATCAAAACCGCAAGCACGTATTGGGTAATGGATTTCCAACTATGACAAGGTATGGAACCACCTTCCGATCAGTGTACTCTAGGAACGATACACTGGAGTTCAACAAGAACATCTTGCAACTCAGCCACACATGACCGACCACTCATTTCGCTTGAGTGTATCGAATGTACATCACCAACGGTTGGGATCAGCAACCGTTCCCGTATATATATGGGACAGCATTGATAGATTAAAAGAAGCAAATGAATATTCTCTAGATAGGTGATTGTACACCCTACTTCGGAGCGACCGACTTAGCCATGCTGCCTGCCCGATTTCTGTCATTTACCGGATGTGAGGCTAGAAGCTACGCTTATCTTTTCATATCACATCTTCATTCACTTGGAATACCACATCGTCATACCCGCCAAATCATTATCGATTTCCTTAACGGTATCACGGGTATGAAGCTAAGAGAAACGAATTCCTCCGCCACCAACGTAATACGTTGAAGAGATCAACATATATGATTCGTTAGGAATACTATGTCAGACATTCGTCCATACAAGTTGTCCTGGGACTGGACAAACCGAAAGTACTATTCCGTACATCCATCTTAGGCACTGTTATCTAAGACTTATACAATAGCCCTTGCACTTTACTCCGTCTTCAATATATTCAGCATACTTGATTCGCAACGCTTATGCCAATACGGAGTGGTTCTTCGGATAATAATCCAACCGGTCTCTCCATATTAACAACGTTAAAATGGTCAAAACATTGATAGTCTGTGATTTAACTATCAAAGAAAAACTCGTGTGCAAACAACGATATTATTTCCAGATGGAAATTATATCGATCAATCATCATTCATATATATATATATATATTCTTATTTTCCTTATTTTCTATGTTTAGAAAATATACGTTAACACTGGAAAACATTTCCATAACTTATTTAAGTATCACTATCATTCCACAACTATTAGTCCCTGACTGTAAACTAGTAAGAGAACGACTACCCAAGTATAAATCCCGAAGGCCGAAACCAACATCAGATCGATACTCAGAAAGCTGTTCAACATAACAAATCTCTAGTCAGTTTCTGATTTAGCTTAACTCCATTTCTTAATTCCTTAATCATGAACATTTCCTTTTCTAATTCATATTTCCAATTTTAATATTTGATTACGTTTCTGATTCTATTTGGAAAACATTCCCAAATCTTCTTTAACTTGGATTTAAACAGGTGTTTAAATCAACATCGCGACGACAACTCAAACCACTATACTTATTTACTAAATTCACTTAACCACTTTCACTCTCGAACCTTAACCATTTCTAAATAAAAACGAAGTCAATCAAGTTGGGGTATAACTACCTCTCAGACCTTAACTGAACAACATTCAAATCTCGAAACAGGGTAAGTTCATCTTTAACTCTTTAACACTTCCTTACGTAACTTCTGGATATAATTTACGAGTCCAACTCCTTTACAGAATCACTTGATTATAACAGTGGTGTTATAATCTCCTGCTTCTGAAATATAATAACTTTAACCTAACTCTTATTTCCTAACTCGAATAAATAACGAACAACCAATTTATCAACTCCTATTTGGTTAACTCTTATTCTATAACTCTTATTCGAATACTCCAAATCTAATAACTAGATTCGATTAACTTACTTCGAATATCTCTGATTCGATTAACTTACGTCGAATAACTTATATTCGATTAACTCACGTCGAATAACTTACATTCGATTAACTCACGTCGAATAACTTATATTCGATTAACTCACGTCGAATAACTTATATTCGATTAACTCACTTCGAATAACTTATATTCGATTAACTTAACTAACTTAACTCGACTCGACTAACTCAACTCGACTAACTCGACTAACTTGGTTCGACCCACTCGATTTGACTAACTTGGTTTGACTAACCATACTCGATTAACTCAACTTGATTAACTCCAACTGGTTAACCCTAACTGATTAACTCTAACTGGTTAACTCTAACTGATTAACTCGACTTACTTAACCCAACTGGTTAACTTGACTTACTTAACCAAACTGGTTAACTCGAACTGAACTGGTTAACTCTAACTGAACTGGTTAACTCTAACTGAACTGGTTAACTCTCTACTGAACTGGTTAACTCTAACTGAACTTACTTAACCCAACTGGTTAACTTGACTTACTTAACCCACTGGTTAACTCGACTTACTTAACCCAACTGGTTAACTTGGTTTACTTAACCCACTGGTTAACTCGACTTACTTAACCCAACTGGTTAACTTGGTTTACTTAACCCACTGGTTAACTCGACTTACTTAACCCAACTGGTTAACTTGGTTTACTTAACCCACTGGTTAACTCGACTTACTTAACCCAACTGGTTAACTTGGTTTACTTAACCCACTGGTTAACTCGACTTACTTAACCCAACTGGTTAACTGGACTTACTTAACCAAACTGGTTAACTTTAACTGATCTGGTTAACTCTAACTGTTTAACTCCATGGTTAACTCTAACTGAATAACTTATTTGATTCAACTCCTTTTGATTAACTCCTTTCGAATACCATATTCGATTAACTAACTTCGAATACCATATTCGATTAACTACTTCGAATACCATATTCGATTAACTACTTCAAATACCAAATTCGATTAACTCCCTTTTGAATAAACTATTCATTTATAAAGATTTACTTTTAGTAACGGTTGTTCACTTTACAAATGATTTCCTTTTTTATAACGTTTTCCTTTTTATAACGTTTTCCTTTCTATAATATCCTATTCAGTTATAAACACATTTCCTTTTTATAACTCTATTTATTTTCTAATTATTTCCTTTTCAAATTTATTCTTAAAAATATTCTAACTCCTTAAATTCCTGGAAAAATTCGCCATAACCTCCTTTGTACCGGGAGCATCGGGAAAATCCCCAAACCCGCCACACAGGCCTTTCCATTCAAAAAGAAAATATTTTGAATTTATTTTCCTTTTAAATTATCTCCTATTTATAAATATTCCAATTTATAAATATTATATTTTCAACATCACTTTGAAAATTCCCTTATCAACATCCCGTCTGTATGGTATTCAACACATCAAATCACGATGGTCAATAACGTCCAACCACATATAATCGACAACAGATTATATATCACATCATATAACAGAATATATAAATCAAAATAGTATTATAAATATCGAGGAACCCAGTTGGGTCCCTCCAACCTGTTTCCCTGCATCACAGATGTTACACAGTATAATCAACATCACTTTGAGTTCAGTACAGATTATTCTGATAAACAGAATCAACATATAAATATTTAACGGTTTATATATATATATATATATATATATATATATAAAATTTCCACTAACTGACTAGCAGTTCAATCAATCAACCAACACACAGCGATCAACAGATGATTAACAGTTCTAACAATACATTATAAAAATATAACTGTTCAGAGTTGGTGAGTTTTACTCACATTTGCAGTTCATCGTTAAAGAACGATAAACCGTTATTTGATTTGAATCAAACAATTTATTTCGCCATAAATTCATACGAGCCCCAATCCACTTCCAGTCAGCTTCATTGTGAAGCACTCGTCCATACGGTCCCAACGCAACTTACGATTCGTCAATCTGATATTGTATGACGAAGATATGAATTTTCGAAGTTCATACACTATTTAATTAAACTAAAAACTAGACTTTAAATGCAATTGGGCCTCACCACTAAAAAGAACTGGCCCACTTCTGTTTTAATACCCAAACCCGCATTCTTATCTTCTCCAACAGTTAGAACGCGACCTGCTCCATTCTCAACAGCAAATTTCGAATCCTCCTACCAACCTCACAGCTTCGTTTCTTCGTGAAATCCAACAACGAGACCACCAGAGTTCATCTCTTCGGCATCTCCATCATCCTACGTGCTCAACAACCAACTCGAGCTCACCATGTCAATCCCGTCGACAGCCTATCCTCCACGCCACACAGTACCTGATCGACATTTTCTGACACCAGAACACCCCAAAACGAAGCACACAGGCTCCCTTCGATCTGCCGAGTCCCAATACAGCACTAGAATTCGGATCGATGCCTCGTATATTCCCAATTCCAGAACCCTAGTTGACGCTGTGTTGAAACAACGAAGCCAAAGTAAAAATCGAACCAAAGAAAACCCCATCGAACACAACTAAACCCATTCAGAAACGACGAGCAACTCTCCAGCATCACAAACATATTCGGTTTCCTATTTACAACTTTTTATTTGATTTAATATCCAATTATGAAAAGAGGATTTTGCTGTGAGGGAGATAACAGTGGCGGCGGAAAACTTGTTGACCGAGTAAACGAATGAATTAGGTTTTAAGGATTTCAAAGGGGGAGTATTTATAGGCTAGATATTTTTTTGAAGATATTTTCCAAGGATATTTTCTATTTTTATATTCATTTATTTTTATTCTCTGCACTCTAAAAATTCGTGTGATCACACACAATGCCTAAAAATCATGAAAATTTACATGCAGCTAGAGTTCGACATTACGGTCCCAACGAAACTGGTTTCGTCGAATTCCGACTTCGTATGCTCACACATCATATTTTTAACTGTCAAAATACTGACTGTTTCTCACCCTAAAAATCCGTACGGCCACACACTGACTCTAAAAATCACGAAACTGGAAATCTAACAACTATTTGATATTGCGGATCCAACAAAATTAGTTTCGTCGAATTCCGACTTCGTTTGCAAAACTGGCTATTTATAACGCTCTGAATGACCCATTTAAATATATAAATATATTTAAATAAAATTAAATTAAATATAAATAAATTTATATTATCGTATATATTCACAGTGGAATACCATACAGCTTCAGTATAATTATATAATTGATATTTCAAGTCCAGGTTGAATCAATATTCAATTTATATTGAAATTCCCTTTTATAACGAATATAAAGCGTTACGAATTATATACGAATTCCATAGCGACTTTTTCTGAAATTTGATTTGGACATAACTCAAAATCTACACGACGAAATCCCGATATTTCTCTTCCACTAGAAAGATATACTCCACCAGCTCCACACGTTTCTTGTTTCACAGAAATCCGACTTGAAACGGACCCTGTACATTCAGTTGAAGTTCAAATCGCCAAATAGCGAACTGCAGTGCCATTTCGAGCTTGATTATAATTATATTATAAATTATACGTTCAACTGTCGTCGATTGAATATATTCGTTATTATATTTCGAATATAAACTCAACCAATCATCTGATACTATCCACTTCCCAGTATATTGTGAATATCACTATTCTGACCATTCCGGCTTATGATATATTTTATTATATTATAATTATTAATTAAATATTCATTTTTATTTAATTCAGGTCATCGATATCGCCACATCGATAATAAATAATTAAATTAATTAATTATTCAACAGCTAAAAATGCGGGTCATTACAATCTTTCCCCCTTAATAAAATTTCGTCCTCGAAATTTGCTAAGTTAGGGGACGACCCTATCTACTGGGTAAAATTTATCTGGTTACCTCTTATCTCCGGTTTCAACTGAACCAATTAATATTGACTAAAATATTAATTTATTCCGACTAACTAAATTTTCAAAAATCATGAAAATTTTCTAACGCCTTAACTTTTCGAAAAATTTCGCCAGCACCTCCTTTGTACTGGTCTATATCTCAAATTCCAACTCGCCTCTCTGGGCCTTCTCCAACCCAAAAAGAAAATCAAACAACCAAACGGCTTGCCAATTCGGCTCATAAAAATCTCAAACTCATATATAATATAAACTGGTACCTTTTTGTCGGGCATATCAACCTTATCACTTCCATATGCTATCAACTCAGCATATACCAGTGTTATCTCAATCAAATCCCAATCGGTTCATATCCTCAAATCCAAATCGAATTTCATTTGAACCCCAATATCAAATTCCAAATTATTAACTTATCAATTTGGTTCCCTTCTAGATTATCTCTAATCCACTTCAATTTTATTTAACTTAGTTCAAGTTAAATTTCAATTTATTATTCACTTTCACTATTTTAATCCATTTAACTTCATAAGTTAAACTTAAATTTCAAATTTCAAATTCCTGGGTTTATTTCAAATTAATTTGAAATCATAATACCAATTCAAAACATTTGAATTTCTAAACAACTTGTTTTCTCAAAACAATTTAAAAATAAAACCTTTGGTAGTAATCCGTCACTTACAACTCGAAAACGACACTGATGATGTGGCCACACTCATCAGAGTTATTTCCCAGCAATCGAAGTGAGTTCAATACTATATTTCTCTTTCAATTTGAAAACATTTTCAAAATCTCCCAGGAACTTAAAATTTCCTTATTTTAATTCCAATTCTGATTTAAATTTCAGATTTAATTCCTCTTATTTCATATACTTTACTTATATGAATTCTGATCTGTTATTTACACAACCACTTCACTTTTATAATCTTACTCGATTATAATAACAACCAACACAACCAATTATACTATGTTAATTTCAAAACATATCATGTTGGTTCATCGTATTCGAGTGTTTAGTAACCCCTATCGATACAGTGGATCAGACTGATCGACCAGAACTCATAAACAACTCAGCCAATGAATCTCCACAATATAAAACCATTTTTATATCAAATACAAATACGCACTCGTATATATACACTCAAACTCAATCTAGGATATTACTAATCCTATCTCTATCGAGTTACGCCACAGAGCCAAGGTAATTCACTTAACTTAAGCTCTGATACCAACTGTAACGACCCGAAAATTTTCGACTTTGAACAACCGTTCAAGAGTCGAAAATTCCAGATTGTTAGTGAAAGAAATTAGAGGGTGAGAATACATAAGGTAGAACTAATAGAATAGAAGAAGAAGAAGAACATCATCATCAGAGTAAACACGAATCTCACAGCGGAACGAATAAAATATAACATAACTTTTGAAATAAAACAGTTATGTATACAATAGCACTTATCAGAGTACAGCACTTACAACAACAGCGGAAATAATAATAGCTATAAAATCCTGAAGCCTCCTGCTCCAAGCTCTCCAAGCGTATCTGAAAAATCCTGACTACTTGACTGCCCGTACAAAATTAGGCACCCAAGAGTTTAGGGAAAACAACAAAGTAAACTCCGGGTCAGTCATGGGACTGGTATGAGTAAAACAGTTTAAAAACAGTTTGAACAAGTAAACGATATCTCATAAGACCACGCCGTATAACGGAACGGGTTTTTCCCTTATGAGAATCCAAACAACTTTGTAAACAATATCATTCTGATATTATAATAATGTCTAAGTACAATTAGATATCAATCTAGCAGAAACGCTTTCATCTCACGTTCTACATATATAGTATACAATCAAAACCGCAAGCACGTATTGGGTAATGGATTTCCAACTATGACAAGGTATGGAACCACCTTCCGATCAGTGTACTCTAGGAACGATACACTGGAGTTCAACAAGAACATCTTGCAACTCAGCCACACATGACCGACCACTCATTTCGCTTGAGTGTATCGAATGTACATCACCAACGGTTGGGATCAGCAACCGTTCCCGTATATATATGGGACAGCATTGATAGATTAAAAGAAGCAAATGAATATTCTCTAGATAGGTGATTGTACACCCTACTTCGGAGCGACCGACTTAGCCATGCTGCCTGCCCGATTTCTGTCATTTACCGGATGTGAGGCTAGAAGCTACGCTTATCTTTTCATATCACATCTTCATTCACTTGGAATACCACATCGTCATACCCGCCAAATCATTATCGATTTCCTTAACGGTATCACGGGTATGAAGCTAAGAGAAACGAATTCCTCCGCCACCAACGTAATACGTTGAAGAGATCAACATATATGATTCGTTAGGAATACTATGTCAGACATTCGTCCATACAAGTTGTCCTGGGACTGGACAAACCGAAAGTACTATTCCGTACATCCATCTTAGGCACTGTTATCTAAGACTTATACAATAGCCCTTGCACTTTACTCCGTCTTCAATATATTCAGCATACTTGATTCGCAACGCTTATGCCAATACGGAGTGGTTCTTCGGATAATAATCCA